>CM060598.1:40586992-41786992 GCA_030578255.1 Tiaroga cobitis | reverse complement strand
TCAGACCTTTTTTTTCTAAAATAATTGAATGCATGCTATCTTTTGAACTCTTGGCATGAAAACAAATTGAGGTTTCTACCATTTTTTCATGATTTTTCATGTTCATTGCTATTTCAAAATAAAGGTCTGAACACACCTTAGGAGTATGAAAATATTCTTGTTGCAAATTGATAAATTACGGCTCCTGTGTAAGTTATTTGAAAATCAATCAGCAAATATGGAAACTAGAGATTGTAAGCTTTCAAATGATATATAGTTTGTCAATATTACTTTAGGTTTTTACTAAGATATTATTGTTTTAAAAATATAATGGCAAACGTCCCACCTGTGGGACGGTGACAGTTAATGAAAGTCAATAAAAAAAAAGACTTTTGAAATGAAGTTATTTTTCGTAATTCGTGTAGGTCAGAAATTTAAATCATAATGGTCATAAAAAGGTCTTTAAAAATCTTAAATTTGACTGACTAAACCCTGCAGAAACCCTGTAAATGTCACTTTTGAACAATTTCACGCACCTTTCCTGAATAAAAATATACTTTTCCTTCAGAATTTTTTTTGTTTGAACGGTAGTATATTACGTATTCAGTTATATTCAATTATATATTAAAATATAAATTTGTGTGACAACAAATTTAAAAGCATAAATAAAACTACTAAAATAGTTCAGACTGTAGCTTTCCGGTAGTGGGCTGTTATCATGCAACTGAAAAAATGAGTTGAAGTTGAATTTAATTCATGGCATTTTATTGATCATATACATCAAGTGTGAAATGAGATATTCAAACTATTAATGGTTATTTTAATTTACTTTCTGTGTGTGGATTATGTATTTCTTCTAACACCCTGTGTCCTTTTGTGTGTCCCTGCTTCAGCATTGAGAAAGTGTCTAAAATCACATCTCCAGTGTTGATCATCCATGGGACGGAGGATGAGGTGATAGATTTTTCCCACGGGCTGGCCCTGTACGAGCGCTGCCCCAAAGCTGTGGAGCCGCTGTGGGTGGAGGGAGCCGGACACAATGACATCGAACTGTACACCCAGTACCTGGAACGCCTGCGTCGTTTCATTGGGCAGGAATTGGCCGCACAACACGCTTAAGCTCTCCCTCTTCTCCTCCTTGTCATCCCACCATCTCCCATTCCGAGCGAGAGTGAGATGGATGCATCAGTAACTTATTGAAGGCTGCCATTTTGTATGGACAACCTTACTGTCAGAGCAGCTTGACAGATGATCCACTGCTCAGATTTGTTTTCTTAAGTGTTTTCATTTTTTCTCCCTTCATTTGTCATCTCCTTGTACACGTGTGTATATATATATGTGTGTGCATGGGGACCCTGGGGGGTGGAAGTGGAATTTCTCTGGGGCAAGAATGGATGGATGGATGAATTCCTCTGCCGGATTCAGTCCAAGGAAATAAGCCAGACAGATTCCTGTACCTCCAACCAGACTTCTTTCTCCATATCTGAGCATTCATCTGTTAGTTGAGTGGTTTGCTTCTCCGACCTGCCCCCATGATGCCTCAGCCTGAGAGATTTTCACTTCCCACTTCTCATCAGGCAACTTAAAATAGCTCAATCTCAGCGCTTGGCAAACTTCCTAGCCTTCCTGACCCTGCAGGATGGAATAAACCGGTTGTTTGGTAGAGGATTTCAGGATTGAGTTTTGAAGCATCCTACACAGGTGCAGTGATGCCCACCTCTGCATCTTCATTCTTTCATCTAATCATTTGGCCTTTCCTGGATGGCTCTTGTGGCCAGGTGTGTGGGTCCATTCTCTCTCATATACCCTGCGGGATGCTCACTTCTATGCACTGATGTTCTTGCCTTTATGTAAAAGATGAGCTTGGGATAAGATGACACCTGATGATGTACACCGCTCCAGGCAGGGAAAGATCGAATCCTGGGATGTTGGCTTTTGTTCCCAGCATTATCAATCTATTTTATTTCTCTTTGGTGTCTCTGTCCTTTCTTCTCAGCATGTGAGGTTGTCCATAGCACCCTGAGGTGAAAGAAACTGGGAGGGCTGCTCGCTGATCATCATATTTCAATGAAACCACCGCACTTGGAATGACATGATAAGGAGCATATTCACGTCCAGATCCATACATCATGCGTCTGAACTGTTGGCCAGTAGAAAGATCAAGGTTTTATTCTCTCGTCGGGACTTTCCTAAAGCCAGATCTTCGGCATATCATTTCCACATTTATTCTCAACTAGTTTAACTTTTAAAATGGATTTTTGGGCCATTAAATGGTCTAATTGTGTAGGAACAAATAATGCACACAACACAGTCCGAGATAAAAACAGAAATCACTTCTGAACCCCTATGGCAATGACACACAACTCGCAACTAGTTTTTCCCGTTTTTAGCCTGACGTCAAGAATGTTTCTTTCATGGAAATGTTATTCCTCTCCCTCATTCAAGTCTGATGTGAAGCTATAATCATGCATGTTTACTCGGTGTCTCTTGATTTATCATAAGCAAATCATGTCAAAGCATAACACATAATTTAAATTCTCCTCTTTGCGAATAAAAAGGATTTTCCTTTTTCTTCCCACTTCAAATTGCTAGTTAGTGGCATATGGTTTAATCTAAGTAATGTTCTGACAGCTGGGGGCAGGTTTAAAGATTATAACTAGCAATAAAGGCACAACAATGAGGTCATCTACAACCTATTTTTGTGATGTCATCTCTAGTCAAGCTGCTTCTCTTCAAAGGGAATTTGTCTGATATGATGTGGACGCAACTATCAGGTTATCTGATGCTTAGAAAGATTGTAAAAGCTCTGAAAAACAACTGTGAATTATCAAGGGAAGTTGCTGCTACAGATGTCGACTGAATGGTCTCAATGAAATTTAAAAAGCCGAACCCTTCAACCTTTTGTTGTTTTCTGATGCATCAAAGACTACCAAACCTTTTCAGTGAGATAAGACATCGCTTCCCCCATGCTGGCGGGATTCATTCTTGCCCTTTTTAAGGGATAGTTCACCCAAAAAGGAAAATTCTGTCATTACTTACCCTCATGTTGTGGTGAGTAATTTATTTTCTTTCAACCAGACAGTTGACAACACCAATTGACTTCCATTAATATTTTTTTTTGTCTACTATGGAAGTCAATGGGTGTCGTCAACTGTCAGGTGAGTAAGTAATGACAATTTTCATTTTTGGGTGAACTATCCCTTTAACATTGTGGGCTGCACAGTCATTCTGAATTTCGCACAATAATTTGTTTAATTAACTTCAGTATCTTTTTGGGGTAGGTTTTTGCAAGATGAATATTCTGATTTTATGGTGCCAGAAGATTCCATCTCTAGATATCCTTTTTTTTTTTTTGGAAACCTTTATCCATCCACTCCCCTTGGTCTGTTCCTACTTGTTCTGGTTAAACTCATTCCCATTACTGCAAAACACAAAGTGATTATGTATTCGGAAAACAAAACACTGGTTTGTACATAATTTCAAAAGCCTAATTCCAGCAAATCTGATTCCATGTTTCATCATGTACTTAAGTATGTAATCTGGGGTTGGACACAAGGGGGCTTGTTCGTTCTCCATTCTAACCAAAGATGACAGGTGTTGGATTTGCATTGGCCGCCCACTGCCATTTGTCAGCGCTCAGATGCGGATTAGAGCAGGCGGTGGACTTGGGCTGTTCAGACAGAGCCAGTTCTCACACAATACAGGCTGCTGTTGATGCCGCCGAGGGGAAGTTTTTGACTGGACTGTTGGTGTGTGTTTACCTCCTGCCAGACACAAGTGTTTGCAGGACTGAAGCAATACCAACTTGTAGCCAGCAGACTGGATGTGTGTGTTCTAACAAGGGAGGACGTTGGCTTGAGGAAGGGTTGGAGTTACCCAGAGACTCCATCCCAACACATTCAGATTTTTTATTAAGATTTTTTTTTCTTGTTTAAAGAAAGTAAGTTATAGAAATATCTTTTTAAAACTATCAGATGTATGTACTGTATAACATTGTTTGAGAAGCTTAATCTTGAGGTTTGAGAATCTGTTTTTGTATCTTAATGGATCGGGAGTAAGAGTTATTGGGGTGTTACTGTTCTATCCTTTTATGCATTATTCTAATGTTGTTGTTTTTAGTTTTAAATATGTCTTTTTCCTTTTCCAGAATTAATAAATAAAAGAGATCTTAGAAAATAAAATTATGAATTGATAATTGTTGTAATTCTCTTTTCTTGTAACTTCACACAGGAATATCACATTTATATAGCAAAATATAAATGTTTGTTTTACACATGTATTTAATATTGGTTTTAATACATTTATTTATTGGAACGGGAAATTATTGTAACCATCACATTTATACAGCAGTATATTATATTTATAATATATATGTCTGTGTGAGTTTACTGTATATACACGCACTTATATTTATACATGTGTGTGTATACAAAGACACGCACGTGCACACACACATTTAAATATAATATACACATATTATTAAAACAAACCTTTGTGAGATGCAATTAATCAATTTGACAGCACTACTTTTAATACATTTACTTTTAGATTTTAATATTTGATATATTTAGTCTTGACATGATTTGATAATTATTGTGAATCAAATTTCTTGTAAAATGAAATAGGAAGATTACATTTACATGCTATACATTTATTTTATATTAAGATATATTTTAAAGCCTTTATTTTTAAATAAATGTAATGTTTATTCAAACTGAATATATGTATTTATATTAGATGTTTTAATGTTCAATCTTAAACTTGACAATATTAATTGATAATTATTGTAAATCTATTTTCATGAAACATACTGTAGTCACATTTGCACACAATTCTTTAATATTTACATATATTTAATGCATCTTTCTTATATTTTATAATTGAATATATTTTTATTTTATCTGACTTTTAAATGTTGAATTATTATTTATTTTAAATCTCTTTTCGTGTAACTGCATTCAGGAACATCACATTTATATGGTGATATATTTTAAAGGCTGAGCTGAACTTCCCAGAATCCTTGGGCTATAAACATCCTCAAGAATCGTAAAACGATCGTAGCAGCTGACCTGCATATTCAATTGTGATCCTCAACTTCTGTGGAATAGACATTAAGTCCCAACAATCATTGATGAGGCATTTATAATTCAAGGCACAGAGAGAAACATTCTCATGTGTGAGCGTGTCGGATAACGCTGTTGCCGTTGGCCCTGTTTTGTTTATTCATCATGTAGCTGCATTTCTCTTCTCATCTATGTCGTCGTCTCCTCCAATTCATCAGTTAATGCCAAACCGGTCCCAAAATTCTTGATTTGAATCTTCCTATAAACAACCCAGTACAAGACTATATGTGTGTGGGTGTGCATAGAGAAAAGAGTCGCAGAGCAGCAACAGATGGTTTCTCTTATCTGTAACAAAAAAATCTCCAATTATCTGTCTCATTTTAATTATTGCCCTATAAGCTTTGGCATGACCCAGCCTATCGGCAACAGCCACAGTCAAGAGGCGTTAATACAGCCAGATGGGATTTAAGACCTTCTGTTGAACACACATGCCTCTCTCTGAACATGCATGTGGATATGTATACAAACCTTGTTTCTACAATCTAATCACACTTGGATTAATCTCACAATGCCCATTTGCTTATATCCAAATGCATCAGTTAAGCTATTAACACATGCTGTAGATGCCAAACACATGGGATATTAAAGGAATATTCTGGGTTTACTGGGAGTGTGGCTTAATGTTGATTACCTCAAAATTTTATTTGGATTTGTATTATTTGATTTGGTAACAGTGAGGCATTTACAATGAAGTTGCGATAGTCTTTTCTTCCCTTGTGACATATAACAGAGTGAACAAGAAAAAGTGTGGAACTGGAACGTGATTTTGTGCTACTCCTTTGTGGTAACACTTTACTTGAAGGGGTGTGCATAAGACTGACATGACACCTTCAAAACCATGACATGACATATGTCTTGAATATGAAGTAAGGTTTATGCATGTTTATGACAACTGTCATTAAGTGTCTTTCGCTCAATAATGACATTTTGAATGCAAATATGACATTAAGATGTTTTTGTTGTGACATCTCGACATAAACCGTAACATCATAACCTGTCAGTGTCTTTGTCATGACAACTTGACATAAAATTAAGTTAAACTGTCATGTGGTTGGCTTTGACATTGACTGTCATGAGGCCATTATAACTGTGTCATGAATATTTTCGTGACCTCAACTACAGTGGTACTAATTGAATTGAATTTGTCAATAAAAAGTTATAATGGCTTCATGACAGCCAATGTCAAAACCAACCACCTGACTGACAGTTTAATGTAATGTTAACCAAAAAAGCTAGGTGGTTTCTTAAGTTTGAGAATTAATCTGCTATGTCATGTTTATGACATATTTATGACAGGTTGTGTTGTCTTAGTAATGTCAAGTTGTCATGACAAAGACACTGACAGGTTATGATGTATTGGTTTATGTCAAGGTGTCATAACAAAGACATCTCAAACAATGTCATATTTGCGTTCAAAATGTCATAACTGAGCGAATGACACTTAATGACAGTTGTCACAAACATGCAGAAAACTTCCTTCATATTCATAACATATGTCATGTCATGATTATGAAGGTGTCATGCACACCCCTTCAAGTAAAGTGTTACCTCATTTGTTTTGGATTGTTGGACTGTTGTGGTTAGCTATTGCATGTAAGTGATAGGTTGTCCCGCCCTTGTGCCAGTGAACGCGTCATCAGAGAAGAAGTTGTTGCAAGCAAGAGGGAGGGGAAGTTATTTTGAATAAAGATTACAAGAAGGTCATATGATTTAAACAAAATGATGATGTGAACAGGTAAATCATTAGAATAAATACTGCAATTTTACATAAAAAATAAGAATTGTCCATTTTGATTTTATGGTGACTTTAACATTAAAATGCTGTTTCCAAAACATTGCAACAAATTCATACGTTTAACAGTACAACTTTGTAGCTCAAACAATAAAGAAGTTCTACAAGAAGAATTAGTGGAATTACAATCTAATTTATGCTTTTAAATCCTTCAAAAAAGAAGAATATTCAAGTGTGCTATTAGTATACCGGTATTTCTTTAAACTAAAAATAAGAAAGTATACTTAGGATATAGTCTACTTTATATGTATTTCTTAGATATAGCCTAGGCTATAAAATATACTTAAAATTGCACCTATGGATACCTGACTTTTTATACTGACAGAAAAGTCTACACTGCAGGCTGAAACGACCCAATTCCGACCAAGCCCCTATGCGACCTGTATCTGATCTTTTCATGACAGTCTGAACGACACAGATCCGATCTTTTCAAATGCGACCCAGGCCACTTGGGTACGTGGTCCAAATCCGATATGTATCCGATCTTTTGAAATTAAAACTTCAATCTGAACGGCCAGGTTGCATTATCACTAAACGAGCTCCACTGTTGACATCCATGTTTAGCTACTTCCGCAAACAACAAGTGACGTCGTTGACCGTTGAGTACTCTTCTGCGCATGCGGGTCATTTCTGGGTCATGTCACGTTCACACAGGAGATCACAAAATAGGTCGCATTTGATTGGAAATGTGAACGGCCTTGCAAAAAAAATCGATTTCTTTCAAAAAATGTAGTTGTAGCCTAGTTGTGTTAACTCTTTTGATTGAGTAGCCTATTCGTTTTTCCCACATAGCTACGTTTAGCTACTATCTTATAAACGTACATTGTTTGAAAATATTCATTTATAAAAATAAAACAAATGTATGAAGGTAAAATGATGCCTACAAGAATCGCATGCGCAGGGTAAGATTTGTGAAAGTGTACATAAGATTGCAAGCGTAAATTAAATTTGCGTGTGCAAGAGAAGATCTGTAAGCGTGTAAATCGCATATCAAGTGTAAGAAAAAAATATTTGCAGCATTTTACTGTTATTGGTAAGTGTAATACATGTATTGTGAAACTGCAGCTTCATGCTAACGCAAAATAAATAGGATCTGTATTCTTCTGACTTCCATTTTTCCGCGCTTACACTTTTGGCACGGTTTTTGCGCACAAATGCGGCCAAAAGCATTGCAAGCCTGTGAACAGCTATTTGCAACCGAAAACAACAGAGTCAGGGACTGCAAAACAGATTGATCGCGTAAAATCAAACTTTGTGTAAATAAATAAACTGTTACAAATGTCTAAATGACTTGTGTACATGCGGCAAAAAAGTTGTGCACGTGGGGCATATATAATAATAATAATAATAACAATATTTATTATTATTAACCGTTGGCAAACTAAAATTGTTCGTAGAATTTGTAAAATTGTTATTTTTACCTGGGTGCGCTCGCAAGCAAAGGCAGCTGGAAAATTTATTAAACGTGTAGAATACTTTCCAAGTCAAGTCAACTCATCATTTATATAGCGCTTTTAACAATGGATTGTTTCAAAGGAGCTTTACAGAGATAAACATATAATTTAAGGTAACAGATTGTTTTGGCGTTATAGCGGTTCTTGAATAATGTTATTTCCAGCTAAAGTTAACTTTGATTGATTCACCTTCATCGAAATGATCAGACTTTAAACGCGAACCTGTGATTAACGCTGACGGCGTTCACATGCTCATTCAGAATTGATTCTATAGGTATGTGCTTTTGAAAATATATGCGCAGGTTTGTAATTCCAATTTAAGGGAAGTGTTCCCAGTTCCGGTTGACCTAATCTATGCAGCCTAACATTGAATTATAGAAGTCTATAATGTATTATGTGTATGCTAGGTTTTTGAGGATATTACAACAGCTCCCCCCCCCTTCCTGGCACTAGTCCAGAAAGGTGAGGAGACTGAGGAAAGCACGGGCCGACGCATGTCAGACTATACCACTTCTCCCTGCTTGGAGAACGTTCTACCTTAGAACCTGGGGCCAAAATCAGAAGATTTGAATATCCTCTACTGTGCAAAGACCACAGAACCACTGCGGATAACATTTTAGGACGTATAGAATAGGCCTAGATCTACTTTGATTAAGCCAACACCTGTCCCAAAGGGGTTAATGCAATAAACTGGAAAAACAACCACAGGTCTATTCTGGGTAGGGTTAGAACGAGAGCAGGTATGGGCCTAAATCTAAATTGATTCAGCGAAAACCGAACTCTCCTCAAAGTACCAGGCTTAATCAAAACACGACAACCGCACAGTACTCGGTGTACACACCACAGGTCCACTGTGGGTAGGATTAGGAACAAAAAGTAGTACAGGCCTTGAACCAAAAGCGAAAAAACAAACACTACTCTGTGTACAAGAAAACCTGATCCGCATCTTTTTAGCGGCAACCTTCCTACCCCAGGCAGTGCATGAGGGAAATATTCAAGACACTCTCGTCAGTAGTGTACCTCAGATTCACCGGATGTTTCAGCCTTTTACGCACCAGACACCCTCCTCTGAGGCGGCCCATCCATGATGATCAGTCCAGGACGAGTGTCTCATGGCCAATTGCTAATCGAGCTAGACCAGAACCTTCAAGACACTGTGGTTGGGTTCTGGTTACCGGATATTACCGACACGACCAGGCTGACCTCCGAATCGGAACCTTCTTTCAGGTAAGAAAACACGACCCTCTGTAGATCACCCTTTCTCCTGACACTAAAACCAGACTTACTTTCTTTTACAGGACAACCGCCGACAGGGCTGATTCTTGAATCGGAAACATCTTTCCGGTACTTAGAAAACATGATCCTCTGTAGATCATTCTCCTAACGCTGACCATTTTGTGACCACTCTTTTGACCGTGCCGACTATCCAATCAGAGCTGCAAGGTAAGATCACCGGAAAACGAGAAGTCTGCCCTCTAACTTCAGAAGACGTTCCCCAAGCTCTTCACCTGGATAAAAGAGAACTCACAATACTGCGAGCATCGAGACTGGCGGATGCGGTGCATCAAGCTTCTACCAGTCCCTCGCCCTAAGAGTCAAGACTAACCAGACCAACATCATCCCATTACAGGACAACCGCTGGCAGTGCCGACTCCTAGATTGGAGCTTGAACAGAGATAATCCTTATCAAAAGGACGTAATCGTCAGCCGCAGATACCACCAGATGGCACCACTTCCATGTATGCTTTTTTGACGCGACTACCTCAACCGCGGTGACATTTTTTTTTTCCAAAAAAACGATTTCCAACTCCTGCTCAGACCGACTTCCATCGACCCATTTTCGAAAGAAGAGAAGAAAAAAAGAAACCGTTTCTCTACTCTCAAAACGTTATTTCTTAAGGAACCAATATCCCTAATTTCGAGATTTCTTTAGAAAAATCAATTTTTTCAAACAACGCTGAATTTGTCCCGAGAGGAGACTTAGATCAAGAAACGTTTTAAGATTAGACTGTTCTTCCCCTCTTTATTAAAAAATATTATTTTCCTCGAACTTCAGAAAATTAAAATTTTTTAAAACAGTTTACCTTGTTCTAAAAGGGCCTTATTTTCTGACCCGGCTTCTACCAATCTCTCCTCGAGAGTAGAAAGGACTGTTTTTGCCAATGGCATCCCTCTGACATATATTTTTCCGACGCCATTACCACAACCGCGGTGAGAAAAAAATTAAAAAATTTTTTTTTAATAAAATAAAAACATTTAAATAAAATTACTAAAAATCTAATTTACGACTCCTGCTCTAAACCGACCAACTCTACTCGGTGTAACCACCACCGGGCTACTATAGGTGGGATTAGAAAAAGAGCTGGTGTGAGCCCAAGCCTAAACTAATTTAACCGAAACCGAACCCCATTGGGTGTAACAACCACCGGGCTACTATTGGTAGGATTAGGGAAAGAGCCGGTGTAAGCTTAAGTCTCAAAGGATTTAACCGAAACCGAACTCCACTTGGTGTAACAACCACAGGGCTACTATGGGTAGGATTAGGGAAAGAGCCGGTGTAAGCTTAAGTCTCAAAGGATTTAACCGAAACCGAACTCCACTAGGTGTAACAACCACAGGGCTACTATGGGTAGGATTCTTTCTTTCTACTTGAAATCATCACTCTTCGGTAAAACAACGACAGAGGCGTCCGCCATGTCAAACCTTCCACCTGTTTCAAAGGGGGCTCAGAAAAGGAAGTGAATCCCAGAACAAGTTTGCCAAATTCCTCCTTATCATCTCTTGCCCCCTGTTGGATGGGACATTATTTTTGTTCCTTTCATCCCTAAATTGCATGTTTAATGGAACCTTTAATTTATGCTCCCTCCTATGTACCTGGAACCTCCCTTCTTTCATTCAGGCCATTTGGGACCCAGGTACTCAATCTCCCTATCCATATATATTCCTTGTACAACCTTTGCCTCAGGGGCCATGTTCTAAACCCCTTATACGCAGTTTCTGCACCCCATGCCGTTGGAAATGCTCCACCAGCGAAAGCCTACTTGTGCTCAATAATACCTTCCGAATGACATACCTGTGTTGGTACAAACGAGTCCGGATAGAATTCTTTGTCTGACCGACATACTGTTTACCACACCGACCACATTGTATCGCATAGATACAATTCTCCGTTTTTAATGGAATATTCCGAAGAAAAAATGCAGCGGGTTGGCCCCAAACCTTAATGGTTTGACGCCTCTTTAACAATCGCTGTCTCTCCCCTTTTAGTTTTTTCTCCTTGGGGAGCCGACTATGAACTAGCAAATCCCGCAAGTTTGTATTTCTCTTATACGCAGCTAGGAGTTTAATCTCCTGGCCCACAGGGGTATTCGCCAACGTTTCTACAAAACTGCCCCTGATCTCCTTTGTGAGTCTAGCTGCCTCAGGAGTGAATGAAAATATGGCTGGAACTAGGACCTTACTTTCCCTTGAGGGTCCAGGCTTCGGACTTGTCTGTAACCTGCAATGCTCTTTATAAATCGCTCTAAGCAGAGATCTTGAGTAACCCCTGGCTCTGAGAGCTCGAAACAACATACACTTAGCTTCTGAGGTTCAGGATGATCTGTTCACAAGAGGAGAGTTTTCAGGAGGCTGAGATAAAACTATACCTCTAAATGTGTGTCTTGGATGATAGCTCTGATGGTGTAGCAGAGCATGAGTATCCGTCTCCTTAAAGAACATTTTGAAGTCTAGCTGGCCTGTGGTGAGAAACTCCGGCCCTTTGTATACTATAGTATCCAAAAACTCTATAGCCTGTTCTTTTAACACCGCTGTAACCTTAATCGAGGCATGATGGGAATTTAATACCCCTAAAAAGGTTTCAAAAGCCTGCTGGCTGTCATCCCACACTCCCCAGACATCGTCCAGGAATCGAAAATAGGAAAAGGGGACCCTCTCACATTTGGGGAAGACAGTTTCCTCCCATTGGGCCATGTATATATTTGCATAGGCTGGCGCAAACCTTTTCCCCATAGCCGTACCCTTAATCTGTAGGTTAAATTCCCCCTCAAATTCAAAATCATTTCGAGTCAGACCCAACTCTAAGAGCTCCAGTATTGCCTCCTCCGGTCGGGAAGCGTCGGGAAACCTGGCAAAACAATCTCGCACTGCCTTCAAGCCTAGGGGAGTCTCAATGTTAGTATAAAGACTTTCTACATCAAGTGAAAACAAGAATGCCCCCGGTGGCACTCTCAGGCTTTTCACCTTCTCCAGGAAGTCATAGGTATCCCTGATGTAACTAAAATGCTTAATTGATAAGGGATTCAGATAAAAGTCAATAAACTCTGCCACCCTATGACTCTCACTCCCACAATCCGACACTATCGGACGACCTGGAGCCATAAAGGGGTTAAGCCACTTCCCCTGGGGTTTGTGAACGCCTAGGCCTGGGTCTAACCTCCCCCAATAAATAGTCCACCTGCCGTTTACAAATGAACCCCGACCTAAACAAGGTATTCACCACCTCTTCAATGCGAGGTATCGATTCCATGAAAATAGGGGCCGTTAGCTTTGAATAAAAGGACTTATCTGTTAATTGCCTCAGCCCTTCTTGCACATAAGCGTGCTTTATCCATTACCACCACAGTACTACCCTTGTCCGCAGGTTTAATTACAATGTCACGCCTTTGAGTCAGCTCCTCCAACGCCCTAATTTCTTCCGGGGGTAAGTTAGGTATCGGAGCCTGTGCTCCCGATAAGGCTGCCTGAACCTCTTCCAAATTTTTCTCAAAGAAATCCCAAACCTCCCCAGGTAATTTATGGGGCGGAGGAGTCCACCCTGACCTATCACAAAATGGCCGGATTTGGGCGCCAGAATCCGTGCCTGGCCCAAAGAAAAGTGCTCTTTGCATCTTGGCATGAAACTGACCCAAATCCACCAATAAAGACTCTCTGTCCACCCTTTTTACTAGGTGAGATGGGATAAATAACCCCCATCTAATAAACTAATCTGCGCCGGTGTGAGTTGAAAAAATTGAGACAGGTTTAAAACAGAACTCTTTCTTTCATTTTTATTTTTACTTCTTTCTTATTCTCATTTTCTCCTCTTTCAGGATAGGGGCCCCTTTTGTGAGGAGACCCCCCTACAAGTTTAAATGCTGGAGCCAATGCAGAAACATGGCCACGGCTGTCCCTTGGGTCCAATGGATCCTATCCCCCACCACCGCAAACTTCTTATCCGGCAGCAGTGGGATACTGTGTTCTGACCGGAAGACTGCATCGTTTAGTATCTCCAGGTTATCCACCTCCTGCCTTGGCAAACCTCTATCATAATTCACCAAGGGGATATGTATCACCACTTCCGGAAAGGCCACCTTGGCCACCTCCAGCAGCTGCTCCACGTTTTTTTTAGCCACTTCCTTTTTTAGTTGAGTCCGGTCATTTAGACCGAAGGCCAGGATCACCTGTCTAACCCTTGGGGACACCGGGGTCTTGTGCTTTAATAGGTGGCTGGCGTGCACCATATTGGCCCCCGGATAGGAATGGACCTCCACCTTCCCGTTCTTTACCCGGGTAAACCTACTCAGGTTTGAAGACCCCAGCAGTAGAATGGACCTTTCGGGTTTTAGATCCCATGCCCCACACTTGTCCTTAGTCCCTGGGTGCCGGGTGTGGAGACTCCACTCTGGCGGCGGAACCTTGGGGACCGTCTGCCCCCCTTGGGTCTCATCCTCATACAACAGCCAATCCATATTTTCTTCCTCCGCCGCTTCCGGCCCCTTCTCGACTGCCTTCCCGGCTTCCGCTGCCGGGTTTGGGACTGGCAGGGTCGTCACCGCCTTCCTGCCAGATCCCAATCCCTTCCTGGCTGTCCCCCTCTTGGGCAATACCGCCCTACGGCTAGCCTCCTCCAGCTCCCTAATCTCCTCTAGGGAGTATTCTGGACTCAACCCCAGTCCCGGACCCCCAGCTGGGGCTGCCTCCGTCCTGACTGTTCTGGCCGGGGACCCTCCGCTCGGCTGCCCCACCACTGTCTGAGGACGCTGTGTAGGCTTTTTACGGCGCTCCTCCTGCCTACCACCGCTGCCATGCGCCTCCTCCTCTTCGTCCCCCGCTCCTCTTTCTTCTCCTGTCTCTTCACCCTCCTCACTCTCTTCTGCAATCCTGACCTTCCCCCCCACCGGTGCGGAGGATTGACCCTCTCCCTTCTTCCTTTTTATATGGACCATCATCGCTCTTCGGGGCCTGCCCGCTATTGCTTCCGCCCTCTGGGACCCCTTACCAGTCATAAAGCGGGCCACCACCTCTCCGGCCCGCCGTATCGTGCCCTCCCTGAGGCTCCTGATGCCCCGGCGGGTCCATCTAATGGCTATCTCCCATGCCTCCCTCCACCGTACCCTCGGGGCATGGGCCACCTCACGGAGGGCGTCATCATAATGGCTAGTTAGGATGTCGACTCCGTTGTCCAACCACTGTTTGGCATACCCAAACAATAGATATTTTGTGTTTACATTCGGGA
Organism: Tiaroga cobitis; assembly: GCA_030578255.1. Lineage (NCBI taxonomy): Eukaryota > Metazoa > Chordata > Actinopteri > Cypriniformes > Leuciscidae > Tiaroga > Tiaroga cobitis. The sequence goes on along the minus strand of CM060598.1, from coordinate 41,772,148 downwards.
ATGCCGACTGGATGCCCGAAGACATCTGAATCACCATCCCTTCCAACCTTGAGGTGGAAGATTCACCACTCTGATCCCCCTCCATTTCCGCCACATGGTGGAACGCCTTCAAGAACTTGTGTAGGATCCTGATTAGGGCCTTGAATTCCTGATCCTCCACTTCTCTCCTTTCCATTCTCTTTCTCTCCTTCACTTTCCACTAATCTGCCTGCAAGAAAGTAACATAAAATCAACCAACCCATCCCTCTACCCTTTTTTCCTTTAACAAACGTGCAACTCAGAGACGAACCAGGAGAAGTCCGACCTGTCTGGGACTGACGACTCCCTAAGGGCCGGTCTGGGCCCATATTAGCGAGTACATCAAGATTTAAGGGAAGTGTTCCCAGTTCCGGCTGACCTAATCTATGCAGCCTAACATTGAATTATAGAAGTCTATAATGTATTATGTGTATGCTAGGTCAAAGAGATGTGTTTTTAGTCTAGCTTTGAACTGACAGAGTGTGTCTGCTTCCCGGACAATGGTAGGAAGACTGTTCCAAAGTTTTGGTGCTAAATAGGAAAAGGATCTACCGCCTGCAGTCGATTTAGATATTCTAGGTATTATCAACTGGCCGGAATTTTGAGATCGCAATAGACGTGAAGGACTATAATGCGTTAAGAGCTCGCTCAAGTACTGCGGAGCTAAACCATTTAGTGCTTTGTAAGTAATCAACAATATTTTTAAATTTATATGATGTTTAATAGGGAGCCAATGCAGTGTTGACAGAACCGGGCTAATATGGTCATATTTCCTGGTTCTGGTAAGAACTCGAGCTGCGGCGTTTTGAACTAGCTGTAGTTTATTTATTAAGCGTGCAGGGCAACCACCCAGTAGAGCATTACAATAATCTAGCCTTGAGGTCATGAACGCATGAACTAATTGTTCCGCATTTCCCAATGAGAGCATATGGCGTCTTTTAGATATATTTTTAAGATGGAAAAATGCAGTTTTACAGATACTAGACACGTGGCTTTCAAAAGAAAGGTTGGTATCAAAGACCACACCCAGGTTCCTAACCGACGACCAAGACTTGACAGAGCAGCCATCAAGTGTAAGACAGTATTCTAGGTTATTACATGTGGAAGTTTTTTGTCCAATAATTAGAATCTCTGTCTTTTCAGAATTTAGTAGTAGGAAATTACTAGTCATCCAATTTTTTATATCAGCTATGCATTCCGTTAATTTTGTGAATTGGTAAGTTTCGTTGGGGTTTGAAGAAATATACAGCCGAGTATCATCGGCATAACAGTGAAAGCTAACTCCATGTTTCCTAATGGTAGCATGTACAGAGTGAACAGCAATGGTCCTAGTACTGAGCCTTGTGGTACGCCATACTGAACTTGTGATCGATAAGACATCTCTTCATTTACTGCTACAAACTGATAACGGTCAGTTAAGTATGATTTAAACCATGCTAATGCAATTCCACTAATGCCAACATAGTTTTCTAGTCTATATAAAAGAATGTTGTGGTCAATGGTGTCAAATGCAGCACTAAGATCGACTAACACTAATAGAGAGATACAACCACGATCGGATAATAAGAGCAAATCATTTGTGACTCTAATGAGAGCGGTCTCAATACTATGGTACGGTATAAATCCGGACTGAAAATCCTCGCAGATATCATTTCTTTCTAGAAAGGAACATAGTTGTGAAGATACTTCTTTTTCTAATATCTTTGACAGAAAAGGCAGATTCGAGATCGGCCTGTAATTGACTAATTCTGTAGGATCGAGTTGTGGTTTTTTAACCAGCGGTTTTATCATAGCCAGTTTAAAGGTTTTTGGTACGTATCCTAGAGACAAAGATGAATTAATGATATTAAGAAGAGGATATATGACCTCTGGAAACATCTCTTTCAGTAGCTTAGTCGGTATAGGATCTAACATACAAGTTGTCGATTTAGATGAATTAACGAGTTTGCAGAATTCTTCCTCTCCTATAGCAACAAATGAATCAAATTTTTCCTCAGGGAGACTACAATGCACTTCCTGATGCGATACTGTGGTAGACGGTTGCATAGTTATAATTTTGTCCCTGATATTATCAATCTTATAAGTGAAGAAGTTCATAAAGTCATCACTGCTGTGTTGCTTGGACACTTCTGAACTTAAAGCTTTCTTTTTCGTTAGTTTAGCCACTGTTTCGTTCAAAGTTTTTTTATTGAATGACAACTTTGCAAAAACAATTACTGTACGATGAAATACACAGAGATGATTTAAAACACAAGTCCAGATTATAGTACATAACGGTGAAAAGGGTAAGAATAAAACAAATAAATAATAATTAAATAATAATCCACAAAAAATTATAAAAAAAATTACAATAAAAAAATAAACACAAAGAAGAGTGTAGCTACTCTGATATTGTTGTAGTTGGTTTCTCAAAAAAATGTCAAGAAGGGGCGCCATATTTTGTAAAATTTATTCTCAGATCCCTGGGTGGTGTACCGTATTTTCTCTAAATTCATTCAGGACATAATGTCCCTAATCCAATGTGAGTGGGAAGGAGGAGCAGGATCTTTCCACTTGAGTAAGATAGCCCTACGAGCTAATAAGGAGGTAAAGGCCAAGACTTTCAGCTTCCCTTTAGGCAAGGCCAAATTTGGAGCAATGCCAAAGATGCCAGTAAACGGGGTTGGCTCAATCTGATGCTGAAGTACTTCAGACAACGTTTGAAACACTGATGTCCAGAACTCATTCAAGGTGGGACACGTCCAGTACATGTGAAAGAGTGACGCAGGTGCGCTCTTACAGCTATCACAGGTCGGGTCTACATCAGGGAACATACGAGCTAGTTTGGTTTTAGATATGTGAATACGGTGTACTACTTTAAATTGCACAAGAGCATGCCGGGCACACATGGAGGTAGAGTGAATCCGATCCAGGACTGAATCCCACATGTGATCTGTGAAGGCAGAACCTAGGTCCTGCTCCCACATGATTCTTATAGCTGCTAATGAGGGGCTATGCAACTTTGAAATAAGGTTGTAAAAAACAGAAATTGTGCCTTTTAATGTGGGGTTAACAGAAAGAAACTTATCGACAGGGTTGTCTGGGGGTTTATTGGGGAATTGGGGAATCAACTTCTGTATATAATGCCTGATTTGTAAAAATCGGAAAAAATTAGTCTTTACCAAACCAAAGTTTTTTGTCAATTGAGAAAAACTAGCAAATAGGTCATTAACAAATAAATCGCCAATGCATTTTAAGCCTTTTTTATGCCAGATCTTAAATGCACCATCCACCATCGAGGGAGCAAACAAATGATTCGCTGCAATTGGGCTGAGAAGTGAAAAAATTTGAAGTCCAAAATTCTTCCTAAATTGGGTCCAGATTCGAAGAGCGTGCTTAATCACAGGAAAACCATTAGGAATAGCAGAGGAGAGTGGGAGTGCGGCGCTTAAGAGGGCAGATAGAGACAATGGGCTAATGGCGCTGGACTCCATTGTTACCCAGACTGGGGCTGAGTTGTCGAGGTGAAAATGCACCCAATACACTAAAGAACGAATATTAGCAACCCAGTAATAGTATTGGAAATTAGGGAGGGCCATTCCACCTGTTTGTTTGGGTCTTTGAAGAAAAGCTTTCCGTAACCGAGGGTGTTTACCATTCCAAATATAATTTATCATTAAAGAGTCAAAGGCCTGAAAAAAGGATTTAGGGAGAAAAATGGGGAGACACTGGAAAAGATATAGGAACTTTGGGAGAAGTGTCATTTTAATTGAATTTATTCTACCGATAAGAGAAAAAGACAGAGGAGACCACTTCGATAATATTTGCTTCGTCTGATCCAATAATTTGAGGAAGTTCGATTTGAATAGGTTTTTAAAATTCCTGCTAAAACATACCCGAAGGTAACTCAGATTATCTGTCACCACCTTGATTTGGAGAGCAGTATACTTGAGTTTAAGTGCTTCTGTATTAATCGGAAAGAGTTCGCTCTTACTTAAGTTTATAGCCTGAAAATTGACTTAAGACCTCTAACACAGAAAGTGCCTCAGGTAGGGAGATGGCTGGCTTTGAGACAAACAAAAGTAAGTCATCAGCGTATAAAGATACCTTATGCTCGATTCCTCCTCTCCATATCCCCTGTATCCGTTCGTTTCCGCGACTGGCAATCGCAAGAGGTTCGATTGCAATAGCAAAAAGGAGTGGGCTCAAAGGACAACCCTGCCGGGTCCCACGATGTAAATCAAAACTACTCGAGTAACGGCTGTTTGTTAATACTGAGGCTGAAGGGCATGCATATAAAAGTTTAACCCAAGAAATGAAAACAGGACCCAGACCAAATTTTTCAAGGGTAAAAATAAGTAATTCCATTCTACTCTATCAAATGCTTTTTCAGCATCCATAGAAGCGAGGCATTCTGATACAGTATTCTTGGGGGAATACAAAATGTTCATTAACTGACGGATATTATAAAATGAGTGGCGTCCCTTTATAAAGCCAGTTTGGTCGGGGGAAATGATAAATGGAAGAATATCCTCCAATCTGTGGGCGAGGATTTTGGCAAGTATCTTTACTTCTGTATTTAATAGCGAAATTGGTCTGTATGATGCACAATCTAGAGGGTCTTTATCCTTTTTTAACAACAGGGGAATACAGGCCTGATAGAACGAAGGGGGAAGTTTACCTGAGACAAATGAGTCTGAGAATACTGAACATAAAAAGGGCGATAATTCAGCTGAAATTTTCTTTAAAAAGTCAGAAGAAAGTCCGTCTGGGCCAGGAGATTTACCTGATTGCATAGATGTTATTGCAGCAATAATTTCCTTCTGAGTAATAGGTGCCTCAAGGCTATGCCTCAGGTCTTGAGAGAGGGAAGGCATGTTTAGGTTACTAAAAAAGGTTTCCATGGCAGTTACGTCTGCTGTTCAATCCGAACTATACAAATTAGAATAAAATATTTGGAACTTTTCGTTAATAAGTTTCTGATCCGATGTTGTACACCCACTGTCTGTCCGTATTCCAGGGATAAGTTGCTTCGCTCTAAATCCGCTCAGTTGATTGGCCAGGAGTTTACCAATTTTGTCACCATGCTCGTAAAAAGTACTTCTGCTTCTCAGCAACTGGTCGGCAACTTGACGAGAGGAAAGAAGGTTGAATTCTGTCTGGAGTTTTAAACGTTCTTTGTAAAGTTCAGATGAGAGTGAATTAGCATATTGTCTGTCTATGTTCAGAATATGATCAGCAATTTCAGTTTGTTTCTGTTTTAAACACTTATTTTTGTGTGCTGCAAATGATATAATTTCACCCCTCAAATAGGCTTTCAGGGCTTCCCAAATCGTTGCATTGGACACATCAGGTGTTTTATTTATACTCAAAAAAAAAATGTTTTATGTGTGGAGATATGTGTAAGAAAACTCTCATCTGAGAGCAACAATGGATCCAATCTCCACTGTCTTCTTGTACACTCAGCATCAGAGAAAGCCAATTGAAGGAGCAGAGGAGCGTGATCTGAGATCACAATACTTTCGTAACTGCATGACTTAAGGTCTGACATTAATGAATTATCAACAAAAAAATAATCTATTCGGGTGTAGGTGTGGTAAACATGAGAAAAGAATGAGTATTCTCTTCCTGTGGTGTATAAAAACCTGTACGGATCAGAGAGGCTATAATCAGCAAGAAATGATTTGATATGGTCAGCAGATCTGCTAAGATTGGCAGGGTTAGGGGAAGAACGGTCTAATACTGAGTCTAAATAACAATTAAAATCCCCACCAAGAATAAGAGAGTGAGAATTGAGATCAGGTAGTTGAGAAAAAAAATCTCTTAAAGAATTGTACATCATCAATGTTCGGCGCGTAGACGTTGGCCAAGATGACTGACTTATTGTAAAGTTTGCCTGAAACAATAATAAAACGACCATTTTTGTCCGATATAATGTTAGAGGGCTCAAAAGGAATGTTACTATCAATAAGGATAGCTGTGCCCCTAGCCTTACCCCTGAAATTAGAATGGAAAAGTTGTCCACGCCAGCATTTACCTAAACGCCATTGGTCAGAGTCATGCAAGTGGGTTTCTTGAAGAAACACTATCCCAGCCCTGAGCCTCTTTAGGTGGGTGAAGACTTTACCTCTTTTCAGTTGGTGGTTTAGCCCCTTGACATTCCAACTAACTATATTCAGATTGCCCTTCATCTAACTTCGTAATAGTAAGCTGAGAATCAAAAGAGTTGCTACGATGAGAGAAAAAAAAGCACATGAACAGAGTAGCAAAATAACGAGGAAAGGAAAAACTGAAAAAAAGAAAAAGAAAAAAACCTAAAATAACTGAAAATACAGCAGATGGTAGCTTATCAGCCACGAACCCAGTTAACTCCAACCCAACCCACCCTGACCCCACCCCATGTATTGCTCTAAACAGCAAACCCCAAAGGACCCTTACTAGTCTCACAACAAACATTCCAGGCTTTACTTCGCGATCTGTGCTAGCTCCCACATAGATCTTGTACAATTCACCCTATAGCAGCCTAGTAACATAATGAACAATCATACCCAGCAAACAATCAAAATGACAACAAATCAAACAGAAATAGTTATCCAGCATATTCAGATACCAACAAAAGAAGCAGTGAATTAGTCAAGCTATCAAAATGATAAACAAAACAAACAAAAATTGTCACGCTCATCCAGCCGATTTCAAATACTAATAGCCAATAAAAGCGTGAGTTAGGCAGACAATCAAAATGACAATAATGATAATAATTAAATTGTCACACTCATCCAGCTAATTTGAAATAAAGATAGAAATAAATAAAAGGGCGTGGATTAGGCAATGCAACACAAGCTACAAAATAAAATGTGTCACGCTCACCCAGCTAATTTTCTCATTTTAAAGGGCAAGGAGAGAGAGAGAAAAAAGCGTGAGGTAACATCAGTCTGTGACATTGGCTGGGGTTAAGAATAGAACATTTGTCCACAGTTGTATACTCACAACCAAACGCATTTACTATGTACTCCCATCCAAAGTAGAGATGAAGTTGGATGCTTCAGAAACGGACCGCAACCACATCCTCTCTCCGTTCTGGAGAGTGATGCGCAGCTTCGCAGGGAAGAGGAGAGAGGGTCGGAGACCGCGCTGATAGAGCTCAGCCATAACCCCCTTGTATTCAGCCCGCTGCTTCAAAACTTACGCGCTGTAATCCTCATAAAACCGGAGCTTGTGGCCATGGTATTCCTGATCTTGAGTCGAATGCGGAAGGTGTCTGCGGACGCCTGGAGAAACTTGAGGCTACGTGCTCCTTACTGCAGGAAGATAAGTCACTGAAGTCTAAACTATCGGATTTGGAAGGGAGAAGTCGGAGACAGAACGTTAGTATTGTGGGCCTACCAGAGTCGGTTGAGGGCGCGCCGCTTTTTTCTCTCAGCTTCTCCTCAAGGCTTTTGGTGATCAAGTTCTCCCTTCTCCCCCGGAGCTGGACAGAGCTCATCGCACTTTGGCACCCAAACCTGGCCCACGCGAGAGACCGCGTCCCGTCATCATTCGCTTTCACCGTTACCAGATTAAAGACTTGATAATGAGAGAGGCACGTAAACAAGGCGAGCTGGAATACCATGGCCACAAGCTCCGGTTTTATGAGGATTACAGCGCGTAAGTTTTGAAGCAGCGGGCTGAATACAAGGGGGTTATGGCTGAGCTCTATCAGCGCGGTCTCCGACCCTCTCTCCTCTTCCCTGCGAAGCTGCGCATCACTCTCCAGAACGGAGAGAGGATGTGGTTGCGGTCCGTTTCTGAAGCATCCAACTTCATCTCTACTTTGGATGGGAGTACATAGTAAATGCGTTTGGTTGTGAGTATACAACTGTGGATAAATGTTCTATTCTTAACCCCAGCCAATGTCACAGACTGATGTTACCTCACGCTTTTTTCTCTCTCTCTCCTTGCCCTTTAAAATGAGAAAATTAGCTGGGTGAGCGTGACACATTTTATTTTTGTAGCTTGTGTTGCATTGCCTAATCCACGCCCTTTTATTTATTTCTATCTTTATTTCAAATCAGCTGGATGAGTGTGACAATTTAATTATTATCATTATTGTCATTTTGATTGTCTGCCTAACTCACGCTTTTATTGGCTATTAGTATTTGAAATCGGCTGGATGAGCGTGACAATTTTTGTTTGTTTTGTTTATCATTTTGATAGCTTGACTAATTCACTGCTTCTTTTGTTGGTATCTGAATATGCTGGATAACTATTTCTGTTTGATTTGTTGTCATTTTGATTGTTTGCTGGGTATGATTGTTCATTATGTTACTAGGCTGCTATAGGGTGAATTGTACAAGATCTATGTGGGAGCTAGCACAGATCGCGAAGTAAAGCCTGGAATGTTTGTTGTGAGACTAGTAAGGGTCCTTTGGGGTTTGCTGTTTAGAGCAATACATGGGGTGGGGTCAGGGCGGCCTGAAACGAGACTTCAAGAGATTTCCACGACGCGCACCCGCGAGAACTTAACTGAAGTAGTTGAAGGAGATCGCAATTCTCGCGCATGCGTCGTGGAAATCTCTTGAAGTCTCGTTTCAGGCCTACAAGGAAGAAAAGGAATAGTCGAATAAAGGCGTTATTTTTGTTTGTTTTTTCGCACAAAAAGTATTCTCGTCGCTTGATAAACTTATAGTTGAGCCACTGTTGCGACATGGAATATTTAAACATTTTCTTTAATGACTCTCTGGGCCGTCAAGTTTCGTTCCCTTAGGGAGCCTATGGAGGAGTGATAAACCTCTCAGATTTAATCATAAATATCTTCATTTGTGTTCCGAAGACGAACGAAGGTCTTACGGGGTTGGTACAGCATGGGGGTGAGTAATTAATGACTTAATTTTCATTTTTGGGTGAACTAACCCCGCGAGACCGTGACTATACGCAGTTGCGCACGAATTGTCTATGCACCCGCGAGGTGTCTAGATTGTGCACATGACTTAAACGCTGGCAGACACAGCAGCAGTTGTAGGGAGGTATATTGATCATGAAATCAGAATTTTATTTTATTGTCTTTAATTATTCATTCATTCATATTAATTCATTCATTTATGTCACTTGTTTAAGTTATCTGAAAAAATATTTTTCGATTTTTCGACTCGATTGGGGGGCCCCCTGGTGGCCAAGGGGCCCCAAGCAGCCGCTTAGTTCGCTTATGCCTCGGGCCGGCCCTGAATAGTTGGGAGAAAATATGATGTGTAATAATGATTAGATCTGCATTATTTGGTCTTAAAGAGGCAGCAGTCTAATAAACGTGCTGACGATTGCCCCATTAATGTGAATCAAACAACAAAATGCAAAGAGAAAATCAGTTGCAACTCTTGAATGAACAATTTTGGCTTCTATGATAAACTATGTAGTGTTATTTTACATTTGATTACTTTGTTAGATGTGTTTTTAGCCCACCTGCACAGTAATGTCGACATTACTGAAATTAAAGCACTGGGTATATAAATTGTGTATTTGTTTAATTGTATACTTTTTTTTTGTTTGACCATGAGTTTGTACTTTGTTTTTGGTGTCCTATGTCTTCTGTAGATAAAACACAAAACCCTGCACTCTTCTGCACAAATTTTTTTTTTTTTTTTGTTAAAGCATTGCTTTTTACTTTGCTATTAATATTTATTTTACATTTCAAAACATAAAGCAATATTAATTATGTTCTAAATATTTTTCCCTTTTTTTATATAACAAAAAGAACCGATAAGAATACCGTTAAAGTACCGGATCGATAAGCGGTATCGGTAAGAGTAGTAATACCGTTAAAACCTAAACGATACCCATCCCTAGCAGTCTGTAACACGCCTCGCCTAGAACACAACCCCCACTCTCAAACTACGAAATATGCAGATGAGCATGAAGAAGGTGCACCGCTCAAGATTTGGACCAGCGATCAGAAGACTAGATTCGCTCAAGAGACTGTGTGAACAACAAGGGGAAAGAATCAAGGACACACTTGAACTGCGTTAGAACAGGGAAGTATATTTCGAGGAATTAGTAAATAAAATAAAGAAATAGAAGAATGATAATAGGACAAGGCAGTAAAATTTCAAGACATTGTCACATAACTCAAAAGAGGAAAAATAATAAATAATCAGGAAGACGGCAAAAGTTTTGTTCTGGACAAGTGAAAGTGTGACTTCTTTACACTAGAGTTAACTCCTATTTAGGTTCAAGCTAATAAATTTAATTTTCCCTTTCTTTTCTTTTTATATATATATATATATATATATATATATAGCTAATTTGACCTATTTATAGTATAATAATTTGGTTTTAGTAGAATAATAGAATAATTTAATTCTAATTACAGTTAAACCTAATATTAGCTACAACTTTTTCACCCAATTACCCTTTAAATTCTCCTTTCAACTCTCGTCACCTTAGAAACAAAATAGGAAACAAATGAGAAAAACAATACAATATTCAATCAGAAATAAAAAAATATAAAAATGAAAATATAATAAAAATACAAACGGACTTGAAACAATCAAAAAGAACAGCAACGGGGAAAACGCTTAGGCCTCATCTGCTCGTATTAAATGTGCGTCACAATCGGCCATTAACTCATAGCTCGAATACACGACAAAATGTCGCCAGAATAATATCTGTTAACTGTTCAAAGTACTTTTAGCTCGGAAACATTAATTATTTGACCCATTCACGCAATATTTCTTCACATTTTAGACAAAATATTAACTCTTATAATCTCTTTTACATACGAATGCATATAACACTAGCATTTAATATTTAAACACTATTTAATCGACATTTAAACAAAGAAAACTCTTTTTGATAGAAAATATAATTATTTCGCTTACCAAGAGAACTCAATTTCTAGATTATGAAGGTTTTCAAAGGCAAACTCCTAACTTACTTTAGGCCTGAATCCTCTGCAGCCTAACGTGCAATCAGTCACACGTTCACCCGTACTCATTCACCGATGAAACTCAATCCTTACTTTAGTTTCAAAGTCTCTCAAAAGTTATTTCTCCAATACAACTGATAGTTATTCTCGGTTCTAATTCAAATTTCTTCTCTCTTCAGAATCGCACCATCCCCTTCTCAAGATCGTGCCATCTGCTCTCTCTCTCTCGCAAGGAGTGTTTCATCATCTTACGTTTTGGCTCCACCCATTAAGGCGGGGCTCATTCTCTACTCATCAATTTAGAATAAAAATCTAAATGAATTTAAATTCATGCATTTTCTCATTTTTCCTCTTTCAAGATATTTAATAAAATAACTTTACATATATTCATGTTAAGTGTCAGTGTCTTCTTTTTTTTCTTTCTTTTTTCCCTTACGTCAACAATGTCGCTTTAGTAACCTGGGTTACAAGTCCCTCTGTTGTTTTCGGTTGCAAATAGCTGTTCACAGGCTTGCAATCAGGGCCTGAAATTAACACCCGACCACCTGCCAAATGCGGGTGAATTTTGCTATTGGCGGGTAACACTGTCAATCTACCTGCCACATTGGCAGGTAGCCAATGAGAATTGAGTGATTCATTAGGGTTTTTTTTTTACGTTTTCATTTTCATTGCGTTGGACCTTAGCTATAATGTGGCGGCACATTACTGGGGTAAAAAGGCCAGCTGAAACAAACAACCAACAAAAAGATGGGGATGAGTCAAAGAAAAGTAAAAGAAGTCATTTTAATACAAAGTGGGCAATTGGCGACAACGGCAAGGTTCGTGAGCGGCTGATTTATGGCAACGACTGTTGTTTTGTAACGTTCATGCGATCAGAAAGAAGATGAGGCCCTTTTCTGACTACGTTTGGATGTGCGAGTATTAAACTGTTGGTGAGATGGGATGAGATAATGTAACGCTGACGTAGGCTCCAGAACAATGACAGTTGCACAGATGTGTGCGTGTGCAACTGTAGTACATGTTGGGAGTTGGGAACCGGTGAGAAAATGTCCGGTACCCGGTAACTTTACCAGTAATAATATTAATTTAGTTCTGCTTAACGGTTCCTGAACGCTGTAACTAAAAGCTGTCAGGACCTAGCTGTCTACGTGACTAAATCAGCCATCAACACAGCCGCGGGTGATTTGTTTACATACGAGCTGCGGTAGGTCTATAGATCTGTTGTGCGTGTGTGTGTCAAAATCAATGAATAAAAATATTTTTTTAAATGTATATTCTAAGAGTTATTATTACTTATATTGATTTCGTTAATAACTTGACAGCACTTAAATGTGTACAAGTTAAAGAACAATATTGTGAAATTCCCGTTTTTTCACCTTTAGGCTATGAGGCAACAAAAAAAAAAAAGGCTGGTAAAAAGTCTCTGTGGCAGGTGAATTTTGATATCCACCTGCCACAGTGGCTGGTGGCAAAAAAAGTTAACTTCAGGCCCTGCTTGCAATGCTTTTGGCCGCATTTGTGCGCAAAAACCGTGCCAAAAGTGTAAGCGCGGAAAAATGGAAGTCAGAAGAATACAGATCCTATTTATTTTGCGTTAGCATGAAGCTGCAGTTTCAAAATACATGTATTACACTTACCAATAACAGTAAAATGCTGCAAATATTTTTTTCTTACACTTGATATGCGATTTACACGCTTACAAATCTTCTCTTGCACACGCAAATTTAATTTACGCTTGCAATCTTATGTACACTTTCACAAATCTTACCCTGCGCACGCGATTCTTTTAGGCATCATTTTACCTTCATAGATATGTTCCTAATTCTGAGTATGTGAATTTCTGTGTAGTCCACTGCTGGTATTGTAGGCTACTTTACTTAAAATCTACTTTACTCTTTCCCCGCCATTCACAGAATTTCTCGGCTATCCATGTTTTCACTGTTATACGGTAGGGGGCGCTATTACGCTTCTTCTACAGAGAATCTCCGGATCGCAACACACTGGTGAAGAAGAAGCAGAAACAAGTAATAGAACAAGTGATATTTGCGTACTCAATTGTAAAATAACGCGACCATCAAACATCAAATGGCATGTAAGTTCAAAACTGACTAACTTACTGAATGAAATGTTGAACCCAGAATTAACGCGTTAATTAACGTGAATTAACGTGTCTGGGGTATTGGTGGACTGATCTACTTCATCTATTGATCATCGTTCTGAATCCCATTCGAAAATAGTCTTAGAAAAAAATGCGATTTTCTCAGGTTTTTGTTAAAAATGTTGCTTTTATTTGTGAAACTTACCCAAATTCAAGTGTTTATTAAAAAGAATGCATGAAGTTAGAATAAAATGTCTTTAAAATGGATGAGTTAAAGTACAGTTAAAGGTAGGCCTATGTTTCAAGAATAAAACAATACCTAAATGGGAACATTAAAGTGCAAAAAATTATATATAAATAGTAAACTATAAGTATGATGTTATGTTCACTTAAAGAAAACTTACAAGTATACTTGTAATATAAAACTACTAAACTAGTACTAGTAATAAACTAAAAAATGTGCTACAAGTTTATGACTTGTAAACTATCAGTATACCCACTATACGTTCTCTTCTAATATAGTTGAAACTTAGTTGTAAACAGTTCTGTACTCAAAAGGGTTACCGTTGTAAGCTATATTTAAAAGTATAATTTTAAAGGCCAAGTGGGCCAATTAAGCCCTTAGTATTGAAACCGTACACTTACAAGTATACTTCTAGTACATTTATATTAGCAAACTTACTACAGAAAGTATACTTAAAAATATTCTTGAACTTAACTTAAAGCTGCAGTCCGTAGCTGTTTTTGGGTTAAAAATGATCCAAAATACATATTTGAGAAAATACATAACCAGCCAGTGTTCAAAACTATCTGCTTGCCTTAGCTCGATTCAAAGCGGTAAGCTTGTTTTAATTCCAGTGGTACTGGTGGATTTCCGCGGGAGATTCGAGCATGTCTTTGTGTCATTACGTCACATCTGTACACATAAATAAGGAGTCTCGGCTAGTAGGCTATATTGAGTCATTACGTCACATCTGTACACATAAAGAAGGAGTCTCGGCTAGTAGCCTATTGCGTTTGAGGATGCTGGAGGTGGAGATTTTTAGCCTTTTCTCACAGCACTTGATATAATTAAACTTATCCATTTGATGGCGGATCCAGAAAGGTTCAAACGACAATCACCAGTGACAACTAGAGACTCACCCGTTGTAAAATGCAAAAGACTTCGTTTGGACTTCGGAGTGGCTAACTTACAGAAAAAAAGAGACTGCAACCGGACCCATGCGAAAACAAGGATACATATCAGAAGGACATTACATGTAGTCACGCAATGCTGACGTTGTTAACATTAACAATTTGAGAACAAAGTATCATTTGCACGGTTTTGCGTGATAAGATAAGATAAGCGATTGTTCGATTTGATCAGCGCGATTTACTGCAATGTCAGAACCAGAACAAAAGTGGATGTTACTTAAGTGTTCAGATGACATTTTCCGGTGAAAATTCTTATGTTGGTCATACTTCCAAAAAGAATAATCGGTGATTCCGAATGCCAGTATCCACAACGGCGGCGACTGACAGCTGGACACTCTCCTCAAACATTGGATGTATCCACGCTGTGCTGTGTCGAAGTACAACTCATGTAAAGTTGATAATTCCGCGAATAACTGCAATTGCAGATTTCTAACAGAGATGGCGACAAAGAGGAAAAACTGCGGACTGCAGCTTTAAATAGGCTGCTTGATCAAGCCAAGAGGGTAATCCACCAGCCGGAAACTGAAGTCTCCCCGAGGACCGCCATTGGCTAACAAGCCTTCACCTGCTGTTAGCATTCCATTGACTCCCATTCATTTTGGCGTCACTTTGACAGCGAATAACTTTACATCTCAGGGGGTTTAAAGACTCCATTTGTCCATTGTTTATTTCTAAAGAAACACGACAATGTATAAAAGGCTCCATTACCTTGTATCTTACGTTATGGCCCCGTAGAAGCAGTTTTTGTAAAAATAGGCTAATGATTGCGCCATAACACGCAACTCTCTTTCGCACAGTAGAGAAATTACCGTAAGCGCAATCGGGGGGACGTGGAGGCATAAAGTCGAGGGAGAAGCCCATAGAGAGTTGTAAAGTTGCTCCTGCTGCTAGCTCATTGACAGCTAATACTCACGATCTCCGGCTCTGCAAGATTCGGAAGGGAATGAGTCAGATTCCTCTTGGCACAGCTACTAGAAGACTTACAACTGTGAGACAGGTTGCTCACGTCACATCTACGTTGTCAAGCTGAGTTTGAGCCTTCGTAGTGCGCTTGGCAATCAGGAAGTAAGTGCTTCTAATTGACTTCACTTTTCTCCATTGAAGTCTATGGGGTTGCTGTGTCCATTTCTCTTACTGTCTATGGATAAAGCAGAATTGAAGTCGGCTATACTTGTTTTTTGTATGGGTCACCGCAATCTTGATCTTTTTTTTTTTACAAGTCGAAACAATTTTGTGTTAATCAACATTATGCCATTTTAGCATACTATTACATCCTGTTTGAATCAATATAAGTCCTACATCTTTGTAGAACATTCAGAATTCCTTTTTTTATCTGTAAATGCACAAAGTTAGCTCTTTGTTTTTGCCAGTGCACGTTTTGTTATTTTATGTCTTTATTTCAGCTCAATCAAAACCTAGATGACTGGAAGAAAATAAGACATGTTTGCTTCAGGAGACGTTATTGTTTTTTTTTTTTACCATAGCTATGTCATCTGCTGCCTCTTGAGTTTGAATCACAGTTTGCCTAAGGCTTGCTAGGGGGAGATGCAGTGGAGTGTTCAGATCTGACCACTAGGGGGCACAAACTACATTCTCAATGGACTTTGTCAGACAAAGAGGCATATCAGGGCATTTCCATTATCTGTCTCTGTCAGTGACATAAACAAAGAGCTTCCTCTATATATCAGATCTGAAAAATCCATCATAAAAAAGCCTTGATTGCAATAATAATGCTGGAAATAGCTTTTTGAGTAGCTTTCATCAGTTAAAAACGTGTTATATTTTTAGCATATCATCAAAATGCAACACTCAGTACTCTAACAAGGCAGCACGTTTGATATTTGATTAATGCGATGTGGTGTGTGCATTTACTGTTTGTTTTTTAACTACATGCTGTAATTAGCATCACTTATAAAATATCTTCTTTCCTCACCACATCCTCAAAATATGTGTTTGCACTTGATTACAGTGTGTCATATCCTCACTGTCATCTGAGGTCTACATCTCTCTGCCATTAAAGAAATCTGTGCTGCAGTCTCACTGTGACATCAGAAATATGTGTTTAGTCCTCACTAAAGTCTGTGTTTGTGCCTGCGTCTACCACACTGCTAAACAAACAAACACAACCCAGTGCGCTCATGAACAGAGATAGATCTGTTCATGGAAACCAACCGAGCTGGAATATTACACGTTGCATTTGTCACGGTTATTGTTTTGTGTATTTTTCTTGAGTGGTCTTAAGCATTTTTTCCCAAGACCAGCTATTCGGCCCTGAGGCCAGCGGTGTCATCTGGTTCTGCTTTGCTCGCATTTAGCTTTGCAGGGTCGATTTATTGTGGTCCAAATTGACCTGGATATTGGGTAATTGAAGATTCGGGGACAGCAGGCGAAATGGTTGCTCTGCCTGAGGGTATGAGGTTATTCTTGCCCTGTTGCCAATATCGGCAGCCTCTTATGCTGTATGATCGCACATGATCAATGGTGTGCTTTGGTGCACGTTTGCATACTGTACATCAAACCACAACCTATTAAAAAGATCTTTTCTGTTTAGAATAGTAACATTAATGCATTGTCGTTCATTGCTGAAACTACACGTTTTGAACATTGAGAGAAGAGAACATTCAAAAATACAATTTTTATAACTTAATGGGAATGTTAGCAACACGTTTTTAGAAACATATTTTTGTTACTTGGGTTCTTAGTATTTTTGACTCAAGTCGAATCCAGCTGTTGGCTATGATTACTTTCACCTTTAATCAACATTATCTTTGACATCATTAACATTTAGTTTAGTTGCGAATGAAGTGTGTAAAATGCTAAAAGTGATTCTGGTTTGATGAACAGATCATATTCTTTCCAGATATCAACGTTAAGGTCATGAGAGCTGTATTGTAGGCTACAACCCTCGAACTCTCCGCCATCTGGTTCTAGCGTGAGATGTCGTCGCTCTATCTTTTTCTCTCATATCTCGTGTCTGGAATCATGTATATGCCGGCTATATTCGGTATCAGTGACATAGAGGTTAGGGAAACAAATCATGACAAAGATGAAAAATTATACATAAACTTCTGCCCTGAGACCATTTATCATTTAATAACATATTAGTGTGTGACCTTGGCCAGGCAGATACAGCAATTGGACCGAAACATATTTCACATGGATTTAATATAGCTTCGAAGACTTAGCCTTGCATCAGCAGTAAAAAATAATTCACCTGCCACATCTGGCCTGTTCAGTGATTTTCGGTGTGTGATATGATTTTTGAGGGTTTGTCCTTTTTTAATCATTCTGTCTCCATACACTTTCACACATCTGCATAAATAATTTAGCTTTTTAAACAGCCAAATTCAGATTCACAGTAAGATGAGGCAAAACACTTGAGATTTGGCACAAGATTGCACCAGATTGCAAACATGAGTTGAACACAAGTAACATGAGTCATGTAACTTAAGAATGTTTATTATAGGCAAGATAAAAAATAATAAGAGAACATAATTACAAACAGTATTGTGTCAAGCACTCAAAAGCGTATATCTTTTGAAATAAAGTTAAGATTTAGAAATATTCATTATAATAATTATAATATTTTCATATATAAATTGTATATAATTGTATCATTTTAATTTAATAAATATATTTAAATTTTTAAAATATATAGCTTCCTAGATAGACTGCTGAAATATGATCAGTTTATTAATTTAATCGCTTTACGCAGACTGACATCCCTAATCTAAAACATTCATAGATTTAAGATATACAAACGTTAACTAAACATCAGACAACTTCACACAAACACTGTGAATCTATCACTCTGACAAAGCCTTGTAATTCATCATCACAGAAAATCTGTCATGATTTTGCTGTTTACATTTCGTCGTCGTTCCATGAATTTCTTTGGAATGCTTTCGCTGTGTTTTTTGGAACGAGTCCAGTGTTGCACAAAGCTCTGGAATCTCTAAAACGTCCTGTGCAGTTAACGGTCGGGCTCCATTACACAATCACGGGAACTCATCAACCCGTCCATGAGTGGGCAGCAAGCATGCGAGATGGTTAGAAATACACCCCTCTGCTCCCGGGCTGACATTTTTAGAAGCGTTTTACCAAACTCATCTGAACATTTATAGAGAGGTGAAACGAAAACCGTTGTCTCCAGGGCAACACAACGAAAGCTAAACGGTTACAGGAACCCATTGTGTATTTTCAGACATAGTAGGTTACGGCAGGAAAACAATTTGGCCTATCATTCAGCAGGCTGTTAAAGATAAATAAATGACTCCAGCGTTTGGTATGCTTTTTTTCCTAGAGGTTTTTAATGTCCCTGACACTCACGCAGGCCCTGTTTGTTGCTCTGAGATCATGTCAGGTGTGGGTTGCTGGCGGGTCAGTGGCCGCGGTGTGTTCAGCACTCAGGGTGAGGTGAGATCTCTAATCTTCTCGCAGTTAGACCACCGCGACCACCTCATCACAGCATGCCTTACCAAACAAGGCCTTCAACTGTGGCACACTGGCCACTGAGAAACGAAAGATGAGGCTCTTTTGTACTGCTCTTCTCCAACAATTTACACAGACAGCTCTTTTAAAAACCTAGTTTAAAACATAGGACAAGTTCCTAAAAATGAACTTTTTGTGGTGTCATGCAGTTTTAGCTGTGCTAACATATTCCTTGTAGGGTGTTATCACTACTTTCAAAAAGTTTTAATGAGCTATATCAATATCACACGAGTAGGAGTGTGATATGGCTCTATATCAGCACGGCTGTGATTAGGCCATAGGCAAATTCATGAAGGACTGGCCGAGATAAAGCTGTTCTCGATGGGTACGTGAGCACTGAACGGCCGCTGACGACCTGGAGCTCACATCTCCGAAAACGTCAAAACAAATGTTCAAATAGGAGCTATGTTTATATATAAACCGCATTTGAGGTTTAAACAACTATTCTCGCATAAAAAACTCTAAAAACTACATTCTGTGACACTAACTGTAGTATTTGTAAAGTACTAGTAGGTTTGCTCCTCCACCATTGACGCTTACTGTGAGAAATGCTGCCAGTATAGATCTGGCAGAAACAAGCGGAGTGATACAAATTGTGAAATGGATACCGTGCGATAGTAGAATATCGCATGGCTGTAAATATATATATATATAATTCATAAATATGAAACTTATTGGGGAGTCACTCCACATGCATTTTTTTTACAACTTGAATTAATCCTGCTTTGTCATAATAAGGTAAAATGATCTGATATTTTAAGAGCCTTATTGACCTTGACGCATAGTCATGATGGTCTGCAGGAGTCCTCTCTATGATATCATTTACTGTTTTATGTTTCCCCCCCTGCATGTTTATGCACGTTCATTGGACCACATGACTTTAATTTGTGGCGAACAACAGTTTTTTTCAGATTTTACTAAGCAGTGAAGCAGTTCTGTTATGCCAAACTTCTTTATAAGGTTTTCTTTCAAGAATTTAATTCTTATAATAATCGTTTTACTGCCTTTTTTCTTTCCTATTTCTTCTTTTTCTTCATTATGATATCGCCTGCAACCCTATTCATTATGAGACCACTATTACCCTGACATTTTCAACTTTATCCCCCCCCCCCATTTATTACAGTATTACATTAATTACCATAGAAGAGGTGTATTCAAGTTGTTGTATGTATGAATTGTATTTATGATGTATTTTTTTATAAATTAACAAATAAGACTAAATTAATAATAAAAAAAATAGCACAATGTCATTAACCAAGCTACCAACCTCTAGTAGCACAATAGATTGTCAGACTAGTCCAAACCAGCTCTGTTTTTTATCAGCACTGGACATCTACCAAGTTCAAATGACCTGTAATTGCATTTGCATTCACAAACGTTGAGTCAAGACTCCATGGAGAGTATGTTTATTGAGACGCAAGTAATAATGGCTGTTGATTCGATTTGTACATGTGCTTGTGATTATAGCGAAAACAGTAAAGAAAGAGGTTCGGATTTGGGTGGTTGACAAAAGTCACCTAGGGCTCAGCTTATTGTTGCGTTTGGCACTTGTTGCATGGATTTCTGCTCATAAACAAATAAGGCTTTGGAGCTTTTAGACAGCTATATGATTGAGAATGTGTAGGCTATTAGGCTGTTTGGTTTCCAGCCAGCACAATGATCTATATGGTGCTTTACGATATGGGATTATGGAGTGAAATCTTGTTACTGCAAGTACAAAAGCAATGCTACTGTAAAGCCACTGTGTACTTGAAGCAATGGGCCGAAACTGAAGTATCCCATCCCATTAAAACCTAGATATCTCTAATAATGGATATCAACATGGAATAAACTGCTCGGCTATTCGCCGGCTGCTATCGGGACCTGCAATCAAATCACAAGGAAATGGAGACATGATGGTTGGCTTGTGACTGCAAGTAATTCGATTGTGCTTGATCACATGCAATGCAGCCCTAGAGCTAAGATATATGTCATTACCCAGAGATATCACATTGCACCTCATATTGCGGCGTAATGGTGACCTCACTGTTCTTATCTCGCCCAGTCACCTATATATACACCTGGCAACCAGCGTTAGCCTGGAGCGGAAGATAGGAACATTATTTTAGCATCACGACTAAGAATGATGACTGTTTCAGAGTTAGCACTGCACTGATTCAGAGTGATCTTTGGTTGCTTCTCTAACAGGAGTGAAAGCTAAAACATGTTGCTCTTCAAAGTTCTTTGTCTCTGATAAACTGCCTCGTTTCGTGTTCCCAACACGGTTTTGTGGCCCGGGATTGAAGCAAATGCTCCATTTCAGAGAGGCAGTGTGGGATGAAAGCCAGGAAGAACAAAACTTAGCTTCTCTTTTGTTTATTTATTTGTTGTCAGTTCCACATCGCTCTCTTGCGAGAGCTTTACTTCAGATCAAATATGGAGAGGCGAACAAAGCGTATGTTTCCCTCAAAGTTTCTTTGGCCTAATTTGATACTTTTTTTTTTAAAGATCACAATAGGGAGAATCGTACTGGGTAATAATTGTGAACCATTGGGGCTTAGCCAACTCAATTACCCCAATTGCGACAGCGGCTAATCAAATTGACTTTGTGTGGAAGGGCCTGAATTGTTACAATGCTGTCTAATTACTCTAAATGAACTTATATTATGATACACATACACCACACACCTAGATTTTTTTGTCGATGTATAAACATAATTAGTTTTTAATTCACCGTGAGGAAATGCTCAGTTGTTTTTATTATCTGTCTGATAATGTCAGTCTATTAGTCATTCATGTACCTGCCCAAGGCATCTTCAGCTTAACTAATGAAGGCACCAACTGCTGAATGCTGACTCATCTGTTGTCTGGAGTCCTCACAATAACTTTGTGTGATCACAGATAGAGGAATGCGGAAAAGAAGAAGGAACATGAATAGAGGATTGTTATTATCCTCCCTGTCTTGAAAATCTCACCTGTATGCATTTAAAAAAAAAAGTTTTAATCTTTATTAAGATTTAAATGTATGTAAATCTGCATCTCAATGAACAGAAAATAATATAGTGTATTAATTGACACAGATGTACCTATATTTAGATATAGCATTTTAGGTATACTTGTTTCAAATTCAGTGTACAGAATGCAGCTCATAGGAACTAAAAAGATGGCTCTATAGCAGCTTTGGCTCAGCATTAAAAAAAATCTATGAAAGGCCATTCACACCAGGAATGATAACTGGCACTAACACAAAACCAGACTTCATTTGCCCCAATGGACAGCGAATTTACACTGTCTGAATCGTTTCCTATGCACTATGTGCCATTCAAATAGTAAATGTGTGAACAAGTGACCAATTTGCAGCTTCAGTGTCCATTTGGGGGCGTAACGCTGTAGATTCTAGAGAGCATTTGATTGGACAGAAAATCTAATGAGAAGCTGAAGTATAGTGTGATGTCATCAAAATCATTGATCCATATTGGCAGAAGTGAGAGACTGTAAGTTTTGAAAGCTAATTATCTTCTGAATACGAATTTTGTCATTGTTTTAGAGCACACTAGCTACAGTACGACTAACATATTCATACTAAAAGCCAAAAAACTTCCATTTTGATTTCATGGGGACTTTAAATATTTAGTATAGCCTAAAATATAAAATAATCATAAAATATTACTTGATTTAAAATATAAGCCTTAAAATCACGACAATGTGTATATATTCTCATTTATAATTTATTTTATTTATAATTTTATTAAGAAAATTCTATATTAAGAATTAAAACTTAGGCTATATTTTAAACTGCCTTTGCAGTGAAAAGATTACTTTATTTTAATGCCTATGCTCGCTCTTTCGATCTTCAAATTAAATTCACTTACTTTGCCACTTGCACGTCTATACGAGGACTAATCCACTTAACCAAGTATCGGTGATGTATTTTCTGACCCCAAATGATTAACAACAAATTAATTCCGCTCCAGTCTGCAGCTCTATTCTGCGTCTGGTTTTGGCATTGACTTGCGTTTCAATAGCTGTGGGTGACAGACTTACAACAGCGCTGAGATGGCAAACGCGTGATCTTTCTCTCTCAGACCAAACGCCGCGAGGTACATCCCGGGGATTGCAGGAAATATTACATTTCTCCCGGACAATAAGAGTTTCTTTTAGCGGAGTGCAAAGGCTGGACTCAAATTGGAGGCAGCGGCGCGCGCACCAAACAAATGAACGTGCCTTTTTGTCCACGCGCTCAGGAGCGTACATTCTACTGGCGCAGCACTGAATAAGTATTGTAGCGGTAGGTGATTGATAAGGCAAGTGTTTCCAGCCCAGACAGACACGTTTTCATAAGGCACAGCTGGTAGCGCTGGCGTGGACTCTTTTTTTTGCCATCATTTGTTAGACAGAAGTCAGTTTATCCCTGCTTATTCCAAGCGACTTCTTGGATTCTGGAAGGCTGTCCGAACGGGAATACAGCGGCTGCAGGACCAAGTCGGGAATGCCATTTGTTCACGAGCAGCATAGACGAGCTTTGTCGCGCGGTGTTTTTTACCCGGGGACAGGTGTCGTTGTGTACGTTGGGGTTGGGGGTTAGTTGTTGGGGGTTAGGACACAGTTGTCTTAAGGATGTCAGATCAGGGATCAGATCTGCACAGAGACAGGTGCGATAGAGAGGAGTAGATTTCACTCGGACCCCTCCTCTCATCTTCTCCTCTCAGTCATTCTGGATTATAGTCCCGAGGAGGCGAGTCATTCACAAAGAACCGGGTTCACCGTTTCCCGCTGCTGTTATCGGTAAGTATGCTGGTTTACCAAATGATACGCTTCTGTTCTGGATTGTAGGACTAGTTGTTACCTATCTCAGTGTGACGATGGCTTTGGTTCTGCACGCGCCCCTGAATTGTGCTGTTTCTACTCAAGTATAGCCTACAAGTCTTATAATATTGTTCATTGTGGATGTGTTGTAATTGTTTTCAAATGAGGGATTCCGCTTATGTAATTAAAGAAATTTACTTTTTATTTTATTTAGACATGATTTAGAAAGTTGTTGGTCAGGGCTTGATTTTGCCCATGACATTCTGGTTGTGTTGAAGGCTAGCTGTACGAATGGTGGAACAACAGAATTAAATAATTAACACTGTTAATTTCTTAAAAATATTTATGTATTGACAGCAATTTCTCTTTACTTGCAGCCTTTTCATCATTATTACATTTAGTTTGAAGTTATGGCATTATTTTAATCAAATGCAGCTCTTACAACATTGTCTTCATTTTATTTATCACGTATGCCTCTATTTATTATTTTATTACTAGCTTTTTGCTCTCATGTCTCCTGCGTTTGTACACTCTTTTAAAATGTAGTGCCTTTCTCAAACCTGAGACATCTTTCTCCAAACTCTTTACAGCTACCTTTACCAACTTGACAGCAATTAATCTCAAATTCATTTAAATCACCAAAACAAATGAACTCATTCTGCCATAACCACATTTACACCCATCAAAACACTTTGAGCAAGAATTTGTCAAGAAACCAGAAGTCCTTACAAGAACGAAAGATCTTTAATTGTGTATAGCGTATGTACAGTACATGAGAAAATTTGAAAATGTTATGCTTCAGCATGCCTTACATTTGTTGGCATATGGTAATTCCACCATACAATGTAGTTCTGATACTGTAAAACAATAACATGTGTCTGCACATATCCGTGCAACACATCCACCTTTAAACAAACAGATTGACACCAATATAACATAATGCTAATCAACATTCTTCTGTTGATACACTAAAATGTCTTGGAATGCCTGATCCATCTCAGTCAGACATGTTTACATTGTATTTCTAAGATGGGCTCTTTTGAATTGATTATAATAAAACTGGCATAGCAAAATTGTTGTCAGCAAGGGCATTAATTGTGGTAGTTGTTTTTCTTATCTTTTTTTTTTAGATATTAAATGTTCTGTCTGTAGGAATTTCTGAACAAATACGTTGCGGATTGCTGTACATTGCTGATTTGAACATACATGATTTAACAGTTATGAGAATGATACATAAAGTTTTGAAAATAGTTGTCAGTGAGTGAGAAAAGAATTTGTGAGTTTTGAAAGATGCTGACCAGTAGTTAATTTATATGCACTTGTATGACTGTCTGAAGACTTTTGAAAAGTGAACTATAGATATTGAGAAATGCACTTTTGATAAAAACCAATTGTGTAAATAAAACCGTGAACAGTAGCTGTTAAATGGAAAGCACCTAAATCTAGGTGTCATTGTTCTTTTCGCATTCACCCTGTTTCTTATGAACTGACATTTAGTCCTGCACTCTTAAAAATAAAGGTTCCAATTACAACCAGAAGGTTTTTACGGGCAGATTTCATAGCAAAACCCATTTAAGTTCCACAAAGAGCTTTTTATATGAAACCTATATGTTCCGGTGCGTTTATAACCCAGACCCTAGTACAGTGATCTGAAGAACACATTAAGAGCTCTTTTAGTCCCCCACAGATAGCTCATACATCTCAATACATTTCTTGATAGATACTTTGAATATAAAGGAATGCAAAGAACCATTGAAGAGTAGAGAGGGTATGTGTATAGTTGGTGGGTGTTTACATGTTTGTTTTACCGTGCCGTATCACCCAGGTGTTTGAACGTACACCCATTCAGCAGCTGTTCATATTCCACCACACTAAGTGGGTTGCATTGTTCCAGAATAGTATTTTTCATTCTGCTTTCTCAACGTGAGGGTGAACGTGAATGAATGGCTGGCTCTTCACAGTCCCTCTGCAGCCTTGGTGTGAGACGACACTTTTTTTTTTTTGTCGTAGTGCCCCTGTTTCAAATTCAAATAGCCATTGCGCTCTTTTGTTATCCTTCAAGGTTTGTGGACTGGAAAAAGAGAAAGAAGAGAGTGAAGTCCCTAAGGTTGAGAGCATTTTAAAAGAACCCAGGAGAGAGAGCAGAAGAGAAAGGGGGTGAAAAGAGGATTTGCCTGTGGAGACGATGTCCTTTAGTGAAAGAAAAGTAAGATGTGGATAGGATTGCAGCCTACTTTCTTCAACAACTCAAGCTTACTGAACAAGAATTGTTCTTTGACGCAAAATCACAATTTACCCACTGTCTACATGATTAAAGGTCTCAAGCTCAAAAGCAGTAATTAGGACTGTTCATTTTTTAAATTGTGAATTGGGTTATATCATCCATCTTCTTTGTTTGGTTTCAGGCCAGCTTAAGCATTCAGATTTTTTTCATTTTGACAGTCCCTAAGGCCCGTGATTCATGACTGAAGGTGGCATTTGTATGAGCGTTCCACTGACCTCTTCGAACGCACATACAAAACCACTCATTACACACTAAATTATCATAAGCACCACAGCTCACAATTTGTAAAGTGCACAGGAAGTGTACGACTCAGAATAGATCGGTTTCAGTGTTAGCTTTTTTTAACTCTATTTGTTGCGCAGCGCTGCACTGTTTGTTTTCATGAGCAAGAAATTAAGCTGTCACTTACTCTGTATTTGGGTCAATGATGTACATAAGAGTGTCTATGATCTTTTAAAAATCTAGTTTAAACGCATGCCATATAATATGCTTTTTGTATTCATTGCTTTCAAAACACTATACTATTTTCAAGAAAAGTTTCAATTTAATGATGCTTAAAATATCATGTGGTGTAATCCTCGCATATAATTTTATTTGAATGTTTTCCTTATTAGTGTCCTCAACAAAACAGTGGTAAATATTATTTTCAGGGTAATTGAATTTTTTTTTTTTTTTTTTTTTTACAATGACAATAAATAATCAGATATTTTAAGAGACCTCTTTACCTTGCCAGATATTTTATGAAAATTGAATGTTAAATGTTTTCTTTTTTCTTTCTGCAAGTTGGTTGGGACCACATGACTCTTTTTCTTTTCTTTTTTGTTTAGGAAGTAATTTTTGAATACTTTTTAATATTTTATTGCTTCATTATGATAGGATTTCACACTGACCTTTTTGGCTTTATGCCCCCCAAAAATGTATCATAAATTCATCAAAATGAGTTGTTTTCAATTCAAAACAGAAATTGAAAACATTTTCATCATAAAAGAGGTGTATTCAAGTCGCTGTCTGAATAGCATTTCTAATGTATTTATAGGACAAAAAGTTTGTCACGTCATTGAGAACAGAAACATAACTGGGTCATTCTCAACAATGTCAATTCTGCTGCCGCCGTTGTTTTTTTTTTTGTACATCTTTAATGCACTTTGCATCTTAACAGACTGTTCAGCAGAGCCTTTCTAATCCCCAACAAACACAGAGCTGTTTTATTACCAGCCTTACTTAAGGTGGAGACGTGCAACTTTCCCAACATGCACAGAGCCTGAGCAAACCTCCTGCTGATTTTACTGGGATGTAATTCGGAGGATATTCTGAAATGTGGAGGAGGGAAATGGAGAGTGTTCCAAGTTTTCTTGAATAGGTGCCCTGTTCAAGTGCGGCCTTTTTCCCCCCAACAGCCGCACTTCACCCCTCAGTGCAAGTGTTGAGGCCAGTGTGCCGAGGGAACAGGTGCTGTGGGCACAGGGGGCACACGCGCGGACACACACACATGCACGCTTACAGTTGCCCTTGGGGTTTTGCTTCACCTGCGGCTGCTTAACACCCCCCCCCCCCCCCCAACCCCATCCCCCTCCCCCCTTTTGAGGGGATCCATGACCGGAGGGGCGCCATTCACTGGCACTCCCTAATACAGGGCCCCCTAACTCCCTCCCTGTCATTTCTGTACATTTTATTGGTCTTTTACTGTCATCCGGTTTCCTTCCCTTTTCTTTTTTTTCTTTTGTCAGCCTTCGATTTCTCCATATCTCAAACCGTCCCTCCCTTTTTGGCACAGCGCTCGCTCTTTCTTTCTCTCCCTACATCTCTCTGTCTCTCCCTCACTCTTGTCTGGATGTCAGACCCTTCCAGACAGAGTGCTTTCTCTCAGTGTGCTGTCAGGCTAAAGGACACTGCCCACTGGGACTCTGAAAGGAACAAATTGACCGGAACAATGTTCTCACTTAGCATGTTGAGCTTGGTGAAAGAGAAGGTGAGGAGCACGCTGGGGCCCGCAAGTTGAGATGCCCACCCGGTCTTTTACCGGCCTGGTCCCGCAATTCCCTGTTTTCCCATCATGCATTCATGTCTGTTGAAGGTTAGTATAGGAGTTGTAATGAGGGAGCAGTAAACGCATTAACCAGTGACCTCAAAAACCTCATTTCCCATGATCCTCCTG
This sequence comes from Tiaroga cobitis, assembly GCA_030578255.1. Lineage (NCBI taxonomy): Eukaryota > Metazoa > Chordata > Actinopteri > Cypriniformes > Leuciscidae > Tiaroga > Tiaroga cobitis. Next base: position 41,744,250 of record CM060598.1, on the reverse strand, counting down.
CCCCTGGAGGGTTAACCCCTCTCCTGACCTGCCATAAGGTGGTGCTGGAGGTCACGGCTCCACCCATTAAAATGTAATAGAGCTTCTCTTCCATTCCCTCTCAGTGAAGACCCGTTCTCCTTGCAGTTTAATCCCACATCCATCTATCTTTCATCTTTTTCTTTTCAACTGATCTGCCACATTTCATGTCAAGCAGAATAAGTGAATTCAGAATTTATCCCCCGGAAAAGTTCATAATTAGGGTAGTGTGGGCATCGTTCCTTGGTCCACTGGTACTTGACAGGGTGTTTTTCTATTCCCCTTTAATTTCTTTTCATTTTCTATTGTTTCTTTTCTTTCCTGCTCTCCATTCTTTTCATTCTCATCCTCTCTTTATCCTTTGTTTTTTGATTTCCCTTTTTCACACCCTTCCATCACTTTCCCCTTTTTTTCTCCCTGTTTCCTTTCCTTTCCTTTTTCTGGCCTTTTTTAATTTCTTCTACTTCTAATTCCCTTTCCTTTCCTTGTCTCCTTTCCCTCTTTACGTCTCTTTCGCTTTCTGTCCCTTCCTTGTACCTCATTTCCTTTTCTTTTCTCCTTTCCTTTTGCTTTATTTTACTTCATTTTCCTTTTACTTCTATCTCATTTCCTTACCTTTTGCTTTCTGTTTCCTTTTACTTTATCTATTTTTCCTTACACCTTTACTTTTCTATTGCTTTCCGTCCGATCCTTTTTACTTTTTCATTAGTTCTTTTAAGTTTCCTATCATTTCGATATCCTACTTTTTCTTGTAATTTTGTTTTTCTTTTTCTCTTTTCCTTCCCCACCTTTTTGTTCCACCCTTCCCTTTCATCCAAGCTGATAAATTCCTTACAGTCATTGCATAAGCTACATAAATACCACCTCAATGCGTAAACAGCAGGCAGGATATCAGAGAAAGAAAGAGTTTTGTGCGCGGAGGGCTGTGTATGGCTCTTTCAGAACACAGAGAGGGTTGTGAAAGAAGATGCTGAATGCGATTCCAGGCCTTCGGCTGAGAGAACGAGGTGATGAGAAAAGATGGTGGGCGAGATTGTTAGCCTGCATGGGCGTGAATAAACAGAACGTGTGTGTGTGTCTCTGTGTGTGTGAGAGAGAGAGAGAGTCCGAAAGAGGCAGACAGCGGATGTGTGGGTAAGAAAGAGAGAAATAGAAAAAACTAGATTGAATGTGTGCGAATGTTTCACTGCGCCTTTGCTCGTTCTCTGAGGCCCAGGCACATCTTTCTCACGCAGTGGCAGCAGGAAGATTTGTTAATGATGGGAGATGCTAACAATGAGGACCTGGGAAAAACTATGCCAGTCACAGTAGAAAGACGGGATGCTACTCTCAGCCACATACTCACATAGGACCTGTTCACAACTGATATTAACAGCCATCTCAGGTGATCCGATCACAACTGGTCAAATGAGACATCACTGTTTACACCTGGTTTTTATTTGCATCTCAAATGTGTCTCCTTTAAACCACTTGTGATCAGATTTCAAGGGAGGGTCTCTAATTTTGTGACTTTTGTCACGTCTATTGCTGCATGCTGATAAAAACTATTGCTTTCGAATGAAAAATATATTAGTCTGAAATTAATTCCAGATAATTCTTTGTGTGATCTGTGTTGCTGCATGTTGATGTGAAGCAAACTGGAGAAGTTCTGTGAGTCCATATGATCAGGGACTCCGTAACTGGGGGAATTGAAAATAATATATTATTATTTATTTTTATTTATTTAATGGTTGGTACATTTTTATGCTATAATTATTTAGCTTTTCATCAACTCATAACCCCCCCTGCAGTTCTCCAACAAACCCAAGTTTTTGTCCAATGATTGACTGACTGTCAAATTGACATGTGAATTGAAGGTTTGTTTGACAAAACCTTCAGTATTGTCGATATGGCCTTATGTTTTTGACTATTCTCCGAATGATTATATCAGGTGTCACATTAAACAGTTTTACACACACTACATCTGTTTTTTTCTCTTCATATCACCTCAGGCTACATCTGTCTATCACTTTTGCTTTCACCTACACACATACACACACCCCAACAAAAAAATTCTCACATTGTTGCTTGCTGTTTTTGGCTGGTGCTGCTCTGCAGCTGGTGTGAGAACACAGTCTCTCAGGTAGACAGGAAGCGTGTGTGTTGTTTATGAGGAGGATGAAGCCATCGATGACTCACTGAGCCTCTGAGGACACATTCCTCCTTTTTGGTGGTTAAAAACACCTGAGGATGTTCGTTTTACAGCCTCTCTTTGTCCCCACAGAGGTGCTTAGAACACAATTCCGTCTTTCCTCTCTACTGGAAAGGGTTGTTTGCACTGTGCAGCCCCACTGTTAAATGTTTAACCATCTCTTTGTTTATGGACTTTCCTTTTCCTCTAATTCTCTCGTTTCTGTCTCTGTCCGAGCGGCTCGTTCTCAGCCTCAAGGTAATTAACATTAACAGCGAACTGCATTCTGTGACCCGCAGGATGCAATCATGCATAAGCGAGGGAGAGAGACTGAACAAAGTAGCCCTGAAATGAATGTGGGGCTCAAGATGGGAAAGAGAGAAAGAGGGAGAGGGCAAAGGACAGAGGGCAGAAGGAGAGATGCCAGGCAGTGAGGTAATCCTGAGAGCGGATGAGAAAAATGAGCAAGAGATTGGGCTCTGGAGAGTGAATGTGGGTGTTTAACGGATGGGCAGGATGCTGGCGGCTTAAAAACATTTAAATCAAGAACTCGGAGGAACCAATTAATGTATAGAAAACCTCTTGAGTTCCTGCACAAATCAGCTTACAGAGCCAAACAGAACTCTGGAGACTACTTCTCTCTCCCTCTCATGGGTAAATCTCATGAAAACATGTCCCAGTAATATTGTACCCCAAAATAACAGTAAGAAAATAATATTTTTATGCCATCACACTTTGACATTAGATGGTTATTATTGTAATACTGTAGTTTATATACTGTATGTATATACCCTTCAAATAATATATAATTATATTTCACATTACAATATATATATATTTCACATTACAATAAGGACTTTTATTTGATTGATTTATTTTTGTATTATGGTATACAGCTGTAATGCAATGTCTTTTGTAGATGAATCTCTCTCTCTCTCTCTCTCTCTCTCTCTCTCTCTCTCTCTCTCTCTCTCTCTCTCTCTCTCTGTCTCAACAGCTTTATTGGCACAACTACTGTACAGTAGAATGTAGAGATATTCATGACTGTACTACATGCATAATAATGTACCAGCAAATCATAGATTCATAGGGATTGGAGCTTATGGAGGATGAAAGAGATCTCTTAATATTGAACAAGAGATGAAAAGATATCACTCTTGTGCTGAGAACGTTTTGAGAGAGAGAGAGAGTGTGAGAGTGTGTGTGTGTGTGTGGTGGAGGCCATCTGGAGGCAACAGGTCTAGTGTCAGCGGGCAGTTGCTGTAACACAGTCTGGTGCTCCCTTGGGATGATGTCAGACACACACACACACACACACACCATACGAATCAATCTGGCGTTCAGCTGAAACGCCCAGACAAAAAGCCAAAAAATCTTTGATGTTGGGCATCCTCGCTTATTAAGAGCACTTCTCTGTGTGGGGAAAAACACAGCAATTTTGGGCTTGCGCACGTAAACAGAAGAGAGGGAAAATGGAAAGAGAGAGCTCTTATCCGTTTGATTAGGGATTACAATTCTTGGTTTCACATGACAATTTGCTAATGTATTTCAAATCAATTGCCGCACATTCACAGTGATGGATTTTGCTCTAGTGAAGAGGAATTATGCTAATCAGATGCTGTAGCCCTCTGTATGTGTGCACGTGCTTGTGTGTGTGTGTGTGTGTGTGTGTGTGGGGTGGCATATTTGTATTTTTATGTAAATGTTTTTAACCCCGGTGTGCTCATGAGGACCTGAATGGATTTGTGTTGGAATCGTTTAGTGAGAGGAGCCTGACTGCTCACCCTGCTGTCAGGCTTCTACGTTTCCTCTCCTCTCAAATCCTCCATGTGAATATTCATACCCCCTTTCAAGCCTTTTAATAACTTGTTTTTGTGGTCAGCAAGCATCAGAGGCTGCTGGCATTTCTGTCTAACCAAATAGAGAAAGAGAAAGAGTGACAGATTTTCTAAGTTGAGCTGTGAAGCTTAGCTCAGCCGTTAGCATAGCTTACTCCTGCAACAGGATTCTAAATCCTGGAAATGTTTCTGTTGTTTTGTCCTTTTTCCTTTACACAGAGCACAAGGTCACACTGCAAAACAAACTTTTTCTTCATGTTTTTTTTTTGCTATCCAGTAAAAATTCTTAACATTCTTAAAGAGATAGTTCACCCAAAAAATGTTTCTGTCATTCTTTTTATTCATTTTTCATATCGTTCCAAACCTGCATAACTAACGTTATATAAATAACTTAACTAACGTCTGCTGAACACAAAAGATATTTTGTAGAATGTTGGTAACCAAAAAGTTTTGTTACCATTGACTTCCAAAGGATGGACAAAGACACTGATGATTTTCCAATGAGGTAAGAAGATGCAGTTTTTGAAAGCAAGTCTTAATTTGGCAATGGCATGCAGTTTTCAAGTGCCTAATATATATATGACTACAAAACATAAAACTTGAACTCAATGATTTGGATTTTACTAGATTATCATCAAGTAACTTAAATTTAATTATTTTTTAATCACTGAATCAGTCAGTGATTATTTGATCACCCAATTTGTGAAAATCATTCTTTTGAGTCGGTTTAAAACAACTGTTCAACTATTTCAGTTTACAAATCAAACTGAGTTCAACTCATTGGAGGGGAATAATAGTTTCAAGTTATATGGATTTCTTTTATGGTGTTGATTGACATGTTTATAGCCTGACACAATAAATACAACATCATACAGGTTTGGAATGAGGAGGGTGAGTAAATGATGACAGAATTGTCATTTTTGGCTGAACTTTCCCTTTAAAAGGTTTTTTTTTTTTTGCGTGATCTATAAATACTTGTTGCTCATATTTCAGTCTGTTATCTTAAAGAGCAGAATTAGTCCCTCCGCCCCCTTCTCAGCACACGCAGACCTTTGGCATAAGAGAGCCTTGTATCCCGGGCAAGCAGCCTGGCGATCATGTGACACACTCTTCCTCTTTGTGCCGCAGGGACATAACACACACACACACACACACACACTCACAGAATGCTTGTTTATGCTTTGCTCGCAGCCTAACCTTTAAACAATTATCTACTTGCTCAGTATAAATAGCATAGCATGTCACCCCTGTTTTATTTCAGCCTACCCAGCACCACTGCCGCCGCTGTCGTCAAGGAAACTTGATACCGTCAGTGTAAACTCTAGAAGTGATCAGGCAGAGACCATCGTCCCTGAGAACTCTCTGGTCTGTCCTCCTGCCCCCTGTCTGTCATGACCTCGGGATCTGCAGGTTGCATGAAGCACAACACTGCGTGGCATCGGCTCGCCACATTAATGGTGGTCGAAATGCGTCTCCTCTCTGCGCCGAGGGAGCCGCAACGGCTGGTGTGGAAATATTGAGCAAATTGGCTGGGATATTTAAACCTCTCCAGATCACGCTAGAAATATGTTGTGGTAAACAATCTCAAGTATTTTTTTAATGCTTGGTTTATTGATGAATCTCAGTATGAGGGAGTTTAATTGCATAGCCGCAGGCTCGACTGCACAATCTCTCCGACATGGGAGAGCGCTGGCTCTGCCAAATGTTAAAGATGGCACTCGGGCTTTCAAGGCCATTGCTTTTCTTTCTCTCACTTAGGCGATTTCACCTGCCTTGTTTCTAATGACTGTCGTCAGTACCATAAGTGGTGACAACAGAGTTTCTTTGAAGGAGCGCAGCAGAAGAGCAGCCTGGTGTTCAAGCTAGTTATGGATGAACAGCTTGGGGCTCCTTGGGTCAGATTTCTCCTCTCTTTTATGAGATAAGACTCTCTGGACAGCTGGGTCAGTTGTTAGTTTTTACAACCGCACTCTCGTTCTTTCTCTCATGTCCCCTCTTAGCGTTTCACACGGGTCCACTGAAGGTAAACAGTCTCTACGCTGCGATGTTTAGCTCTATAAACAGACTGTAAGGTAAACCTAACAAATGCTTGAAAGTCAGATTTGTCAGCGGACTTCAAACATGCGACACACAGGCATAATAAACCCGCGCTACTGAACTCAAAAAGCATACATACAATAGATGAAAGAGTAATTACCATGTGGCGTCAATGAAAAACATTGGAATTCCCAACTGTGAAAATTAATTGAGCCTAAAATTGCTATGAAAGTGAGTGAATGGCTGAGTGGCTTGAGAGAGTGCTGGTATGGTATCTTTTATTTTATTTTATTTTATTCCAATTCACAAGCTTTCAATTGGATTCAATCCATTTGGGCATACACTACCGTTTTTGAAAGAAGTTTCATGGTTCTTCATGTGATCCTGCATGTTTTCAGAATATTTTGATGAATAGAAAGTTCAAAAGAACTGCATTTATTTGAAACCTTTTGAACACTGAATAAATGTCTTGACTGACCTTTGATTAATTTAATGGAACCTTGCTAAATAAAAGTACTTCCTGACCCCAAACCTTTCAATGTCCTTTACCATTTACATGTTGCTTACATATGATGGAAATTATCTGTCAGCTGTTGCTATACAAGGAACCTTTAGTATTACGTTATGATTGAATTAATATTAATTTAAAGGGGTCCTATTATGCTTTTTCACTTTTTCAACTTTAATTAGTGTGCAATGTTGATGTTTGAGCATAAAAAAAATCTGCAAGGTTACAAAGCTCATAGTCCACTCCAAAGGGAGATTTTTATTTAACAGAATCCACTTTCCAAGAACTACAACAAATGTCTCGTTTGGACTATAACGCGTTTTTTCCGGGCTTTAGTTTTTGAAGTCATAATGTTCCTGAATTAAATAATACCCACCCACGGAATAGGCAGAAAAGTGGACGAGGCCTGGCTGAGCTGCTGCTGTCATTTCTTTGACCTTCCTAAGGCCGGTGAACTTAGTATGGATCAAATTTATTTTAAACGCTGTTCCTGAACATTACAAGCCCGATGTTTATCTCTGCGCTGCACATTTTACGATGAACAGCTTTCAGAACCACGATGCAGGTTACACACAAAGGCTTTTCCTGAAATGGGGCAGTTTCCACTTTGTCGGGACAATCTGTTGGTTGTGGATGAGGACTTGTAAGTACAGTATGTCTTATTATTATTTGTAGTTGCGTTTTCTATTAACAGTTCCATTTATAAGTTTTATGTTGTTGCTACGCTCGCCTGCTTGCCAACATTAGTGTTGATATGGTGTTGTTTACTATAGTTTTTGTAAGCTTTTGCTTCTGTAAGGCTGTTCATCGCCCCTTAGGAAAATTAATCATGTTTTTGTGATCGATTTCTGTTTGTCTAACCATAGTTTTCCGACAAATATCATGATTAAATGGTTGATAACATCGTACCTATAATGTACAAGAATAATTGTCTGCATGAAATCCGTTCTGAATGCTCTTCTTGTTTGTTAACATTGTCAGGGTCTGAATCGGGTTTGAAATTAACGCCATCCTTTATATTTACACTAGAGCAGAACTCGCGGTTAGAGGGCCGGGACATTTGCCGAACACACGCTAAGCGCTGCCAATCACAACACACTGGGCCAGCTAACCAATCACAGCACATTTCGTATTTCGGAAGGAGGGGCTTTATCGAAACCGGGACTAAACAATGTGTTAGGGATCAGACTGGGGAGAGAGGAGCTGTAATAAAGTAAAAAATAATGGGTTTTTTGAACAATCAAGCATGAAAGTATATTCTAGTACACTCCAAAAACAAAATCAAGACTTCGTAAAAGGGCATAATAGAACCCCCTTTAACCCTCTGAGGTCGGCTATCGCGCCGGCGCGATAGTCTCGCTTTTTTCTTATCAGTGCAAAAGAAACTCAAAATACTCTGTTGATTTTGATCTTACATATTAAGTGTTGTACATCATTAGATCCTGATAAGTGTCTATTTTTTGTGGATACTCACAATAAAAACAAAGTGTTGTGCTTTTCGCCACATAAAGAAAAACAAACATGATGCGCGTTCTGCCTTCTCTCTGTCAGTGAAGTCCATTCTGAAACACGTCCTAAGATTAACTTTAATTCCGCGAATACTTGTCATACAGGCACGAGTGTTTTTCCATAATGAAGCTTGAACTCTCTTCTTTTAAATGAATTAATTTATATAAAAAAACAAATATTCTCAGCTTATGTAATCTGTATGAAAAGAGAGAGATGTCAGTATTTTTCTTTCCAGCTCATTATACCTAATTACGCGTTAATGTGCCACGCCCACGGAGAGCGCGCGCTATTTAAACGCAAATGATCTAAGGCAAGCCGTTCAAACATGCCAACGCCCACCAGCTGGATTATAAAACACATCGTGTTTAGTAAGTATCTTGTACAGCTGTGTACACAGCGTATCCTTTCGCTGTGAGGAATAATACTATCTAACCCTGGAAAATGTACCAGAAGTGCTGGTAGTTTCATTTCGAGGAGCAACGGATCCAGCTGATGTAGTAAGTCATTTATTCTAGTGCTTTGTTCTAATCATGATATTGAATAGTGTCGGACTGTAAACCGCAAAAAGACTGTTTAAATATGAATTGCGTGTCTGTGTGTAGGCTAAATGATGAGTGAACGGCATAGCGCGCGCGCTTTGTTTACTACAGTTATACAGCGCGTGTCTGTGCCTTGTTCATTCACTCTCGCACCTACATTAGTAAACGTTATGTTTACATGAACAAATACAAACTATATTGCTATAGCCTACTTAGATGAGTAAAAATAGACTGAAATATGTTGAAATAAAATGTCTGTATAAGCAACAAGCTGCAAATTCACATGTATATACTAATATATCATACACAATATATTACAGACTAAATATGAATGTTTAGACACGATTTTGTGATTAGTTTTGGATAGATTATAAAGTTTTGACTGTAAAAAAAGACTACTGTCACATTAAATAGGTACGCTTTTGTTCACCAATTTCTGCTCATAGTTAAATATACTGTAGTATGATGTTTTGTCAAAAATAAAGTAGGTATATTGAATTATCAACTAAGATGTTATTATAGTGTTTGTTCCAATATTCAAACTAATGAATCCTTACTTTTTTTAATACGTATGATAAAATGTATACTTTTTACAAAGAAATACACTTGAAATATTGTTAAAATTGTAATTGTTGTTGTAATTGTAACCTATTTGTAATTGGTTACAATTTCTAATTGTAAAATATGTATAGGCTATATAGATAATTTCTTTTGTCCTTGCATTCTTTGGGATCCTGTGACACACCTGTGTGAAAGGGCTAATTAATATGCAGCTCATTATGCGGCACATTATCCGGCCTTTGTCTTCTCAGGTGTGAACACGCCTCCACACATATTGCCTTTCCAAACAAAAGGTCTCTAATAAAATTCAAATCAGTGTATGTGCTTGTGTAAATGATTAGACAGGATGATTTTCAGATCATTTTGAAGCAAAAATTCTAGGCAACAACACTCATTAGTCAAAAGTCTTGTGGACACATATTTAGTATGTGTTTTGTGGCCTTATTTCAGACACTATAAGTTATAGTTTTTTCAATAAGCATGCATAAGCAATATTCTCTCAAAAATACAAACATGTTTCATAATTGTTGCTCAGAAATTACGGTAGCCCAGTTTGTGCTATATTGAGTGAATTTACACCTTTGCCATTAACATGTTTATAAATAACTGAAAAAAGCACAAATGTCAGAGCATGTCATGTCAGAACACCTCAAGGACCCCAAAAACCCTTAGACCTCAGAGGGTTAAAATAGCCAGGTTCAAATTGTTTTGTTTACTCAGTTAGTGAAGGACTCCGCAAACTGATTCAAATGATAACTTTTGTGTCTTTTAGTATGACACTACTAGTAAACACTGGAGATGCAAGTGTGGCATTTATTATGTCTTTGCCATATACAGTATGTGTACTGTATATACATATACGAAATAAAATCACTGTTTTGCTTTCACCTCCACTTTACATTACTGCTTATCTTGGAGCTGAGGTTATTCAGAAAGAGCAAGAGATGAGACAAGGGGAAAGTGTATGTTTGACACTCTTTGGAGATGAGTTTTCTGCATCAGCAGCAGCTGCGGATGTTGTGGCACTGCCCCATTTGCCTCAGATTGAAACCGGCAGCCTCTGAAAAAGGGAACGGCTGAGCACGGCCTCAGCATCTCTGCAGGCATCTGCTGCTTGGAACATTCATTAATATAATAACTCAGCTCTGTATTTCTCTTCAGCCTCTCTCTCTTTCTCACCCTTCTGTGAGAGTTCACCGCTGGTGGAGCCGTGTGAAGCTGATGAGAGTTCAGACGCAAACCTGGAGGAGTTTCACTCAGTATGTCACTTGTCTTTTATGTTTATACCCAAAGTCAACATCTGAGCTTTTTCGGTCTTTCATTCTTGATCTCTTCCTCTCTTTAGACTCATTCTTCTGTGCTACTTGTTTCATGTTGCAGAGATAATGTGACAGTTTTTTTGTGCTGTTTTTGCATTAAATGAGCTTCTGTCTTTCTCTTGCTTTTCCTATTTTGCTTTCTCCCTTTGTACCACAAGAACAAAGTGCCACTTACAAAGCTCAAACTCCTACGACCCTGTAGCTGTGTGTATGTGCACAAACCGCGCTGGTCTCTGGAGTCACTGTGAGCCACATTTGCAGGCCGGTCTCACACTTTAAAAGGTTAATTAGATGATATGTGTTAATGATTCGTGGTTTTGATTTGACATGCCCCTCTGCGTTTGTAGCCAGTAGGGCAGCATGATTATGACAAATTATAATTGTGGATTATTTCTGTTGATGATATAATCGTGGTTCTTAATTTCGATTAATAGAATGTGCTTTAAAAGAAGTCCAATATAGTTAGTTAGACCGATATATCATCCAGGCAGATTAATCGCATGATATTTAGTAATTTATTAGAAATTATCAGCATGAGTTTCAGTTCCAAAAATGTTCTAATCAGCTTTGTTCATGTATATTATATTAATGTAAGGGTTTATTAATGTAATATTAATGTAATATATTATATTATATTATATTAATGTACATCCAGCTGGTTTTTATCGCAGAATAAACCCCGACAGGGTGATCAGGACTCTGACGCGAGGTGTCCTTAGCCCTTTAAACGCAAAGCTACCGCTGAGAGAGTAGTTGGTAACAAGTGGCAAGTACAAACAGACATCTAAGGGATACGGTACAGCCATACCACTTATTACATGGTATTATTCACCAATTATGGGGATAAGAGATATTGATCTGAGATGAAACCGTTTTAAAATCGTACCTGTTTGTTATCTTATAATCCATTACAGTGTACAAAACAATTGTATCAAAATGGCAGCAGCTGCGTTTGTATTAAACTAGAGAGTGTTTAATACAAACGCCAGATGACATAATTAAATAACTCTACACAAAATTGATTTCACTGAGTTAATATTTTACTACCTCACCAAACAAAAAACTTCCACTCGGGAAGTAAATTAAATGTAATTATTTGTAAAGTATTTAAGTTTTTCACTTCCAAGAAGCGGTACATTTAACAGCATTTTACTGTAAAATTACATTAAATGTCCATTAGACGTATTGCAGTTTTTCACCATAAAGGAACTTATTATATACTGTATATAGTGGTAAACAATTGTTAAACTGGTTTTTACCATAGCATTTCTATGGTCTTTTAAAATTCCAATTTTTACAGCAATTTTGTCTACATTTTTATTTTCGACTACCAATTAAAAAAATGTTTTAATGTTGGGCAACTGCATGCCATATTCTGTAAGTAGGCTATGCATCAAAAACATGCTGAGTACTTTGTTCCTCAGTACATCAGTAAATCAAGAATATCAAGAATTGAAAATTGAATGTGCCTAAATGGCTGACTTCACGTTGGCCTACTTAGCAACAGGAAAAACAAAACTGTTGTTCACATTTTGAGTAAACTATACACAGAAAGTGAGCAACGTGACATTATCAGAACACTCCCAATCCCATTACACTCGCTGAAGCGGTCACTGCAGGTTTACACAGTTTCACCTGGAGTTTAGAACAAACGTTAAACATAAAAACAGTCTACTGATGGTGGCTAAAAGTCTAGTTAACATCTCTGAATTGCCATTGCATTTGTGTGCACAATGAACCTGATTTATTTCTCAATTAATTGTGCAGTCCTAGTACCCACGGTGGAATGATGGATGCAGAACTTGCTTTGGTGTGATTCTGGGCACTGGAGCTCAGTGTTCATCCTGGCCTGGATATCTGGCTCAGTAATGAAGCAGTAGGGTTCTCGCCTGTCGCTGCGAGAGTCTTATCAGCCGTACCTAGCTGCTTCTTGACAGCCCGTGTGGCTTATGAGATCCCTGCGGAGACCCCCTTGACCCACTTAGACATCTTGCAGTAAGTACGACTGAGTAGGGTGGTGATATCGTTTGAATCTAGAGTGCTTTTGCAGAATAAAGTGGACAGCAGTGATGGCGCCTGCAAGAAGAGAAGGATGTTTAGAAGACCTAACCATGCCTAGAGTTGAAATATTGCTGTGATTACAGGGAGGGGTCTTGTATCTCAGACTGGCTGTGTAGACATGTGAATGGAGATGTGAGTCTGTTGTGTATTCAGGTCTGTTCCCCTGCTATAAACCTTCCTGATTAATTCTTTCCAAGCCAAATCCTGAGAGAGTCACCTTTCTCCTTAATCACACACTTTTTCTTTTTTTTCTTTCTCTCTTAAATGGTGCAAGTTTATAAAAACTGTCTTTTTGCCATCTTGGCTGAGCAAAACCGAAGTCTCACCATTAGTTGCAGTTTGCCAAAGTAAAATTAAGCATATTCTATGCATGTGTGGGAATTCTTGATGCTTCTTGCTATGAAATATGTCAGAATATATTTGATAATGTGAAACAAATACAATACCATTTAAATTAAATTAACAATTTGTATTTTAATATATTTTAAAATATAATTTATTCCTGTGATGGCAAACTGAATTTTCAGCATCTTTACTCCAGTCTTCAGTGTCACGCGATCCTTCAGAAATCAATCTAATATGCTGATTTGATGTTCAAGAAACTTTTTTTGTCATTATCATTTTTGAAAACATTTTGCTGCTTAATATTTTTGTGGAAACCAAAACGGAACTAAAAAAAAATCAGGATTCTTTGATGAATAGAAAGTTCAAAAGAACAGTTCTTCTGTATCAATGTAAAAGTCTTTACTCTCACTTTTAAATAATTTAATGCATCCTTGCTGACTAAAAGTATTAATTTCTTTCCAAGCATTTGCACAATTCTGTAGACTAGAGTATGCTTCTGCTCTTTCTTTGTTTGTCAGGCTTCGCAGAAAAAAAAAAGGCCTTGTTTCTTGATGAGGACCCAGCTCTCAAGGGATCCCTTGGGCTCCAGCTGAGCTGACCTGAAGCCATTTCTCTGCATAGCATTACCATGCTCATTAATGATAGTGATTAGGACCATGAACAGCGGCTAAATTTTGACACTAGCAATCAGAGACTGGAACAGGACTGTAATTTCCTTAGTCACGCTCTATCTGATACTAGCCGTGTTCGATAACCGTATCTGATATTAGGCATGTCTGGTAACCAGGCCCACACAGAATCTGCATGAGAAGCTCCAGATTTTCACAGAATTGAACCAGCCTTCTTGCAAAGAAGGCTACACATCCACTGCTCCTTTTGTGCTCATTTATTGAATCATTTGGCTAATTTGATTATGCTTTCAGCGACCAATAAGAGTTCTGTTTTCTCAGCATCCATTCTGCAGAATTTTCCTTCAAAATTGGCTCTAAAAAGTCAACAGATATACCTTCTGGATCTGCTGATAACTTGATAACTATATTATTGCCGTTGTCTTAAACTAGGTCATGAAAACACTTCCAGCACATCTATGTGCTAAAGTCTTTAAGCATGTTTAAAAAATGCCACTAAAATGGAGATTGATTCCGACAATTAAGCGGTATTTGCTAGTGGAGTCATGCTGATGTACTGCACTTTGGAAAGTTAATAATGGCTGTCTTGTATTATACATCCAATAAAAGCAGCAGGTGTAGCGGCCTTAATATCAGATGACGGCGTAGACCCGAAGACTCCCGACAAACGGTTTGAGTGATAACCCACCTGTTTTCTTTCTGCTCAATATGCGACTTTAAAGAGGCTTGGCGATGTAGCGACGAATGCAAAAACATAAACATGCCATTTTAGGTAAACAGTTTTATGATAATTACTTCACAGAGCAGCAGCCATGCTTAAAAATGCAGATATAAAAAGTGATCTTAAGATTGCAGGATGAAAAGAGACATGATACGCTGGCTGCAGGAAATGGGGTTGTGCATTTCAATTCAACCGGAACACACACAAATAGCCACGTTATTTCAAGAAGCATCGTCCTTTTTGTGTTTGCCTATAATAGCATAAGGAAAATCACTCTGTGCCCAATTGGGCCAATCACGTGTTTTTTAAAAGAGTATTTTGACAGTAATGATACTGCTTTATATAGAGGACAACTTTATCCGCTGGCCATTACCGAACCGGCTTAATATAGCCAGATTGTCCTGCTGAAACAGCCCAGGATGGCATTATGCTGTCAGTACATGATACAGTTAGGCTCTGTAACTGTATGGCAGCCTGATTTAAGGCGCTCTTAGGAGGCAGGGCAAATGGGGCTGATGGCCAGGTTAACAGCGGTCTAGCTTCTAGAAAAGTCCCAGAGTACCTCTGCATCTAACCAGTGACCTGATTACCGCCAATTAAGTACATTGCATCAACGCAGCCATCCGGGGTGCCCAGAGAGGACCCCGGGTAGGATGTCTAAAAGTGCTGCGTGTGCTGATTTAGAAAGACACTGGTTGGAGAACTCTGGAGCTGTCTTCTGTGGATGGAGGACAAGGCCAGGAGGCCATTTAAGTCCCTTGATGTGTGTGTGTGTCCTCTTCGTCAAGGTTTTTCAGTTGTGTTGAGTGCCTCTTTTAGACCTTGAGTATTGTAAAGGAAAGCGCAACTCACTGTTGTTCTACTTTAGGCCTACAGAGCAAGGTTTTTCATTTGCAATTTTATTTAATGCTGTTTTCAGATTACTCTCTTATGCGGCTTAAAGGGATAGTTCTCAAAGATTTTAATTCTGTCATCATTTACTCACCCTCATGTCTGTCATCATTTACTCACCCTCACAGTGGAGGTCAATAGGGTCCAAAGCCAGTGACTCACTGTCACTGTTTTTCATTATGTGGAAAAGTTTACATTTTTGGGTGAATTTAAGGCAATATATTTTTGCAGAACAAAAGCCCCTTGTTTATAATTCAAAAATACCGTATGCAATCCTGTTTTTGTGAGGGTATATGTTCTGTATGAGTAAAAACTGATAAGTGAAAAACACCTGTCAAAATGACATTTCCTAGGTCACATTTATGTGTTCTGAACTAAAGCAAGCAGTTGCTGTATCTGTAAACTGTTGTAATCGTAGATTTTGGGATAAAACCCACACTAAAACAAGATTGCATGATATAATATTTTATTATTAATATTTTGAATGGCTTTTTTTAATTCAATACCAAGGCAATAGAGATAAATTTGGTTTAAAAAAAGAAAAAAAGGTTTTCTGCCTGTGCACTGACATATGACATGGTCTAAAATGTGAATACTACGGATGACCAAATCATTGCATGAAAGTTGCTCACATCAGAATGAAGAGTGATCTACAATATCCGGCCAGTCGTTACGATTTCATTTGTGTCC
Source organism: Tiaroga cobitis (assembly GCA_030578255.1). Taxonomy (NCBI): domain Eukaryota; kingdom Metazoa; phylum Chordata; class Actinopteri; order Cypriniformes; family Leuciscidae; genus Tiaroga; species Tiaroga cobitis. Next base: position 41,728,414 of record CM060598.1, on the reverse strand, counting down.
GTTTTTGTTATCCGTATCGCAGGCATCTCGAGCCATATCGCCTGTGGGATGTCTTCACCCACACAGACTCAAGTCAGACTATTCCTCAATGTGATGAGAGCTCTGACTACTAAAACGGTTTATTTTTCAGTTTTGTTTTAGTTTTTCATTTGCTTTGCACTAATTATTTCAATCCAGGTTATTGCAGGTTACAGTGTTTTCAAATTAATAGTTTTAAACTTCGCGAGAGAGAGATATGTGTGTGATTGTGTGAGAGTTGTTGAAGTCTCCAGCAGGAGCTGCATAGTTTCCGCTACAACATTCAGAGGTCTGTTTTGGAAGGACATAGTGTGCTATTGGCCAGGAAATGTACACGGAGATGAAATGAATGAGCCTCTGGTGAGGGTTATGATGAAGGGTGAGGGAAAGTGAGGTTGGAAGAGAGTTCGAGTCTGGGACTAAGGGGGATACGCACTTACACAAGCACACACATCCTGGAAGCCGTGTTCCTGAGTGGGAGGAAAAGAGGCCGATGGCTCTTAGTCAGATCATTACTGAGAATCATCATCATTTCCAATCAACCGTTGGAAGGAGTGTTTGAAAATGTGAGACAAAGCGTGGGGGTGTGACACTGTGTAACCGAATGACATAGCGTGTGTGTATTTATTGCAATAAGAAGGTTCATTTGTGTGGAGTGAAACAAGAGGGCAGACACTTGGATGGGTTTGATAGATTTTTTAGCTCAGACTCCGGAACTGAGGAAGCCCCAGAGACACTCGTTACTTAATTAACCACAAAATTAGATGAATGATAAACAGAATAGAAAGAAGCTCCCCCCTCTCTCTCCGTTATTTTTTTTTTCTTCCTTTTCCCCCCACCCGAGATAAGATCTCTGACTGAGTTTCAGGCTATTTGCTGATCTGTCTACAGAGAGAGATGTGCTTTAGCCCAGGCACAATTACGCTGTTGGTGTTAAAACAATATTGCAGCTTTGAAGTCTAAAGTCTTTTTTGTGTGTGAAGCCTCTTATGATCGTAGTAAATAGCTCTGATTATACTATGGCTTCATCAGCAGGAATGACAAAGGGATGTGGGTTTAATTTAAGTGTCTAAACTGTATATAAAATAAATTAACTCTGTTTTTAGTCATAGCTGGGCTTCCTTTTACCAGTTTGAACTGCGTAACCCTTGTGGATTAGTAAACTATAATAAAGTAAACTGAGTAATGTGAAATGCTGAGTCTAAGGGGAGAATTTACTAAGAAGTAATGCCATTTTGTCACTCTGTCTGCATTGTTTTAGCATCTATCTCGCTAAATAAATTATTAAAAAAACTCCACTAAAACAACAACATCTGTGTTGAATGCAAATTGCACAATGTGATGATCCTGATCTTTCGGGTTGGTTCTGAGTTCTAGTGTTTGTCATTAATTTTTTTTTAGTTTGTTTGTCGTCTGCTTTCTATCATGCCGTGATGTTAATATTCAGATTATTGGTTGATCAATATAGGTAATGGCATGTTGAATATTAAATTAATGAAAACTGAGAGGCTGGGAAGGATATACAGTAGCCTACTTTATCTTTAAAATGGCATGCACGGCACAAAGTCCTAGATCATATGTAATTCTTAAACTTTCAAAACTGTTTTCCAAGGAGTCATCATGTGACATTCAAATATTAACAATGACAAAATCTACAGGATGGAGACACACTCTCCCCAAGAAGTCAGACAATTTGGGACACAACCAAAAAGAGTGCAGTAAAGTTGCTGGTTCAGTTGCGCAACGAAGACAGGTTGGGTTAAATCAGGAAGTTTATTTCTGGACCAGTGAGTTTTATCCACCACTTTGAATGTAATGAGAGCGTGCCTAGCATTAATTGATGAATGTATTCAGCATTGAGTCCCAAACATTTTCCTCACGCACCAGGTTTAGCTCCTCCACCCAAAGTTTCCTCAACGGAGCCATTGAGGGGAATTGTTTTGTATTAATTATAGTATAGATCTCCGAGATCGCCCCTTTTATGGATTTGTGATGTCCTAATATGTCCTCAAGAATATTCAAGGAAGCAAGGGGAAATTAGGAAACTGCTTATGAATAAATTCCATATTGTAAAGTCTCTAAATAAGTGAGAGCTTGATAAGTGCAATTTCTCTTGACGTTGAATAAAGGATGCAAAAGTATTATCTTGGCCAACTAAGCCCTCCAATTGTTTTAGGCAAATTGAGTCTACTGAACAATTTTTGGAAGGATTCGTCTGCATGTGGTTAAAAACCCCCAGTAAAACCCACTGAACACAATGTACTTCTGTCCCTCACAGCCTTGTTTTCATTCCTGTCAAAAATTAAACATGGCGCTACCCTGACTATAGTCTATTAGGCTGAATATTGAACATTGGTTCTATCTGATGCTTTCAGATAAGTTAACATTGACCATTAACACAGCTTTCCCTGGTGCACAGTGACTCTGGCTGTCTAGAGGAAGTTAAACGGCAGCCCAGTACTGTTGTCTCCTCCACAGACTCCTTGTTTGTACTGTTTTCAACATTATTTATACAGATTGTTGCTTTATTAATCCTTAAAGGGACAGTTAGTGGCCTTCGCAGATCATTAAAGCCTCAGTTTATTAAGATGTGAACATTACCACTCAAAAGTAATGTCTGCTGCTCACATTCCTGCTGTAATTTCAGTTCAAAACCATGTGCATAGATTAAGGAATGACAGTCGCATTTTAATAAGGAAATTACCTTTATTAGCATTCTTTTTATTAAATACAAAAGTCACTTCCAAAATTGCGTTTGAAATTGTGATAATCTTGTGGCTGTAAACGAAACATTGATGCCCACTGTTTAACGTATTGGCTTTGGCTAATATTTTATTTTTGAGAAAAATTAGTGACCATAACATATTAAGGTCTACTAAAGAGATGTTTTGTGTTCTTTAAGTGGCTGCTTTTAAACGGTATGGACTCAATGTATGGGGAACCCCTGGCACATACCTTATTTTCTGTGTATTATTATCATTCTTTTTCTAGCAATGCACAAACAGTTTCTCAGTTCAGTTCTATAACTAACTAACTGTTTTAAATTGAATGCAAATACATTTTATTATCGCTTAGTGAATTTGGTTTTAGAATATGGTTGTCACTCTCATTATCAATAGAATTAAGTATTCAGAAAAGGAGTGGCAGCATATTTGCTTGTGTGAATGTGCGATTTGTTTGACACTTTTCTGGGGACTTGATGCTGTAATGAATTGGAGGAAACTGGCTAAAGTCAGTAAAACTCTTTTCTGTACTTGTGGTTTTAATAAACATGAGATTGATTAGTATGCACAAACACACAAGCAGCAAGGAGCAAACCAAATTCACTTCTTTCAAGAACTGCATATGCAAATATAGACTTTTAGAGCTGGAAGAGTGTGAGAGAGGAAGATAAGTCCACTAAATGGTATTAGTCATGTGTGGTTTCATATGCGTGTGATCGGTTTGATTGAACTCCCATTGATAATGTATCTAGGCTGTGGGCCTCTTTCCATCACTGCATTGTTGCCATTGTTTTCCTCACACACTTTCCCAGCATGCATCAAGAGATTCCTCTCCCCCTGAGCTTTAATTAGTGTTCACACACGCTTCAATTAGTGGGAATAGACAGTAAAACAGTGCCAAAATCTTTTATTCAAGAGAGAGGGAAAAAGAGATTTTTGTGTGTGAATAAAATGCAGAATGGTTTCTTTGTGCATGTGTATTGGTGAATTTTAATCTGCAGTTGTGGAATTGCACCAGACTTGGACACCACGAGACCACTGGAATCCGAATAAACTTGTACCAAACTCAAAGGTCATGGTGTGGCCTCAGCGTGTGTGAGAATAGTTTCATAGTGATATCTTTGAGTCATAGTTTTTAAATAGCTTCATTTTTGTCAGAGCCGTGTGCTCTAGACAAAGAGCAGTGGTGTTCATGCGGGAACTGTGAGTTGATTTTGGGTGATCCTGTTCTCCTTTTTCGCACTATTTTTTTTCTGTCTATTGTTTTTATCATTAGAAAAGACCAAAAATACTAAATAGACTTTTTCATATTGGAGATTAATTTTAGTGTGTGTATGTCTGTGATGTCCTGTGTTTCTTCAAGAAGCCACAGAAGTGTACGGCATAAGAACTCAGCCTGTCCAACCACACAAGAATCAGTTCTCGATTCAGAGCGGCACCAAGAAATCTCTATACTTAAAAACAGATCACAGACACACTTCAGATCTGGTCTCGTGCTCTGTGTGGCTCTCCTCCAGTGCGATCTTGTACTCTCGGAAGCGGAGAGCAGCATCTGTCTATGCCCAGGCTGAAATGAGTTGGGCGTTTGTAGAGTTCTTCAGACGGTCGTTGAGAGAAGGGTATGGTTAACAGCGTTTGATTCAACTCTGAACGGACATGGCTGAGCAGGCCCTCCCTTAAGTGAGCAACACTGACCGCCTCGGCCACAGAAAGAGGCCATATTTCACCTGGAGTTAAAAAGAACCACTCCTGAACTGAAGATTACTCAGCAGGTCCCATGGCGTCTGTACTTCAGCGGGGCACAGTCGGCAAAACAGCTCTCTGGCTATGCAAACAGCATTTATCATTCACAAGTGTTTGCCGTTATTTACCAAGAGCTGTAAATTGTACACAAATTGCAGATGTCGTTCTTAAACCTGACACAGGGGTTGCCTCTGAGGATTGATAAGAAAAAGATGTTGGGAGAAACATGAAGGGAGCCTGAAACAGATGAGGTTTTTTTGTCTTTATCATCAGATTACAGTTATGGTCCCGATATATCATGCAATATTATTAATATTTTTTTATACTCCTACTTTCTCATAAGTAAAACTAGATTAAATAACTGCTAAGGCATTTTAGGAGAAACATCTGAGACAAAGACATAACTGAGAATTCCTGAGATATAAAAGTGGGGAAAAAAAAAACTGGGTAAACCGGAAGGAGTGTTGTCCTGGGCCCTGTGATGGGAGGGGCTCACTTAAGGTCCTGTCTCGTGTAGCACTACTCACAGGGAGAGCAGGGTTGAGAGAAAAAGATGATAGAGATATGGAGAAGACAAGAGAGAAAGACAGCAATTTAGAGGAGAGAGGAGGTAAAATGCGATAAGTAGCAGGGTAATGAATTCTAATGCATGAGAGAACGGAGAACATCAGCTTTTCACAGCCCTTCTCTCAGTTTCCCAGCGGCCTCATCCTTATCTCCTCATCTCGCTGTTTTTCTCTTTCTTATCCTCCCGGAGTTACTCCCAGAAACCCAATATGTTCCTCAGCCGACCAATATGACGCAGATGTGACCAGGTGCAAATACAGAGACCATTTGTTACCAGTGATTTACCACACTGTTAGAGCAGACATCATTCTATATCTCTAAATCTTGTCTGTCTCTTTTATATCTTTCTCTTTATCCTTCTAAGACTCTTGCACGTGACATCTTCCCCCTCTTCTGGCCAGGCCAGTATAAGAAGAGGGAAAAGCTTTGGTTCCACATGCATGCGCTAGCTGGAAAGAGTTTCTCTGATGGGGCATGAAGCCCAGGGGTCTGTGGCGTTGGACCGCTTTGCTTTATGTGTGTGTGGTTTTGCAGTCCTCCATGACTTGGCTGGATTTCTTCTATTAATGCTCTGTTGATATTGGCACAGTGAGGTGGAAATACTGTTTCTATTTGCTCTCTCTATCAGCACTGCAGGAACGCTGAATAAGGAAAGAGAACTAAGTCTTTAAGTGGCTTAGCACAATGAGCAGTAGGGTTTTTAGGAAGCGCCACCTTTCCTGTGGCTCTACCTAGAGATTTTGACACTTTTTTCCCCATTAATGATGGGATGTGAGTCCAGGAGTGACTCAGCATAGTGTAAGGCTATTTTAGGGTAATACATGACTTTAACTTCTAATGAGAGATTTGGTATTTAACCAATCCATGCACCTTATTCATGAACCCTGAGCAGAACAAATTTTGTAAAACCATTTCAAAAACGAGTGTGGCAATTTACATACAAATTGGTTTATGAACTATTTTCAGTATAAACTTGTTCTGCTCGCGTTTCATGAATGAGGCTAAATGTTTAAATTTTACATGTTGATTTTGACAAAGCTATCAAAATCTAATTCCTGAAGACAGTCATAGGCATGTTTTAATCTTCTGTTTTGAGAAAGCTTTTAGGATATACATTTTTTAATCAGTCAAACAGTCAACTAGTCTGACGTCGTCATACTCAGATTCTAGTCAGGTCTATTGGGCTTTGATTATGGGGCGAGTTTCAACCGAACCAGGAAAGAAAATGCCTCTGCACTCATTTGGATCGGCAAATGCCTTGATCGTGGTCCACATCTTCTATAACAGACGCGATGGCTGAATCTACACATCTAAATTCTCCAGCGCCAGCCATTCTTTGTTGTAAACGAATTCAACCCAAGCTCTTTTTGGTGATGTGGATGATTACGTTACGGTTGATCATCTGTCCATCATCGTATAAAGCCCGCCCTGACAATTTGATTGGTCCGAACAGCTTTGGTTCGGGCATACTTGCTTCACAACGGATCTAGTCCAGACTGAACTTCTCATCCTCAAATGTTGTGAGCAGGGCTAAGTTCGGCTGGCATCCAGGCTAACAGTCCATCTAATTACGGAAGATTTTTTTTTTTTTTTTACTAGCATCCAGGAACCTCCAGGGGGTGCAAGAGGGTTCTAGGGGATCGAAGATAATTAAAAAAAAAATTTTTAATTGTATTTATCAGAACTTGTATTTATAGGACTGGCAAAATTAATTGTAAACTGCTCTAGAACCATATTTATTGTGAAATACACTTATTTATACAAATATTTTGAAATGTATGCATTTAACATCACTCTAATGGTTAGAAAAAAAGATTCACTTAATGCAAAGTCAGAATTTGAATTTAATTTGATTTGCATTTCATTTTGTTGTACAGTAACAAAATTAAAGCTAATTTGTTAGCAAACAACACAGAGTTTTTACACTATCACGTTTTATATAGCCGCCAAAGTTTATTTTTTTTAGAAAGGGGTTCCCGCACAAGGGCATCATTATATTTGAGGGTCTTTGGGATAAAAAAAGTGTGAAAAATCCTGATAGTATAATGCATGAAGAAATGAGTATTTTTGAACTTGAGTCATCATTTAAATTATTAGACATCTTTAAAGTGTTTTTTGCTGTCAGAAATAACTCCTACCTTCATATGGCTTTTTTCCCCCTGGTGGTCCTGAGTGGTCTCTGGAGTGGCCTGGTGGTCTCCTCGTTAGGCCTAGATAACATAAACGGGGTCGGAGGTCATGTTTATTCTGCTGATCCACCTTTGCGCTCATGCCTCATCATCAGAGAGATGGACGGTTTCAGAGGGTGAAGAGCATAAGGTGTCCGCTTTCTTTTTAAACAGTTTTTCTTCCCCCTCTCTACAGATAAAGACAGGGGTCATGGACCACCAAACGCAAATTTCCTCCTCCTGCCACTTGATAACCGGCAATGTCTTTAAGGAAATTCAATGTAGACGGCCCTGAATGGGAGCATTAGCATTTAAATGGCCGAACAATTGAAAAATGCATTAGGATACATAAAAAAGCCTTGTTCCTACTTTTTGGCCACTTTAAGGATCAGAAAGACGGCGAGAGAGAAAGAGATTACTTTTAAAGCTGCTTTTCTGGAAAAGATAACTAGCTGTCCAGGTTCATTTTAATGTGAATGTGTGTGCGCGTATGATTTTCAGACCAGACACACTTTGTCCTTTCCATTTGCTTTATTGCTAGTCACACCTTTGGCTCCTGCTGGCAGTGTAAAATCCCAGACAGGAACATTTTGGCACATAGATGTTTGGGCTGGAGTTCCACATTGAAAACAATGGGATGTGTTTTGAATTGCCTCACAATCTCTAAAAGTGTGAGAGTATCCCTTTTCCAAACAGATCAAAACGCATCTTCACATGTTCGTGCAGAAGTTTAATGCTGATATGATCTAAAGGAGAAGAGGAATGTTGTTTTAGAATTTGAGAAAAGATTTCACCCCTTCATGACAGACTATGACTATTTATCATTTATGTTATCACTTTTGCACAGAAAAGCTGTCATCTGCTAGAGAGTAAGAATGTGAAGGAGATATTGTGCAAATGAACGAATGACAGTGAGTGAGTGACATTCTGTGATACTGTGTTGACGTTTGGGATGTGCAAAACTACATATTCTCAAAATCGACTTGTCGGTTGGTTTTCTGAATGACAATTTGGTCTAAAGGAAGCCCTGTATGATTACATTGCCCTGTATTAAGCCAGCAGCCATATCACCCTGTAGCCCAAGACTGGTTGCCCACTGAAGCTAAGCAGGGCTGAGCCTGGTTAGTACCTGGATGGGAGACCTTCTGAGAAAACCAGGTTGCTGCTGGAAGAGGTGTTAGTGAGGCCAGCAGGGGGTGCTCACCCTGTGGTCTGTGTGGGTCCTAACGCCCCAGAATAGTGACGGGGACACTATACTGTCAAAGAGCACCGTCCTTCAGATGAGACGTTAAACCGAGGTCCTGACTCTCTGTGGTCATTAAAAATCCCAGGATGTCTTTCGAAAGAGTAGGGGTGTAACCCCAGCATCCTGGCCAAATTTGCCCAGTGGCCTCTGTCCATCATGGCCTCCTAATAATCCCCATATATATATATATATATATATATATACACTGATTGGCTTCATCAGTAGCTGCGTTTACATGGTTCAATCGGAATGAAATCAATCCGATTGATGAATCCGAACACGGTGTTTACATGAACGATAAATAAAGTAATCGGGTTGATGTGCGCGTTTATATGTCACAAGATTCAAATCGGAATTGATTTTTTGACATGCTCACACTGCACGAATATGCCACTGTTCGCGCATAACTATTCTCCTCTATTGCATAACTATTCTCCTCTATTGCATAACTATTCTCCTCTATTGGTTCTTTATTTTTTTTAAACAGCAGACTTAATATTTATCCATCTCTGGTCATGATTTGGAGACATGAACCGCTTTGCCGTGCTGCTTATATTGATCACGCAGTAAAACCCCGCGCCCAAAACTAGTCGTCTATGGATGATAATTTTAAACAAGCACTGGTGGGACGTTGTCCTGCTCCACTTCACAGACGCTGAGTGAAATGAGAATTTTTTAATAACGGAACCATTTTATATTCACTTTATTCAACAGGAAGAACAGCTTGTTCCGTGCGTCACACGTCATTACGCTATTTCAACGTCTTTGCACATGCGCAGTCCTTTTAGTTTCGGTTTTCAATCCGATCAAGTGTTTACATGTTCTCTGGATCGGATTACAAAAGGAGTAAACCACCCCTTTCAATCGGATCTAAATTTCAATCGGATCGAGCTCAATCGGATCGATTAAGGTGTTTACATGAAGGTTTTTTAGTCCGATTGAGCCGTCAATCCGATTATAAGTGTCCATGTAAACGCAGCTACTGTCTCCTCTCCACCAGTAAGCTGGTGTGTGATGAGCGTTCTGGCGCACTATGGCTGCCGTCGCATCATCCAAGTGGATGCTGCACATTGGTGGTGGTTGAGGAGATTCCCCCCTTCCTTGTGAAGCGCTTTGAGTGCCTAGAAAAGCGCTATATAAATGTAATGAATTATTATTATTATTATTATTATTATTATTACACAGGTTTAGGACAATCAAAAACTATTTTGAATGTCACACATTGATTTAAAGGGACAGTTCACCCAAAAATTAAAATTCTATCAATTTCTCACCTTCATGTTGTTCCCATCATGTATGACTTTATTTTTTTCTGCGGAGTACAAGAGAATTTTGAATAATGTTTTAACTGTTTTTGCCAGAACAACATTGGACCCCATTAACTTTCATTGTGTATGTGCATTGTTCCTGTTCCATGTAATAGACAGTTATTTCCTCTCACAAAGGCACAGAACATACATGCTAGTTGGTCATTGGCTGTAGTCTTTGCAGTGTGTTCAAGGCAACAACACAGTGGGCTTTCGTCATCACTAGTTCTTTCTTCTTAGCTGCTATCATGCTAAAACACAGCATGCAAAAAACTCTAAATTCCAATTTTTTCCCAAAAGAGATGGATGAAATCTCACTAATCGACTCATCAGTTGTTGACCAACTAGCCGACTAGTTGACCATCCTGACAATCCCTAGTCAATATTATTGAGAGATGAAAGGGAATGGGTTGATTCTTATGCCAGAGGCTCTTTTTTTTATTCAATCTTTAGGCTGACCTGAGAGAAGGAAAGAAGAGGCGAGAGGAAAAGAGTTCTGGTTAACTGGCAGGGCCCCAGGCAATGAGTATTCAGAGAAAACTTTGATCTTCTGCATGATGATTCTGACCTCATGGTTTCTTCACCACACTCCATTACAACAACGCACAGAGCGAGAGAGACAGACGGCTGTGGTAATTCTTTTCTGTGGTCTGTGGTTTCAGTTTTTTTTTTTTTTTTTGAGGAATGGCTACTGTGAAATGAATCAGTCTTAGATTCCCTCTTGTTTCTCTACTCTGGTTTCTTAAGCCTTTTTGCTCTTTCATACCAGTTGCAGTGATGTTTGTAGGTGATGAATCCATGAATTTTCTAAACTCTGAACTGAATCCATGAAGTCTGATTGTTTCTTGACAGGTTACTGCGGGCTTGAGTTGACCAATGAAATCAGCTTCAGTTTGCGCTTAACTGATTTGGGAATCAACTGGGAAAAAGGTTTTGACTGTGGTAAAGTAACCAACCACAATTCGTTTTGATTTTACCTGCAACAATCGATATTGTTAAAAGCACTGTATAAATGAAGGTGACTTGACTTGACCTAATGTTTAGAAATGTAAAATCATCTTTTAAAATTCTGACCAAAACTGAAAAGGTTGTTAATTCCATATTTATTCATTAAGTTAAACTATATTTTACAATTTCCAATTAATTTCACTAAACAATATTACTAGTAGGGATGCACTAATATTAGAAGAAATAGAATGAAATTCTGGCCAATGAGTCAGCAATTATTTTCATGTTTTGTTTTAAAAAAGAAGGCTGATATTCAAAATTCCATGCTATTATTTATGGATGGATGGATGGATGGATGGATGGATGGATGGATAGATGGATAGATAGATAGATAATGATGAATGGATAGGCAGATAGATAGATCATCATATATATAATTTTATGACATTTTTAATTAGTATTTCATCAATACAATGAGGTCCATTTATAACAAATGTATAATCTGTTTGCAGGTTTCTGTCATTTGAAAACAATTCTGAGATTTTCCTGGACTAAACAGGATTGTTTGGATATCAGTGCGTTTGTCCTAAACCTCACAAATTGCTTTAATGTCCCTTAATTAGAGTATTGATCCACTCTTGGTTTACTTAGATCTGAATCACAGACACCTTCGATTTAGTCTTGTTTTGTGGCATTAAAAGCCACTAAAACACTCAAGAGGTTGTTCCTTGATAAAGCTGCCACCATGAACTTGCCAATGACAAGTACAAATGTGTTTTCTGTAGCAAACTGAGAACTAAAGTTTAGCTGTTCTTTTTAGTGAAGGATTGGAAAAGTAAACTTCAGTGCGTGTAGCTACCTGCTGTGATTCAATCTGAACGACGCCGAATGATGCTGAGACAGAAAGAGACAGAGCGATGGAGATTACTGGACATAAACGATCATTTGTATTCAGTTCATGCTCACTCCCATTCTGCCCGTTTGTCATCCTTGCCTAGAGGTGGATGTGCGTGCTTTATACTGGTACAACTTTATGCTCACTACTGAGATGCTGTGGATTCCTGTGGAGTGTGTGATGATGGGGTTGTGTGTCTGTGTGAGTTTGTGTCCCCCTTTGGTGGTATAAGATTGCTTAAAATCTGTGACAGGCCCCAGAGGAGAGTCAATTCAGTCCATCTCAGTGTGAGGTTGAAACCTCTTGTTTCTCCAGGGTGGTGGATGTGATCAACGGGTTGGGGAGGGACAGGCTGGTGGAGATGGTGATAGCCAAGGCTGTGCCTGGGGAATCTGATGTGTCGGAGTATGTGTCAGTATCTAGGGTGCAGGAAGAGTGAGGAACAGCACTGAAGCTTCACTTACACTTACATCCACATATCAGATTTAGAGACCTGGTTCAAACGTACAGGCACAGGTAGGCAGACTGCCATCACAAATCTTTTCTGTTCATCTGCTCTCAGCACAGTCGGTGGACACTCAAAACACAGTGTGCCATAACGGTTGTCTGCTAATGAGTTGAAGTTTTTTTTTATTGTCATCGGCAGATAATGGACTTCATTGTGCATGTTCATTTCCCTTGTTTTTATGTTTCGATTTTGCTGTTGTCTAACATTTACTTTAAACTAATCTTTAAAAAAACGCTAATTCAATAATAAAATGTAATCTTTAGCGAATCTCATTTTTAACTATGAATAACTTTTCATTTTAAAATGAATATTTTTAAAACATACATAATTCACTTGTAGCCTTTAATACAATTGTGTATTTAAAAAAGATATTTTTATTTATCCAATAACTGACTGTTGTAGTCTTGATATATTATGCAATATTAATGGTAAAAATTACCGTAATATATCCCTAAACTATTAATTAATAAATAAACAAATACAATTAATTAATTTTATATCAGCTATTTATCAAATTTTGGCCATAGCATGAGATTAGAATCATTTTTGGTTTATTGGGAATGGATTTTAAATATTGATTGTCAGAATTTAAATATTGATTAGTCCGTAGTAGGGGTTGGCAATATGACCTTATTTCACGATATGATACATTTTATTCACGCTAATGATATATATCACGATATAGTTATTTTGTGTAATTTTATCTCATTTCTATTATTAAAAAGAAAAAGATTGTCAAACAATAGGACAAATACAATATAACAAAAATATGAATTATACAAATTAAGTTATTCTTATTAAAACTAAAAAGTTACTCAATCAGTAAGTTATTTTCATGTTTTCTTGATTCACATTAATGACAGAGCAGCAGGTAGGTAGGCCTATATTAGGCTGCTGTCACTTTAAGACCAAACGCACATATCCATTATACTGATACACATCTGGTTTACACCCAGCTGTTTACTTTCACTTGAGACATCATCGGCTGTGTTTACATGAATACTCCACACGATGGACATTTTGTCATAATTGCGTGTATCTGACCATTCAAGCGCAATCAAATGTGAAAGAGAACTGATCGCATGCTGAGAGAAGCGGCTTTCTGTGTACGCGCTTACGCTGTGTGTCGGTCAGCGCATGCACCGCATTGAGTTCTATTTCACTGCTCATCGAGGACATCCCAAATTCGCAATCGCCTTCTGAGAGAGACCGCTTTCTGTGCGCGCACTTTGGCAGTGTGCCAGTCAGCACTAGCACAGTATTGAGTTCCTTTTCAGGATATATTGCGCATATAACTCTTTTTAACATCAAGCACGTCCCTCTCTATATATTCTCATTCCTGCATTTCATCACTCTAAAGTGTCTAGTGCTATAGCAAAATCTCTTAACGATAGACATTTTATACCATGGTATTGGTAACAATATATATCGTCATGCTCCCCAGGCCTAGTCCGTAGTTGTGACATTGTTAAATAATATTATTTGGAATTATAGTAACTTTAACTTAATTTAATATGGCATTAACAATTCTAAAGCCATTTTCCATTAATTTCCTCTTTGACTTTGGTTTCATCCAGTTTCTGGATGGATTTCACTTGCATCGACATAATGAAATGACTCCACCGCTACACATGCACACATGAAAAGTCTAAGTGAAGCTAATGGAGAAGAGGTTAAAAGAAGGAAAGATCCTCCGGAGGAAAAAGTAACCTGAGTGTCACCACTGCCACTGTCTCAATTCACCTTATCTATTCTCAAATTAGGCTCATTATGTTATTTTTCTCGTTTTCTTTGTCAGTATATTATTTCACACAGATGACCTCGGTGTGTAATTTACCTTCTGTTCTTTCCTCTTTTCACATTTCTTCTTTTCTCTTTCCTTTGCTCTCAAGTCCCTTCCAAAACACACAAATTTACTTAGAGGCTTTGTTTACACAGCAGATTAAACTGATCTATTTTTCATATCAGATCATTAGGACTGACCGTCTGTACTGCCATTTTGCAAGAAATCAAATCTGTTTTTGTTCACAAAGTGTAATCAATATCCAGTTTATCTACATTGATCGTCATAATAATGACTTCAACTCAACTTGACGCCAGGATACACATTGAGAAAAATGTGGACAGAAAAAAGGCTAATATTGTAGTCTTTACTCGATTACATCATTTTCAGAATAAAATTAAATATAATATTATATATTAATATATTATATATTAATAATCTTTTTAAATGAGTCAATCCCAGAATGTCTCCGAAGGGATGTTTTGTCTGATTTAGCTAGCATTGTGGACAAATTTATTGATTAAATATAGCCAGATATACCCGCACACGCACATTGTGGCAGATTAGAGCAAATTTGCTGAAAACACACTACTTTTTTACAAGCTTTGAAAAACTGTCTAATTCAGACATCAGAGACAGCTTTATCTGTACTATTCTCCCAGTCTCCCATTACACACAAATGCATGAAACAAAACGGATTATCCAAATGTGGCGCCCGACACATATGCAAAAGGGCGACACTAAAGAACCTTCAGAAAGCATGTGCTGCATATTGATTAACATTTGATCCTTTTTGCTTTCATCTTCACAGTTCCCTAGGCTCTAATCCAACCCTCAAGACCTGTCTGTCTGCCTGCATTGACCCTCTTACTCTCTGCTCCTCCAGGGGTGAGGCCACATAAGAGCCCGGGTGGTACAGTCCGCCCAGATTGATTACTGGTCCGCCTAGTGTCAGAATATACTAATGGTTTGGAAATATTGAAAAAGCAAAAGCAAAAACAAAGGAACTGCCTTTTGGTAGCTCAAATATCAGACTTTTTGTTATATTAGAATGTACTGTATTGTATTATATTATATTATATTAATTGTTATATTATTATATTATATTAGTTAAGATTTTAAAAACAATATTGCAAAATATTATTAAAATGTAATTTTACACACACACACACACTCTGTCCAATCACTTGAAGATTTCTAGCCTTGTCATTGCTCTTTTCCGTGGACACCTTGGTATTCTTGAACACATACTGTACCTTGTGCCCTTTGGGAATAACAGAAATAAGAACTAAGGAATTCTGGGAGGGGATGATAAGGGCAGATGGATGATCTTGGCTCAGGGATGAGAGGAGTGAGCTGATAAATCCAATACTGATGTCAGCAGGGGGATGGCTGTGAAAGATGTAGTGAAAGGAGGCGGAATGGGTGGAGGAGGGAAGAGAATTATGTTAGTAAAAATGCTCCGCCAGCACTGGTTGTAGGTGCTGGTCTCTCAGCCTGAGGCTGTCAGCAGGGCCTTCGTAGGGATCACTGCTGTCATATGAGGACATATACTGATCACTAATTGTGTTTCTTTGACTGTGTGGACAGATTCGACACTGTGTCCTCCTAACCAAGTGCGACATGATAAAGTCACAAGCGATATAAGTTCTTCCATGTACAAAAAAAGTTTGTGGTCCATAAGATTTGATTTATTTTTTTTGAAAGTAATTTATATTTTTATTTAGCAATTTATATATATATATATATATTAAATGTTTTTCTTTAGATTTTTCTGAAATCTGAAAAAGTTATCAGTTTCCACAAAAGCAAGCCGCACCTGTTATTAATATTGATACTAATAAGAAATGTTTCTTGAGCACCAAATTAGCATATTAGAATGATTTCTGAAGGATCGTGTTACACTGAAGACAGGAATAGTGATGCTGAAAATTCAATTTTAAGTACAATGAAAATGGTTATTTTAAGTTGTAATATATTTCACAACATTACATTTTTTTTATTTTTGATCAAATGCAGTCTTGGTGAGCATGAGACTTTTCCAAAATTAAAAAATCTTTTGTGTTTTTTAGCCACCATGTCATTACTGAAAAGGATATTTTGAGAAGAAAATGTTGTGATATAATGTTACGTTTTTATAAAGGCATTACAAATGGCTACTACTTGAGTTCAGTTCGAAATTCAAGCAGTGATAACAGTGAGTTAGATTGACGAAAAACGCAACTGCACACTACTGTCTTAAATTGCCATTGGTCAATGAATACGTCGGAGAACGTTGCAGAAAAAGTAAAAAAAAAAATTTCATCAACTTTTGGTTACGTGACAAGTGTAATTTAACTGTACACCCTTGCCTCTACCTCCCGAGGCTCCTTGTGACACACCATCTCCATTTGCAGCGTTCTCTGTCATAACGTAAACTGTAGTGTCTAAGCGACCTTAAAGTGCACTTTCTCTGTCTTCCTGCCTCACTTTCTCTCTCTCCGCTAGGTCATGTTTTGGTTTTTCTACTGAAGGAAGGTGCTAGGAATTGTTCCCCATAACAGTAATGGAATAGTTCTCTCCTGCTCTGCAAACAGTTTCCACGGCAACAGCTGGGAGGGGGGTAGGTTGGTAGGTTGGTAGGTTGGTAGGTTGGTTGGTTGGTTGGGGGGGGGGGCTGGTTTATGAAAAGCTGCAGAGCCATAGAAAGTATTCATCTTATGTTTTGTATCAGCAGTGATAGTGCAGGCAGACAGACAGACACACACACACACACACACACACACACACACGTGAAATGAGGCAGCACAGGTTGTGGCGCAGCTCGGCAACAGCATGCATCTGTGAATTCATTGCGTCCATGATGGATGTTTGTCATCACGATTCACCTGACCCAACATTGAGAGTGAAATGTCTGACACTGATGACCAATCTCATTATTATTTCCACCGGTAATAACGATCATCTATCACCCAACGAGACTGATCGGTGCCGTGTAACGAGAGGTGGAAACGGTGGAGAGGAATTCTGTGACATTTCCGTTATCACTCAATGGAATCTTTTATTATCTAGGACCGTCATTCCCACTGCGACGCCTCAACCGCACGGTCCATTTCACCAACATATGAGATTTTCTATCAGTCAACTTCCCCCATTATTGATCCTGCACAGATTACTGCCAAAAGTCTCAATCAAAAGCCTAATTTCTTACCGTTCCACCCCTCCACGCTTGAACTGACTGTGAACGAGTACATTTATATACAACAAACAGCATGTCACACACCAACTTTTAACAGCGCAGCAGTCTGGTATTCCTTTCAAGTACAGTGACATAGTATCTCATAGTGTATGTGTGTGTAATCCTATCCTCACAGCGTACTACAGTACCTACAGGAGATCGGGGTTGAGGGGGGATGGAGGGGCTATATTTAGCTGACCTGGGTGCCCGTGAACAGGGTGGTGGGCAGGGAGACAGGTGCAGACCTGCCATTATGGAAGAATAGAAAGCCCCTGCGGACACAGAACAGAGCTCTAGTTGACAGGAATAAACCATGTGTGTGTATATGTATGTATATATATATAAGTGTTTTTAGAAAATATGTGCATTATATATTATATAATACATATATTATGTGTACTGTATGTTAATGTATGTATGTTTGAGTGTGCATAAAGAGACCAATAAGGAGGTGAAACTAACTGTTATGTACGGTAGCTGTAAAATTAGCCAACTTTGAAAACAACTTTACGCTTTTCCCTCATTTAATATGAATGTAAATGTGTGCGCCTCTTAGTTAGAATTTGTAGCCTACCAAATCAAACAACCTTTTCTATTTGTTTGTATTCTCCTGGGCCTGCTGTGGCCTGGTTGTACAGTGTGCTTACAGGAAAGGGTAGTATATAGATAATAGAAAGAATGAGAGTGGGAGCGTGAGAGAGAGAAAGCTATACATAAAGAACCTGTCCCTCAATTATCAGAACCTCAAAACAAATCTCCATCCCTTTTCCTGGCCCTTCCTATACACACACGCGCACACACACACACACACACACACACGCACACACACATACTTGTGCTTTCAGCATTATGGGCATTAGCTCGCCTGTGCTTTTGAAAGCTGTGAGTGACACTAACTATAGGCTGTGCCTTTCACTGCAGGTCTGGTTGTTTAAGAGTGGAACAGACAGCTTGTCACCAGGTCGTCATAGTGACAGCGACCTCTCCGCCACTAACCGGCGGCCTGCCAGTGTGTGTGTGTGTGTGTGTGTGTGTGTGTGTGTGAGACTGACCGTGCGAGAGGCCCACTCTCCGCTTCGATGCCTGTGTGCCGAGAAAGCAGATATGTCCTGATTACTCTAACACGTTTGGCCTTGTAATAAAGCACGTCACTAAAATCGGCTTTCAGATGCTTTTAAAAGGCTTCTGGAAACGCTGTTTGGACTTCATATAGAAAAGGCCACAGTTTTTACATTTTGCGGCATTCGGTTCATAATTCTTGCTTGCATCCCTGCTGTGCTGGCAAAGATCACCAGGTGACTAATGGCACAGTCAAAATACAACCTGCACAACTCTGTTAGAAAGCAAATTCATCACGGTTTGTAGCCAGGGAGTTAAAGAGAGAGCTTGTTTGGAAAATATCTAAATTAAATTCAATAATAACCGTTTTTTCTGTGGATCACAATGTTTGTGCACCTTTTTTCATTAAGAGAAATTGAAGTATCTGTCAATTCCCATTCACTCAAGCTTAAAGTCCCTGTAAAGGCAATTCTAAAAAAAATTCTAAACCCATTATAAATGTTAGAAATGTATTGCTAAAACATATTACAAAGACTGTGAACTGTGAATTACTGAATTGTGGAGTTAGACCGTTAAACAGTTTTTCACCATTGCAATTTTACAGATTTTTTGGGCGGGGCTAAAACGGGGCTTGGGGCTTTTAACTGGAGCCCCTGAGCTCGTGGACACGGCCCTACTTGATGATCCACTGAGGCTGGCTGGCCCCTCCCATAACAATAGAGCACATTCTTCATCAGTGCACCGCTCAATCGCGAGTTACTGTCTGTACTATTAGTCACTACAGCCTACAGTTTGCTAGCTAGCTATGCCTTCGACACGGAAATGCGTAGGCGACTACCTGGATGCGATCATGTACAAAACAGATCGGTGACTTTATTTAAATTTCCTAAAAACTATCACATCAAGAAGAGGTGGATTAATTTTGTGAAGAGCCAACCTTGATGGAGAGCTGAGGTTCACCGCCAACACCCGCCTCTGAAGTGATCATTTTACACAGGATAGTTTTATAAACTGTCGTCGGAGACAACTGGGATTCACTGATAATCCGCTGTTACTGGTGAATGGGGCCGAACCGACCATCTTCTCCCGCCTCGGCCTTCATCTCCCCGTCCCGAAAGCAGTATCACCTAATATCAGCTTCGGCAGCTTTCCTGCGAGTGGGCGTGGTTTCAGCGCAGCCAGCGGACACGCCCCCAGCATTTGAGAGCAGAGAACAATGCTCACTTTTTCAAGATTTTGATAGCTTATTTGATGTACTTGCCGGGTTTTTTTATCATTCAAATTTGGCTGGGTGGCTAATAACACATTTTTCTGTGGTGTGACAAACTCAGAACACATACTTAATTTTGACTTTACAGGGACTTTAAACCAATATAAACCTCTTTGAGAGCCGTGGATGAAGAATTTCAGCGAAGACTGATTTGACATTAACTCAGCAGTCAGGTTGCGCAAAGTAAAAAGCATGTTAATTTTTTCCGTCAAGATCATTTTTGGGATTTTTTAACTTTGCAGACCTACTGTGAGTTTTTAACTTTGTTTTTCCATATTCTCTAAGAAAAGTCTGTATTGTATTTTTTTTTTAAGGAAACGTCTGTAAACTTGACGGATCCTGGCAGAAAATTACCAGCATCTTTTCCGTTTTTCTACAGATTGTTGTTTTCTTACAGTGTATTTTTTAATCTAATTACATTATTTGCAGAGCTTCATGGGATTGCAGGTCATTCCCTCAATAATTAAGTACTTGTATTTATTTTTTGGTCTGATTTTCAAATATTTTTTTATGCTTTAAATCAAAGTTTTTTTTTGTTTGTTTTTTAATGTGGTGATATACCAGAGTTGGTTGGCTTGTTTTTGGTCTTTTTTTTAAAAAATCCCTGTGGAAGAAATGAATGGGTAAAATAGCTATGGAGCCAAGGTGGTTTAGAAAACGCTGGAACTGGTGTGCTCTAATGTCAGTGTCCATGAAACTGGTTCTACTCGCCCCGCTCTGAGCAGGATTCGAACCCAGGTCTTTGGCATGGGACACTGAAGACCACAGCCTCTAGCATCAGTCGCTAGGTCGCCTCTTGAGGCCAGGGGAGCGAGGTTTACAAGCACAGCTTGTAAACTATTTGCTTTGTGTTTTTGGGAGCTGCGTCAATTTTCTGCCCAATAGTGTTCCATATGTAGAAAGGCAATCATACTGGTTTGGAATGACATGAGGCAACTATGACAGAATTTTAATTTTTTGATGAACTATCACTTTAACTTACATCCTCAAGCAAAAACATATTGTCATTCTGGTGGTTGATTTTAAAGACCCCTCCACCTCCTTACAAATTGTCATGCGCACACGGACTCGCATTCAATCAAACCCAAACAGGTCCCTCTGGGAAGCCACCATATGAGGCATTAGTGTGTAATTTGAGATTATGAGGTGGACCGGAGGTTTAGTGATTTTATCGGAGGCTCCATTTCAGCCATGGAGCCAAGGTCAGATTCGCAGTGAGGGGACGGAGAAGAGGGGGAGTGCTGGTGCATGATGGGAAGGGGCCCATTGGGGCCTGTGTGTGTGCATATGATAGGGGTGAAAAGGAGCTTCAGGCGGAGAAATGAGGAGATTGAAGGCGGAGATTGCGCATATCGTGGATGGAGACAGCGCTAAAGGAGAGGAGGAGGAGGTCAGCGGCAGAAGGGAGAGAGAGAAAGTTTGGAAGGGTTATTATCTCAGGATGTGATGAGAGATGGGAGAAGTCAGCATTTGGCACGTAGGCCAGTCGGGCACGGGCCAATTTAATCTACGATAGATGCTCCTTGACTCACACGCCGCAAGATAGAGGAGAGGGATGTCGCACAAGTCAAGAATAGAAAAGAATCCTGGTGAGTGGATTGAAATCACAGCTGATTTCTTTAACTTCACACTGCATGATTATGATAAGTGGGCCTTTTAACAGTCTAAACCTCTGTCAAGCATTACAAATCGCTCAGGATTTGTTTAAAACTCCAAGACTTTTTAAGTGATTGGCTCGAAAGCCCTTAAATTCCCCTCTGAGTCATGATGGTATGCATGTTCAGAAAAGAAAATCTGAAGTGCACTCAAGTATCGGTACAAATTGGCGTCCCGCTGTGTACAAACTACCTAGAGTGTTGACAAAGAGATACGCTGAGGTAATGGTTTCAAATCTGTCTAAATTAGAGCGAGACGAGAATGAAAGCAGAGATAAATGCTTATCTATGAACTTCACTGTTTTTCTTTCGTGCATTGTTACATTTTTCACGGATATCAGTCGATCTGGTTGTTTCTGTAACGGTCCACTGGTGTGGAGTGAGCGGAGCTGAGCAGGCATTTTCAATTCACTCTCTATGGGTGGCGAGTAGTGTGTGAAACTCTTGTTGATTGACAGCTGAGAAACTATTCAAATTCATGTCTAAAAAAAAAATGTTTCTCCAAGCCCAGTCGAGCCAGTAGTTCATATTTTTACTTGCTCCCGCAAACAAATTTGTAAATGTTTATATTATATTGTATTATTTATATTTTATATATATATATATATTTATTTTGTGGAGATATTTATATTTGTACTCTACATTTTCAAAGTTTTTTGTTCCATAAAATTATAATTGTTTTCTTTCCATTTTTTTGTCATATAAAATTTTCTAGAAATATTTAAAAAATATATCACATTTGTATCGACGTTTTTGTTCGATACTATTATTATTGATCAATTTTTATTTTTATAATTTCATATTTTCTAGAAATATTAAAATATATTTTTTTTGCTCAAAATTAAAATATATTTCATGTTTTAATTTAGATGTTAAATGCAATTTACATGTTTTGTTTTTTTATTGTAGCTAGGTTGTGGTTGGATTGTTTTCTGTACCAGTGGGCAGGAACCTCTGAGATACACACACCTCATATTCACATCTCAGCTGCGGCACGACTACAGCGCTCACACTGCCACGCATCACGTCTGTATCTGAGAGAGACTCATACCGGCACCTCACATTAATCTATTCACTCAGAGAAAGAAAGAAACAGAGCGGCCCATTTATCTCCACGTTCCACAGAGTCACCGGCCTCATCTCCATCTGTCATTTAGAGGTGGAAGGGGTTGCCTTTGAGCATCTCACATGCCTGATACTCGCGGTTGTGTGTTGCGGAGCTGAACACCATCCCTGATGTTTTATTCCCTTTAATTATATTCGTGCTCTTCCAGTACTCCCTCATCGAATTAAACTTTGAGCAGAGCTTTAGTGAGCCTCCGCCACAGATGCTTTCTAGATGGAGTGTTTGGCTTGTAGTGAAAGTTACTAGCCTTCATTATCAACATCACCTTCACAGTCATCATTACAATTACTATCCTCTTCCTCATGAATTCCTAGTCCTTATTGAGCCATCGTAGGAACATTGCTAGAATGATAATTAGCAGTCGCCAGCTCATGAATATTTAATTAAAGCTGGTTCTCTGAGCCAGTGAGTGGGCCTTGTGTTCAGTGCCTAATTAATTAAACATCAGAGTTTCTGAAGCCTTTTGATTAAAGATAAAGAGGAAATATAATGATCAATAGAAAACTTTTTAAATAAGAGGAAGAGCAGTACAGAAGCGTTTGCATTTTGCAAAGCATTTTGTTGGTAAGGGTTTGAGTTTCACAGATGACTTTATTGGCACTATGGGAGTTCTTTGGATCAGAGGTCAGGTGTCATCCAAGGAGGTATAAAAGTGATCCGGCAGCATTCCCATTTATCTCATTGCCTGTACCTTAGCTTTTGAATGGCAAAAACTTTTGAACGTCAGTGGAGAAAGACTAACTAGAACATGTTGACAGGTTTTCTAGTGAGTGCCTTCTTCAAACCTGTCCCCCAGAGGTGATGTCGGTCACGCTAACCCACTAAATAATGCTAACTAACTCCGTCAGGCTGAAAAGGGGCCTTCAGATACCTCCTTAAAGCCAAGCCACAGTCCTTGACGCCTTGAGATATAAGCTCAGCTGTTTGATTTGCAAATCCTGGCAACTCGCTGACAGACGGGAGAATATTTACTCCTCTTTGCCTGTGTTTAAACATTCCAGGCACGGCAAGCACAGAGCTCGTGTTAAACATTAACCAGATTTATTCAAATGCCATTTGTAATTATCATGATCTCTGATTAGACTTGTAAATGATGTCTCTGAGACCAGGATGAAGCTAGACTCCAGGCTTTGGAGTTTGGCTGCAGGTGGGATTATTCTTATGGATTATAGAGGAGACGAGGGGAAAAGAGTGAAAAGGAGGGGTGTGTGTGTGTGCGCGTGCGCGTGCGGGGGTCTGTGAAGAATGAGATAATAGAGGGAGAAAAGCACTTACAATTAGCCAAGCACAGCAGAATGTGCCCTCAAGTACCTAAGATCCACAGACCACATTTCCATTTACTTTAGTGATTTGCTTTGTTACAGAGAATATATATCTTAGGACTTTGTGAGTATAAGATAAAAAAAGAGAGCAGTAAAGATGGTAATACCATGGCACTTTGATATTTCAATACCAATAATTTTAATAATTTGTTTAATTTTGTTATTTATACTGGATCATGTTTGGTTCAGTTAACGTCGGCTAATGTGAATGGAACACTAGAGTAAAATGCGAAATTTTGCAAGAAATGTCGGAGGAGCTTGAGTTTGTTGCCCAGCACCATTTGTTTGAACCGTGAGCGGTGTCTACTCACCTAAGCTTACGCCACTCCTTACGCTACTCCTACGTAATACTTAGGCCGTGTGTCCACCAAAGCGTTTTTAGCCGACGCAAGACGCTCTGCTGAAAACGCCTAGCTGTGGGCGCTTGAGAGCATTTTGGCAGCGCAGCGTTTTTTCCGTTGAGACGTTTCGTTGCTATGATACAGAATATTCGCAGCACAGTTTACTTGTAACTGATTTCGTAGATAATTTGTTTTATACTAAAAATTTATTTTTCATCCATTTTGTTCGGTTTGATCTGCTGGTGGATGTCGTTGTACAGAAAGAATGAAAGAATGTTGTGAACTTGTGACAGTTGGTCGGTGTGGTATTAGTCCCGCCCCTCCTCCACTGTGATTGGACGGCTGGGTAAAAAGTGACAGTGATGAGGGCTGCGTTTTACCCAAATTTTAAAATTTTTCAACTCTCGGCGACCAGTAAAAAACGGCGAGCACTTCAGCGTGAAAAAAATGATCAGCGCCTCGTTACGCTCATGGCGTTCTAAAAACGCGGCACTCCCATTGAAAACAATTGAAAACAGACGCCAGGCGAGTGGAAAAACGTTTTGGTGGACACACGGCCTTAGGGTCAGAGGTCAGAGGTCAGTCTTCTCCCGGAACTAGACTTGTGTACGGCCGTACAAGCCAGTGATTATAGTTTATGAAGTTATAAATACTTTTCGGGTGAACTAACCCTTTAACAGCCCTGCTTCTGAATCTAGTGTGAATCAGGTGATGAGTGCAGTCCAATTCCCAAACAAATGACTCTTATGAAATGGTTCTTTTTTTGTGAAAAAACACACAGCACAATTGGTGTTGTCCAATTCCTCAAACTAATCACTCTTATGAACTGTTCATTTTTGTCAATCAAAACATAGCTCAATTCAGTGAAGTCTGATTCCCCATACAAATCACTCTTTTTATTGTTTTTCTAAATCAAAAACGGACAACACAATCAATGTAGTCCAATAAATGTAATCGTATGAGGTGGATGAATCAAAACCATACAATATGACTGGTGTCATCCATTTCCTGACTGAAGGACTCTTATGATTCAGTTCTTTTTATTGGATCAAAAACACAGAAGAAACAAGATGAGGGTGAGTAAATGATGACAGATTAATTTTTTTGCACTTCAAGTGATTATTAAAATGATCTCATCATTTTGACAATGGCATTGCCAATGTTTCTTCCTCATAAGTACTAAAAGAATTGTTAATAAAATGTATGATTCCCATTCTTAATAGCATGGTGCTTCTAAGGGAACCATTCTCTACATTCTGTGAACTGTAGTTTTTCCATTAACCAGAATTCTATGATCTCTTTGCCCTCATCATTTCAGAACACTGACATGAAGACCTGATTATAATCATAAGGCCAAATCATCCCACACAGCCTTCATTAGCGTGAACCTCTTCTCAGAGCGAGGAATCTTCCTTACACTGCCTTTTTTCCTCTGCTGTAGCTGGTCTTCATCTCTTATATCATCTCACTGTGTTGCTGAGGAGGACGGTGTGAGAAAGTGCTGAGTCAGGACAAATGATTTGTCATATTTAGCAGCAGAGATGGAGAGGCTGGCACTCTGTGAAGAATGTGGAGAGCCTTATGAATCTCTGGGGTTTCCAGCTGAGCTGATCAGGGGCTGACGGGACTTTTTTTGTGACCAAGTCCCAGTTTTTCCGAGTATCTGAGGAGCAATACAAGGGGGAGCAGCCTTAAAGAATATGAGAACTGGTTTCTGTGAGTAAGCACTTAGGAGGAATGGCTACTGACAGCTTTCAGATCTCATCAAGGGTGAAGTTTGGGTTTGAAACTTGATAGTCATATATTGCAAAGAGACAGGAGACTTATACCAGGGTTGAATTAAGTTTACCCTTCTTTTTTTACCTTTTTTTTTTAAGCAGAACCTTTCATAACATTTCTGTTTTTCTGAAAATAGGTAGGAAAATGTGGCTAAATTTAATTTAAAAGTAAAAATGTAAGATAAGCGTTTTCATTGATTTCTTTCTTCAGTTGCGTTTTTTGTTTTGTTTTAACCATAAACCGAAGTACATTTTGTAGGATTTATTCCAAAAAGAAGCTTCGAAAGGGCATGCTTTTGTTTACATGCCAAATATTATTATTTGAAAGTTATTATTAATATTATCATTTTAAGCACACTTCAGTTGTTTTATGCATCAGCATACATTTCCTGCCTCTCTCAACAGTGTTAAATTATATCCTATAGTTACTGCTCAAAACAGAGAAACAAACACATAATTAGCATAGATGCTGTGTGCTTGCTGCAGCTAACTTTATCAAAAGCGTCTCCTGCCTCATTGATGGCTTTCATCCAGCCAGATTGAGGTTTTCATCAATGAGCCAACAATAAATGGCGCAATTAACTAATGTGCATCAAGAAGCACAGCCTATTTGTGAGCCTGGACATCTTTTAGACTAGTCTAGACTAAACTATATTTAGCCCCACATGATTAAACCTCTGAGACCTCAAAGAACTGGCTCATCTTGATGGGACAGTAATATTCGCTTGCTTTGGCTCAGATTGTGGCAAATGAGTCAGTGTGTTTTGGAACAGACTGGATGGTTATTGTTCATTGTCTTCAACAAGATTCAGCAGGAAAATCTTGTCGTAAATACACTGATAAAAATGGTGGGGGATCTCCTGTTGCCATAGCGCCCAGTAGCTGTGTGGATGCCTTAAGCTTGACGTAAAGACAGAAAGAGATGGAAAAACTCAGTTGCACAGTTAGTTACACAGTTATGCGGCCTTGGGTCTGAACTTTTATCTGTCAGCAGAGGCAGTGACACTGAGGGAGTTATTCACTGGTTGTGACCTGACTCCTGGAGTTTCAATCTTATCTGCTGGTTTGAAAAATGTATCAATGGGATTTAGCCAGGTTGGACATGTACTGGGATCAACCTAGCAAGAGCTGAAATTGTGGCTTGAACAGCATTTTCATCAACACGTTATTTCCTTCTGATTTTAGGGGTTTGCAATAATGGCTATAGTTAGGGCTGGGCAAAGGTTGTTCAAGGGCTAACAAAGTATGCTGATCTAGGAACCTGTCTAACTTCACGTTGACGTAAAATTTATTTTTTATTTTTTTATTTGTTTCATTTCTGTTAGCCGTAAGGCCTTCTAAATGCTAGTGTACTCTGAAATGTTGACTAAATATACAATTAGCAGATATATGCATTTAAATTTGCAGGAAAATTGAGCAAAAATAATGACCTATTCTGGAAAATGCAGATTTTTGTCCAATTAGATGCTCTTGAACCGTCATTCTCAACCTTTTTTGACACAAAGGCCCCCCATTGTCAAACACAATATTTGGAGGACCCCCATATTGTCTAAAATATTTCCTCTGGGATTTCTGCTGTAATTATGACAATACTGCATGCTTTCAAACTTTTTTAATAAAAGAAACTGGGTGTTGATTAGGGTTGGGTATCGGTTGGGTTTTATCCGATACCAGTACCTACTCGGTATTTTTTAAACGGTTCCGGTGCTTAAACGGTGCCTGACACGGTACTTAAGAAAACGAAACCGCTCACACTTTGTCAAAAAATAATACCCTTTTATTTACAGGGCCAAACTGGACACAATAGTAACTTAAATCTTTAAACAATATAAATACAAGTAACGTATGGTAATAATAAATAAACCAATATAAAATAAAAATTCACATTTACATAATATCAAATAAAACAATATTGTATCAAACAATATAATAATACTGGAGATTAATAGAGATTACAACCAGGGTAATCTAATATCGACATGGCTACAGGTTCCCATGTTTTGTCTGCTTGAACCAGTCATGTAAGTTATCTGGTCATTGTACTAGTAACGCAGGGCTTAGCTTGGCGAGTTTGGTATTTCGTTCCCACTGCGTCTTAGCTACGCAGCATTGAGTAAACCAATGAAAGAGAACGTCTCTGGTTACTGGTGTAACCCATGTTCTCTGAATAGGGAACGAGACGCTGCGTTCGCTGCCAAACTCCTCGCGCTGCCGACAAGCTTCCTTTTTCGGCAGAGAAATCTGAGGAGCAGATGATGCGCGCGCTAATATAATATGACGACGTAAGAGCGTCAAGGCGGCGCCTGCGCCATCACCTAGAGGGCGTTCTGACCAAGCGGCAACCTCCCCGTCTCTCTCTTGAAACCAACACGGAAGTGAAATAAACTGCAGTTCATCGAGTGGCCGCTTGAGGCTGACTGCAAAAGCGAGTCAAATCTGTATCTCCCTCATGTTAAAATGCCTCACTTCACAGCAGAAAAAAACATGTTTACAGCCTGGTGGCAAATAGTTGTTTTGGTCTATATCGCTAATGTTGCCCTTCATGACGACTGTGAGGGGGGTGAATTTTTTTTACAACTCATCCGTTGAAATTATATTAAGCCTTAAAGTTCTGCATAATTAAGGGCGTGGCCACTTGAGTGACAGGTGGATTGCCGCTGCTTTCACTGCTAGTTGTCTGCTGTCTGTTAGCGTCACCCTCAGCTGTGTTTGTGCTTTTTTCGGGATTATTTCATACAATTTATTACACGTATTATACCTTCGCCCATGCACGCCGTTGGATTCTGTCGTTGTCGAGGATGGAGAGAACAACCAGCGCTGTATTTCCAGTTGTTTTCCTCGCATACACTAATCTGGATGTCTGACAATTTCATTGTTTTTTTTAGTTTATATTTAAAAACGTCTGTAGATTATATAGAGACCACACTCATTATGCGGTACTGTTGCTCTCACGGAACAGATATGCTTATTTAACTTTGTAGTGTAAAATAAAAAGTACCGTCAGATGAAATCCTGCAGGTGTCAGCTTTCTCTTCGTCCATGCACACTTAAATGAGCGCGGATTTCTAGTGCATTTACTTGAACTTCTGAGGTAAAATCTTTAATTGCTGGTTTAACCCATCTGAGAAATTGAGAGGCGGCCAAAATCAGATGATATCAGATGAAAATCAGACTGAATAAAGCTCTTTTACGAACTTGAACTTGACGTGCGATGCCATGCTGACTGACATGTATGTGCATGAATCACTCACTGTCACACGCACAAGCTCAGAGCAATACTGTAAGTAACTGTCTGCATGATAATACATTTTTAACTAGCAGAATAATAATGCATCACGACGATACACATAGTTGACTGCTTGTATGTTGTGAGAAATGTCTGTGATCTGTGTTATGTACAGTTGAATAGCCTACATGCTCTTAACTAATTGCCCCTTTTGGGATTAATAAAGTTGATAAAAAAAGTAAAGTAAATAGTCTCACTTTTAGTTACGTCTTTTAACTATTATAATATTTCAAAAGGCAAAAAAATGAACTTTAACTATTGGCTTTAATTCTTCAATCAGCTGTCACTTTAGCGTGAGGCCCGTAGCATGTAGCATTAGCACCTCTGCTCCACCCACGACCCACCTCTTTGCCCATTTTATTTTATCCGGTAGTGACGAGAGGTGACGCGCTGCCAAGATGGCGACGGTTAGCCCCGCCCACTTTAGGCTTCAAAAACGCTCTTCAGAAACCTACGGGTGACGTCACGGATACTACGTCCATATTTTTTTACAGTCTATGGTTCTGACGCGTAATTTTACACGTGAAATGCAGCCAAACCTTGGAGCGTTTTGTCTTCGGCATCTTCATTAATCCCCTCGCTATCAGCAGACGTTCCGGGAGTCTCCCGCATATTGATAACGGCTCCCTGATGCCCGCAAATTAGTTAAAATCTCCCGGAATCTAGAGCGAGCGAGCAAGAGCGCGACTGAGACAGAGACAGAACAGACTGTGCTCCAAACCGTATAGTGCGCGCACGAGGGAGAGAGCGAGAGACTTTGCGTGTGTGCGCCTCATGACACAGAGACTCAGGCACCGATATCAGGCACTGAAATTTTCGTTCTTATTCGGTCTGGTTACTACCGTTTACATCGGAACCGGTTTCCTATTGGCACCGTGTTTCGGTACCCAACCCTTGTGTTGATATTCAATTAATTAATAGGCTACATTTCATTTGTGATTCTATAAGTAAGAGTAGAGCGAGTTCGGTAAAAGGCGGATTCGAACTCGCGTCGATTTGCGTCAACTTTCTGCCACGCATCTTACCCCTATACGCTACTGCTACAGTCTTCCGTAATTTTGAGTTGGTGTAAATAGCCTCTGCCAACAAGACAGGCCATTTGCACTTAGTGTAAATAGACACGGTTTACATAAACTAAAGCCTATTTGTTTTTTTTAAAAGGGACACGTGCTTTGACATGTCCCATCTATAGGAAATGCATCAACACGAAATATTTCATGGTGGCAATTTTACCTTTTAAAAAAAAATTTTTTTATCCTTTTCCTGACCATGTGAATTAATTTTACAGAATAATTAATTTTAGTCCTAATAAACTATAATTTTATGTATATAACTGCAAATTTATGCTTTTCATTAGCCATACAACAAAGGCCATTAAATTGCATTTAGTAGCATGTCTCTTCTATGCTCCTGCTTTTTGAGTTTGTACAGACAGGGGTAGAGAGCGAGAGGGAAAGATATACTTGAGGCTAATGAAGGTTTGTAGAAGCCTGTCCTTATCTTCTCACGAGCAAAATTGTTTCTGTGCGAGAGGGTGAGAGAGGCATCATTACAACCCAGTGTCCAGTCCATCGAGCCCTCTATTTATCTTTCATGTTCCCTCATCTCTTCTATTCTCTGCTCTTTATATCTCCCTGTCGTCTTACTCTATCTCCAAAAATTCATTTATGACCTGCTCTACTCTTTCTGTCTCTAAAGGGGCTTGTGTCTTCCTCTCATGTTAAAGCTGTCTGGGTTTAAAAAAAGTCCATTATTTGTTCCCTGTAGTCCACAGCAGAGGCCTTCAGATAGCGGCCAATTGGGTAACGGCGCTCTTAAACCCCACACAAACATGGCTGGATCTGCCCGGCTCTACCTCGGCCAATTAGCTGCGTACCTTTCAGGGAGGATGACATGGAATATAAACAAATGGGAGAGATATTCACATCTTTTATTAGACTGGGCTTTTTATCCCCCACATTGATTCATTTCTGTGGCTGTGGTTGTGTTTTCCTCGTAGCACATGGACACAGGGAAGAACATCTCCAAAATGTCAATATACAAGTGCGTGAGCTTGTTTGATCGATTGTGTTTACTTGGCCTTGCGCAAAGCTTTGGTTTAATTGGCATGAATGTGAAACATGCCTTCCATCTGCATTTAAACCGGTGTCACCAGTGCCATTAAGGAAGACAGCCATGAAACGCTCTCGATCACTCTGTTCCATGTGTTTATCGAGCGATTGTTTTTATTTTTGTTTCTGATAGTTGGTCGAGTGCAGTCTCGTTTGTGCGTTCAAAACATAACAAAACAGTACAGTGACTGTTAAAGGGATTTGAAAGGAATTTAAAGATTCTGGTTGTGATTCTGGTACTTTTAGTAATTTTTGGGGGGGGGGGGGGGGGGGGGAGCAATTCCATTGCCAAATGATGATAAAATCAGTTAGACAACACTGGTCTTCCTGTATGGTTTGATTCACCAAAAAGAGCAGGTTAAATTGAGTAATTTATTCAAGAGTCAATTGACACTGGTCATGCTGGATGATTTTGATTCACTAAAAAGAACCGGTTCATAAGAGTCATTTTTTCAGGAATAGTAGAACACCTGTCACTCATGCTGCGTCCCAATTCGCCTACTTATACTACGCCCTAAAAGTATGTACTCTTTTTGTGAAGAAAAAGTACATACTTTTGAGTGTGTAGCAAAAGAGTAGGCAAGCTTTGGGACATACTACTTCCTCATCTTTAACGGACAGATTCTGTCGCGTGCATCCTGTCACCGTAAACTGCCCTGTCAATCATCTCGTCACAGTTAAAATCCTCCATTCAATCTAATATAACTTCTTACCATTTCGGAGAGAATTGTTGTCGCACGTTCATCTGCCAGTCATGGGTCTTTCATGCCGAGACTCTCCTCATGTGTTTGGAATTTGAATATAATAATGCATTTAAAAGTTAATGGCTAAACGTATCTTTGCAAAAGTTAACAATGCTGCAGATGCAATATAATGTGGACAACATTGAATAAATACATTTTTGTGAGGTTAGATACTGATAATTAATCACTCAAACCCCTTTATTTAAACCTCTCGGACTCGCCACCTCCATGTCTGTAGTTTTTGAACACTTTTCAGTCGTGTTTGTAGTTCTAACCGAATCCTCGTCCAACGCGCGATGGGTTGTGGGCAATATCAGCCGTTAGAGTGTGCAACGATCTGCACTTCGGATTCTGACCGGATATAGTAGACCATCCGGGTCTCTTTGGGACACTCATTTCAACATACTACGATTTGGGACGTACTAATTCTATTTTCGAATACTATTTAGGACGGATAGTGTGCGAATTGGGACGCAGCAACTGTATGTTTCAGATTCACTAAAAAGAATCCGTTCATAAGAGTAAGAGTCTTTTGTTCAGATATCGTACTTCACTAGTAATGCTGTATGGTTTTGATTCACCTAAAAGTACAGATTCACAAGAGTCATTTGTGGATCATTCTACTATATAGCCATGCTGAATGGTTTTGATTCGCCAAAAAAAAAAAAAAAATAGTTCACGAGAATCATTTTTATTTTTTTATTTATTTGATATGGACATAACAACAGTATTGGACAAACCAGATACATTGTTTTTTAGTGTTATAGCAAAACTGCTAATTTACAACACTTGTCCATAGGAGGCTACACATTTCACAAAACACAACACAGTACAATATACAAAACACAGTACAAAACAGTACAATATTTAAGAAGGTAAACAATACACATCATCACTATGCATTTCATACAGCATTACCATGTGTGCAACTTTGACTTGACCTCAGCCATTGTTTCAGACCTTTGCCAAAGCTGATCATGTCTGTCTGCAGTTTTAATTCAGTGGGCAGAGAGTTCCATAGTCTCGTACCATTAAAAGAGAAACTGGACTGACCAAATGATTTTTTAAATCTTGGAAGAACACAATCCGCACTGACTGAGGCTCTGGTGGATGGTCTAAGTGAGCCCTGACGCCTAATAATGAGAGAAGAAAACAGCGGCGACACATGACTGTTCAAACATTTAAAAACCAATTTCAAAGTACTATAATGTATAAAATGTTCAAAAGTAAAAAGATTATATCTATCTATGAATGATGTCACAGTGGTGCGATGTCATAGGTTTTCTATCAAATACCTTGACTGCCGGCTTGTACAATGAAACAACCGGCTTGAGTGTGGACGGGGAGGTTTGTGACCAAGATGTGACGCAGTAAGACCGATGTGAGAAAATCATTGCATGCATGTATAACAGGGCGGCCTGATGAGTCAGGTCTCTCCTGATGAAACGAAAACAATTCAAGTTGGATATTTGGTCTCTTTTACTTCTTGAATAATTCATTTGGTAATTAGACTACCGTTGTTTTTCTTTTTTATATTTACTAAAAAATGGCTCATAAAAGTAATTTACTCAAGAATCAGTTCAACTACTCTACACTGTGCATGCTGGATGTTTTTGATTCACTTAAAAGTACCGGTTTATGAAAGTCTTTTGTACAGGATTTATTCTACACTAATCATGCTCTATGGTTTTGATCCACCAAAAAAAAACAGTTCATGACAGTCTTTCATTTTGGAATCAGGTGACCCTCGTTCCGTATGTTTTTTGATTCACTAAAACCAACCGGCTCATAAAAGTCATTTGTTCAAAAATCAAGTCTGCTTCACTGGTCCTGCTGGAACAATGGATAGATGAAACAGAAAAGAACAGGTAAGAGTAATTTGTAATTTTGAACATAATTTGTTCAGGGATCATACTGCTCTAGTCATGCTGTATAGTTCTCATTCAATAAAAAGAACCAGTTCACAATAGAAATTTGTTCAGAAATTTTGCTACTGTAGTCATGTTGTATGGTTTTGATTCACATAAAATAAGTGTCATTGTCTGGGAATTGAACTACTCTGGATACGCTGCATGGTTTTGGTAAATTAAAAACTGGCTCACGAGAATCATTCATTTGGGAATCAGACTACCCTAGTTGTACCATATGTTTTTTTTAGACACTAAAACAAACTGACTCATAAGAGGAATCAGACATCACTGGCCGCTATGTTCTGTGCATTAGGTTTAGAAGTGGATCCAGCTATCCATTTGTCAGTGATGACGAGAGAGGAACTCCAATGTGCCTTTTTAAACAACATGTAATTCAATACTATTCAATAGCCCTGGGTGAGTTCCCACACATTGATGACACATATCCTTTTACAGTAAAAAACATGTCGACTTCATTATATACGGTGTGGTAGTCGTGGCCAAGAACAGGCAGGAAAGGTAGTGGACAGATGAAAAGGTTTATTTTCTTCCATATATATATATATATATATATATATATATATATATATATATATATATATATATATATATATATATATATATATATATATATATATATATATATATATATATATATACATATACTGGGGCAGATGTAACAAAGATCATTTCCAAACCAAGTCCATACAAAAAATCAAAGACTTAAGATGGAAGTTAACTGAAACTAACAGAACTCAAACAGGCCCAAAAACAAATAAATCTCCCCTGTTAACAAAGTAACAACAAAACAAAAACACTAAGATCAGCAGGTCATGATGTTAATGTCACTGGACAACTCTGACATACCTCTGCTCTTCCCAACACTGCTATAAATACCCATTTAGCCTCCACCAAACAAAAATAGAGGTAATTATCAAATAAAACTTTATATATTTAAACACAAAACAACAATAATATTTACAACAAAAACATACCTTTATTGTAACTAAAGCCGGGTGCACACTGTGCGATTTTGGCCACGATTTGGCCGTCTGAGACAAATTTAGCAAATTCTAAAAGAATCCTCTGATCCTAGGCTAAAATCTGAAGTCTTTGATAGTTTGACATGTTCACCGACAGCCGATTAATGACCGCTGTGATCAAATATTACCTCAGATGAAATTTTGACAGTGTCTGAATATTTAACTCACAGTCCTGCAGTGTGACTTCTCCTAAGACGGCCGTCAAATTGTCTTTTTTTTCAAGACAAGCCGTGACCACGTTAGATATTTCTTTGTAGCCACCATTTCAATCCTGCGTGTAACGCGGCTCACCATCACTGAACGTGTCATTGATTGATGATGTAAAACTCCGGACAAGGTTTCTTGCGTTTGTCCGTTTTTAACGCGTCTTGACTGTCGTACAGTCTGACATTAATGAAAACTGAGATCTTACAGTGTGACATGGCTTACAGCGAGGATCATGTTTGTACAGTCTGACCAGCAACAATCGCAAAGGACCATTATAAATCGCACAGTGTGCACCGGCTTAACATAATACAATCTACTTAAAGCACAATATAAAAAAAACTACTCCAAACAAAACAAAAAATAAACAATGAAATAAAATAAAGGATCCCCCTCCTAATCGGATCATGATGGTA
The DNA here is from genome assembly GCA_030578255.1 of Tiaroga cobitis. Taxonomy (NCBI): domain Eukaryota; kingdom Metazoa; phylum Chordata; class Actinopteri; order Cypriniformes; family Leuciscidae; genus Tiaroga; species Tiaroga cobitis. Next base: position 41,693,027 of record CM060598.1, on the reverse strand, counting down.
CTGTTCAATTTCCTCTGGAACAGCACAAATTGGGAGACTGAAGCACCGCCTCTCCCTTTGTTTGCTGACACATGGATTTTTTTATCTTATAATAAGGGGATTGAAATAAAGTAACAAAACCATTAAATTAAACTTCAAAATAACCAATTTAAGCTATGGTAGAGGCCAAATATGTGAGGTGGGCTACGCACCCATCACGTACAGGTATACAGAAAACAACCTAATGTGACTTTACCAGCCTTACCAGTGCTTTCTAAGGAAGTCTGCTGTTTCCAACCCACCTCCCCTTCACTTCCATACCTCTCTCAGAGAATATCATGTTGGACACGCTTGGCTTGACACATAAGGATGTTATGTTTCCCTTCAGTGACCTCACACACTTCAAGGCTATTGACAACGTTTTTCCACAATATTCTTGAGCAAGACCACAAAAGAGTCAGTCGGGGGAATGCAAGCTGTGACACACTCCGAGGTAAAAGGCTTTATTGATTGTAAACCACTCTCGTACAAGTGGAGGATGTGAACTAAAGCAGGCCCGTATTATGCGGTGTTCGACGTGGACCCTCAAGGCCGACGCATGAATGATGGAGAAACAAAACAGTCTCTGCTTTTCAGATGCTGTCTGGGGTTTGATGGGTGTTTGGAGTAGTTCAGCTGGGAGGAAGTTAACACCAGGTATTGTGAACCAAAAGAAAAGGTCAGCAGGGTCAAGGCTACATCTCTCTCCATCTTAATCGGCACTCGATAGCTGTATTTATTTGTGTGTGAGTGCTGCATTTCAAGCCTCCAGACGAGCACACACACATCCGTGTCGTCAGCTATAGGGCTGTTTAATGGGCTCTATGCTTTCACTCTTTCAACATAATGGTTTCACATTCTGTAAATCCCTCTCTTCTCTTTTTCTATGCCTATTCTCTCCTTGTTTGTCTTTCTGCACTTTATATTTGCACGAATGCAGGAAGCTTTCACCCTATTTACTTACCACCCTGTGATGTTTTCCTCTTGCCATCACTTCTGTCTTTCTCCATCCCATCTACCCTTTCTTTCTGCTGCTTTTCGTCCGAGTGTTATTTTTCTCTTTGAATGGCTTGGTTACTCCATCAGTTTCTGCCTCTGTTATGACTAAATCTGTCCCTCGTTTCTCATCTCCTTAGCAACGGACTCAGTAAACATAAAATCTTATTCCATCCATCTTTCCTTCTTTTCATTTGCAGATCCCCCCCCCACACACACACACCGGTGGATCTGATTCAAAAGAAAGGCCGGTACGGATCAATCCAAAACAACTCACAAACGTGTGTTCTCAAAGTGCTTATACGCATGAGAACACATGCACATACACCCTTTACATTTGATATGCTTTCAGGATGCTGCACACACACCCTCCGCAGAAATCCCTCTCTACTGTGTTTCCATAAACAGAGCGCCACACAGACAGGCTGTCTGAGGTCTGATAAGGAGTCGTGAGAGAGGACACTGATGGGGAGAGAAAGAGAGGAGGAAGTTTTTCCATGTTCAGCTAAAACGACAATGTGCAGTCTCCACCCTGTCATAAATAAGCCACATTGAGATGGCAGAGAGAAAGACACAGTGTTGTAGAGGTGTTTGCAACGAATGCATACTCTGCGGAAAGGCCAGCATGATTTTCCATGTTGGCATGATTTTTTTTTTTTTTTTGCTGGTTAATGGTGTTCTTGCTGGTTCACCTAGTTAGTTCACCCCTAATTTTTGCTAATTTTTTTTTATTTAGACAAACACTAGAATTAACTATACTGTCCAGAATCCCTATTTTTGCCTTAAATATCTATCAGAGAATAAATATCTCACAGAAATACATTAAATGGAATTACAAGGAATTAAAAGCAAATGCAAGGGATATAGTGCACAAGTCATATGGACCCCTTTTATCATGCTTCTTGCATCCTTTTTTAAATCTAGAATGCATCAGTCTCTCTTCATTGTAGGTGCATGGACCAGTGTATTTTTTTTTTCTCCAGGGAAAAAAAGAATCACACAGGTTTGGAACAACATGAGGGTGAGGGAATGACACTATTTTCATTTTAAACCTAAAGAAGCCTGCTGGAAAGCATCAGCATTGCAAAGCAGGGACCAACATCCAAGCACAACTTAAGCTGGTCTTGTCAGCATTGCATGGATGAAAATTAAAGAGAAAACCAACCCGACATGTGAGGAAATGAGACGAGAGGAAAGATAGTAAGAGAATGAGATATCTAGTTGGACTGGTTGGCAACCCTGGCTGGCGAGCTCTCTCTCTCTCTCTCGCTCTCTCTCTCTCTCTCTCTCTCTCTCTCTCTCTCTCTCTCTCTCTCTCTCTCTCTCTCTCTCTCTCTCTCTCTCTCTCTCTCTCTCTCTCTCTCTCTCTCTCTCTCGCCCCTGCTTGGAGCACAGCCTGCAACATGCAGATAGTCACAACGTGTGCATGTGTGTCTCTGTGTGTGTTGCCACCTTGTATACTCAACAATTAGCAGGCTCAGAATAGGTTTGATTGGCATGCATTGTGAATGTTTTCCTTGCTATGCCATGTATCATTGTGCATTGATGGAGAACTGACATAAATGCTTCCTGAAAAGGAGAGAGCCCCCCCTCCCACGTACCTATGCACACGCGCACACACACCTGTATGGCTCTTTGGATTGGGTCGGAATTTTATCTCACTAAAGTGGGTGAGCAGGTGGCTCATTTTGTGGAAAGAATTTGGGCAATGGGGGAGACTGGAGGGAAGGAGGAGATTGAGATGGGGGGGAGGGGGTACTGACAAACAAGCCGCGAGGGAAAGAGAGAGAGAGAGGAAGAGCAGATGGACGCATGATGAACTGAATAAATATGTGTCCACAGATCGGTGTGTTGGCTGTAAAGACTGCCTGAAGCATTGTTAGTACTGAGAAACGGAGAGATATGTGCGCTTTCATACTCATCGATATGCTGCATCTGGAATCTAAACAAGCTCTTCACACACTAACTCACTCAGTCTGACGGAGAAACCTCCATGTCATATTTCACCCCCAAATTAGAAGAAAAAAAGAGGTTTTGCTTTAAGAAAATGATGCCAGTTTTAAGACCATTACAATGGTTTTGATTTGTGAGTTTTTCCATGACATTTAAGCACATTTTCTTCCAAATCCTCATTGCTTTAATGCACAAGTAACAAAAATCTTTGTGTCTAGACACACTGTCTGCATCCAGAATACTTTCAGATTAATGTACTGAATATGATCGAGAACTTCTTGACCTATTGAAGTCCTTTCTTGGTACTCGTATATCACTCGAAGGGTTTCTCAGCTCATTGTATTCCATCATTTTTACTTTTCAGTTTTCAAATCTGGCAGATCCTTAGCTACCGTTGCATTATGGGATAGAAAATTATACACTACAAAATTGCACTAGAATAGAACATCCGGACATTGTTCACCCAGTGTTTCATTAAAACTGCGCATTCAGACATCAGTTAATTTGATGTATTGATTTTCGCTTGCTATGTAGTAGGAAAGTATGCATACTACTTTTAAAATCTGAATTAAAGGTAGGGTATGGGATTTGCAAAATGGACAGCAGATTTTGAAAATACACAACTCAAAAGGTCCTACCTTCTTTTCTCCAATGCTGGCCCTGACTCCACCCATTCGAAGAGCATGGACGCGCAACTTCCACTTACTCTCTCTCTCTCTGTACCGGGGCGACTTGCACTTACTGTGACTGGGTCACAAGCTTTGAGTATGCGCACGAAGGGGACATGCGTGTGAGGGGGAGGGGGGTATGGGATGACCGTTTGATTGACACAGTTACTGTCCAATGATTCTAGGTGGTCTTGGAAATGATTGGCTGGCGTTTTTTGAGTCCTGCCCGTTCCACAGATGATTAAATTGCTTAATTTTCTAAGCAATTTAAGCTTCTAACTCAGTGGCTGTAAGTGGTTTAGTAATAGGATTTCAAGTGATTTTGAAAAAATAGTCAAAAAAGAAAATACATACCCCACCTTTAAATTCATTACAACAAATGCTACTACAATGTATACACATTGTACAATTCAAATGATGTTATAATTTTTTGCACAGTATTGAGTGATTTTTTTTTTTTTTTGCATTACAGTAACTACTGACTTACGAAGGAGTGGGTAAAATGTGTGTAATTGTCCATAGTGAATTAATTTTTTTATCTAAAATATTATCTCTTTTTCCATTTTATTTTGAGGTGAAATATGACCCAGACGTTTCCTGGCAGTTTGAGTGAGGGTTCTCTTCAACTAGAGCAATGTATGTATCAGTGTAGTAAAGTTAACGAGAGGCAACAAACTGAAACTTAATTCCCAAAGGAGTGTTATTTATAAGATGCTCTGCTGAACCAGATGCTATGAAGGGAGGTGTTTATTGTTTTTCTATGTATTTCTATTCATAAGAGCTCCGTAGTTCCGCTCTACTGCAGTGTGCATCATCCCTAAAGACGTTAATTTTGCATGACGAGCGTGACACACATACACATACACTCATGCACACTTCTGCCTATCTCTCCTTCTCCATTCCTATTCCTCCAAGTAATCTTCCCGCCTCTCTTTCATTCCCGATTCTCCTCCTTTTTCGACTCCTTCAAAATAATTATAATAAGTAAAAAAAAAAAAGAAAAGCCTGGCAGCTTGTGATGAGCACAGTTGAGATATTAAGATTCTGCAGGGTATTTTTTTTAGGTAATACATAGCCTCGTGGGAGTCTCAAAAGCTTGTCAACCCGGGAAACCTTTGTGATCCTTGCAAGTCTTTTTAGTCATTAGCCTGAACTTTTTCATTTTATTTATGACTGTGCAGTGGATTATCGCCTCCCTGTTTTTGCTTGGCTCGTTTTTACGGCGGTGTATATGATGGATGGGGTAGCTTTAATCTTTCAGCAGTCTTTTTTCCTTCTTTTAACGACGTAGAGTTGTTTCCATTTCGTCCGTTACTTGATTTACACCCCATGAAGCCTTCAGCCGGGTGAGGGGGTCAACCTCGCCACAGTCTGCACTACTGCCTCTGATGTGTTTATGATGATGTTTGCCCATTAAAAGCTCTAAGTCTTGTAGTACTGTCCTTGAGATGAATTCAAACACAGTATCTAGACTGAAATGTTCTTGAATAGTCACAATCCTTTGTAAGATATGTAAGAACATACAATAGTTAGTCCCTGGTTTCAGATCGTTCATCTTTCATCAATTTATATAGCAATTTCAGTGTTTGATTTTAAAGTTTATGGTCAGTAAGATTTCTTTTTTTTTAACGAATTAATTTCAGCAAGGATGCATTGAATTGATCAAAAGTGGCAGTAAATACATTTATAATGTTACAAAAGTCTTTTTAACTTTATTTTTTCAGGATTCTTTAAATGATTGAATCATGCTTTCCACACATATTAAGCAGCAAATGCATTGATTACAAATTTGATAATGAGAAATGTTTGAGCACCAAATCAGCATATTAGAATTAGATTTCTAAAGAATCAAATTAAAAGAAAATGCAAGGAATATAGTTCACAAGTCATATAGACCCCTTTTATCATGCTTTTTGCATCCTTTTTGAAATCTAGAATGCATCAGTCTCTCTTCATTGTAGTTAAAGGGGTCATGACATGGTTTTTTGTTTTGTTTTATTATGTTCCCTTAGATGCAATTATAGTATTACTATAGTTTTTTGTACAAAAAATTTTAAAAATGTAGTGATTTATGACCTTTTTCCACCCTGTTTCTCCCCATCTGATTCAAACAGTCTGTTTTGGAGGTGTTTCCCCTTTAAGAGTTCAGTGTTAACGCCCACTGTTATGATTGGCTAACGTCAGTGCTGCTTATGCATAAATTATTAACGTTAATCATTTTGTATCACATGATGTAGGCTACACAATGCTCCGCCACGTGAAACTTCGGTCTTCGATCTTTTACCATCGTGTCAATTCTCAATTGATATTGATTCAAATGCGCGAGGGAGAGAGAGAGAAAGAGAGAGCAGGACAGTTTGAAGGCGCGCGCGTGCGCGGCCGGGGCTCTCTCTATCTATCTATCTATCTATCTATCTCTCTATCTCTATCTCTATCTCTATCTCTATCTCTATCTCTCTCTCTCTCTCTCTCTCTCCTCTCTCTCTCTCTCTCTCTCTCTCTCTCTCTCTCTCTCTCTCTCTCTCTCTCTCTCTCTCTCTCTCTCTCTCTCTCTCTCTCTCTTTCAGTAACATGCGCCCTGTCACACTCATCTACATCACTCACCGAACAAATAAGGCTTTAGCGGGCTGCATATGCTGCAAATAAACTGCATCCAACTGCTTTCCCTGACGTGTGGATCGTTCGGCAGCATTCAAACATGTTGCTTGTCCACAGCAGGAACAGCACATCTGCGTGACGTATACAGACCCCCTCGCTGCACGACATGCGATGATGCGAAATGAGGCATAGTTGTCCTGCGCTGGCATAGTTGTCCATAGTTTATTGTCCCAGAGGGAAATTTGCCTTGGGCTCAAAAATACAGCCACTGCATCCCATAAAACAAATAGTAAAATGACCAAATAACTCAAAATCACCAGAACACATACATTAGAAAGAGAGAAAAAAAAACTGTTTTGTTTTTTTATTAAATAAATGCAGCTTTGTTGAGCAAGAAAGACTTTCAAAAACATAATAAAAATCGGACTTTCGCATGATACACCCCATACAAATACAGATAAGGGGTGTAGTATGATACTGTTGGGGTATCGATAACTAACCTGGGCTCAACCACAACTGTATGCTGTATTTTGCATCACTTGTTAGTACTGATTAACCAACCGTCTGTATAAGTGAATAGAGCTCAGATGAAACCTTTGGTTTTAATGGTAAAAGATGATTCCACCTTCTTGGAATGCTGCCTGACCTAGAGAAAAGCCAATTTCCCCTGCTGTTAGCTTACGCACAGTTTGTTCATTTAGCTCTCATTTATTTTCGCCAAAGCTGTTAAGCAGCATCTGTCTATGGTTCTCCCCTTTTCCTGATGTTTGTGTGTGTGTGCAACAGTGAAGCAACAGCCTGATTCATCCCTTTTTTTGTAGATTGCTGTATTTGTCTGGTTGTTTTTCATGTCTGCAGCAAGTGAAAAATAGCTCAGGGTGTCTCTGCATGAGAAGGTGGTGCTCTGCTGGTTCAACCTAATGCCACACTTCATCAATTCAGAATCAGGATTACTGCTCCGTGGTAAAATCCATGTGGAGCATCTCTCTTCCCTGTCAGGACTTATGGAATGATGCCGTGCATCTTTATAATGTGAGACTAGCTCTTTGACGTGCACAGACCATTAAGTAGATCTTTAATTTCATGTTTCTTCCTCCATGCAAAAAAATCAGTGCTGGAGTCGCTGGGCTGCTTTAAACTGCCCTGATAAATGGCTTCGGGGCTTTGACTGTGTCTGGAAAACAACCTATTAAAACGGTTGTGGCAGAATGGGAGAGTGAATTGGACGTCATGCTATCCAGAAACAGAGGGCAGTAAATAATAAATGGCACTCCAGACCGAGGCTGCTGGGCTCTGATATGGTTTTGGTTGGCTTGCCCCATTCCCCAAGGGGTCAGAGACGGAGGTTAGCAGTCTCGGGTCACTAGAGCAGGATTTTAGGGTATGTTCAGGAAAGGAATCAGCCTCTTCTTGGCTCCGGGTTGTTCCGGTTTCACTGCTTTGAAAGCATTCCAGACATTTTTTTGGCCTCTTTCTGCATATTCAGCTTTAATCTTCCGATACTACTTCCAAATTGCTTTTTCCCCACCTTACTTCTGTTATTTTTTTCTCTCTCTTGTACTTTCCTACATTCTACTTAAAGGGATAGTTAATAAATGAAAATGGTCATCATTTACTCAACATCATGTTGTTCAAAAACTGTTCTGCGAAACACAAAATAAGATTTTAAGGAATGTTTCAATTGTTTTTGTCAATACAATTAAAATGTGTAAGGTCCAAAACAATATCGGACCAAAAGCAACATTGCACCACATTGACTTTCATTATATGGACGTCAAACCCCACATGTTTCCAAATTACTTCAATTACTTGTGCTCAAGAAAGTAAGTCATACAAGTTTGGAGCAACATGAGGATAAGTAAATGATGACAGAATGTTGTTGTTGTTGTTGTTTTTTGTAAGTTTTATTGCTGTTTTTTTTAACCTGTTATGAGTATTTCGATTTTTTAAAAAAAATCATTTTTATTTAAAGCACTTTGAATTACCATTTTGAATGAAATGTCCTATATAAATAAACCTGCTTTGCCTTGACTCCATTTGGAAGTTCACATCATAAATCATTTGTGATAAACTGGCAGCAAAATGATAGCAAAATGGCTGATTTTTATAGAAAACTTTATTGAGAGATCCAAAAAATGTATGTTGGATGATTGGTGGATCAACATGGTTTGCATCCTGGAGCCTTTATGGCAAATCTGATAACATGAGGTCACAGTGTGAGAGGTCAAGGCCAGGCCGTGAAGCAGTCTCCTATAACAAATGTTCTGTTGCTGTTGCTTGGAACATGAAAATATGCTCTCAATGCCTTATGTAAGTGAATCGATAGATTATAGATTATGATCTGCTGTAGCTGTTGAAATGTATGAAGACATTCTTTACTTTCAAATTCACAAATTAGAAGCAATTGTCAGATAGTGGTTTAATTTCTGTTCTCTCTGATCGTTTGGGTCTGATAATGTATGCGTTAATTCAGCCCTTTATTACTGATCACTTTTCTCATTAATGCCATTATCTACACTCATTATCAGTATTTTATCTGGGACACACATAAATGAAGTTTGCTCTGAAATCCTTAGATGATTTATCGTGTTCAAATCCCTCAGGGGTCCTTAATGAAATCAGTGTCTTTCTTCTTTTACCCAGAATACATATCATCAGAACATTATGCCTTCTAAAGGCAGAGGGATAGGGCTCATAATAATCTTATTCATACACAAAATATTAGAATTTTAACCAGGTTTAACGTCCTTGAAATTCCCAGGATGCAGCTTGGCATTAGCATGGAGACCTGCTTTCCGGCAGGCAGTTATTCATTCTACTCATGATCTCCAGCTTTGAGTTGTCACGTCCACTGTTTTTTTTCCGTTCTCTGGTCTCAATTGACCAATCATTCCTCAGACTATTGGCAGTAGATCAGAGTTCATTAAGCAGCCTACGCTACCGAGCTATTATTGATTAGCTAATTGATTTGTTATCTTGAGTAACAGCTTCTCAATGGTCGGTCAGAGATAATGCCGCCCCATCCGTGCTCCTCTCACGGTATCTTAATGACCCCATTCAGATAATTACCTTCTCAAACGGTAGTAATTTCATTGACGGGAAAGCTATAAAGAGGCATGTGAATCCCATTGTTGTTGGTAGAGCCAAATATTAGTGAAGTGATGTGTATGTCGGTTTTCCTAAGAGAGTAAACACTGGTGCTGTGGGTTTTTGAACATTGCTCTGTTTGATTGAGCTCTCTGAAGTGTCAACTGGCTCAGCTAATGGCATGTGTTTGGATGTGGACTACCTGCTGGCTTAACATTGGCAATCTTTCCAGGCCATTTGGTTCTGATTACGATTTTTGCACAAAACATACACAATCATTGTAGTCTGATTCATAAACAAAAGACTATTTCGAGCTGGTTCTTTTTAGTAAATCAAACACATACATACAGTGTGACCGGTTTATCTCATTCCTGAACTAATGACTCTTATGAGTCAATTCTTTTTAGTGAATCAAACACATTAAACATACATTGCGACCGGATCTCATTTCCGAACTAATGACTCTTATGAGTCAATTCTTTTTAGTGAATCAAACACATCCAGTGCAGCTAGTGCAGTCTGATTTCTGAACTAATGATTATTATGAGTCAGTTCTTTTTTAGTCAGTCAAACACATACAACACAACCAGTGTTTCACAAGTCCTTGAACGAATAAATTTAATGGGCAAAAAGGGTCCTTTGTCTATGTCAAAGGTGTGATGTGTGAAGTATAGCTCACACAAAAGTCATTTTTGAACCAAGCAGCTTTCTGTTGCTCAGCACTGTGAATTTGCATGACCGACTTAAACCTGTGGTAAAATGGCAAAATCAGTATGGGGAAATCTTTTACCTTCACATGAAATTCCTAGGGATTGCTATTGGAATTGAAATGAACTCTGCCACAAAACATTTGCCATAATTAAAAGTGGGATGGTGTAAGTTATATCCAAGCTTGTATTTACTTCACCCCCTCCGCATCTTTTTAGCTTGCTGTCCCCTGAAACTCTATAGCTCAGAGTTTCGAATTATGCCAATTAAATGCGTGAGGCCTATCGCATACTCGTAAATGATTAATTGTAGCTAGACAATAGAATCACTGATACCAACTTATGGCAGCGTCTTCTAGTTTTAGCTCTCCTGTTCTGTCTGCCTTCATTCCCCAATTGGCCTCTTTTCATTTTCTCTTTTTCTTCTCCTTCATGTAAGCCTATTGTTGAGCATAATTTGCTGCATTGGGTGTTGAACTATTAGTGTGTGGGGCGGCCTTGTTCAGACTTCAATAGGAGGAATTCTAGAAATGTCCTGGAAAGATAGTTAGCCCTGATAAAACGTCACAAGTCGTTTCACTATAGAAATAGACCCACAATGGATGTAGTTGTGTGTGTACATGTACATGTGTGCGTTTTGGACAGCAAGGCCACACTTTGACAAATGAGAGCTGGCTGTTTTGCATTGTGTAACTCAATTGGTGCTTAGCCACAGGAAAATGAGAAGGGTTTTTTTTGAATAAAGAAATTGAGGCTGTCAGATATTAATACATGTACGTGTCGTCTTAGCGCTGCGATGGCGAAAAGCTCAACTGACACGGATTTGTTTATGTTTCCACTGTGAATGTAACAAACAGCATTTCCACTAAAGTTTCAAAGCAAATGTTCTCAGCTTGTTAACACTCAAGGCGAGGGATAGCTGAGCACTTATTCATTCTTATATTGAGTTTCATGCTATTGAAACCACTGACCACTGTGGAAAATATATCAGAAACACATGACAACTGTAATTTCCCAGGTTTTCCAGCCATTCTTTTGTTCAAATACAACAGTTCATTGAACAGGACATTCATTAGGTATGAAAAGCATGCTGTGTCTTTTCATAAATTCATTTTTTTTCCATTATTGGCCCTTTATGTTCTCGTCAGCATGGCTTTCTGTTATGTTCTGTGAAGTTGTTAAATTTTCTTGAACTCTTCCATTTTAATCTGTTCCTTCTGACTTAATCAAGCCAAAAAGATAATTATTGAAGTTTAAAGGGGCTATTTACCCAAAAAATGAAAATTCTCTCATTATTTGTTCAGCCTCATGTCATTTCAGTCAATGAATCTCTTTCTTCGATGAAACACAAAAGAAGACCCCCACCACCACCACCACCAAACTGTGAAAGTCAATGGTTTCCAATGATGAGGATCATTTGAGACTTTTTTTTGTGTGGACAAAAACAGTGAAAACATTCTTTATAATACCCTCTCTTGTGTTTCACAGAAGAAGGAAAGGCATTGGAATAACATGAGAATTTGACGCCATTTTTCTTGGTGGACAATTGAAGTGTGTATTAACTAGATGCATCAATCTTACGTATGTTTTTTTTTTTTAAAGTTATTAAAATACCGTTGGTGTCTTTCAAACCAGTAAACGATACACACAAGCATACATGTATCATCTGTCCATTGAAATCCCTTTTTCAGACAGTACCATTACGTTAGACTATTACAGAAAATACTATTGTGACAGTTCTCTAGAGCTTCTCTGTGCCTCTGAAGTGCAGAGGTAATTTTCCATATAGATTGTATTGCACTTTAATTTGAGTGACATTTGTGTTTCCATCACATCTTCGCTATTTCTGCTTTTTTTTCAAGAGGGCAGAAGATCTGAAAAACTATCATATTTTAAGAGATCCAATTTAAAAGTCCATCTCTACTTGTTATTTTTTCAAGTGCACACATATGCAGGCACACACAAGCTTTGTAAAAAATAAAAAAAAACGTAGTGACTACCTACAGTATATTATATGTGAGCCTTAAAATAATAAGTTTGTTCTGGTCAAAATATAAGTTCAACTGATTTAAAAAAAAAAATTTAATTTTAAACAGATTGTTTTTATTGACACTTCTCAGCGCTGAATGAAAAATAGGATTATAGTTTAATTATTTGTCTACTGTATATTTTTATGATCATCAGATTACAGTTTGACATTAAGTTAATAACATGTGGTAACACCAAACTCAATAGTGTGCAACAGTCGGGTTCCAGAAGTAAAAATCCCATTCATTGCCTCCATATGAGAACTGATTTTAAACAATAATTTATAAACATTTAAAAACAAAACTACTGTGAGCTACAAGGTTGTTTATCAATGTTTTTTTTTGTAACCCATCAGTCAGCTTTATTGAAACTTTAAAAAAAAAAATCATGTTTAACAGCGGAATTCTTGGTGAAAAACTACATCATCCATGATTCTTTTCCTCCACTCCGAGAATCTTGACAAGCAATTCATGCTAAAAGAACACTTTAGCGTTTATAGTTTTATATTTATTTGTCGTTTTTAATTTGATTGTCATTCGCAATGTTTCATGGCATTCTAGATCTGTCCCTTTTTAAAGCTGTTAAGTGCCCAGTCTTTTACCTTTTTTTTATTCAAGTTTCAAATACTTTTTTTCTTCAAATCAAAGTTAGCAATGCGGTGATTCACCTCATAGCTGGTTGATTTAATTCAAGGCTTATAACTCTTTCACAACAGACTTTTTAAAAATCCCTATAGGATACTTCCTATGTAGAGCATTTCAAATCAGTAATTTCTATGTCCATTTCGGTTAAGATTCTGCCTATGTAGGCAGTAGACAGCAGGGCAGCTCTAGGTTTTTAAACAGAGCCTCTCACTCACACATGCTTTGACCCCCTCCCCATTTCTGGCTCAGTGTGAAGCCCTTTTGTTAGACGTCCAGGCAGTTCAGTCCTGGGATGACAGTTCTGTGACACACCACATCGAATGGACCATTAGGGCTGACTGACACGAATTCTATTGGTGGATGACTTAATTGCTGATCTTAATCTCTGCGGTGATGATAGAGATGCTTTAGAGTCTATTAGAGTGGTAGTTTTGTTCACAAAGTGAATGTAACTAGAAATCTTGCTAGATTGCCACCTCACCTGACTCTTTTCTGCATGTTCTTTTCATAGTGCCGGAGCTCCACTACCATGACGACTGTGGCCAAACCTTTCATCGGGCTCTTCTGGCTCCTGAGGTTGGTGTGTGCGGTCTTCCCAGAGGAACCGGGACCTCTGAACTTCATCCCTACTGAAGGTAACGATGTCTCCATTTCACATGCAGTCAGTCAGGATCAGGGTTGGACCCCGTCTGCGCTGTCAGGCTCTCAGCTTTCACTTTCTTATGCAGAGCAGGCATGTGATTGATCACAGATCAATAATATTGATTCCATGCATTCCAGCTTAACTCATTCAGGTCTATCTAAGGTGAAAGATGAGAAAAGCAAGGGATTTTGTAAAGCTCGGGGTAGGAGAAGAAAGATACAAGGAGCTGGGTAGCTCCAGGGAGGGTCTTATCCCATACTGAGAGAGGAACAGATACAGGATGAGAGAAACAAACAGGGATGTAAAGTACTTAAGTAATTGTACTTCATTACTATAATGTGTTATTTTGAGAAAATCTGGATTTTGCCTGTGAATTTCGGCAGGCAATGATAAATGTGACCGCACCTTTATGATCGAGAACTTGATGTACCCTCTTTCTAATAGTCCTAAAAGATAAATTTAGCTATAGCTATATATATATATTTTCATGTAAAGAAACAATACAGTTAAAAGTTTGTTGTTTTATTATTTTTCATTACAATTAGATTCTTTATTTAATTTTACTGTACTCTAATATTACATTTATTTTAGTTTTAATTTTATCCCTGATCTTGCCTTGATGCTTTCCTCCTTCCGGATACAACTACATTAAAATATCAAACAATTATAAAATCATATAGTTTTTTGATGAATTTAAAATTGAAACATTTCAAGTAACAATTTAAGGTTTCAGGATCATTTCTAAAAGATAAAGGCAGCAATATATTTTCATGTAAAGAATAATGACATGTTAATAATGCCAATTTTATGTTTGTTTGTTTATATTTTATCTCATACATTTTTTTATCAATACATTTTTTTTTATCCCTAATCTTGCCTTGATCCTTTCCTAATTCAAGGAATACTCATTCTTTCAAATATAAAACCAGATATTATTCATTGTTTGATTAATTTAAGTTTAAATATTTCAGGTAACCGGTTTCTGGATAAGTATATTTTTTTTGTTTACATTTTACTCCTCTGGTAACAACACTACTTGACTAAGCCGAACATATGAGGACAGACTTTATCTGTGAAAACCACTGAAGAGCAACCACAGGCAACTGTCAACATTTTTATCTCAAGAGTGACTCGCAAGTGATCGAACGCCTCTCGCCTTAACGGATCACCTCTCCCACACCCATAAGTGCAATGAAAAGATGATACAACCCTCTGTCAACCCTTTCTCTTTATCATTCACTGTCTCGTTGTCCTTTAGTGGTAAGAAGGCATCCTGTGTTTCTCGGACGACCCCATCGCTCATCTCTTAGACAGGAGCCCTTACACATTCAGAGGATTCTGCAGGTCAACCGTACCCTTTACATCGGAGCCAGGTAGGGTGTGAAATAATGCTGATTAGCATGGGCGTACCCTGTAATTATTGTTACACCGGCATCTGTAATTATCTGCATGGAGATGTGTGTTTAAGTAAATTATGTGACATTCAAAAACAATCTCTTTTGAGATCAAGAGTCTGAATTGCTATTTTAATTCAAAGCTATTTAAAGGGGTAATTTACTCAAAAATTAACATTCTGCCAGCATTTACTTTGTGTAGTTTCAAACCGGGATGGCTTTATTTCTTCTGTAGAACACAAAAGAATTTTTTTTTTTTTATTGTTTTCAACCCCATTGACTTTCAATGTATGGACAAAATATCTTTGTTTTTTGTGATGTCAATTGTTGTTTAATTTTTAATTCACATTTTAATTAATTTTAATATAATAATTTTACTTTATTTAATTCTATATGGTTTTGTTTTATATTATAAAATAAAACATTTCTAGTAATAATTTAACTTAATCATATCTATTTCAAAATAGCTTGTGTAAGCCTCAGAATAAAATCATACAGGTTTGGAATGACATTGTGAACTGTCCCTTTAAGAAGCATGATGTGTTTCTTGTTGTAGTGGTATTGGGTTATAACTTATAAATGTAAATATTGGACACCTGTAGTGTTTTTAGGATTTTAGGCCAGTGTGGGGCTTTAAAGAGGTCACAAGGTCAATGATGTTTTTGCTTTCTTGCCATTTTTTTCCTACCTCACAGGAGCCGAGGGTTGGAATAGATAAACAAAAATAAAACTTCATTAGGTTTGGCGCTTTAGAAAAATAAGCTGTTTTTGTGAACTTTTGCAGCATGCTTCCCAAAAATGGCTGGCACGTCCATTGGGAGAGTTCAAACATATGGTGATAGTTACCGAAATTTGTAGGGGTCCGGCGGGAGAGGCGTCGTACTCTAATAAAGTCTCTCATACCGTGTCAGGAAATGACCTGCCTGCTCGACCGTGTCAAAAATTAAAACTCAAAAATAAATATAAATCACAAAGCGCCAAATGACTTAAGATGCCCAGACTAGAAGCTCACATAAAAAAGGCCAGAAGTCTTTGGGCTATAGAAGCTCAACTCAGAACCGAGCAACTGTTTCGCATACGCTTTCCAATGTGGTGCCACTGTGGCCGGCGTAATTCGATGAAATTCAAGCCCCGCTGTGTGCAGTCAGTAAACCGTATGTACCTATCAGTGTCTGAAGTAAATGGAGGTGTTGCCGTAGCCAACAGAAAATGACCTCTGTGGAAAAGAAGATTTATTTAGCCGATGACTCAAGAGGGAGCATTCAATAACGGCAACATCGAGTGAAATAAAAAGGAGGCAATACTGTATGGAGGAGAGGGAGAGAGTCAGTGAAGTTTCAAGTCAAGGATATAGACAGCCTGGATTGACTGAATAAAGTCTGAAACGGTGTGCTCAAGTGTGATAAGGGGTGCAGACGGGTTAAATCCTGTTAGCATTAGCATAACCGCTCATGAACGGGCCCCAAGAAAGCGACCAGCCTCTCACCCCCTTCACAGTATTACCTTGCAACACCTGGTCAGGGATGAGAGGACTGAAGTATTTTTTTTAAACACACTTGGTTTCCTCCAGAAATTTCTCGACTTCAACGCAAGCGACTGCAATCTAGCCTCAGACCTGGGGGGAAAATTCAGACCAAGCCATAAATAAATACACCTATAAGACAAATGAGGTGTTTCTTTTGTGATCTGTATACATAATTAATGTTCCGAGTAACTAGAGGAGGGCTACTAAAATTGCCAGCGGCGACCTGGTTAAGTCACATTAAATCAAGCCTCAGCCACCTCGTTGTGTTTGACCTCATCGAGAGGTCAAGTCTTTCAATTAAGCTCAGGAGTGAAACTCAACACATTCTACCCTCGAACCTGTCACTAACGGTGCGGGACAGGTTCCGGCTGACCTCTGAGGTCATGGAAACAGCCTGACTGACGTACAGCCTCTACTGGTGCAGAGAAATCAAGGACTCAGCTGCCGTCCGGGCTGCCACACAGATGCCGTAGGGCATGGGACGAATGGTGTGAGACCTCCCGCGTCTCCCGTAGCACTGCAATTTACATATACACTTACTCTTTTAGGTGTCTCCTATATGTTAAATATAGTCAGCCCCCCACCCCCCAAAATCACATAGGGAAAGCTAAAAAGAGATAGAGGGTAGGAAAAGGAACTAGATCTGCCAGGTAAAAATTGCAGTTCTGATCTCTTTAAGAATTTTTAATAAGTTTATTGCTAGGGTTGTACAAAATTCAGAATCGAAGAATCGTCTCCCTTGCCATTCATAAGTGTAAATTTAAAATGAATTGCCCGCATCAGACAGGAAGTCAATTGGAATCCATTCATCCAAAACCTTTTCAAAACCATTAAAAAAGGCTTTAAGCCAACAATCAAAGTTTGTCTGGACATTGCTAGTTTTGAATTTGAATTCTGCTTCCTTCAAATTCCAATTCTGTATCCTGTTTGCTGCCTGTTTTTTTTCCATCTAGCATTTTTAAGTTCACATTCCAATATGTAGATGGAGACCCTGTTATTTATAGTTGTTACATGATGAAATTTTGAAAGAAGATAAAAAGTAAAGTTTGTATACGAGATCAAGAAAGAGACAGAGAACAGAAAAGGTACAAATGGAGGGACTGAAAAAGAAAGAGTCTTTACTGGCCCCTGTGTGTTCTGGTCTTGGCAATGGCCTGCATGTCTTGTCCAAACCATCTGTGTTTTTTGGTAACCTTGTGTAACTATAAAGCCTGTTTTTATGTTCACGTAAATGTGACAGTACTGTTGAACTCCAAACAGACCTCCAGCTTTGCTTTACTGCTTGAATTATTGTGTCTGCTTAAAGTTTGTGCTCTCTAAATAAGCCAAGCACTGTGTAAGTGTATGATAATTTTAACCAGGGCACTTAGGGGCCGCCCTGCTCAGAGAGGGAATGGCCAAGGGGGATTCATTTTAACAAACCACACAGAGGGATTGAATAATTTATAGTTCATCTCATCAGACTCTCTTCAAGAACACACAAACACACACATACATACAGTCTACATTTTTGTTGATGTGTCCACAGAGCAGTGATGCAGATGGAAGTCTGTGAAAGATAAGATCAATACTACTGCAAGAACATGGGCTGGTCTGTGAGCTTGGCAAATTCACAGATTACAACATTTCAGAAGAAAAAAAAAGAGAGAGAGATTCTCATGATTTGAAATTCTCCAGTGCTCTCTCATTAGTCCTTGGATCAATATTCAGGCACAAACTAGGATACTCTATAACACCAAACACGCCATGATTAAAAGAGATCAGATTCATAGAGACTTTAATAGACGCCACAAGGTTATAGAAAGATTATTAAAGTGGTTGCAGGAAGTGCTAAAGCACTGGATGCTGTGTTCAATATGAGATGCATGTTGCATGCAGTGTGGGGGTGGGTTATGAATTATGGAGGGGAAATCAGGCATATCATAATGCAAAGAATCGTGATTATGTAGGACGGGCTGTGGTGAATCGTTTAACTGAGTGCTTGCACTGAGACGACGGATCTGGGTGAATTTATGTAGGAACAAGAATGTAATATCAATTTGTTAAACAGTTGAAGAATACACATCATGCTTCAGTGTGTGAGGTCGACGACTTTGGATTTCAGATATTTGTTCACTGAAAAAAAAATATGTTTGATCTTAATTCTGACATTTCTGATTAAGAAAAGGATTGTTTTGCAGTGTTGTGTTACTGCTATGTGGTGGTTCACAGTCTCTCGCTCTTTCTCTCTCACTGTGCTTGTCAGAGATGACCTTTTCCGAGTGGAGCTGGACAACGTGGTGGGAGAAGAGATGTTTTACAGCAAGGTGAGAACAGAAACGCACACATGCATATAAACATACTTTGTGCTGGAAATGAACAGTCACTCATTACTGACGTTCCCTCTGTTACAGAAGAGGACATGGGAATCCAACAAAAATGACATCAGAATCTGTAGAATGAAGGGAAAACATGAGGTGAGTGGATATTCTCACACATTTATTTATTTAAATTTATATATTTGTATAAATGCACGTACACACACACACACAGACGCTCACGTTGTGTTTTCATGTTTTACGGGGACTTTACATAGACATATTTTTATACTGTACAAACTCTATATTCTATCCCCTTACTCCTACTTTCTGCATTTATATATTTTCAAAAAACATAATTTAGTGTGATTTACAAGCTGTTTTCCTCATGGGGACCAAAAAATGTCCCCACAAGGTCAAAGATTTCTGGTATTGCCATTCGTGTGGAGACATTTTCCCCCACAACGTAGGGTTTACCTAGCCTGACTACGTCAGACTTCGAACTTCCGCTCTATTTCAGTTCGCTTCTGTACTCAGTCTGAGACATCGACATGTCTCTCAGTTTTCCTCGGGCCTGAAACAGCCGGCCAATCAACGAACAGAGGGCGGGCTGAGAGCCGTGACGTAAGCACCGAGTTTATGATTGAATTTTAGGTTAGGGGAAATCGAAAACGACCGTGGATATGGAGACACAGGGTGCAATTCGCTCTGTTGTGGAAAATATTCCCGCCATTTGCAAACTGAAGCCCGAACAAGAAGTGTTTGTTAAACATTTTGAATGGAGGTGTTGTGGCCTTACTCCCGACAGGTTTTGGGAAAAGTTTAATTTATCAACTATTACCGATCGTCAGCGAGAAACTGGGCAGGCCAAAGGCTGGCAAGGTGATAGTTGTGACTGTGTCCCCCTTGGTTGCACTCATGGAGGATCAGGTTAAGGAGGCAGCAAAACTCAGTCAGCCATGTTCACTGCGGTATTTCGCTCAATGGTTTCATTTTCGCATCATACGTGTTTACAGTGGAAGTTCGATGTGGCTGAGCTGGCGAATAACACACGTCATAACCAGACGTTATGTCTGGCTAACGGGTAACCAATGATTTTATACTTTAGACAAGCGGCCCTCCGTGAGAAAGAAAACACTTTTCAATTATGCCATGCCAGACTCTGTCTATGAAGCAAAGCGAAGTATATATATTAGGGCTGTCAGTTAAGCGTGTTATTAACGGCGTTAACGCAAACCCATTTTAACGGCGTCAATTTTTTTATCGCGTGATTAATGGTCTTTTTGGCCTAGCAAACTTTGTAGTTTTTTCACATGCTGTTACAACAGGACGCGGCATGCCCGGATAGCTGCGCTATGAAACCCTTTCATTTCAATGGCTTGCGCCGCGCGAGGATGTTTTGTTGCTTCGTCGACCAAAGCGCAAGCGGATCTAGCTAGACCGGAAACAAAACAACAGGCGCGCCACACACACTTGTTTGGGCTTGCGAGCCGGCCAAATAGTTGGTTAACGTTACGGAGTGGATGGCGAGCGCGAGACGCCGAAATGGATGCCAATAAGATTCTGAATGGAAAGTTTACTTTTAAAAAATTGTCAAATGGTTCCATTGACAAGACCAAAGTGATCTGTGTGTTTTGTCGTTGTGAACTGAGCTATCATCATCGCAGCGCGTCCAGTCTGAAATACCACTTGATGGCCAAGCACACACACACACACACACACACACACACACAGCTGATGCGAATTCTCCGCCCCCTCGTCAATATCAGGACCTCGTCAGTATTTCTTTCACCCTTTTTTTAATGGACAGTGTTACATTGAGAGATTATTTGCTCCAAGTGAGAATGTTAGTGTGAAATTGAACACAGTATGTCAATGTTGTTTTCAATAAAAAAAACATTTTGCACAAAGCAAGCCGATCCACTTTTCCATGTTGATAAGAGCATTAAAATGAGAAAAAATAATGGGACAAAAAGAAAATCAAGAGACATTTAGAATAGATGAAAAATAATTGCGATTAATCGCGAGTTAACTATGACATTAATCACGATTAAATATTTTAATCGTTTGACAGCCCTAATATATATTTATATATATATTATTAATTAATTTTGAGAAGTTTTTCTTTGCTCACTTTTGGGCAATAATAGATCATCACATTTGTTTGTCTGTTTTTTTTTTATTTTTTTTATTTCATTTTATTTTTATTTTAAATATTTAAATTTATGCTTTTTATTTTATCGTTTTTATTCATTTTACATTTTTGTTTTTATTTTATTTTACATTTTCATTCTTCGGACATTATTTAATGTTTATTGAGTTATTCATTGTAGAACCAACATTGGCTGGTCCCAGCAATGGAGGCAAAACCTGACCCATACAAACACACACACTGTTAAACAACAACACACATTTATTCATGTTAAATGCTTGTATATGTGCGAGTCACATTATTTGTGCCCCTGCTCACACTCTAAGGTGCTATCACAAGAGCTGCCTGTGGCAAATTTTCAGGAAATCAGTTTTTTTTTTGTGCTGTCTGCAAAATAGAGAGGGTGTCAAAAGCTGCCAGCGGTCCCCACAGCTGCCCACGCATGACCACTGCAGATATCTTCCTTTCACACACCCTTTCTGCTTCATCTTCTGGAATGCTGGGTATTTTGTCTGACTTCAATGAGAATGAAAGGGAGTTTTTATTGAAAGGTGTCTGTGTGGGAAGAGTGAATGATGACTTAATCCCCCCCAGGTGAGAAAAGAGAGAAAATGCCTTATTTAACACTGAAAATGACACCTGACATTGAATCTGGGTGAAAGAGCATAAGACAATAGCACAACAGAGAGCAAGTGAGATGAGACATGCAAAGGAACAGAGAAAGCGAGCAACTCTCCCACCTGTCTGCCCTAGGGATGGATGGAAAAACTGAGAGAAAGACCAACATAGATGAGGAGTGAGAGAGTGAAGGGGTCCGTAAGAGAGAGAGTGGACAGGAAAGATGAAAATGAACATTCTGTCATCATTTACTCACCCATGTATTGTTTCAAATATGTATTATTTACTTACTAACCATTGAACAAAAAAAATAACACTAAAGATATTTTTTCATGCAGTGACAGTAGTTTGTAATGACCATTGCTGCTAACCTTCAAAATTTACCAAAAAAACAACAACATGGAAGTAGTCCATATGACTTGTCCATTATATTCCAAGTATCTGAAGCACATGATAAAATCATCCTCTACAATGACCTGTAAACCACTGTGACTGGATCATTGAATCAGTGAGATTGTGGGGCTGATCGTTTCATGATCAAATCAGTCCAGTTCGCAAACAAATCCATTCAGAATATAGATTCTGAATCTTTGCGAACCATTCTGAACCTGAATTCTGATTCTGAATTCTTGCATCTATAATCTAAATGAGCCACTCTGATTCTTAATTCTAAATCTAAAGAATTGAGAAGAGATAGCATATATATATATAGATGTGAACCACTCTGAACCTGAATCCTGAATCCAAACAACCTGAATCCAAACAACATTCTAATTGTAAATGTAAAAGAATCACTTTAAATCTGGACCCTGATTCTACAGTATGTGAACCACTCAGGCACTCATGTCTTGCTTTGTTTGTTTGTATTCTGTTCATTGTTGTTGTTTGTTGTTGCCTTACAGTTTTGTAACATTAATTTGGGTTTGCGCTCTGACAGGTCAATGTGAAGTCATGCAGATTTAACACGCAGTTCGCAAACAAATCAAACTGGGTTGTGAATGAATTGTTCAAACAGATTTATGAAATGGATCAGCTGGTATATTGGTACAAAACAAGCAAAATGACTATTTGTTCATTGATTCGATTCTGAAGTTCAAATAATGATTTGATCACAGCAGTTCTTGAATGAATAGTTCACTGAAGGGGCAGATGCACAGTGAATAACTTAAGTTAAACTCAAATTTTGGTGTGTTTGTCACACAAAGCTAACAAATTTCTTTAGACTTGTAAAATAGTGCCTGAGTCATATACAGTAGATTTTTTTGTAATTATTTTCTGTGTGAAGATTCTAAAAGAAAATTCTCATAGATGGTCCGTATAATGACATCGGATGACAATTTGGAATGAGTAAATCATGACATAATTTTGGGGCGTGAACTTCTCCTTGAAAGTGAGTTGGCTATAAGATAAAGGAGAGGGATTAAGGGCTAGAGAAAGAGGGACTGTTGGGAGGGGAAGAAGAGAGGGAGAGAATTGCCCTCTTGAAGAGTTATTAAGTCTCTAAACATGAGAGGTCATGCAGAGATGAACGAGACACGACAAGCTCTTAAACAGAGCCCAAGATCTCACGCTGAGTGGACACCGATACACACACACACACACACGTCTGCACAAACACTCGCTGTACAGCCATACACAGCGTCCTCTAGTCCTCATGTGTGAGTCCTTGCATTTTTCACTGTGATACATTTGCCACTGGGGTAATTGGTTTTGGTAATTAAATGTTTCTGCACGGCTGATCTAAGAGGCCACACGCTGTAATTGGGAGGGAAATTCAATCTCCCCATCTCTGCCCCTTTCATCTGGATCTGCAGGAGGCCATTTTGAATCTCAGATGAATGCAGATGCAGTCTCTTTTCTCACTGCAAGTGTCAAAAGCAACTATGTTCTCTCTCTCTCTCTCTCTCTCTCTCTCTCTCACACACACACACACACACACACACACACACACACACACACACACGCACACACACACACACACACACACACACACACTCTCTGACTCTGGAGCTGGTTTAATGCCAGGCAGCTGGGGTGCAGCCAGTGCTTGCAGAAAATAAATTCTATGCCAGTTCTAGACACATTATGATTGACAACACTTAGACAGATTGTTTTACAGATAATGTGCTGATGCAGCTCACTGCACTTCCAATTACACACACCTGCATGGATGTGCTGAATATTAAAGAACCACTCTGAATCTGAATTGAAAATCTACAAAGAACCCAAGTGAAACACTTGAAATCTGCACAGTATATTCTCTGTTTGTATGTGTAACATAATCACTCAGAATCCGATTTCTCAATCCAAATGATCCAAACGGAATCTGAATTCTGAATCTGAATATAGACTGACTTTATTTAGAAGTGAACAATTCAAAACGTAATATAAATTCTGGATCTAAAAAACATCCTGAGTCTGAATTGTGAATCTAAAAGAACCACTCTGAATCTGGATTCTGAGTCAATTGCTTTGAACCTAAATTCTTTCTTCATCTAAATTCAAGTTGCATTTGAATATTCTCAATATAAATGAGCCACTGCTCTCAATGTTGATGTTAGCCCATGGTGTGTTCACCAGCCATCAGCATCAAAGTGTGTGAGGGGGCGTGGATTAGCCCTAGAGCAAAAACACAAATACACACAATCCCTCTCTCACATACACAAAACTCCAATCATTTTCTCCTCACTTTTTGTCCATCTCTTTCTTTCTTTCTTTCTTAGTCAATCCTTTTTATAGCTAACATACACATCCTACACAAACACAACACCCTACTCTGTGTTCCCTGGCAGATTTGCACTAATTTAGCCCCTGCTGTTAATGTGGTCACAGTCTGACCGAGGCTGCTGTCACTGCAATTACAAAGAGAATTCTAGAATGACATTATTGCCATGGGAAAGGGGGAGATTGAGAGGGGAAAAAGAGGTCTCTGAAAACTTTCTTGTGCTCTCTCCTGCAGTATTCCCTCTTCTATCATGGCTGGAGAAACAGACTCAGCTGAGCATATAATGGAAACTTCTGAGAGTTGGCTTTGCTTATTGTAAATATGACCCTTTTATTATGAGGAACATAATATTCCCTTTTATTAAGAGGAACACTTAAAGTGGTTAAGTGGACACCCGTGAGAGATGAGTTACGCTCGGAGTTGATAATGATGTGCAGAATTGTGCAGTATCCATCCAGTCAATCGACGTTCACGGTGAAAGTGATTTGCAGTGACAAAGCAAACTGAAGTCCTTCATTTCCAGCCATCATTTGTGATGCTCAAAATTGAGCAAAAACAAATGAGCTTTATTCGCAAAAATAGACATAAAGCGATCAACAATGTTATGTTGTTCATTGCTTGTGACAGTTGACAGTTTTGTTATCAACTAAAACTAATAACAACGTTTCCTGTAATTGAAATAAAGATGAAATAAAACATTTGAATTAAAATAAATAAAATTGACAAAAGCACATCAAATTACTAAAACTTATACTAAAAAGAAAACTGAAAGCTAATTCGAAATATTAATAAATACTATAATAGTATACAAGTAATATTAAAATGAAACTGGCAGTTGAAAATATTTTAAAGCTTTTATCACTTGTTGAAATCTTTTATCTCATATTGACATCATGCTTTGGACACACGAGGCACTGTCAGTCTGTGGATGGTTTATGATAGTATTGTGGGACTGCATTTTGAAAGAATGTGTTTAGATATAAAGACATCAGTGATCTTGGAATGTAGGGAGTACTTTGTGCAGATGTGCGGTGTTGGTGTAGATGTCATGTCTAGAGACTCAACAGAGAGGAAGAGAAGGAGGAGGAATTCACTTGTTCAGCTTCAGCTCAGCATCTGTTTGAAAAAAAAACATCTGCCAGAAAGACAACGCCCTTTTACTAAAGGCTGTCTCACACACAAGCTTGGGTGGTAAACTTATCTAGGACCCGGTATAAATAATTTAGTACTTGACACCAACAGTGAGAATTTGCAGGGGATAGTCAAGGCCCTGTAAGCTGAAGAAATATGGCATGCAGGTACAGGGTAGAAAGTCGAAGAGAGGAAAATACTTTTTTTCTTTTCTTTTTTTTATAAAACAGACCTGACTTGAGATAGAGACAGAGGGGTTAAGACATAGACCTTAAGACAGAGACCTACACTGTGACAAGTTCACAGAAATACTAAAAACCTTTCAGACCTCATTCTACTTTTTTTCACTTTAGCAGAAAAGGATCAAATGTATTACTGGGTGAGGGCATGCAGTACATTTATTTCAAGCTTATAAACCTTTCAAGCTTATGGTCTGTATTAAAGATACAGACCACATGTAAGAGTTCATTCAATTGAATTAAATAACCTTGTTTTTATTTTAATAGATTTTTATTTTATTTATACCGTATGTTGAACATGGTTATTTTCTCACCATTGTCTATATATATACACATTTCTTTTTGCTGCTTGTGTCTGTGAATTTATGCTCAATTTTCATTTTCCATTTTTTTTTTATATTTTGTACATGATTTTTTTATTACAATTTTTTCTAGACTTTTTTCTGTCTCTGCTTGTGTGTGTGTGCATGTGTGCGTGCGTGTGCTTTGGCTACAATCTTGACAATAAATTACTAAAAATTGGAAAAGCAGAGACAAGGACAGTCTGGAAGAGAAATGCTGCAGGAGTGGAAAGGGTGGGTTATAGATGGACACAGAGGAAGGATAAAGGGATAATTGGACTGGTAGTAGGAGAGGAAAAATAAAGGGACGAGGAAAGTGCTATTGTGAAACACCGAGCAGAGGACAGTTGATGGTGCAGAGGACGTCCAGCACTAGAGAGAGAGAACCCCCTAATGGACTAATGAATAGTGTGTAAATGAATCAGGCCTCTTTGAAAATATGAAACGAGGGGATGAAATTGGAAAGACCAGGTGATGTTGATTGAAGATCTGGAGGAGGACTAGAAGGCCGTTGTTGTGTATCCGCGGTATGTGCTTTATCGCTTAGAAGACCAGGAGCTGTGCCAAGTGTTTGGACTCTTGGAGGAGTTTGTCGAATCGGTTTTATGAGTAGAGTTATAAGGTCTTGGTGCATTGGTCCTACAGAGACTCAAACACACAAATACACAAACATCTGCATCACAACACCCACTCCACCTACACACAATGCCAATACGATTAAAAAAAAGCATCTGTCTTACAGAAACACTAATAACAGGACATGTACGTTCATAGCAATGAATTGTGGGCTGACATTTATCTAATGTGCCGTTATCAGTTATGCTGTTAGTTCATGATCTATCACCAACAATTTTAGGCATTTCTGTATTGCTCTCAACCTCGCACTCATTCTCATCCTTTATTGGCATGACAATTGGTATTGATAAAGCAATATGATAATTAAAATAAAGAAAGGAAAAAAAAACAATAGTGCAAATAAAGTAAACAATTTGTACAGCTTTTTACTTTTTTAATACATTAACAAATAAAACCATAGAAAGTAACATTAGAAAATAATAATAGTAATTTGTATTTAGCTTTCCATTGCTCAAGGATGCTTAACAAAGTAGATGCAATAAGAAAAGAAAGGTAACAGCAATAGGGTAGGTAATAATAACAAACAACAGGTAATAATGAAAGACAATTAGTACGCAGAGAAGAAGAAAAATAGAATAATAAAGCAAGGATAATACAAAGATAGTAAAAGGGCATTACATTGACAGGGTGGCTGTCATGATTCCTGTCTTGTGTTCCCCTTGTCTTGTGTGGACTTTTATTATTTCCTGTTTTGTGCCATGTGTTTGTAGTCCTTTGTAGTTTTTCCTGTTGATTAGTTCATGATTGTTCCCAGGTGTATCTTGTTCCCCATTACTTAGTTAAGCTTGTTTGTCCCTGTGTATTTATAGCCCTTTTGTTTCACTTGTTACCTGGTCAGTTGTTGTACATGTAATGGTTGCCTCTGTGATCCCCTGGTTTTGTTCCTTTGTTCCTCCAGTTCTATGTTATCTGTTTAATGTGTTACTTTATTAAATCACCCTGCGTTTAGATCCTCGTCTTCGCCTGCTTTCCTCAGCTCGTTACAGTGGCACACATCAGCAGAGAAATACAGAACACAGCTTAAGAATGATAACATTCAGAAAACAAATGAGTTTTGAGTAGGGATTTGAATTCAGAAATATTATTAATGCAGGAGGAGAGACTTCCATAGTTTGGGTGCAATAACACTAAATGATCTACCTCCCATTGAAGAGAGGCGACGCCGAGGGACAGAGTGAAGGCCAGATTCAGATGACCGAAGTGATCGGGTCAGGATGTAGGGGAGAAGCAGATTACAGAGATAGCTAGGAGCCAAGCCATGCAATGATTTGAAAGTGAGCAGTAGTATTTTGTACCTGATACAATAGGCCACTGGTAGCTAGTGGAGATTTAACAGAATAGGGGTGATATGGCCAGAACGCTTGGTGTGGGTGAGTATTCTTGCAGCAGATTTCTGAATATATTGCAGTCTGGCAATGGAGCTAGCAGGTAAACCAATGAAAAGGACTTTACATTAGTAAAGACGGGATGAAACGAAAGCATGGATAACCGTTTCAGCATCTTTAACACTAATGAAGGGACGGTGCTTGGCAATGCGACGCAAGTGAAAGAATGCAGATTTGGTGAGTTCATATGAGTTTCAAAAGTGAAAGAGGAATCGAAAAAAATAACACCAAGATTTTTAACAGTACTGGATGATTTGATGAGACTAACAGCAATATCACAGGTAAAGTCAGTAGGAATTTTGCTAATAAGTAATGGGGTTCCAGTAATGATTTCAGTCTTGTTGTCCATGTTTAGTTCCAGAAAGTTGGGAGTTGAGCCAAAAATATTTTATTAAATTATTTAGGTAATTCAATTAAATAAATTCAATAATCAAATTTTTTTAGATAATTATGATTTCTCTCATGTACTATTTCTCTCTCTCTCCTCGTTTCTCCACTTAAAAACAAAAACCCCGTGAGGACCCGAGCATCTGGATTAACACTCACTCCCACTTCTCCCCCTCCGGCTCCTTCCACACGTCCTCACTCTCTCTCTTCATTCGATAACAGATTGCTGTGATCGTGAGGCCCCGTTGCCCACAGGTTGCTGCCCATCAAATGGTGCCACGCTGGCGGGCACACGCGGGGTACACCGATGGGGGGCGGCACGTGGGGGAGCATGACATAATCCATCTCTATTTCACATCTCTTAAAGCCCTTCACAGGTGCAGGGCTCAAACATGTGCGTTCAATTGAACCGAGGTTTAACCGAATGACTCACTGTGGCGTGCCTCTGGTTTGCCAAGAGAATTGTTTGTACAGATGCAAACAATCCTTGGAATAAAATTGAAAGTGCTGAGAAATGTGATGTCATTCTGAGGGGGAATTTGTTCAAGAGAGTTTGATTTAGGAGACAAATGACTTTCTTCTTCTATTTTTTAGGATGAGTGCCGTAACTACATGAAGGTTCTCCTCAGTCGGCTGGGTGGATTGTTTATCTGCGGGACCAACGCCTTCAATCCCTTATGTGCCAATTATACAGTGAGTACTGCATACTTGAAACACACTTGCACAAAAATGTAATGTTTCAGAACCTCACCACACCCTCTGTGCTTTCATTACCCCAAAGCTTTGTCAATGTTTTTGGGGTCTGTATTTTCTCATTACATTTTTTCATACTTTTTTTATTCTCTGCAGCCCATTACATTTCTCACATATTTTATTTCATTCTCCCAAACTGCTTTTTTTGCTTCAAAACTTCACAGTGCATTTCAGAGCACTGCTTGCAGCATCGTTCCAACCAACTGGCTTCATTGAGTCTCTATGCATTTTTGACCCGGATGGGAATCACTTCACAACCCCCAAGCTAAAAAAGAATCTCCCCTGCCGTTTGTTTTTACTCTGTTTTTCCACCTGCCTGACCGTCAATATGCCCAGAAGCAGCAAGCTGTTTCTGATGACCTCAAGAGCAGAGGGCTGTCATTAATCAGTCTAGATGCGGTTTTCTGTGCATGGTTGTTTATTCGAAAAGAATGGTAATGCCACTCAAAGGGCACGTTGTTTGAATCCAAGACTCTGTGTGTGTGTGTGTGTGTGTGTGTGTGTGTGTGTGTGCGCATGCGTGCGTGCGTGCGTGCTGGTTGCCTTCCATCCATCTGGCCGGTGACTCTATCGCCCCCAGCGCACGTGAGTCACATTAATGGAGGGTCTTAGCTGCTGGTCCACCTGCGGCATCAACTTGAAACATAAATGCTGCACCGCTGCACCTGACTTCTGAACCAATCACACTAATAATATACAACCTTCTGGATAAAGAAGGAAACCACATAATTACTAATCATCCACTGCCGGATTCTAGCCTGGAATAATATAATATAATATAATATAATAATCACATTTTTATATATACCACCATGTAAAAGTTTGGGGTCAGTAAGATTATTTTGTAAGAATGTTACAGAAGATTTCTGTTTTAAATAAATGCTCTTCTTTAAACGTTTTAAAGGATTTAATTCTGTACACCGAATGCCTGGAGATAGGAAGCAGTTTTGTAACAAATTACGTTTCCTCCGTTAAGTAATTTCTCTGTTTAGTAGCAATTTGAGAAACTGCAAAATTGCAGACACCCCGATCTTGACAACCACCTGCCGCTATTTCCATCAAGGGATTCAGAAAGATAGAAGTTTGTGTATGCAGTTCTCGAGGACATGAAGAAACTCTGTCTGTCAGGTCTGAAACACACTGTTGCAGATCTGAGCAAAAGAATAATCGCACACCTGTAATGCAACATTACACCTGACAAGAGTTTTAAGAGCCTCTCTAGAGACAAACATGTATGAAAGAGACAGAGAGCGAGAAAAAGAGTGCACAGGTTTATTTATAGTTAGTTGTAATGGCCTGAGAGTAATTTTCAGCTTGAACTGTTATTGTGCTATAAATCGCCTGTGGATGTTTTTGAAATTAAATTTTATGCATATGTTTTAACTCTGCTTCTGTTATTCCTACACTTGTTACTATTTCTCTCTTTCTGCTTTTGTATTAGCCTACCCTATTTCGGAGGATACCATTTATTTTGATAGTGTTAGTTATTCACTTACTTTCTGCACATTGGGCATTTTTGTCTGTAATCAATGTGTGTTTTGTATGTGTGTGTATGCAGGGAGACACTCTTGAGATGGTGGGTGAAACCGTCAGTGGGATGGCTAGATGCCCATATGACCCGAAACATGCCAACATGGCCCTGTTTGCAGGTGAGACTCCGCCAGCATATTCTGTTGTTTTCTGCATTAACACAGTGAACATGACTGCATATTACAGGACTATATATAGATATACATCAGTGCGGTAATGCTGTTATTCTTTAACTTAATTACATGCCGGTCTATGAACAATATTTATGTGTATCTCTCAATGTAATCATGCACATATGCTGTCCAGCACATTCCCTGCACGACATTATGGCTTTACTGCTTCCTGCCTGGACGAACCTAAAGGAAATGAATTTTTTTTTTAAGTATATGAAGATGCATTACTCTGACTAAAGTATATTGAGAGCATATTTTTAGTCTGTAAGGCAGTGCTGATCCATCAGAGAAGGCAAGGAAGCTGAACAACTAAAAATATCTGTTGTTTTATCAATTTACCACATAATGTGCATAACTCGTGCATAACTAATGATGCATGAAACATGTATTCTGATGCACAAAGGGGATATGTTAGATGGAAAAGGGGAAAGGTATATATTATATCATATTATATTACTTTTTATTATATGTATTATTTTTAGAGAGGTTATATTTATTATTATTAGATAATATTTTATATAATATTATCTCTACATATATCTCTGTCTACATATTATTATAGAGAGATATTTTATATAGTTTGTGTGCTGTTTTTGCAGAGGGGAATCTCTACACTGCCACAGTGACAGATTTTCTGGCCATTGATGCCGTGATCTACAGGAGTCTGGGGGACAATCCTGCCCTGCGCACGGTGAAACACGACTCCAAATGGTTTAGAGGTAATGAAGACGTCAGACGTTAGTTGACGGGAAGGGGAAGCCGTGCAGACTAGAGTCAGCACATGGATGTAATATTAATGCTGTTTGTGAATGTATAATGTGTGTGAGAGACAGTTAAGTGTATTAATGCATGTGTCATGTCTGATGTTAAAAAGCGTTTTTCACTTGCATGATTTTACTGCTCCAAAACCTAACCTATATATATGTATATATATGTATATATATATATATATATGTACGTATATATTAGGGCTGTCAAAAATAACATGCAAATTTTTCTTCTTCTGTTTAACATGTTGGAAATGTTTAAAGGAATCAACACAGCATAGTATATGATTACAGAATATAATTATGCTATCTGGGTTCCGCGAGATCTCAAGAGAACACAGTTCGTTACTGGCACACTGTCTGAGAAGCTGTAGCCTACTATGTGAACACGCACCCGAAACACACACACAGAAAGCTGCTTCTCAGACAGTGTGATTGTACAGATTTGAGGTTATCGTTTACGTCTTAAAGTGTTTGAATTGACAAAAACACACAAAATCATGACAGAATGCTTGTTTTTCTAAATATCCTTGTAAGCACAGTCTTAAATGAGGTAAAACAAGTCTCAAATAAACATACATAGAGAAAATCGTACACGTGTCAGATAGTGCTGCACGATTAATCATATCGCAATTGCGATGTCAAGCCTATGCGATTGGCGCAAAATGCTGCGATTTTATGAAGTAAAAAAATGGATGTGTGACGACCCATTCTCTCTGAAAGCTGTTTGCCCATTTTCTACACCGCTAATAAAAAGAAGACCAGTTTAGGAAGTGGCACCGGCTCCGAACCGGCTCTCAAAATGCTTTGGTGGAAAAGGGGTATTAGTGGTCTTGTCTGAATAACTTTTGTAGGTTTAATAAGGAGTCATCTTTATTTAGTTTATACAGTGAGGACTATGCAGTTATTTTACGTTTGATTACTTAAATTTATGTAGAATCTCTAGCTTGAGCTGTTATATACAGTACATTGTATGCATATCATTCATTTAATAACTTAAAATATCAATAAAAACAGATCAGTGATATATTCAATTAGATTCATATTTCCAAAATATGAATTGGATTTATGTTTGAGATTCTCACAATTGCGTTCTGGGGTAGACATCTCATTAGGTTTTGGAGTGGAGCATTAATGTCATGGTCGATAAGGCTTTCTATGAATCCACAGCCGAGTCAGCAGTGTCAAATCCACCCCATCTTCCTTTTCTCCTATGGTCTGTGGCCTGATGTGATCTCTCACTGATGCAGCAGAAAGCACATCTGTGTCCTGACTCAAACTCCCTCCTGCTGTCCTGGGTCACTTCCTGTCCCAAAACGCCCTCACTTTCCTTCTTTTGGTTTGTGTCCCCGTTGACGTGCTAATGGCCCTATTGGAAAGCAGCCTGTAGTTCAACACTGTATTTCTTTCATATCAGCCTTTCTGAAAATTATGTGATCTGAGAGAGCAGTAAAGTGTCCTAAACAGGAAACACTAATGGTTTGGTCCTGGTCGGTCTGTTTCAGAGCCGTACTTTGTGAATGCTGTGGAATGGGGGCCGCATGTCTACTTCTTTTTCAGAGAAATGGCCATGGAGTTCAACTACCTGGAGAAGGTGAGAGGATGGTAGAGCACAAGTCTCATTGTTCTCACATGGGTTTCTTCTAGAGTTTCATAAGACATCCAAAGAGTGCCAGTCTGCACTCAGAAGGCATATATTTCAATTCACTTGTAAAATTCAAAGTTATTTATTGGCATTTATGGTTCTATGAAAAACCTTTAACATCCATTTGACTTTTTCATTGCACAAAAGGTTATTTATAGTGGGAAAAGGGTTCTTTAGATTATTAAAATGTTCTTCACTCTAAGAAAAAAATGATTCTTTTAAGAACTGTTCACTTAGAGGTCCTTTGGGTAACCCAAAATGGTTCTTCTATGGCATCACTGCAAAAACCACCATTTGGAACCTGTGTTTCTTGGGAGAATTTATACTCTTGAAAATAGTTACATGACACCAAGATCATGGTTTCAATTCCCAGGGAAATGATCAAATGTTTTGATGAAACATCTGCCAAATGCATAAATATAAACATAAAATTCCTGGGGTTCAAAAGAGAAAATTGGAGGTAAACCTTCCTGTGGGATCCGTGGAGAAAGATCAGGGAAAAAATAGTGGGAGTAATCTGAAATTGTGTTACCGTATGTCCAGTCTGGCAATATTATTCAAATGTCAATACTAACTACTGTATTTCCAGTCAGACTGCAGTATGACCTTTTCCCTGTTTTTGTGCTCATTGTTTAATTTAATAATCATGCCCTATAAAGCTGTTTTGAGTATAATTTAAGCACACAGAAGTTTTTTTTTTTTTTTTCTGTTGTTGTTTTTCAGGGCAACTGAAATACCATCCGTAATATCATTTACTGAAAACTGAGAAAAACACATCGAAACGCGAACAAGGGTTCCTATTATGTGAGAATTAGCAATGCAAGACTTCTACAAGAACAGAATTGTGCTGACGCAAGCATTTTGTACTGCTGGACCTCAAAGAGAACAAAAACCCACTGTACTTTGGATTCAGCTCTTTTAAAATCACTTGCCGAACCCGTTTTAGGGAATGCTGACATTTTTATGAATGAATTTATATTAGCTTACCCATTTTACACAGACTAGCTACTCTCCAAAATCTGCTTAAAATCCACAAGGATTAAAAGATTTAGGGCTTTTTGGAGAGGATACAGTACTGTTTGATGTGCGTACTATCAACTGCTTAAAATTCATAATTAATATGCAAGTTAATTTCATTTTCTGTCACCTTAGGTGGTTGTGTCTCGCGTAGCACGCGTGTGCAAAACCGATCAGGGCGGTTCGCAGCGCGTGCTCGAAAAGCAATGGACGTCCTTCCTGAAAGCTCGGCTGAACTGCTCAATACCAGGAGACTCGCACTTCTACTTCAACCTCCTGCATTCCACCAGTCCTATCATCCGCATGCATGGCAGGGATATCATCCTTGCTGTCTTCTCCACACCCTCCAACAGGTTGGTCACAGCCTTTACGTGCAAACACTGACGAAATCGTTTCTCGGAAGCAGTCAAGAAACGAGAAAAGAACCACCCACGATGCATATTCCGCACAAAAATGAAAAAAAAAAACTGTCTGAAATCACTAGCTTCTCTCTGATTGGCTGGCTTCCAATTTCCAGGAGTCAGGGTGCACTGGTTTTTATCAGTCTGCTACTGAGAAAAGTTGTATTTGCAAGTTTCTAGGCTTTTACAATGAGCTTTTCTGTAGAAGAATTTGCCTCAGGATTTGCCAAAGATTGCTAGGAATCAATCTTTGAAAGATTATGTTGGGAACTCTTGATAGCAAATACTGTAAACAAGATATGCAAGCATACCAACTCTACTGTTCATAAGTTTAGGGTCAGTAGGTTAAAAAAAGAAGAAAAAATTATTATATTATATTTTTATTCAGAAAGGATTCATTCATCAATTGATCATTAAGTACGTTTCCATTGTTACAAATAAATCAATTTTAAGTAAATGCAGTTCTTTTGAACTTTATATTCATCCAAGAATCCTGAAAAAAATGTATCACTGTTTCCACAAAAATATGAAACCGTTTTTAACATTGATTATAGGAAATGTTACTATAGCACCATATCAGCATATTAGATGATTTTTGAAGGATCATGTGACACTGAAGTAATGACTGCTTGAAAATACAGCTTTGCATCACAGGACGAAATTATACTATAATTCAATAATATTAAACTATATTCAAAAAGAAAATGGTTATTTAAAAGAAAACTGACATATTGAATAGAATAGGTGACCTCTTTCTGTTAAAGTGGGGGCAGCACTTGGATTGAATAAGCTGCAATATAGACCTTCACATTGAAAATGTGGCTAAAGAAGACTAAGAACCACCTGATTCCAACCAGACTCTCAAGAGATAAACTCCCAAATATAGTGCATTAGCAGCCTCATTGATAGACAGTTGAGCTGGAAATATTACAGGCTGGTGGCAACAGCAGAGCACTGGGAAACGGGTACAATCGCTCTGGGTTTAGGTCGTCCTGTGGGATTGTGGGTGAAAAACCACTGAATATAGAACACTGGTGCGACACTGCAGGGAATATTATTGCAGGTTTTAATGGCGTGTAGAGAGGCTCTGTGACAGAACGGGAAGGGGAAGAGATAGATATTGATGTATGAATGAGGAATGGAATTGATGTGGGGAGATGTACACATGCTGACAGGCTGTCACCGGGATGTCACACTTAGAGAGGAAAGCAACAACAAAACATATATTTTTGGGATCAGGGAGCAAGTGCATGTTTTGACGGAGTTTGCTGGAAATAATTACAGGAAAGAATGTGAGAACATGAAAAGAGGGAGGGCTGTCAAAAGAGATGGGAGTGAAGAAGCTGAAAGAGTCATTCCTATGAGAGGAAATGAAGAGAAGAGAAAATTGAGAGACTACTTTTCTACCAATGTATGTGATGAAGGTACGAGAGTGACTGCAGTGCTTCAAGGGACAGTTCACCTAAAATTCTTTTAGAAAAAACTGTAAATTGTTTTTAAAATTGTTTATTTGCTCAGTAAATGCAGTAAAAACAGTATTTCTGTGACATTATTCACGTTTAAAATAACTGTTTTTAATATAATTTAAAATGTAAGTAATTCCTGTGATGGCAAAGCTGAATTTTCAGCATCTACATGATCCTTTAGAAATGATTTCTTATTGTCAATGTTGAAAACAGGTGTGCTTATTTTTAATGTTTTTTGTTTGTTTGTTTTTAAGAATTATCTGATTGATAGAAGTAAAAAAAAAACTGCATCTGTTTTAAATTTTGCAACACATGTCTTTACTTTTGGTTTTGATCAAATTAAATCATCCTTGCTAATAAAATGATTAATTTCTTTCAAAAACAAAATCACCAAAAACTTTTGAATATGTAGACTAAATCAATGAAAAAATCGAAATAAATTTAAAATAAAATGTTTAAAAAATAGTTTTAATGCTATACGTGAATATAGCAATCGCAGTATAATATTGTACAGTATATTCCTAATGAGATTTACTAAAGATTACATTTAACAGTTTTATTGAACGATTAATGTTTTTAAATATTTACTTTGAGTAAGCATTAGATGAATGCAAAGGTCATGATGTAATGTAGGTCTAAATGTAATGATGTATAATGATTTTGTTTTTTATTTGAAAGTGAAATATGACTTAGTCAAATTTCAGACTCTACTGTACACCAGTTGAAAATTTATTTAATATCTTGTTGAACTATGTCCTCAGTGTGTGTAAGAGCGTGCATGATTTGTAATATTTTTATGAGACCTGTGTGCGTGCGACAAATGAAGAGCAACGAGCACCCTCTAAATGATGGAGGAAGGGCAGGACTCCCAGCATGCAAATGTGTATTTATGTCAGAGCATGGGCCAAAACTCAGCAAATGCCAAGTCTAATAACATCTCAGCCTGCTAATGGCTGCTCTGGGGGGGTCGAGATGGGAAAAGAAAAAGATGAAGGATGAGTATATGTGTGTGTGTGTGTGTGTGTGGGTGGGGGGGGGGATACTCAAGGACGAATGAATAAGGCGGTCAATAATAGCCCACGTCTTCCCCCACCTCTCCTTCACAAGAGTTAAAAACGGTTTTATCATCAGCCAGTGTTCCTCCCCTCCCCTCTTATCCTGAGGGTACGGATCCACGGCGGGCTCAGTAAGAGATGGAGCACCGAGGTGCAGTGGCAGGGAGCGTCCAGCTGTACAAGCATTCCCGTCTGCAGCTGCAGTCCTCTATAAACAGCGCAGGGGGCTTCGCTAGCCTGCCGGGAGGATGTGTGGTCTGTTAAAGAGCTCTCAGACAAATTGCCAGGACCGGTTAGTGCGTGGCAGACACAGCAGCAGGGGAGGACTATGGGAATAAGAGGAGGGCATTCTGGGATGTGGTTGAGATGGGTATAAGTATTATGGAGAGGACTGTAATAAAGTGCAGATTGTCTAAAAGTCAGTGGTGAATGGAGAGTGGTTACAGGACTATTCTGTGGATTTTGAACATTTTGCTGGTTTCTCATAAAAACTGATTTTTTTTTATACATGAGCAGATTTAAATTCTAAATCTTACTTTAAATATTCATGCACATTTTTTCTAAATAAGCTAAGCCAAGAGTCACAATTGCTTGTACTTGATAGGGATTTGAATGAATAACCCTATTTTGTAATTAATAGAATGAGTAGTTAGTTCCTTCATGAAAGAGGCATGTACTTTACTTGTTTCTTATTTTCATATACACTACCGTTCAAACGTTTGGGGTTGGTAAGATTTTGTAATGTTTTTGAATGTCTCTTATGCCCACCAAGGCTGCATTTATTTGATCAAAATCATTAAATTAACTGATTTCAGTTATTATTTAATAAGCTGATTTGATGAAGAAACCTTTTTTTATGTTGAAATCAATGTTGAAAACAGCTGTGCTGTTCAATGTTCCTGTGATACATTTTTCAGGATTCTTTGATGAATAAAAAAATTAAAATTAAATAGATTTTTTATATATATATATATATATATATATATATATATATATATATATATATATATATATATATATATATATATATATAATCTATTTAATTGTATATATAAAATATATATACATTTTTTTTATTTTTTTTTTATTTTTTTTATAAATGTCTGTGCTGTCACTGTTGATCAAATTTAAGTGTCCTTGCTTAATAAAAGTATTAATTTCTTTAAAAAAAATTACTGACCCCAAACTTTGGAAGAGTGGTATACTTTTTTGCTTCAAATCAAATTTGCAATTTTATGATAAATTTCAGAGGTGGTTGGTTTGGTTCATGGCTTATTATTTATTGAAGAATGTTTTTAAATCTCTCTGGAGGAAATGAATGGAAAAAATACTTCCTGAAACCAAGACTGGAAAAATGAGTCATAATGTCTCTCCATTATACTTTGCTGTTTAAAGCATCAATACAGTTTTCTCTTTTTTTTACCCTTTGTTTCATGCACATGGCCTGTAGTAGATGACATGAAATCATGGGAAGAAAAGGGGGGAACTTGCATTGCCCACATGAGTCAAAGCATAGAGTCAAAGCATGTGCTAGGGTGTTGAGGATGATTTCCAGGGCTTGCTGTATGGTTGCTAGGATTTCTGGGTGTTTTTTTTTTTTTTAAGAGTTCAAGAGAAATCTTAGCTCACCTCTAAGTGTCCAAGATATACTTATCCCTAGACATGGATCGGGTCATTCCTAGATAGTACGCTAGCATTCAAAAGAAGATGATTCTTTGGTGAATCAAATGTGTTCCAATAAAACAGTAAAGAGCTTTCATACATATTAAGTATTTTCAGAATATTCTCTGTACAGAAGGCCGGTTTCACTATCACAGAAACAGAGCAGGCGGGAGAGAGGTGTTTGCATCTCATTTGAGCTCCCGATGCTTCGAGGTGTGAGGTCGAGGCTCCAAGCAGGGCAGGAGAGATGGGGTGAGATTGTTGTAAATGAGAGGCTGCAGGTGAGATCATCCTCTCAGTGGATCATGGTGGATGCAGGAGGAGGATGCTGAGTTCAGATTGAAGGGGGAAATGAAAGAAGGCCAGAATCTGCTGGAGAGGCACACGCTCGGGTTTGAGGCAGCTGAGGGACTTTTAAAGAGAGAGTGGAGACAGAGAGAGCTCATAAAGGTGAAGAGGAAAAAGAGGAATGAGCAACGGAGAAGCGTTTTGACAGAGCTCCAAGATGAGACATACAGAAAGAGACTGAGGAACTTTTCTGTTTAAACTGGAAGGCAATACAGTCATTCAATCAGATTTCCTTTGCTAATCATTGCATTATATTTACAGTACAAATTTGTTTAAAGTAATAGTTCACTCAAAAATAATAATTCTGTCATCAATTACTCGGCCTCATTCCACATTTTTCACATTATGGAAAACAGATTTTTTTCCCCAGTTCAAATATCTGAAGATAAAGATAAATACTTGAAGCAACACTGCATAAAATATTAAGACTTGGTTTGAGAGATTGTACATGTTTTAAATATGAAAATTCTGCTGGTGCAGTAAGACAAAATACGACTCTGAAAACAAGCCTGAGTTTATTTGATTTTTACATTAACATTTTAAAGATACAGTAGCATAAATGGTGGGGTTTTGTAGCTGGTATTGTAAATGAATTACTGCTGTAAGAAACCTGAGCTATTCATAAAATGCAACCAAAATAATAAAAGTAAAAGATAATAAACAATAATAGTTTAGCATAAAATTGTTTTAGAAAATATACATAATGTTTGTGTATAAAATAAGTTTGTATGTAAAAGAAATGTTATAAGAAACAAGAATGCATAAGTTATGAGATTCTGTTTTAAAAAGAGAAAGCTATGTTCTGCCAATGCTGCAAGTTCTTCACCTGTCAGGCCTTTTGGAGGGTCTGCAGTGTGTCAGACTGATGACATTGATGTTCAGGCTGATATAAGCCTAATGAGGTCTTGTCAGAAAATTGCCTGAATGCTGAAGCTGAACCGTTTGAACAGTTTCAGCTCTGTCAATCCGTAGGTCATTCTCAGCTGCTTTCTGGCCTATGCTTTCACACACACACATTAAAACCCACTGTAAACCAGTGGCCATGTTGCAGATGTGTCCCACAATCGTATTGGAGACAGCTGTTTATCCTTGCTTCTGCCCCTGAGCTTTACAGACTCTCACATTAATTCCCTTCCAAACCCAGCAAGCCATACTCAAGCACGGTTTGCACTGACCACAAAGCCCAGATCAGCATTGGTGATTTTGCCAGCTCAGCTTGGGTGTCACTCCATCCAGACCTGAACCTGCCACCCAATCTCCCAGAGTCATAGCCCATAGAATCCTGGGTGACAAACTTTGCGAGAGCTATAGAGCTCAAGAGAGCGGTGGAGAGGGAGTGAGCGACTCACCTGTGTCAAGGATGCATGAGAATATAGCTGTGGCTTGTACTTATAAAGTGTGTCAGTGCCAGGAATCTGAGGAGGAAGTAGAGAAGGAGAGATTGAGTGGGCGTAAACGAGAACTGAACTGACTCACCCTGTATGACTCTCTCGTCTCTCTTAAGAAAGTCTTTAAGTGCTGAAAGCTGTCACTTCACCAGAGACAAATCACTTCAGGACAGTTTAGAGAACGAAGCTCAGTGTTGCAGCAGGAGGAGAGAGAAAGATGCAATCACTATTTGGGTTTCCATTCATGTATTTTTATGTGCATTTTGAGATCTTGCATAAAAATTGCTGTGTGGAGAAACTGAAATGTGTAAGATTTACAAAAAATCCATAACAAACAAACAGTTCTGCTCATATGTTTACATACCCCTTGCAGAAAATGCAAGATATTATACATTTTTACAAAATAAGAGAGATCATAAAAATTGCATGTTGTTATTTTATTTTATTTAGTATTGTCCTTAATAAGCTGTTTCACATAACAGATGTTTACATACAGTTCACACTCTTAAAAATAAAAGTTCTTTGAACCTATCCATCCATGGAACCTATCCATTGTGCTTAAGTGGAAAAGTGTGCTTTTATAGTGGAAAAAGTTCTTTAAATTATTAAATTGTTCTTCACACTAAGAAAAGACGGTCCATTTAAGAACTAATCAATGAAAGTTTATTTTGAGAACCCAAAATGTTTCTTTATGGCACCATTGTGAAAACCCCCTTTTGAGACCAATTCACCCTTTTGAATTTATTTGAAAGAGTGAACAAGATAAAACTACTTTTGCATTTACACAAATAATCCTTAAAATGTAAAAAATAAAGTTACATATACTTGAATCGTAATGCTGTGTGTTGTTTCCTGGATGATCCACGACTGTTTTTATGTTTTGTGATGGTTGATGGAGTTCCTTGTTTGTCCTCATCAGTGCCCGCTGTTCTTCAGAAAAATCCTCCAGGTCCTGCACATTCTTTGGTTTTCTAGCATCTTCTGCACATTTGTACCCTTTTCAACAGTGAATGTATGATTTTGATATCCATATTTTCACACTGAGGATAATTGAGGGACTCATACACAAATATTACAAAAGGTGAAAACATTCACTGATGCTCAAGAAGGAAACATTATACAATCAAGAGATGCAATAAGAAGACAAACCACACATTTTAAGGTATTCCTTGTTC
Organism: Tiaroga cobitis; assembly: GCA_030578255.1. Lineage (NCBI taxonomy): Eukaryota > Metazoa > Chordata > Actinopteri > Cypriniformes > Leuciscidae > Tiaroga > Tiaroga cobitis. The sequence continues at coordinate 41,651,475 of CM060598.1, read as the reverse complement.
ATGGCATGAAGATGCTAATTGCTAGGGGTTGATTTAAGTCCCTGATTCCAAGTCTAAGTAATAGAAATACTAATTATTTCCATATTACAATATAATTGGATTCCTTTAAGATGCAGACAGTCACACACACTAAAATAAATAAACTGTTAATTGGACAACTTTGTGTAAAATACAGTACAATACAATAAAGAACAAAATTATCTAAACCTCGAATTACATGCAATTTTACATTTTATATGTATATTTTTGGACTTTGCAAGTAAAAACTAAAAATTATGTAATTTTACACGGTAGAAGGACATTCCCAAGTCCCTGCTTGACAAGACATGAATATATTTAATATAGATAATTAAGTTTCTTATTTTTGTTTTCATTAATATACATTAGTTTGTTTTGTTTTACATTTTCTGTTTAGTTAAGTTTATTGCATTATTTTGTCATCTGTGTTACCCTAATGTTGTTTTGTCTTTGTGTGTATGACCCTGTGCTCCGTCTATATATGAGTATTGGTCATGTTGAATTCTGATTCATCATGTGGCTTTCTATTGAGGCACTTGTATTATTGTTGGAGTAACCGTTTCTCACTGTTGCATTTGTGTATTGCTGTGTTCTTGAATAGTTCCTCAGTGGGAGGAAAAGGTCAAAGAGTGGAAGAGCTTGCAGTCACCCAAGGTTTCCTGTGACAGCTCTGGACAATATTCTTTGCTCTATTTACCTTGACATGACTGTCCAACTACCCACTGTACGGATCTATTCAAGGCTCTCAACTAATGTGTTTTCGACATGTTAGTGATAAATTAAATCCATTTGGTGTTGCAAGCCTTCTCCAGCACAGAGCAGTATCATGGAAACAGAACAGGTCTGAGTATCACGTAATACGAACATTGTGCTGTGTTTTGCAGTATTCCTGGCTCTGCAGTGTGTGCTTTCGACATGGAGCAACTGGCCGGAGTGTTTGATGGAAGATTTAAAGAGCAGAAATCGCCCGAGTCGATATGGACACCTGTTCTAGATGAGGTTGTGCCCAAACCGAGGTACTGAATGAAATGACATTTACAACTTTAGAGAGTGTTTTATGTCCTCAAATGCCAACCTGCAGAGAGAAGGTTTATAATAATGCGCTGTGTTTATGAATTTCTCAGGCCGGGTGGTTGTGCCGTACAAAACACGAAGTTCAACTCCTCCAACTCTTTCCCCGATGATATGCTAACTTTTGTCAAGACCCATCCGCTGATGGATGAAGCCGTCCCATCGCTCGGGCAAAGACCATGGATTGTTAGGACCATGGTCAGGTGAGGACAACTTTCTCTCAGGCCGGCTAGACCAGGTTGTCTGCTGTTAAAACCAGGTCACACAAGGAACATGGTATCTGGTTTGTCACTGGTTTAAAGTGGAGTACCAGCTCTAGTTGAGCTATAAAGTCGAACTCAATCACACCGTCTGGTAGTCCATCAACCACCTAGACTACCTTGGGCCAGCAAATTCTGAAAACCTTCAGAAGCTCCGGTCATGCTTTTCTTCTCTAAGTTCCAGCCTGTGTCGTCTGCTCGCATTAGTATCTGTCCAATCTCAGTCTTCAGACTATGGGGTTCCAGCAGCTGGGGTTTCTCAGCATCCCACAGGGCACAACAAGATTATGGTGACAAGTTGTTTGTGTCATTTTAAACACTCAAGGAGATGAGTCTTATTTTAGAAAACTGAATCATCCTAGTAGAGCAGTTTTGATTTCCTCAAGATATGCCAGTTTGTCAATGCAAATTGCTTTTCGGATTTATGCGTTTTGTTATTTTGGCAGCAGGTTTTGGTTTACAATTTAATGCCTCTTTTCCACATTCGGTCTCATTTGAGAATGAATTAAGTTGTTGTCTTCTGTTGCTTTCAGATACCAGCTCAACAAAATGGTGGTGGACACAAACGCCGGTCCCTATGGCAACCAGACAGTCCTTTTCCTGGGTTCCAGCCGAGGGACCATCCTCAAATTCCTCGTTACCCCTAACAGGGATAACACTGTGACGAACAGCAATGTGTTCCTCGAGGAACTGGAAGGCTACAACCCAGACAGGTAGAGGTTAATGTTGAAACGTGCCCTTTTGTGATTGTATATTGGTGGAGAATTACAAGCCACAGCATGCAAACAGATGGGCGTTAGCTGGTCATTATTTATTGCTAATAGGTGGTAGGAGTTTGCAAGCAACACTCATTTTCCATGGGTATTGTGCTAATTGCATCTTGATCCAAACAGACAAAATGGTGTTTATTCTGTTTCTCCTCACATTCGCACATTCAATACCACTTATTAAAAAACCGAGAAACTTTTTACACTCTAGTCTAAAGCCAAAAACATATGCTGTAAATCTGGTGAACCTGTCTGCAGGGTGTTAATTTCCAAACACAAAATTAGCTAAACAACACAAAGACCCTTGATAAAACATGAATCAGCACGAATAACTAAAAATGTCCATGCAATTTATCAGAGTAGGAGTGTGTATGTGGTGAGAATGGCGGCTAGGACAGTGCTAGCTTTGTCTAGCGCAGTGGGAAACAGGCTAATCAGAGGAGTGTAGATGGAGTAATCAGATCAGGCTCCGATCATGCTGGCCTTGCATAACCTCTGCCATCTCTCATCACACGGTGGTAAGGAGGTAAATCATTTGACTCGCGCAGGGTCAGGGAGGCCGCGACCGATGGAAACTGCTCAAAAATGCCTGTGTCATCATCCATATCGATCAAGACACTGTAGCGAAACAAACAATTACACAATTAGAATGACGGGCTTGGGTGTTATTTCATGTCAATCTCTTTTTATAAACGCTTTCCTATTTATCTCGCTCGTCTTTGTATCTTCTGTGCAAGTTGTCTGTCTTTTGTCTATGTAATAGTCTTTTTCTCGCTTGTTTTCTGTGATCTAACTATAGCAGTGGTTCATATTCATCTCTTACGTCTTCTGTTTTGCTCTCCTACTCGCATGTGTCGAGAGCCAGCTTTTTTCTTCGTAAATCAGTTTAAACTTGCCAGTGGCACCTCTTTATCTCACCCTCTCTCTGTTCTCTTCCTGTTTCTCTCTTTCGTTACTTGTTTTGGCTGCCTAAAAAAGGAGCTGTACGACTGCAATGATTCATTCATTCATTTTTTTTCTCTCTCTCAGTACGCATTTTTCAACTAGGGCTGTCAATTAAATGTGTTAATTTAGTGACACAGTATATACATATTCACCTATATGATCATTCTGTATTTGTGCATGTTTGTATATACATAATATATATATATATAATTAATCAGATTAATGTTTGCCATATAATGTAATTTAATACATTTTTAATTGTTAATTGAGTTATAGTTTCAACATAGATTTTCTAGTCTGTATATCTTTTTGCATCTCAAGTAAATTGATCTGTTTTTACATTTTTTTTCTTTCGGTAAAATACCACTAAAATGTTGATTAGGAAAATGACTTTTTGAAGTGAGCTTGATCTCCTTTCCCATTGCCTTTGGGAAGTGTGGCTCATTACTTCAATCCGATGCATAAAGTACTAATGATATCTCTGCTGCTATTGAGGCCATTATGTTAAACGTTTCTATAACCATATGTCATGTATGTGTGCATATGTATACAAACAAATGTGCTTTCAAGCCAGCATGGCAAGCGCAAAAGAGATACTCTAAGTGGTAAGTGGCAATTAAGTGTAAAGCACAGAGGAGTGGGCGGCTGCCAGACTCCCAGATATCAATCTGATTAGTTACTGAGGCCAAGCACAAAGTGAAAACACATTAATATGATATTGCATTAATACGACACGCGTTTTCTGTTAGAAGCCCTTTACGCCTCATCCTATTTTTCATTTAGAGGGTAAAAGTTAGTGTCAGTTCCCTAGACGCATATAACAAGCTGGTATCTTAATGAATAGATGGCCTTGGTGGAAATTTTTCATGATCTTTAACAATATTAGTTTCAAGATGACAGCAAACGTTCATAACTTAGGTCTAATGTGTTAAAAGGATAGTATATATAGTGTGTGTGTGTGTATCGAGTTCCGATAAACATTATCAGACTGTGTTAGGCTTGACTGTTTAGGCTTTATTAAGGTCATTCTGTATCAAACTGTGCTTGAGTGTTTTCTCTGTGTAAATTATGTTTGACTTTATCCCTGCACTCTTTTAATTTGTTGCAAATTGATTTGGACCGTGTGTGTTCCAGGTGTGGGACGGACTCTCCTCAGGCCAGGCAGCTGCTATCTCTCACGCTGGACCGCATCAGTCACAGCCTCCTACTGGCTTTTCCCTCTTGTGTGATCAAAGTGCCTGTAGCACGCTGCCAGCTCTATTCCCGCTGCATGAAGTGAGTGACACACACAGACACTCCCAACACACACTCACACTCCCAGAATGGCTAAACACTAAGCTTGTAATTGTCTTAACCACAAATTATTGGTCAGGAAATTAACAAAATTTAAGCAAATGCACTACTTAAAAAGCCATTGCTGTCTCAGAAAAACAAACATCAAAGACAGAATGAAGTTTTTGGCAGAAATGGTGAAGTTGTGTGGAGTGATGAATCACAATGAAACACTAGTTGCATGGTGATGCTCCAGAGTGGTGTCTTCGAAAATCTGGTGAGAAATATAATAATAAATGCATCTCTACCAAAGTGAAGCATGGAGGAAGAGGTGTCATTGTGTGGGAAGCCTTTTTAGCTGCTGGTATTGGTGAGCTACTGGGAAAAGTCATTTAATGCTTTGGAGTACTGGAGAATATTGCAGAATGGCTTGCTTTCCACAATTGAAAAGTGATCTAAAGAGGAATGATCAGATGTTGCTTTTCAACAAGACAATGCTCCTGTCCAAGTTGCAAAGACAACCAAGAAGTGGCTGGACAAGTCAGTATGGAGGACAAGTCAGTATGGAGCATCTGTTTGGAAATCGAACGTGGCAAGGCAAGTTTATTTATATAGCACATTTCATACACAATGGCAATTCAAAGTGCTTTACATAGAAGAAATTAAAATAATCAAAACAAATAAGAATAATTAAAACAGTTTAGAATAAAAAATAAAATAAAGTAGTACTGGTCCACCCCTATCTGAGATGGAAGAGATTGAGCCGGTTTACGGTGCCACTGGACCTCTAGCCCAGGGACGTACTCTGCTGGGGTGGTGCTACACCAGTAATGCCCAGCGGGGCCCCCACAGAGCACGCTTCACTGTCTGCTGCCTTTACGCTCTCAGCGACTTCTTATACTCTCAGCAGTATAACTAACTTACTCCTTCACTCGCCTCATCGGAGTGAAGACTCTCCCGCTCTCCTTCAAAATCTCTTCCAGAGATTATAAAAAAAAGACAAGAAAAAAAAAAAGACAAAACCAGTACAGTAAAAACAGTCGGACGAACAGTGGCACAGTGCTCATTCAGTAAATGCATAGCTAAACAGATGTGTTTTGAGTCTGGATTTGAATGTGACTACTGTAGGAGCACATCTGATCTCCTCTGGAAGCTGGTTCCAGCTGCGGCTGGCATAGTAGCTAAAAGCAGACTCTCCATGCTTAGAGTGAATCCTTGGTATTTCTAGCTGATGTGATCCTAATGATCTGAGTGATCTGTTGGGTTTATATTCAGTGAGCATATCTGCAATATATTGAGGTCCTAACCCATTGAATGATTTATATACCATTAATAATACTTTAAAATCAATCCTAAATGTAACTTGTAATTTCTAACACAGTAACGATCCAAAACACACCACACATGCAACAAAGGCGTTTCTTAATCCCAATGAAAGCCTTTGGGAAATGTTATACCTCAAACAAAGCTGATGAATGAATCTCAGCTTTGGGAAAAATTTAAGAAGGCTTGGCAAGATATTATGCATGACACATGCACAAAACTTATTCGCTTGTTAAGTTGTGATGTAGGGAATACTGTTTCCGGGTCCTAGCCTCCATATACTATCTCAATAGCCATTTATGAGCACTTTTTATTCATATCACACTTTTAAGCTATGCTTTTAAAACGTTACAGTGTACACTACAGTCTCCGAGCTCATGGCATCCCAGACACCAAAATTTTAAACATTTATAAAAGATGAATCACTATCTGGCCAACTGAGATTTTGTTATGTAGAAATAGATTTTTCGGTAGTATTACAGCACACTGTGAGTGTACAGTATATTAGCACTGTTTGTTGTTTACTTTTGGTATCTAATAGAGCGCTTGAATCCGAAAATGATGACACGTGACGTCAGACTTAACAAGCGAATAGTCTATTCCTATATAATAGCTGCTGTAATCAACAAAATATTAATAACTAATTATATTGTAGGCAACATATGCTTTATTTCGTGAGCTTTTTGTTTTTATATGCATTTTTGCATAGTAAATTAAATCCATATTCCATGATAAGCTATAGTTTGCCTTATTTATTAAAAATGTTTGTGTACAAACCCACACATACAGTAAATACATTTACCTAGCTATGTAACTGGGAACCTCCCACTGACTCATTGATACTGTTGTTAAGTAAAGCCATTCAAGCTAATCCAGAACTTAAAACTACCCCTAAAATACAAATGTAACATGAATCATTTAGTGCATCGGTTCCCAACAGGGGGGTCGCGGCCCACAAGGGGGCCTCACCGAGCTCTGTGGGGGGTCACATCATATTTTGAAATGTTTTGACCAATGAGCATTAAATAAAACTCCTTAACTTGTTTCTGTTCAAAATTTATATAATGAGCGAGTTCATCATGAATCTGTTTTCAATCCATGTTTTTGTCTTATCCTGAACCTCTATAGTACACCTATAATAAGTGTTTACATTGGGACTATTTTACACTGGTTCGGATCGCTGCCGCTGCGGAGTAGCCCAGTACCTGCGTGACTCGTCATAGACGTACACAGAGAGATGTAGTTCCGGCTACAATGTTCTTCCGAAAGACGCATTATTCTGTTAATAAACGCAAGTTAATTATCTCTCGCTATTGTGCCAAAAGCGTAAAAAATAGAGCCTCACAAATAACTTGCAAGTATTGAGACAGCAGTCATTTAGTAATAGCCTATATTCTTTCTTTTTTTACCTACACACCACTGTGAATATTTTTGTTTTTGCATTTCAAATAGGGCCAATATATAGGCTTCTCCTGGGCTTTCGTTTTTAAATTACAAAGGGCCTACTAATGTTTTTGTTATTGCATTTTCAATATTATAGGCCATTATTTGTGCATAAACATATCTGGTTATAGTAAACATACCGTTTGTTTGAAAACAACATATTTTGTCATCCTTGCTGCAAGCTTACAAGAGCGAAAATATCATTAAATGTGAAGGGGGGCCCTAAAATATTTTCTTGGGAAAAAGGGGGTCTCAGACAAAAAAAGTTTGGGAACCACTGATTTACCATTTGTCCTTTTAAGTACAATTCTAGCAATTGTTTATAGCTTTCATCTCTAGTATAGCTCTGTGTTTCTGTGATCACTGGTCAGGGACAGGCACCAGCCCGTGCTCTGTGTCTGTGCCCATGGGCCATCGGTGCTGCCCAGTGAGGCGTACTAACACATGTCACACATCTAATGTGTGCACTGAACCAGGTGGATCATACTTGGATGAAATCCAGCGGAATTAAACTATATACAGTCAGGCGCCGTAGGGGTATCATTCATTCTTTTTTCTGTTGTTTCACAGAAACTGCATCTCCTCGCGGGATCCCTACTGCGGCTGGACCAGAGGAAGCACCTGCTCTTTCCTCCGTGCAGGTACCAGGTGAGTTTCGACAATGTACCTGACAACATAACGTCTTTTTACATTAACAACAAGAGTTCCATCTTCAGACAAAGCATCTAAAAAAATACTACTTTTTGTGTTGTGCCTCTGTTTAAATGATGTGCCTCTTGTGAAATTATATCCGTCCTCAGAGAGACAGTTTTATTGAGTTTTGTGTGCAAATACAGGTTGTCTGACGGTATTCTGAGATCAAAACGTGGAGACGTTTTACCTCAGCGCCGTTATACAATTACAGCTCTCTGGCTGGATCTGATTTGATTTACCAAGGACGGTCAACCTGTCGATCGATTCTGTCTCGCATAATGCTGAAAAATTCTCACCAGTTGAATTTCACAGCGGAAAAACAATACAGAAGTAGTTCTAATTACTCCCACTTGCTAATATACACAAACAGTGAATATGCAAAACAAGTTCAGGGACTTTCTGTCGGCTGTTTATCTGTCTTTATGTGCTTCTCAATTTCTACAGTATGGCTAATGTTCATCCTCAGGAGAGCGGCGGGAAGGAATCTGTGTGCTCATTTAAATTCTTGGGGTGGTTTACCGCTATAGTATAAAAAAAACCAGCCATCTTCTCTCAGAGGAGTTCTGGAGATAACTGCTCTGCGCCTGCAGTTTGTAGAAACATTATATTTTATAGACATTTCACAGAAAGCGTTTAACCACACGGGTGTAAACTAATCTTCTTTAAAACTAAGACCCTGGCAGTAAAAGACCCCTGACTGCCTTGTTGTCCTGAGCTTTAACTAATTGCCGACGGTAGTGGAAAGAGGCTTGTCCCCCAATGCACGCTTCTGCTGTGCGTAGCCTTCGGCCTTTCCTCTGTTTGACTTATGCGGTTGGAAGTAAGCCATTCGTGAGTCGACTGCAGTCATTTTTCTTCATTAATGTGGCTTTAAGGTAACACAGAACATCTCTAATAGAGCACCGTGATGCCTCTGTGTGTACAAGACTTGATCACGAGCACAGATTGAGTTTCTGCACACATCCTGCACAAGCTTTTAATTTGCAATATTGCTTATTATCAAAGCCAAGAGGAGCAAAGGACCAGAAAAACAAGACATTTTAGAATGACCCTTCAAGACAGCATTAAAAATTGTGTTTTTCTTTCAAAGAAAAAGAGACAGAGAGAAAATACACAGGCATTACTGTACTTCAGACGGTGCCGTTTTATGGCCTATTTATGTGGTTTGCTGATGAATGTTTCTACAACTGTTCTTTCACCACAGGCTTCCCTTCGAGCAAGACGTCGAGCACGGGAACACTTCTCACTTGGGCGACTGCGACGGTAAGAGTACATTTTTATTACAACAATAAAACTCTTCATGCTGTGACCTCCCGTTCTCTCCCCTCGCCCCGTCAGACCTGCAGCCGCCGTCGTTTTCCGCCCCATTTTGAGCTTCTGTTCTGCTGCAAGAGCCTCTGTCCGGGTGCGTGGTGATCACAACTCACGCTTTCTATTTATAGTTCCCCTTTCATCTCCTATTATGTTCGTCTTGGAACAGCGTCGAGTGCTGGGTGAACCTCTCTGGGTGGGGTTCATCGCAGCAAATCAATCGTTCAGTCTGAAATACTCAGTCGATGTAGAACCCCTTTGATCTCACCGCTGATTCTGCACAGGCATTGGTGCATGTTAATCTTGGGTCCACCACAGGAGACCTCGCTCATCTGCTGTGAGCCACAAACACTCGGATGTATAAATATTGCATAATGATCATGTCTGCCTGGCTGGATTTTAATCTGCTCATCAGGAGCTTTTGAAGTTTTCCAGGCCCTGTTTCGGTTGTGGTGCACAAGCCAGAAAGTAATGGGGTGGTGGGCCCAACTGCTGTATTTGCTAATGTGTTCCCTAATGGAGAAGATCAGTAAGTCAAGGGAAAAAATAGTAGCTCTGTCACAGCAGCATGAATAATGTGATGTAAGAGAGCTTTATTTTGTTTTTTGATATTCTTACAAAACCTCCCTTTTTTTTAAAAACTAGCATAAGTTTGTTCTGTTTCAAAACTTTGCGACTCAAATACTTTTAAAATACCTGCATTCCAATTAGATATTGTTAAATTATTTTAAATTAATTAATGCATCAGGTATCATGAGCTAACCTAACAAACAACCCTTTTTTTTAAGCATTCATAAATATAGATCCATTTTAAATAATATACTATGATATATAATTATTATTGTATTTATAATTATTCATATATCTAGAATTATTCATATTATTTATGTTAATAATAAACTAATAATAAATAAATTATATACTATTGTTCATTTATACATCTCATGATTTTATGGCATTTTATTGACTCCTTTTTAAAGTGTTACCTATACTTCTATTTCATTCAGTATTGAAAGTATTGATACAAATATTTAATTCTGTTTCAGAATTAACTTTACCCAATATAATAGAGTTGCTGTGTAGAATTTCTGCCTTCTTTTTTTCTTATTTTTCTGCTGTGCAGAATTGCTGCCGCCATATTTTCTAGTAAAATGTCTAGAAATCCTTGAAACAAGATACATTTACTTAAGCAACACTGCATTAAATATTAAGGCATGTTTTCTGCGACTGTATCTTTAATTCAGGTGTCTTACTACTGCGGTGGCAGATTTGTCTCTCCACTTATTTTAAGTATAAACAAGTTCTAAACAAGTGAAAAATTTGCCAGTGCAGTTAGACAAAAAAAGCTTATGTTCAAAACATTTATCAAAATAATCTACAAAAAACAAGTCTTAATATCTTATGCAGTGTTGCTTCTAGAGTAAATTGATCTTGTTTTAAGGAATATTACATTTAGATAGGGCAGCGCTAACTGACATTAACCAGTGATGATCAGCATGTAAACTCATGCTGGTTTAAGCTGTTCTGGTAGGCAGGGTGTCTCTCTAGTCTAGTGTCTCTCTAGTGACTCTTAGACTGGGGGCTTGCATGGAAAGCATCTCATTCTTCATCTGTAATAAGTCGTGTGTAAATAAGTGTTTGCCTACAAGGCTTTGATCAGCAGGCCGTGTGTCACATCCATCACTCTCCTCAAGTGTGCTTCTCCTGGGCCTGCAGTGCAGAGAGACACAGACCAGGGGTTGAGAAGTGGGCAGTTTAGAGGATGTAACACTGCATCCATCACAGTTTGTAGCTGGTGACTGGCTTTCATCTACTGCTGGGAGGGTTACAGACAGAAGATTCGGGGGGCAGCCTCAGTGATGGAGATCACCCGGATAAGACTGAACTTCATATGACCCCAGATGTCCGCTTGCATGTCCGACAGGGCTTAGATGGCTGATGTTAACAGCTTCTGCTTAACGACAGAAAAGTGGTCAGTGGAAGTGGGGGCAGAGGAAAATAATTGATTTTCATCTCGTCTCTCTGACTCGGTCTGGGCTGAATGATTGCGAAGGGTAGGATCCATAAACCAACGATGCAGATGCAGAGCACAAAATGGTAGAGAGATGAAGTAAAGCAAGTATAGATGGAGGAGTGGTGGTGGTGGTTGTCAGACAAGCTGGAGCCCGTGACTGAGGGGAGGTGTCTGGGGTGGGGTTGGGTGCGCAGACAAGGCCGTGAGTGATGTAGAGAGCAAGCTCTGATGTCTCCCGTGTCACAGAACCGTCACTGCTGCAATTCCCAAAGGCCTTGCGCTGGTATAACTCTCTGACATGCTCCCGTCTGCACTGCAGTAGCGATTTCTCATTCCCTCACTCTTTCACTCTGCCTCTCTTGGTTTACAAATAATTTACTTTTGACTTTCTCATAAACAAGTACTCTTTACAACTGCGGTATAAACAAAGTTGACGGATAACATGAACCTTTTTTGTCAACATCAAGATTTTAGGTATTTTTGATAGTTTTTATTGTTATACTGTAAATGACCATTTTGCCCATTTCAGTTCGATTTAAGAAGTCATATCATACATTTTTCTATTTATGTGAGTAATTTTGTTGTTCTTTTGGCAAAGCAGACGTAATGGATATTTTTTGCAGCTTTTTTCAATAAATGTTTTTTGTGCTGTTTGGGATGTTTTCAGTTTGGAAAGGAAGCGTGTGTTAATGGCACTTCAATATCTTTTTTCTCAATAGTTCAAGTAAAATTAGATTTTTCTACATGACCCCTTTCTAACTATTTGAATATTGTAACATAATATGGAATATGCAAGGGTTCCAGTCTCAGCCAGTTTGTTATTATAGCTGTCTGTTATGCTGATTTATGTTGGAAATTTAATTTATCTCATCATTTTAATGTATTATTGTAATCATAAACACTGGTTTGTAGCTCATATAGTTTTAGGGCAGTTTTTTATACTTCCATTCATTAGCTGCTTTAAGTACCGTAAATATAGAAGTCTTTCACATTCACAGCAAATAGCTTACATCCGTGTTGAAAAACAAGGATTGCAGCTCATTTAAAGAGGTAATTTAATTTATAACAATTCTCTGAAGTCCACATATAATGTCAGTGACAGACGTAATTTAATTCAGAATTGGTCATTTTAATGTTTTAGTTCCAATTAATGCTGTTTTTTCACTGTTTAGGAAGTTTTGATTTAAAAAAAGCTACAAAAAATGAATGATACATCAAGTTTTTTTTGTTATGGGGGAAATTTGATTGTTCATTATGACCCTATTAAGTGGTCCTGCAGTTAGTGAGACAAATTAGTTTTTTTTATTATTTTGAAGTCATTAATATGAGGCTGTATAAAAGCTGCATCCATAGTAATTAGAAACAATAAGAAGAAATACAATCTGTTTTAATGGTACATACTAGCTTGTCACATTGCTGGACACTTCTCTGTGATATTACTGCCCGAATATAACTCTCTGTATCTTTTTTCCACCTTCACTTCACCTTGGTGTTTGAGTAACCGATCAGGCAGCTCCTTCCGTCTCTCTCATTTTGATCAGTGTGAGGACCGTAATTAGAGATGCGACTGCTCTTCCTGTGCCCTGACCAAGCACTTAGCGATCTGCTTCAAAATGTCAGCTCTCCTTTTGCCTGATACTCCAAAGGGGAGCTGATCAAAGTAGATGTAGACATCAGACGCTTTAATTTAGTTGACCTGTGAGGCCTGCCCTCAAAGGCCCGAGACACGGCCGCCAACAGCCACTTGTCTTTCTGCATTTCGAGGGCCTATCTCTTTGGCTTTATCTTTCTGCTTCTTTCTCTCAGTTTAGATAGGCTGCCGGGTTTATGAATTCTTGCATAATGATGGATGATGACTACACTAGCTGCAACAACTTTGCTCAAGAAATCATCAACAGAGCTTGAAACAATTAACTTGTTTGTTGTTAGAATGCTGAGTGCATGTTGTATAAAGAGAGAAATGCTAGCATGAGAGAGGATAGCATGAGTTTTTACATTCCAGCCTGGGCGGACACCTTGCTCTCTCGCCTGATCTCAGCTCAATGTGGTGTTAACCCTTTACAGGTCACAACCTTTAAGTCAGCCGTATCGATTACAGGATTAGCGGCTAATTTAACGGTCCTTAAACTTCAACAGTATCCTTTTCATTGTAAAATGTCAGGTCATATGAGGGGTGGGAGCAGACTGTGAATTATTATGCCAAAGGAAGTAAGACCTATAATAGTAATTACATTAGGTTAGAAAGTTAGGAAATTCATCCAATTCAGACTATTCCTTCATTCAGTTCATTGTAAGCTAACTGTGCAAACAGTCCCAAAGGATAATTTAGCTTTGATGAATTGCGGTTCCCAAAAACTCCTGACAGATTCCTTTGAAAAGTCGACCACCCCAAAGCTCACTGAATAATTTTCACACTGGGGTGTAATCTAAATATACCTGCCGCTGTTGTAAATGTTAACCACGTGCACTTGTGGGACCCGACGGAGTCATTGTTTGCACAGAAAACTCATCAGCAAATGTCAACGCTGTTAAACCAGGCATCAAAAGGGAGGGAGGCATTAGTGTAGGAGAAAACTGTCATACCCTACCGTTGTTACGAGTGAATGGACTGCAAAATGAGGCTTCTCCTCGAATCTGCAGTTCAACTACAGTATATGTATAAAGAACAGAGAGTCATAAGCCCCATTACTCTTTTTTTGCATCCATAGCCCTCCCGCTTACCCTTTTCTCTCGTGTGTGTACGTTGCTGCTAAAGCGTTTGAATATAATCACAGAGTTGACACAGATGGAGGCAATTACGCTGCTGCTAAAATATTTCCTGGAGAAAGGTGGTGTTTTGACTCGGCAAACAGTGGGTTGCAATCACGATCTAATTGAAGTCCATGTTACACAAAGAAGTGCACGGTGCTGTCATTCTCGTGGAGTGGGATGACAGCCATACAGAAAAAGGCAATGAGGCACATGCTGGCAAATTTGCTTCTCCACTGTAATTGGTATCAGCTGTAGTTATACATCTCATAAATCTCCTGTTCAAAAGTTTGCGATTCGTAAGATTTTTTTGGATGAAGTATTCACCAAGGCAGCATTTATTTGATACAGTTAACTGTAATATTGTGAAATGATTAATTTCTGTAAAAAAAAAAAAAAAAAAAAGTGAATGTAATTTTATTCCTGTGATGGCAAAGCTGAATTTTCAGCATCATTACTCCAGTCTTCAGTGTCACACGATCCTTTAGAATTCATTCTAATATGCTGATTTGCTGCTAAAGAAACATTTATTATTATTATTAATGTGAAAACAGCTGCTTAATATTTTTGTTGAAACTGAAAAATATCTTTTCAGAATTCTTTAGTGATGTATCAAGTAATTATGTCCTAAAAGGAAAAAAATGCTGTGCAGAGCATTGAAATCAGTCAAACAGAACACGTTTGATGTGTCATATCTTTTTTTACTTGGAATTTCGATGAGTTGTCATTTTGTAGTGTCACACTTGGTGTGAATCCCGTTTTGTATGCTCTGTGGAGTATGTTAGGCTTTATAGAGGGGTTAGTTGTTAAAGTGAGTGTTTATAAGACTGATGTGGTGCTCTTGCCCTCCAGACCTTTCTAACAGTCCCACAGGGGCAGTTCATGTTCTCCTGGAGTACAACATCTCATGACCTTCATGTCCAGGTCATTAATCTAGCCATGAACAAACATGTGTATGTCTACACTGAGGTAGGTCATTCCGTGTACCAGAGTTGGGCAAAATTTAAGAAGTAGCTCCCTTTCAATGCATGAGTTGTGGATGGCCACATACAATTGGAATTTGAATTGATATGACAAGTCTAATTTATGGAATTGAAGTTTTATTACTTTCGCAACAACACTCAAATGATTGATTGATGCATTTGGATTAATTCTCCCTGTTTTCCTTGAAAGACATATTTTTTTAAACTAATTAGACATATTTCTCTGCTAAACTAAATACAAGTAATTAGAAAGTACTGTCTCAGCAATTAACACACCCATCAAAACAATTTAATCTTACCATTCAGGTCTCAAATACACTGAACAAAATTATAAATGCAACACTTTTGTTTTTGCCCCCATTTTTCATGAGATGAACTCAAAGATCTGAGACTTTTTCTATGTACACAAAAGGCTTATTTCTCTCAAATATTGTTCACAAATCTGTCTAAATCTGTGTTAGTGAGCACTTCTCCTTTGCAGAGATAATCCATCCACCTCACAGGTGTGGCATATCAAGATGCTGATTAGACAGCATGATTATTGCACAGGTGTGCCTTAGGCTGGCCACAATAAAAGGCCAGTCAAGGTTGTTGATTGTGGCCTGTGGAATGTTGGTCCACTCCTCTTCAATGGCTGTGCGAAGTTGCTGGATATTGGCAGGACCTGGAACACGCTGTCGTATACGCCGATCCTGAGCATCCCAAACATGCTCAATGGGTGACATGTCCGGTGAGTGTGCTGGCCATCCAAGAACTGGGATGTTTTCAGCTTCCAGGAATTGTGTACAGATGCTTGCAACATGGGGCCGTGCATTATCATGCTGCAACATGAGGTGATGGTCGAGGATGAATGGCACAATAATGGGCCTCAGGATCTCGTCACAGTATCTCTGTGCATTCAAAATGCCATCAATAAAATGCACGTGTTCGTTGTCCATAACATACGCCTGCCCATACCATAACCTTACCGCCACCATGGGCCACTCGATCCACAACTTTGACATCAGCAAACTGCTCACCCACACGACGCCATACACGCTGTCTGCAATCTGCCCTGTACAGTGAAAACCGGAAAACAGACAAACAGATGCCATCGAATGTGAGCATTTGCCCACTCAAGTCGGTTACGACAACAAACTGAAGTCAGGTCGAGACCCCGGTGAGGACGACGAGCAATGCAGATGAGCTTCCCTGAGACGGTTTCTGACAGTTTGACCAAAAAAAAAAGACCAAATAACTACTAATATCCTGTGTCTGTTTCTGACAGTTTGTGCAGAAATTCCTTGGTTATGCAAACCCATTGTTGCAGCAGCTGTCCGGGTGGCTGGTCTCAGACGATCTTGGAGGTGAAGATGCTGGATGTGGAGGTCCTGGGCTGGTGTGGTTACACGTGGTCTGCGGTTGTGAGGCCGGTTGGATGTACTGCCAAATTCTCTGAAATTCTCTGAAGCCTTTAAAGATTGCTTATGGTAGAGAAATGAACATTCAATTCACAGGCAACAGGTCTGGTGGACATTCCTGCAGTCAGCATGAATGAATGTGTTTGGGATGCTCTGGATCGGCATATACTACAGCGTGTTCCAGGTCCTGCCAATATCCAGCAACCTCGCACAGTCATTGAAGAGGAGTGGACCAACATTTCAGCAATAATAATGCTGTCTAATCTGCATCTTGATATGCCACACCTGTGAGGTGGATGGATTATCTCGGCAAAGGAGAAGTGCTCACTAACACAGATTTAGACAGATTTGTGAACAATATTTGAGATAAATAGGCCTTTTGTGTACATGGAAAAAATCTTAGCTCTTTGAGTTCAGCTCATGAAAAATGGGGGCAAAAACAAAAGTGTTGCGTTTATAATTTTGTTCAGTGTTGTAATAAACACCACAATGGTTTAAAATAATCATTACAAAATTTGACATTTTAAATTTAGTTCCATTTTGAAAAGTGTTATACATATTATACATATACACACACACACATACAATTATATTTATGTATATACTAAAATGAAGATTTTCATATAAGAAAGGTTGAAGAGGTAACCTAGTGTTTAGTGCACATGCTCCAACACATTTAGCTGTGTTGCTCATGCAGTCAGCGTGAGTTTGATTCTGGCTTTGTAATTTTCCAATTTTCTTGGTTTCTTCTCGTATCATTTCCTTTCCTTTCTTTACTATATCAGTGGAAGTGGAAAAAAGACCAAATAACTACTAATATCCTGTGTCATTTAGTAAAAGATTACTCAAGAGAGAGAAATTAGCATATATATGGCTGTGGTTCAGTTTACAGGATCCCTATGCAGTGTTCACTAGGATAGCTCACTTTTGAATTTTGAATGCTGAAGTACACTTCCCAGGGCACTCTCTGGCAATTAGAACTTAGCTTTAGTATGTGAGAAATCTTGGCTGGTTTGACTGCAGTAAGAGAGAGACTCAGGAGCGTAAAAGGACAACAGCAGCTGCCACTGAAGCCTGCAGCACGAAGAGCCTTGTTGCCGTGGTGGTTGCCAGGCATGTTGACAGGGCATGAAGAATCTCTCCGCCACAGATCATCATGACTGGGTGAAAGTGATAGCTCAGACAGGTGTGTGTGTGTAAGGGACACACAAAAACGTACAGCAAAACCTCTCAGCCTTAGAAATACCTTGCATGCACCCATAGGTGCCATGACACCATTTTTCTCTCTTACACAAATACACGCTCCAGATCCTGAGACAAACAAGCTTTATTGATCCTAAAGAGGATTTTCTTCAGTTCATCAAGCCAGAGACCTGTGTCTCTATTGAGTATCTGTCTGACAAGCATGAAAGAGACATTTTGAGCCACCACAGCAGATCGTGAATGACCCAGAAAAGTTTGGTAATTCAGAAAATGTGTGGAAAACCTATTCCACCTTTGCTAGACTGAGCTTGAAAACTCAACATCTCCGTTATAGAGGCAAACCGTCAGTACCGGTTAACTTAATACAAATAAGGAAGTGTTTTTAGCAGCTGGTAATATACGGTCATATGCAGAGCACTGACGGGCAGAATTTACGTCTTCCGCATGCTGGAAAGATTAACTTGAAATTGGAGGTTTCGTGATTGTGGCGGATGCAGATGTCGCGCTTTGCAATTGGCTAGACTAATACCTCTGTGTCGCTTTCTGAATTTATAACCCATGCTGGAAAGGTAGAATATTTTTTTAATGATTTCATTTGAGAGTTCACACCGTTCAGCCCCAAATTAAGGCTATCAATTTACCAGCAAACCTCCTGTTACAGTAGAGCCCCCATCAGCCACATCTGTGGTATTGCAATGCAGTACACGCTTCCATGATCCTACATACTTGTTTGATCAATTTAACACAGCTGAACCGACTCTCATCTGCATCCTCATTACCGTTTGTCGGCAACAGTTGCTGTGAATGGGGGAAGCTATGTTGAAAAACTATGCGCTAATTGACTACAATTAATTATGGCTGACTAGGCGGTGTCTGCAGAATGTGGAAAAGGTGAGCAAGCGACAATAGGCAACAGTGTTTTAGCAGCGGACCGTTTCTCTTAACATTCGGCTCCGGTGGGGCGACTCATATCCTGAGCTCGCCCCCAGCTCAACAGCCCTCGTTATTTCAAACAGTCCCTTCTATTTAGTCTCATGTTAATCATCGTCAGACATTGTGGACTGTAGCGTGCACAATTATGTTGGAATTAGAAACCCTGAACCGGTGCCAGGAAGCCTTTCACCTTATTGCAGTGTTATAGTAGGCTATGAGCAGCTCTCGCTTATTGAAATTATAGAAGAGTTAATTGAGAACACATGCAGACGTATGTAAACCTTCCAGCTGTATATTGATCTAAGAGTTTGGCTTTTTAAAAGTGTAAGATAAGAAGCCATAAATGTCTTCACTACTATCTTTCTGTAAACACTTTGCTTGGAACCAGACGCGTTTAAAAAGTTAGCATATTTTGTTTTGGAAGCTTTTGCTGACAAGACTGGATTTGCTGGTGTAATGTTTGTGCTGATTTAGCCGGTCTTTCTCATTAAGTTTGTTGACCGAGGTAGGCTTGCTAGTTTAAAGGACAGCTCACCCCCACAATGAAAATTCTGTCATTATTTACTCATTCTCATGTCATTTCAAGCTTGTTTTACTTTTTATCTATGGAACAGAGAAGTTTTCTTTTAATACAATTAAAGTCAATGGGGTCTAATGTTGTTTTGGAATTTAATGACATCATTTCATGGTGGTTTGAGGGTGAGAAATGATGACAGGATTTTCTTTGTTGGGTGAACTATCCCTTCAAGGTAATAACCCTGTATGACTTATTTTTTACATATTTTGTTTTCTATGGAATAAATAT
Source organism: Tiaroga cobitis (assembly GCA_030578255.1). Taxonomy (NCBI): domain Eukaryota; kingdom Metazoa; phylum Chordata; class Actinopteri; order Cypriniformes; family Leuciscidae; genus Tiaroga; species Tiaroga cobitis. The sequence continues at coordinate 41,632,286 of CM060598.1, read as the reverse complement.
GAAACTTATGAAAAAAGCATAAGTGGTTCATGAATCTTTTGCTATGTTCAAGTCAGCTTTGTGTGAAAAACAGACAATTTTAAATCATTATTGACAAAATCTCACATGAGATTTAATGAAAGAAATAACAATGTACAATTCATGAATTAATTTAATTTCACATTAATTGGACTGAATTGATTCAAGTTCCATGAGCAGCAGTTAAAAGTTCACTGAATAACAACTTAAATTTCAGACTCTTTCTATGGACATCAACATGCCAGTATCTACAACGCAACATAATCTGTTGACCAGAAATGCTGGTCTTTTCAACATGGTTAACACAAAGCTGTGGTAACAGTGAGGCATGAGTACAGCAAAAGATGGGTGACATGTCGAGAACCAGAAAGAGAGAGAGGATATGCAGACAAAGAATAGCCTGCAGTGTTTCTGCAGAGAAGGGAAAGTGTGTGTGTGAGAGAGAGGGAGAGCAAGAGCAAAGGGAAGAGAATACAGAGAAGACCGCAATAGAAACAGAAAAGATAATGAGTAAAGTCAGTGAACCATAAGCCACTGATACACACACACAAATGCACACACTCGCATGTAAGGCCTCGTGCTAACATGAAACACTACACACACACAAACACACACAGCATCTAACGTAGTGCAGAAACTACTGCATGAATAAGTGTTTGTTGCATAAGCACAGCTGATAAGGGCCTGTTTTTACCACACTAAACTGTTTCACCCCGCGCTAGAAGATCGGGTAATTAATAAACCTTGAGAAGGTTGCTTATTTGCTAGAAGAAAATCTATATTCCACCTGAGGTTTTTAATGACATGATCTCAACAAGAAACTGAAACCTGCTAGCATTTCATTAGCCGCCTCTCTGCTTACAGGTTGAAAAGGAGAGAGAGACTGAGAGCAATAGAGTGATACAGGGAATAAAAGAATAAGGGTACGTCCCCGGAGACAGCCAGCCAGCAGAAGATGAAAGGACGTGGCAGAGAGAGAGAGAGAGAGAGATGAGCGGGCGAAGATGTGCAAAGAGATGGAGTGCGATAAGCAACAAACATCAAACTGCTAGTGAATAGACCTGGGGAAAAAAGAGGCAAAAGCAAGGCAGTTAGTCCCTGGGCTCTGAGTCTTTTAGCACTTGGCCTATTGCCTTCTGAAGACCAACTTTAACTAGACTGCTCCACCGCCATTGTTCGCCTGTAATTGGAGCTTCCAGCTCAAGACGTGCTTGCTGCGCTTCAGCCTGACAGTCCGGCTGCCTTCCATTAAGCTTTAATAAGTGAATGGGGAAAAAGGGGGTTTCTGTCACCCCGTCGGGAATGACGAAAAGAAAGAAACAGTGCCTGAGACTATCTCTCCCCATTCGTCCGCTCTCGTCTGTGTGTTTTGTTTCCCGTCACGACAAAGCGGAGTGACTACAAAGGCAACATCTTTGATGGCCCCAATCTATTCATTGCATGCATGCACCATCTTCTTACTGTAAAAAAGGATGGACACATTGCAGGCGAGAGGAGAGAACGAATGAAAGGTGGCCCTCCAGACAGGCGGATGCTTTAATACGTCTCTTTCATTAAAGAGAAAGGCCGGTGTGGTTTGAGTAATATCTATCTGAGGCACCATCAGGGCTTCGCCTAGAAAAAAGCGACGCATATACAAAGAGCGTTTGATGTGTGTTTTAGTACGGCTTGCAAACGAAATTGTGTTTTTAGAGAGTCAGGCTCTCTGAGTTCTCATGACCTCAGGTGCGCTTCCAACAGATAAAGTTTACGATAAGGTTAAGTTTGTTAACAATAGTTAATACACTAGCAGGGGTGTAAAGTACTTGCGTAACTGTATTTCATTACAGTATTATTTTGGGATTTTTGTTTTACTGGCTTGACTGCTGTTGATTACTAGAGAAGAGAAACAGAATAGCAAATCAGGATGCATTTTTGTTTTATAGTTGAAACATTGAAGGCATCTTAATTTGCATACTAATCCAATCTATTAAGTATGCAAGATTAGAATTACATATGGTACATTGAAAATATCATAACAAAGTTGCTGTGCTATATATTTATATATAAATATTATACTTAGTATTTAATTAAACATGCATAAATGTAATTGTAAAAATGCATGAATGTAAATGTAGATCTTAATTCAATTTGTCAGCTAAATATGTATATTAAAATGATTTTTTTTTAAAACGCTTTTAATCGTTTGTTCATGATACCTAGTGCATTAATGTTGATTACCTTATACTAGTAATGTTTTACTGGCACATTTGAATTTTCGTTCTTTTCTACTCCAGAGTTTGTTTGAAAAGTTCACAAAGTGTGTCGCACAGAGAAGTCTTCAAGCACTCAAACATAACTTCATCTTCTACCCCGTTGCCTTATGCCACCGAAAGTAAACACCACAATGCATGAACATAAACAACCTAGAAAATAGCTTCATCCCAGCATCCCACCCCGCTCACCACATCCTTTCAGGACCCCGTTCCTGATGTATGATGGGGCCCTCGTGAATGACAAGTGGGCTGCAACAGCATAAACAAGAACTGTTTTAGGCAGTGGTTCGTGACAAGAACCGCCCCATGCCAATGATGTTTATCCAACTTCTAGCAGCAATGCAGCCACACACCGGCAGTGGCAGCCAAAAATTTAATCATAAAGATGACAAAAACAAAAACCAATAGTTTACTGCTCTTTAGACAGCAGTTAGCTTGCTGGGAAAAGATACACACACCTGGTATCTGTCTGCGATAGAATAAATATAATGCCCCCACACCATAAACAAAATAGACAGAGCGGTAGCAGGGCAGAGACAGAGATAAACACAAATGTAGGGAGGGTAGAAAAAGACTGTGCAAGAGAAAGAGAGAGAAAAGTACAGACACTGACTCAGCATCCACATGAATGCATTGATTGATTTGAAGTGTCATTTCGGTAATGTGGTCTGTCTCTCCAAAATGAATACTGTGAAGTAAACATGTATATCACCAGAAAATTGATAGGCACTCTGTCACAACATCTCCCAATGAAATGACCGACATGGTACATGTTGTACAGTTCCTTTCCCTGATGCCCAACTGCGGCTAATGTATGTTTTAATTCGGCGGACTCTTTGTACACGCAAACACCCACATTGAGGCAGCTATTATGAGCTAATTATCGTAGGAACATTTTTATTGATTGTGCCCCCTCTCTTCTCATTTTATTTGAGTTCTTAAACAAACAGCTGTAAGTGCTAATTAAGGCTGTTTATTTTCACCAATGTGAAATGCTTACCATTAATCTCTATTGTGATAAATTTGCCAGTTAAATTAATTTGTTTCATGAGCGTTTCATCTGCTGAGCCATTTTATGATGTTGGTTCTTACTGTTGTGAGTCACTGTAAGAAACCTCTTAAAGTGTTCTCAAAGTAAAAAAATATTGCCTATAGATTTACATGTTTGGTAGTTGAACAAAAACATTCCATGAACCTTATTTTTCCAACAACAATTATTTTTTCTTTTTTTTTTTTGCACCCTAATCTTGAAGGGAAGGCTTTTTTAATTTTGGCTCACTTGTCGTTTTATCTATAACAGTCCATGGTGTTTGAGCTCCATAGAACAAAAAACCTAACCGATATTTTCCTAATTGATCTGCTGCAGCACTATTTTTATGCTTTACCTTTTTCTCATCATCAATAATTAATTGGTGTTCTTCTGAGAACTTAAGTCTTCTGTCATTTCAGAAGTGAATAGTATCCATTGCTCTCATCCCTCTTTACTCCAGATCGATCACACCCAGGGCACTTTTGAATCTGTAAATACTGCTTAAAAGTTTTAATAATTGTCAGAATTATTCAGTGTTAGATGTTTTTGAGAGTTAATGTTCCAAAACACGTAATTGATGATAGATGCTTTCAATCAGGAAGACAGTTATTACAGCCGTTAAAATGAACATCCACTTTAGGTAGTAATGAGTGCAATTAGTCTGCTGTTTTCCTTCATTCGTGCCTTAAATTTTTTTTTCTTTTGTTTTGCTGGGAAAAATTAACTCAAGGTAATTTAATTTTGTGATTCTTTGTTAGGTATGAATGTGTTTTATGCTCACTTCTGTTATTCTTTCCATGTGTTCAGGTCTTCTGCAGGAGAGTTTCATCGAGGAACCAGATGGCTTGGTGTCCGTGAACCTGCTGGTCGTGTCTGCAGTTTCAGCTTTTGCCACCGGGGCGGCGCTGTCGGGTCTGATGGTCTGTTGGATAATGAGCCTCAAGCACCGGCAACGTTCCAGAGCCGGTGGATCTGGTTTGGGGAGTCGGCGCAAGGGTGACAAGGAGCAAAGCGTCCTTGGACGCGGTCGCAGCGGTTCCGTGATCAGCGTGACTCGTATCAGCGGCAGCGAACGACCCCGCTCACAGGTTGAGAATCTGTTCACCAACGGCTGGCCAAAATCTGGAGATATTGACCCAGGACTTCCCACTCCAGAACAGACGCCTCTGCAGCAGAAACGTCCAACTCCAAACGTTCATCTCACAGACTGTGATTGGGACCAGAGCCATACTTTCCTGGCCCAGACAGGGACACCCTGCACGACGAACTCTGCGGTCATTTACCTGAGCTCCAAATACTTGCAGGGTGGGCGGCAGGAGGGATCGGGCGATGTTCCCCCGCATTCGGAGCGGCAGCGGTACCTTATCCTCTCCCACCCTGCGAATCAGCGGGATCAGGGCGGGCAACCAACCGCCCCGCCTACCCGCAACTCTACTGGTGAATACAACTATCCGACGACACCTCAAGACTCCCCTGACCGCAGGAGGGTGGTGTCGGCTCCTACCACGACCACGCAGACGGACTATGGTGAACATCTGCGATGGTCCCGCGACGGCCTCAACTTCAATAGCAACAACGCGACTCCTTCTGGCCACCACCCGTATCCGATACAGCCGCGTACTAATGCAGCATTAGTACGGCCAGGTCACCATACTCAGCGGGGGCTCAATGAGCTACAGGACTACAGCCACCTGCTGGTGAAAAGTGTAAGTGAGCGCAACCCTAATGGCCAATGAGTGGTCCAGGCCGTTCACACCCTTCAGAGTCCCATCACCCCAAGACTCAGACTCCTTCTGTAATCCTGCCCTTCCTGTCCTCTCTCACTGCCATCCAGTGTTTTTCAAGTCCCCCACCAGTGGCTCTAGAACTACAGAGAGTGAGAGAATAAGAGCGTTGATGGTGTTAAAGCTGCTGTCCTCCCCAGGCTGAGGGTTGACGCCACTTAGCACGTTTGCGGCTTCTATCACGCCCTGTCTAATGAAACGGAAGGATCGCTTGGGAATAACGGATGTGATGGGTGATGGGAGGTGAAACACATAATCATAATCCTGCGAATGGGTATGTTGACTGTTTAGCATACCGAAGCGGTCGCGGATTGTCTCTCTGTAATCTCACGCCCTGTAAACCATTCAATGGAAGTGATCCGTTTCGTTTTCACCTCTTTCTTGCTTTACGTTTGAGCCTGTGGATGCTTCTTTTGTGTGCGTCCCGGGCCTTTGCAGACAAGCTCAAACTTCCTTTTGTCTGTTTGCGTGTGTATGTGAGCCGCGCCAAAATGTGCTTGTCGACCAGACTTGATGTGAACGCAAAATTCACTGTAGTTTCGTAAGTGATCTGATGTCAAATGACTGACTACCCCTCCCTCCCTTACCTATTAAGTGTCAGGAAGCAATCAAGAAAACTGCCATGTGACTTTATCGAAAGACTTGTGTGCTGGAATATCAGATGTAAATGGGTGATAGAGAAGAGCATTCGCCAAAAATCATGGATTAATCTACCCATGCTTTCTGGAAGGAGCAGGGAAGCACTGTGGAAATGACTTTATATTGTGTACAGGGGCATATGTTGGCTTGACCCATTTATTTTGTGGTTTATCTTCAAAACCAAGATTAGTGCGTTTTTATCCCCTACACATGTTAGAATTAGAGCAGAGCATTTGCAACACTTTCTCTTTCTTTTACTCGGCCTGGCTTCGTTCTCTCTGCAGTCCATTGAGTCAAATGTGAGCTCGGTTGTCTGGGCTGGGCCGGGCCACTAGGGAGCTGCATTCTGAGTGTTTCACTGACACTGGGTTTCTTTGTGCAGACCAGTCAGACAAGACCATCCCGACAACAAATAGCCGTTAAGAGTCATGGCCTAGCCATCAGCCAAGCTCAGGAGAATCTCAATGAGGAGCCAGACAGATCGGACCACTCTGGGTCCCCCCTCACTGCCAGCCTTCACAAGCCACACAGAATCAGATGAATACAATGTTACATTTAGATGGAAAGCAAAAAAATTCAAACCCACTGGGCTCCCGGTGGCACTGTGCCCACTTCAGCCATTGTTCAGTTTTCTCTGGCTCTCTTTGGATTTCTGTTTGTTTGTTTCAGGGTTGTAAACCCCACGAGAGGCATGAAAGAAATAGTGTACTATTCAATTCATTCACCTCTCAGTGAACAACATTATCTCTGCTTTCTTCCTGTGGGGCACCAGTAATTCACCTAGCATTACCTGAGTGTGTCCACTAGAGGGCAGTAATGCACATTACAGGATTTTTCTACTGCTCAATGGACCCTTTTCACAGTGTGAGATGAGTAATTAAGAGTAGAGTAACGTAAGATTTGTTTTGTTCAGACACATTAAATTGGTCAAAAGTGACACTAAAGACATTTCGAACAAGAGCTGTTCTTTTGAATTCCACAAAAATATCAAGCAGCACAACTGTTTTCAACATTGATAATAAGAAATGTTTCTTGAGCACCAAATCAGCTTATTTTAATTGTTTCTAAAATATCATGTGACACTGAAGACGAGTAGTGGCTGCTTAAAATTCAGCTGTGCTATACCAGGTGTAAATTACTTCTTTTTTTTTATTTTTTATTAAATGCTAATACTATTTCACAATATTTTACAGTATTTTTTATCAAACAAATGAAGCCTAAATCAGCATAAGAATGATTTTTAAAGAATAATTTAAAAATCATTAAAAACATCGTACTGGCCCCAAAATTTTAAACAGTAGTATATTACACTATACTTTGCGTTGTATTTACCTGGCATTAAACCCTGTTGCAATGGGGTTTCAAATACGTGTTTTGAAGGAGTGAGGGTCAATTTGACATCTTTCTGACTGCTGTTATCTATCCCCTTTTCTTTTCTTTGAGAAAGTCATGTAAATGTAATATACATGTTTTTCTTAAACCGTTGAAACAAATAGTAATGCAAACATTTGCTTTGGTCTCACATGCACTTCCCTATAAGACTACCTGCTATTGTTTACGTACCAAACCTAAAAATGTGAAAATGGTCCATGAGAGAGTTTGACATGAATTGTCTGATGGTCCCATAATCAACAATACTTCAGCACTAAGTGTATGTTGGTTTAAAAACAGGCCGTGTTCCAAAAGAAAACACTGGTGAGTCGCGGATAGAGAGAGAATATAAGGCCCCGTTCACACCGCAAGTCCTAATGCTCAATTCTGATTTTTTGCTCAGATCCGATTTTTTGATTGGCTGTTCACATTACCTTTTAAAATGTGACCTATATCTGATTGCAGTGTGAACTGTTTGAGGTTTCAAACTAACCGGCCTGCGCAAAAGAACAATAACAATGACATCAGACGCAGCACGCGGTTGCACTAAAGTTCGGGAGGTTATGGAGGAAGTAAGCATATTCGCAATTATTTCATAATGTTTGTGTAATGGAAACTTTTGCGGGTTTATGGTTGCAAATTCACTACAGAGATCTGTGTGGATGCGTAGACGAAGCCAGGAGTGGTGGGAATATGACGTGAATAGTTTCACTGAGACGCTGTCGTGTGCAATTTTTTCAAAAACGGAGCGGTTACGGTAGGTCCTTCTAGCTTGAATTGAAGTATCTCCCCATATACTACTTAGATCTAACACCTCACTCTCATTGACTCGCTTCATCGCTGTTCTCCATATCTAGTCAAGTTTTTAATGTTAGGCTACTGTCTGTGTCTGTTGTGTCTAGGGCTTCGCCGGCGCATAATTGTGACAAATGTCAACGTAGATTGACGTAAAAGTCGCATCAAATCCGCCTTGATTGTTCACACTGCGGCCGCATTGAAAAAAATCAGATCTGGGTCTGATTCAGGACCACATATGTATGTGGTCTGAATCTGATTTGAAAAAATCAGATCTGGGCTAGATTTGAGTGTTCACACTACCTCTGAAGAAGTCTGACCTGGTCACTTGACCCCAAAAAAATCAGATTTGGGCCACTTTTGCCTGCAGTGTGAACGGGGCCTAAGAGCGCAGGGTAGGGAGTGCGTTCTTTTGAATGTGGATTGATGAAACCGCTGAAGCTGAACATTTAAAGCCATTAATGAAGTGTATAATTTATGGGTTTTAAGTGCCAATGCATGACTGAGTTCCAAACTGTATAATTATTTTACACAATCAACATTATTGATGCAGTTTTTTTAATTGATGCTGTCACCCAGCTCTGTTCGTTTTCAAACTTTTCCACCCTCACACAGACTACATGCTGAAAAAAGGTCTGCCCACCCCTGCTCTCTCCGGCTCTAGCCCTAGAGATGATCGTGAGAGACGTGCAGATATGCAGGCACCCACTTGCTTGCTTACAGCCAGATTTTACAAAGCAATCGCCTGAGATATGGGCAGCAAAACTTAAGCAGCGAATCATCTTCCCGACCGCATCCCATATAAGTAACAAACCAGAAACTAGCAGCAAGCGCAGGTCAAAGTTATTGTGAAACCCTGTATGAAATCGCTAAACACAGTCTGGGTTAATTCGCACAAGATTTTGAGGCGGTGAAATGGAGTTAATTTGCTGTGGAGCTCTATAAAATGCTTTGCCGGGGAAAATAAAATAAACGAGGGTTGTTTCACTGTTTCCGATGTCGTAATTCTCTCAAGCAAGAAATGGAGTCGGCCATAAACACTCTGCTATGGATTTGTTTGGACAGAAATATATCTAGCTATGTTTGAGAAAGCTCCCTACTCTCAATTTTCCAATTAAAATGCTGCCTATGAACAGTGAGGACAGTGCGCTCCAGGCTTTCTCATTGTCTGGGCTGTTTCTTTCTCCACTTTGTCTTTTAAAGCCCTGAGATTTTTTTTTTTTTGACAGCCCCCCAGCCACAAACTGCCACAGCTAATGGGCCACCCGACGAAATGCGCAAACACAAAGAAAGAAATGGTTTGTTTAGAAATGACATGCTTTCAGTTTGCAAAACCTGACATCTGACAAGCACAAACAGAGTTTGAATTTTTTTTTTTTTTTTAAGTTGTAGAGAATATATTAGCCAGTACTGATATCTTCATTTTTATATTTGTTTATTTGTTTGTTTTGTGGTAATGTTTTAGGTTGGTTTATTGAGTTCATGAAAGTTATTTGATTTGCTTTCTGGTGTGTGAATTTTTTTCAACAATGACAATGATTATTCTTCGACTGTGACAGTGTGACCTGAATTTCAGTGTTTGATCCTGGTTCATGAACTGTGCAAAGCCTTTTCTCAGAAAAAAATGGATGGGAGATGTTTCTCCTAAATGAAAAAGAAGAAGAAAAACACTTTTGCAAAAGAGCCAAGTCTTCTGTTAACTGTGATGGACTTCTGATTTGTCTCGCACCGGAGGCTGTTCGTTTTACTGGGTCCATTGTCATTAAATGACAAGCCGTGTCCCCTTCAGTGTACATAATGGTTTCAGTGCTTAAATGTAATTTAAGTGAACTATCTGCATGAACACAGCCTCGGTCTGGGGAAAACAGAGGTAGTGTGTACTTTAACACGACATGCTACTGTGTGCCCTATTAATGTCCACCAATCAGACTGTCACATGCATGCTTCCCAAATCAACAATACAAATGCACACACACACACACACACAAGGTCACAAACTCATGGACAGTGTGGTTCAAAAGTCTAAAAAGATTCTTTAGCTTTTTTTTTTTTTATAGAATGTTTTTCATTACAAATTATATTATCAGCATAATAAGTTAAGAGAAAAGATGAATTGAGAAATTAATTTCAGAATGTCTTAGTATTCGGTTTGACCCTCTTTTGCTTTAATGACAGCAGCACTCGAGCTGCATGTAGTTTACGTAAAACCTGATGATCGTGTTCTCCAGCATGATTTGAGATTATCCAAAGAGCATCTTGTTTTGTTTTTTTTGCCTGTACAGAATCACATGAAAAATGTCACAAATTGTTTGTTTGTTTTTTTTTCATTAGTGAATGGAAAGTGCTAAATCTTAAATATATCATATTCTTGTTATGCTGTAAAGTTTCAAATTTTCTCAAAATACCAAACCTTGTTTATTTTCAGGTGTAAATGATATTTAAAATCCCAAATTTTCAATGTGGTCTCAGACTTTTGGACTCCACTGTACTTAAACACACATGCGCGCACACATTTCTACATTTGAAAACTTGTCCTCAGTTCTGGCTGTCATTGAGCATGGAGACTGTGCTCTGTTATCATTTCCTGTTCTAATAAACCATCAAGAACCTAACTGGTGTTTGCTTTTTCCTATATTTTTCTGGTGCACTGCATATTTATCTTTTTTTAAATGCATTTTTGCATGTACTTTGTGCCGCACTTAAGGAGGTTTCAGGGGAACTTGGATACATTTTTTAAAAATGACAGATACACAAATCTTATTATTCTTAAATATCTTAAAGGAGCTATATGTAAGAATTGTCATGTATTAATCGCTTTTTTATTGCCAATGTGTAAACAGCTTGTAACGAAACTTTTAAAAACGAGACCTTCCCACAACGGTTGTCTATGAAAGACTCGGGACGTTTTTGCCGGGAAAATCAAAAGGATGTGACATTTACACAAACTCCCAAGATTCTCTCTTCCATTCTGGCACATGAAACAAATGCTTATACAATGTTAAGGATAATGCCGAAATAACTATTCTGTATTTTAATGTCAATAAAATAAGGGATTCATTCAAACTGTAGTCTCACCACATAGAAAGATCTATAGACTATAGTCTCAAACATAGACCTACTTTATAATCAAACTATCATATCAGTGTAATTTTAATTACCTCATTACTGTCATTTTTGTTGACTCTTTGGATTATTGATGCCTGAGAATGGTGATTCGGGGACTCTAGCCGAACACATTGACTATGCCGTGTTGTTATGAGGCTCATCACTTACTGTGGGAATTGTGGATGAGTCTCGTCACGTCATGGCTGAGTCCTGTGCTTCCAAGTCCTGTGGTTTCAAGTCCAGTAGTCTTTGAGGTCCTGCATCCATCAGCAGCGCATACACTTCCCCCAAGGCAGTGGCAACCGCTACAGCTCCTCCAGAGGCGGCGGCGCCTCATTGTACCCCATGTGATGACCACGGAGGCCGTCCCACCATGAAGTCTGTTCAATGACTTGCCACACCCTATTTCACAGCCAGGAGGACTGCCCAGGCCTGAGTTCCTCCATGGCCCCCTGATTCCCAGAGGTCATCTCTGCTGTCACATCTGCCTTGGTGGCCCCCATCACTGCTGGCTCTTCCATGCCCACCTGATCCACCATGACCTCGTCCACTGCTCAACGACCCACTGCTCTACTGGCCCGCCTCTGATCCACGGTCCGGCCCACTACTGCTCCACATGATCCATTTTCTGTTCTCCTTCACAGGCCTGGCCCGCCAACCCTCCTACCTCCTACCATCTTTACTCCTTCATCCTTCTGGACTTTTTGTGTTGTTTTGGGTGGCTGTATTGTTTGCGTGTTGGGAGCCACCCTTTGAGGGAGGATTTGTATCGTCTCTTTTGGGTTTTGTTTCATGTTAATTGTTCATGTCTTATTGCGTAGTCATGATTGCTTTTGCTTCCTGTTTGTCATGTGATTTCCTTGCCCTCATGTGATCTTGCCATGTGCTCCCCCTGTTTGTATCAAGTTTGTTTTGGTCATGTGTTACTCAGTTCTGTTTTCTCATTGGTCTATTAATTCATTATGTTCAGGTGTTTCTTGTTAGTCATTAGTCTTTGTGTATAAATAGCCATATGTAACTATTGTTTCTTGTCTAGTTTTGTTCTTTGTAATCTGCTGTTGGTGAGTTTGTTTAGACGTCCATGTTTCAAGTCAGGTGTTGCTCATCAGGTTTATTTTGTTTAGTTGAAAAAACTGCACATGGGTTCTCACTTCAACTTGCCTTCAGTGGGTGTTTGTGACAGTAACTTTACATAACCTTCGTAGCTCAAACTGATACACAAGTAGACAAACTCAGAACGTTTTGTCACTATTTTATATCAACGCTCAGCTTAATTTAAAATATAAGCTTATTGAACTTGGATCCCCATGCAAAAAAATTATAATTTTAGCTTACAGAAATTGTATTATGTTTGACAAACTTGATTTTTTTTTTTTACTCCATAAGTTGAGTATACTAGTCCTCAAGCTGGGTTGCCTCCAGTTTTTGAGTTTTCTAAACTGATTTTCTTCTGTATCCATTTCTCCTTGTTCAGCTTGTTATATTAAAGGGTTAGCTCACCCAAAAATGAAGTTTGCATTACTTCTGAACACAAATGAAGATTTTTTTGATGAGCTTTCACGGTGCATGCTTGTGATGCTGACGTAGGAGCCACTGAGCAGCCATTCTGACATAGAACCTGAAGCGCTGCACTGTGTTTACAACGTGAACACTGAACAGCATCAGAGACTGACACAGAAAAGAAGAAAATGGAACGGAGTAATTAATGACAGAAGTTACATTTTTGTGTGAATTAACCCTTATATAAAACACAATAACTGTTCTGAGATCCGTACTCGTCATCTTAGTGGTTCTTTATGCAGCTTGTGCTCTCTTTTGCTAACCGCAAGGGTAATTTGTGGTCCACAAATAACATATGCGTTATTGTAGACATGAGCTTGAAAAAATGCCAACCGATCTTGTAATGAATCTGAGCCACAACTTCTCCATCTTGTTTTCCAGCCCTGAATGTCTCTGAATATTTATTTCTGCAGCATTTATTGACAGTCAAATTCATGTACCCTCAACGCTGTTTGACATGGAAGTGGAATTTTAACCAGCTCACCTGGAGCCTCAAGTAAAAAAGGAAGGACAGTAAACCACACCAACAAAAAGATTTATTACAGAGGCAATGTGTTTGGGATTAAACCACTGTTCACGTATAAGAAACAAGCTTAGCAACAGATCATGGTCATCCATTAAACTAGCCTATATCTTTGTAGCCTACCGTAAATAGCAAAAAATAGCTAGGTCAAATTGATGTTCATCTTGAATAAATATATTTATATTATATATTTAATATGAAAAGTGCGCATATTACATGCATAATGTCAATTGATGATTTACTGTCTGTATCCAAAGGTATTATCATGCATCCCGTTCTCTTGGGGGGAAAAAGAGTGCTGCAGATACAACATATATCCACACGGGGGCAGTGCTATCCATCTCACAGCTATAATAGCCCAACAGTCTGAGACCATTATCTGGATTCAAAATCTAATTGAAACTTGAAACAAAGAAACATGACCTAACCGTAAATCTGTCACATTGATCATGTTATCGTGTCATAGGCTATTGATTTTCAGTTCAACAAAATTTAGCTTGTGGCCACAGATTTGAGATGCTTTGAATAAATCTTGTGATCAAAAGTGATCAAAAGTATTCGCCAATGTTATATAGGCCTATATACATAAATGCATCTCGTCAATCACAACATGGGCCACTTAAAGGGATAGTTCACCCAAAAATTAAAATGCTGTCATGACTCGGCCTGATGATCTTTTGGATGAAATCTGATAGCTTTCTGTCCCTCCATAGACACAGCATACGCAACTGACACTTTGACGCTTAAAGAGATCGTAAAACCAATCCATATGAATCGAGCGGTTTGGTCCCATTTTTCTGAAGAGACACGATCGATTGATATGATGACCAGATTGAATTTGGGCTTTTATTTACATATAAACATTGATCAGCAAACCTAAACAGAAGCTCAAACAAAACTGCTTATATCGTCTACGCTAATTATTTTCCATGTGCTTTTCTGTTTATATCTCGGGGTGCCCATTCTGATGTAACTGAGTACGTCAGCTCCAGTTGGATCCAGCCTCTTGTGAAGACGTCATCAGATGACCCAACCCCTGTGAAGAGACGACTCCAACTCCTGCCAGGACTTCAGATGACACAAACTGAATCAACATGCACCAATGGAAAATGTTACATATATTGTAATCATATTGATCACAACTTGTAGTTATGACTTGAATGAGCTCATTGTTTCTACCGTGAATTAATACATTACTGCGTGATTTGTATATCTACATTTCTTAGATAAGAGATCACTCTCAATTGTAATGCATTTTTTTGTAAAGCTGCTTTGAAACGATATTGTGAAAAGCGCTATACAAATAAATGAGAATTAAAATACAGCAGTTTGCTAACATTCTGTTCAGGCACATGTTGATTTGTAAAGAGGAGAGCTGGTTACTTCATATAGATCATTGGGTTAGACAGTAGAGAAGAACAAGAAACTCAGCCCTCAAGAGTAATTAATCTATTTCAGAACCGTCCAAGTGCAATAATCTGTAATCAAACGAAAGCAAATAAGTGCCATGCACAAATACACAGAGCTCCTGAAGTGGGACTCCCTAGTCTACATGTGAGTTGATTTGTTTGTCATTAAATGTATGGACTACGATAGTCTCGTTGACATTTTTATGTGGTTATACAGAGGTATTTACTACTATAAACCCCTATAAGCTACTAAAAACGCTCTATGACTCCTGATTGACAGCGACTTTGTCAGATAATCACATTTTAGACATCAGGACGCCCACTTTTGTGTATTGAACGTACTAGATGGTCGAAAGGCAGTGTGTTGTCATGGATACAGAGGTCAAGGGGCAGTCGATTACAGAGATAAGAGTGGATTGTTATAGTCACATACCCTCTTCACATAAAACATTGAGCTCATTTATTTGACAAGGTATCTCTTTGTCTAAGAAGCATACTTGAAATTCTCATTTAAAAAAGCATTCAGTGTGTCAGTAGCTAGTGACATGATTTGCTAGTGGTGCTTCAAAAGAAGGCCTCTGAGAAGCATTCTGACTGGCTTATTTATCTTTTACCAAGATAAATGTTAGCTCATCGGAACTACACACCCTTATATTATATTATATTATATTATAATTTGATTTTTTCTTCTTAATAAATCAATTATTTTCTTGTTTTAAATCAAGCTGCTCCTTTGTGTCAGAATTTTTATATAAGGGTGATATCCATTACTCACTAGCCTCTAATAATTGATGTTGTTGTCATGTTATTATGTTATGTTATAATTTACTGTCAGTATTTTTTAGATAAGGGTGATATCCATTACTCACAATAATTGTTATGTTATGTTATAATTTACTGTTTAATTTAGGCCAAGCTCCTTATTTGTGTCAGTATTTATATAAGGGTGATATCCATTACTCACTAGGCTCTAATAATTGTTGTTATGTTGTATGTTGTTATGCTATGTTATCTCAAATGTTTTGTTATGTTATAATTTACTGCTGTTTAATTTAAGTTAAGCTCCCATTTGTGTCAGAATTCTTATATAAGGTAATATCCATTACTCAAGGCTCTAATAATTATGTCATGTTGTTATGTCAAATGTTATGTTACGTTATAATTTATTGTTTAATTTAAGTCAAGCTCCTTATTTGTGTCAGTACTTTTATATAAGGGTGATATCCATTACTAGGCTCTAAAAACACTGTTAAACACTAATAAAACAAAGGGAGACTGACCATTTAATCAGTGAAACCTCTGGTGAGTTCTGAGATTGTCTCAATTTCACTTAATTTAACACTAATGAGTTAAATCTCCCACTATCATATATCCAGCTTAAAAGATTTCAACACAGTACTACAAAAAAAAATTCCCCCTGAAGTATTGAGGTATTATGAAATGTCACGGCTAATGAATTATTGAGACGCCCACCGTGACACAGCAGAAACAGGAGCCAAATGGTTCACTCTCAGATGTTGTAGAGGTGACGATTGGGGTCACTCTATATCCTCCTCATTTTATTCGATAGATGAGGTTCTGCCAGATCTGGGCCACACGACTTTCGAGGTTTACTGTTCTGGCTAGTTACATGACAAGTCAGATCATCAGCATCAGGTTCCACCTGAAGTGTTAATACACAACCGCAATGCATCGGTGTGATTGACATATTGTTAAACTCTTTGTAGCTCAACAGGCGTGTTGCACAACCAACATCAGGGTCATGGCCCATCAATTCCCAGGAACACCTATTATAATCAAATGTATACTTTGCTTGCAAGCTGTAAACAAATGTCTGATGAATTCATAAAAATTTGAATTTATTGGCTTGGTAAAATTTCTCATGTAGCTACATGGAAGTCATTACACAGTGGCAGAAAATACTGCAAAACATATTAATCATCTCTGAATCATCTCAAAATTATATCTGCAAATTTGAAATGAAAAACGAACCCAGTGCCCTCTAGCAAATGAATATGGTCTCATAAAAAGCAAGAACATGGACACAAAAGCTTTTGTTTGAAAATACATTTGATCATGAAAAAGAGTTAGACTATTAACATATTGTTTGCATCTGTGATCTTGTTTACTGCATTATGTTGTAAAACAAGGTGTGTCTCCTGCTCATGTACAACCTGAAGGGAGTTGAGAGGTTTCTTTGTTCTGCCACCCTCCCAATCTTTGCTGACCCAGAAACCTGAGTCTCTCATTTCTAATATTGACTTGATCAGTAGTGCGGGTGGGCATCATGACACCCGCCATGTTGGCCTACTGTACAACTAACATTCCAATAATGTTTGCCAAATGAGATGGGGCGTTCCCTTAATGTTTTCTCTAATGTTTGCAATAACAAAAGTTTTTTTAAACTGGACGTTTTGAACATTCAGAGAACATTTAGAATGGGAACATTGGCAAAACGTTCTTAGAACATATTTTTGTCAGCTGGGAATCCTCACAACATCTAAAGGCTGGAATACATTACAACATTTTTCCCCAGATTGTTGCCTTGATTTACAGTCTGGGGATGTCCATCTGTTCGGACCAATACACCAAAACATTAGAAAACATTTTCATTTGTCATACATGTATGTCTATGTCTCCTAGCAATGAGGTGCACAATTCTGCATGAGTTTGTGTTCGGAAGGACTTTAACGTCTGGTACTGTATGATGCCGTTATTCTCTGTAACCATTTACAAAGTCAGCAAGTGAATGATGCCGGTAGCACTTTACTTTACAGTCCTGTTCCCCATGTACATATTATGTACTTATTATAGTAATTGCATTTACTACACCTGAACCAACCCCTAAACCTAACCTTAACCCATGTAGTTACCTTATGTTACCCAGTACTTTCTTAAGTACACTGTAATACTGCAAAATAGTGCATTGGTCCTATCAGATCTGAATGATCTGCCTTCTGTCACATGCTGTTAACAGTTTGTGTATTTTTGATCACAAGTCTTGATCACAAGACAGTCTGCAATCACAAGGTTTTTCTAAGTAATCATACAGAGCTTGCTTTGTTATCCCTGCTGCCCTCCTTTTAAAAGTCTCCAGGTTTGACTATACTCGCACAGATGCCTACACACCTCCTGTTGAAGTGGAAATTTTATGTGAGAACTTTCTCTTTCTAAAACAAACACGTTTTTCAAGTCAAAGATCATAGACATGAGAATATAATTAGTGTGTTTACCAGGGTTCTTCTATGTAGCCTTATTACAGTCCTAAAGAGCAATACTTGTTTAGTTGCATAACATAAAAGATAGGTTGTCGTTGCTCATCCTGTCATTTCAAACAGGAATTTTCTTAACACAAAAGGAAAAGTTTAGCAGAATGTTGACACTGCTATTATCCAGTGAATGTCTAGTGAATTCTGCTAAAGGAAAGGTTTAGCAGAATTTTGACACTATTTTATATAATGTCAATAGGGGTTAGTGGGGGACCTGATTAACTTTTTCCCTGCTAGCATTTTTTTTTTTATTTTTTTTTTAGTTGTCAGCCTTCGCCAGCATTTTTGATAATTTTCACAAAACTTTCATGGACTATTTTTTTTTTTTGCATGAATAGGCCTATCTGATGCAGTATATCAAAAGAAAGAGAGCCTCTTCTTTTAAACAAAACACCTTGTTTTATTCTAGCTTCATGCATTCTGTTTGATCAACTCTTGAATGTGGGTGTTTCGTTTTAAAAAGTAGCATTTTAAACTAGTCTTTTTTTCAAAGACTAGCCTACAACGTGCATAATCAATGTTTTTATTTTTTGGTGCTGCTTCTGTTTTTGTATGTGTTTTGATCCGGAGATACTGTACTCTTTAAAGGGATAATTCTCCAAAAAATGAAAATTAGCATATGATTTACTCACCCTGAAGCAGGTGTATCTGACTTTCAGACGAATGAAATCGGAGTTATATTAAAAAATGTTCCGGCTCTTCCAAGCTTTATAATGGGAGTCAATGGGTATATTTTTTTGGAAGTCCATCAAAGCGCATTCATCCATGATGAAAGTGCTCCACACGGCTCTGGCGGGTTAATAAAGGCCTTCTGAAGAGAAGCGATGTGTTCGTGTAAGAAAAAAATCCATATTTAAAACTATCGACTAACATATAGCTTCCGGCAGACGGCCGTATGCAAGTCGCCTTAAAAAAGTAACAATTGACGATGTATGACGTAGGATGTAGGAGTAACGTAAGTTTTGACGCCTCTCGCGGTTCAAACAAACAGGGCTGGGCAACCGCGTTCGTCATTACAGTGCATCAAGTTCAAGGATTAGTCTTTCGCCGTAAATTGATGCGTACGGCCCGGCCGTCTGCTAGTTATTTTAGTCGATAAAGTTTTAAATAGCCTATGGATATTTTTCTTACACGAACGCATCGCTTCACTTCAAAAGGACTTTATTAACCCGCCAGAGCCATGTGGAGCACTTTTATCATGGATGGATGTGCTTTGATGGACTTCCAAAAAAATATACCTCCCATTATAAAGCTTTAAAGAGCCAGGACATTTTTAATATAACTCCGATTGTATTCGTCTGAAAGAAGTAGGCCTAAGTCTTATACACCTATGGCTTCAGGGTGAGTAAATCATGGGCTAATTTAATTTTTTGGGTGAGCTATCCCTTTAAGAAACTGTGTAATAGCGCCCCCTTGTAGAACAGTAAAAACATGGAAATCAGGAAAATGGCGGCAAAGCGTCTCATACATGACGGAAAATTCCGTCAGTGGTGAGGAAAGAGTTAATAACATCTCACCATGAAATAAAAATTGAGTCGACAATTCTCATTTATGGAATCACTCACATGAGATCACACAGAGCCATCGCAAGGGCTGTGCGAACTGTGCAACCGTAGGGCCTCGCGCCACTAGGGGGGCTCGCAATCTTGCTGGGTTTTTTTCTCCCCCTAACAAATTAAGGGGGGTTTTCATAGGGCTGTAATCTTCCAGTCGTTTAATCGATTTATTGGTCGACACGTTCTGGATTTTTTTATTTTTTGACGTGTTAATTTCATCGGGTGGAAAGCACTAATTGCGAATGGGGGTGTTTTCAGAGCACCCCTGTTTCACAGGCAAGCGGCAACCTCCCCGTCTCTCTCTTGAAACCAACACGGAAGTGAAATAAACTGCAGTTCATCGAGTGGCCGCTTGAGGCTGACTGCAAAAGCGAGTCAAATCTGTATCTCCCCCATGTTAAAATGCCTCACTTCACAGCAGAAAAAAAACATGTTTACAGCCTGGTGGCAAATAGTTGTTTTGGTCTATATCGCTAATTTTGCCCTTCATGACGACTGTGAGGGGGGTGAATTTTTTTTACAACTCATCCGTTGAAATTATATTAAGCCTTAAAGTTCTGCATAATTAAGGGCGTGGCCACTTGAGTGACAGGTGGATTGCCGCTGCTTTCACTGCTAGTTGTCTGCTGTCTGTTAGCGTCACCCTCAGCTGTGTTTGTGCTTTTTTCGGGATTATTTCATACAATTTAATACACGTATTATACCTTCGCCCATGCACGCCGTTGGATTCCGTCGTTGTCGAGGATGGAGAGAACAACCAGCGCTGTATTTCCAGTTGTTTTCCTCGCATGCACTAATCTGGATGTCTGACAATTTCATTGCTTTTTTGAGTTTAGATTTAAAAACGTCTGTAGATATAGAGACCACACTAATTATGGGGTACTGTTGCTCTCACGGAACAGATATGCTTATTTAACTTTGTAGTGTAAAATAAAAAGTACCGTCAGATGAAATCCTGCAGGTGTCAGCTTTCTCTTCGTCCATGCACACTTAAATGAGCGCGGATTTCTAGTGCATTTACTTGAACTTCTGAGGTAAAATCTTTAATTGCTGGTTTAAAAGCTGGTTTAACCCATCTGAGAAATTGAGAGGCGGCCAAAATCAGATGAAAATCAGACTGAATAAAGCTCTTTTATGAACTTGAACTTGACGTGCGATGCCATGCTGACTGACATGTAGGGCCTATGTGCATGAATCACTCACTGTCACACGCACAAGCTCAGAGCAATACTGTAAGTAACTGTCTGCATGATAATACATTTTTAACTAGCAGAATAATAATGCATCACGACGATACACATAGTTGACTGCTTGTATGTTGTGAGAAATGTGTGTGATCTGTCAGTGGCGGCCTTAAGCATCTGGGGGCCCGTTTCTATAACTAATATGGGGCCCTACCCACATAAAACATAAACATAATAGAGCAGAAAAACCAAGGATTCCTGTTGGTTTGCATCAATAGTATATTATTTTATTACGTGCACTTTCAGCTTCATGAACAGGCAGCTCAACATAGAAATAATACAACCTTATTTGATTAAAACCATACAGTTATACAGCGTTTTACGTTGGGATAAGCCTCGCCCTTTCACGCAGGGTAACTTCACTTTTGGTAGACTGAATAAAGCTTTTCTTTTGTTGTCCGATGTCTTTCGTTTTTCAGCACCACTGGCATGTACGTTTCATTTCCTCTTAAAATTATTTTCCTGCTCAAAATAACATTTTAACCTAACGGCAAAAAAGGCAAAGGTGTAAATACATAAACTACCAATATTATACTTCAGATCCCTTAAGCGGTTCGCGGGAGTGGTAATCGTCACCATGGTAACCACGAGTTCGTCCAATCAGAGACGTCAGTGTTTTGGGTTGATTTCGTAGCTTGTGGCTTTTAAAGGAGCAGAAACGTTCATTTCACAACCTCGTAGCTCGTGGTCAATCTACCTTGGATGGTTTAGACATTATGGCTGAAAATCAATATCCTATGGAGAAAATGAATGGGATTTTGCTGGCCTGTTGGGGCCCCCTTGGAGGGCGGGGCCCGTTTCAATTAAAACGGGTGAAACATAGGTAAGGCCGCCCCTGTGATCTGTGTTATGTACTGTTGAATAGCCTACATGCTCTTAACTAATTGCCCCTTTTGGGATTAATAAAGTTGATAAAAAAAGTAAACTAAATAGTCTCACTTTTAGTTACGTCTTTTAACTATTATAATATTTCGAAAGGCAAAAAAAATAACTTTAACTATTGGCTTTAATTCTTCAATCAGCTGTCAATTTAGCGCGAGGCCCGTAGCATGTAGCATTAGCACCTCTGCTCCACCCACGACCCACCTCTTTGCCCATTTTATTTTATCCGGTAGTGAATAGAGGTGACGCGCTGCCAAGATGGCGACGGTTAGCCCCGCCCACTTTAGGCTTCAAAAACGCTCTTCAGAAACCTACGGGTGACGTCACGGATACTACGTCCATATTTTTTTACAGTCTATGTTCACAGGTAACAGCCTGTCTTCAAAACACCCCCTTGTTTTCACTTTTTTGGATTAGCCCAACCCACTGAAGACAGATTGAAGAAAGTAGCCTATGGAGGTTTGCTGAATATTAATTTAATTGCGAGCGTTTAATTTACTGTCAGTCCTCCTTTACCATGTCAAAGACATCGACAGTGTGGCAGCATTTTACGAAAATAGATAACGGAAAAAAATTCGAATGCAAGCAAGTTTGCATATCACAGCTCGACTACAAACATGGCATATCACCTAAAAACAGACAGTAAAAGAAATGGACACAGCGACCCCATTGATTTCAACGGAGAAGACTTGAAGCCCGATTATTGCACTTCCTGTCTGATGTCTGAGCGAGTGCGCAGGCTCAAACTGACGACAGTCTGATTGTTGAAAATCTTCTAGTAGCTGTGCCAAGAAAAATCTGAATAACCTAATTCCTCAAAAACGTTGTTGAAATATTTTGCCCCGTTGCTTTTATGGACTCTCTATTTATGGGCTTCTCCCTTGACTTTGTGCCTTCATGTCCCCCCTATTGCCTCATAGACAGTAAAAGATTGCTGCGAGCTTCTCCTCCTGTCTATACGGTAATGTCTCTATTGTGCGACAGAAAGTCCCGTGGTTATGACGCAATCTTTAGCCTATTTTTACAAAAACGGCTTCTACGGGGTCGTAACGTAAGATACAAAGTAATGGAGCATTTTATACATTGTCGTGTTTCTTTAGAAATAAATAATCGACAAATTAAGCCTTATGAACGCCTCAGATGGAAAGTTATTCGCTGTAAAAGTGACCCCAAAATGAATGGGAGTCAATGGGATGCTAACAGCAGGTGAAGTTCTGCTACAATGGCGGCTCCCGCGAGGCTTCAACTTCCGGCTGATGGATTACCCCCTTGCCTAAAAACGGTGAGGTAACTTGTCTGCGTTGGGCCCCATCTGTTTTGAGTATGCTATATGAATGAACATATAAGAATTGGCATTGAAATATGCCCATTAGTAATAATCATGTTTATAACTGCAGGCGCACCCGCACGCAACGACGGTATTGCGTAGGCTAATTGTGCTGTAACGTTATTTGTTTTGAGCCAGTAAAAAAAAAAAAGTTAATGATCTCCATACGGGTGATTATCCGCTTATCATTAGGCCTATTTAATCTACCCACGAACTAAATTTACACTACTCAACAGATTTTAAACATTTGAAAATATATTCGTGTCTCAGCAAGGACATGCACAGAGCGGCTGAAATGATAGTGTCTGTCAGTTATAATATTCATACCTGCAAATAGTCGCTTTTCGGCGAAATTCGCCGTTTTGAATAAAAATATGTCATTTATGGGAATCGTGTAGATCCGATGAGGTTTTTTTTTCGGGTGGTGGGGGGGGGGGTTACACTTCGGTAAACTTCACAATAATAATTGGGAATGTGCTAATTAGACTGGAGTGGGAGCATAGGCGTCTTTCGAGCTGTTATGATCTTTTTGGCGCTCTGATGATGCAGTCACTCAGATCGCTGTGAATCGATCACCTGTTCCGCTTTACAGCACGACAAAAATCATGAATGAACTCAGGGCTCGACATTAACGCTTGGACAAGTGAAAGATAATTTTATTTGCCCGACCGGACAAGTTACTTAATTTTAGTGACAAAAAATAACCAGGGATGCATCGAAACGCAAGAATGAATGTGATTTTATTACATACAATGTAAACAGCGCTTGATAATGGGTTGTGTATTTCTGGTAACAACGTCGCGTTGAGGCTCTTTGTTAGAGACACATTCGTGGAGAAATCAAAACAACTGAGTGAAACAGCACACAGAAAACTCACAGAAGAAATGTACTGAGGTAAGAAATAGTTGTGTTACGTTAAACTAAATCATATGTTATAAATAAAACAACTAGGGAGCTGTTTTGCTGAATATTATTATCACGATTGAAAATGTTACATTGAACTTATAGTTCAATAAACAAGTAGCGTAGTTAATATTTATTATTAAGCTACTTACATTTTAGACACAAACAATATCAACTGTTTTTGTTCTATTTCACAGACGAAATGAATAGTTCCACAGGAAAGCAACAGCAGCGCGGTCTTTTGTTACTGAATGATTCAGCGTTTTGAACAAATCTTTTGTATGAATGACTCAATGACTCACTAGTTAAGACGGTCCCTTGCCGCCACCTATTGGCGGTTTCGTTTCATGTTTAAGTATTGCATTTTTTTTTATTTGTATATTCAAACATTCATTTAAAACATCAATCTAATAACATTATTTATCGCAGTTGTAATTATTTAATTTGATGGGTAACAAAATTACCCCACCCGCCCTCCCCCTCCCCATATGTCACCTTTTTCGGCACTGTTGAGTTTGCAGGTATGAATATTATGACAAAAACAATTGTCTAAATTATGTTGCATATTCCTCAACAGTTCTTGTGCTGATATATCACTAGTTGACATAGTAGCCTACTATTTACGGAAATCATGGCTTTATTGCGCAGGTGCACGTGATGCAACGCCGTCAGAGCCGACAGAGTGTGTAATTTTAGTACCAAATAATTAGGTCAAAAACGATTTAATATACTGCAAATAGCCTATTAGTTTTTTTATGTTTATTTATAATTCATTTAAGCGGACAAGGCTAACAAGTAGGCTGCGCAGCTCGCATTTCAAGTTCGCACAGGGCCTCGCACCCCACCTGCGACACTGCAGATCACAGCAATAGCAAACCCCAACGATCCAATCAATTCCCGATGGACAAAATCCAGTCCAGCCTTACATGTTTTTTTGGTTTGAGAAGCCGTTTCAGTCAGACTCGTCACATTAGGGAAGAAAATACTGTCGCGATTCGCAACTTAAATTTCACGACTAGAAAGAAAATGGGTAACACTTTAGAATACGGTTCCTTCGTTAATGAATAACTACACAAGAACCAATGCGTAACACAATATTAACGATCTAGTAACTATTATTAACTAACAAGAAACTCTGATTAACGAACTAGTAAGTAATAGCGCACAGATGAAAGTGGTAGTTCACTATTAACTAATCAATAACTACTATTTTTTTAATGATTCGCAGAGAACTACTTAAAAAGTTTATTAACAATCTAGTAACTACTTTTAACTAAAAATAAACTTTGATTAACGAATTAGTAAGTAATAGCGCACAGATGAAAGTGGTACTTCACTATTAACTTATCAATAACTACTATTTTTTAATGCTTACCAGAGAACTACTGAAAAAGTTTCATAATTCATGCAAAACTAATCAATAACCAATGCAGGACAGATGACTAGCACTAAATTAACATTTTAACTGCTACTGTAAACGAATACACAAGGTTGTTTACGTGATCAATATGTAATAGCATAGCAGACTTATGATTTGGGAAAGCTGTTAATAATTGGCCTATGCTGTCTATTTATCAACTGAATAATTTTAAAGAAATGGATTTTTAAATGCAGTTTTCCGGCATTCTTCTGGACTGGCATTGAATCACTAGAGTCATAGCGAGTACTAGAGCATACTGAGTCCTCAGCCACCCAAATACCATATACAGTTATTTTATTATTTAGCCTACCTCCCAAAAAAACTCCTAGCTCACATATATATATATATATATATATATATATATATATATATGTGTGTGTGTGTGTGTGTGTGTGTGTGTGTGTGTGTGTGTGTGTGTGTGTGTGTGTGTGTGTGTGTGTGTGTCTGTGTGTGTGCATATCTTGTGAGTGATTAGAAGATTCTATTGGCTTTTCATTAGTAACTACTGTAAGAATCATGGTAACAAACTTGTAATGACTCAAGTGTTACTACATACTTCTATGGGAATTACTAATTATTTGGATCCGTATTCTAAAGTGAAGATCATGGGAACTAACCAGTAATGACTAAAGTGTTACTACATACTTCTATGGGAATTACAAATTATTTGGATCCGTATTCTAAAGTGAAGATCATGGGAACTAACTAGTAATGACTATGTTACTACATACTTCTAAAGAAATTTTCTAAAAGTATATTTAAAAGTTCACCAAAAATCTCAAACGCTTTAAATGACTTTTGTGTTTGGTTGCACAAATCATGACTAGATCATGTAACACTTGAGTACTAGTTAGTTCCCATGATCTTCACTTTAGAATACGGATCCAAATAATTAGTAATTCCCATAGAAGTATGAAGTACCACTTTCATCTGTGCGCTATTACTTACTAATTCGTTAATCAGAGTTTCTTTTTAGTTAATAGTAGTTACTAGATTGTTAATAAACTTTTTCAGTAGTTCTCTGGGAAGCATTAAAAAATAGTAGTTATTGATAAGTTAATAGTGAACTACCACTTTCATCTGTGCGCTATTACTTACTAGTTCGTTAATCAGAGTTTCTTGTTAGTTAATAATAGTTACTAGATTGTTAATATTGTGTTACTCATTGGTTCTTGTGTAGTTATTCATTAACGAAGGAACCGTATTCTAAAGTGTTACCAGAAAATGTAGGTGGGTTTGGAATGACACAAAGGTGAGAAATTATGACAGATAAGTTGTAGAGTCTGTAGCTACATTTTGTGTACAAAATAACATGATTGATTTCACATTTGCATTGGGCCTTCATGTTAATGATCTGTATGGAGACAAACAAAATGGCATTGTCGTCTGGACTCGTCTCATCCCCCATATGGCTCTGAATCCTTTTAAACTAATTTTTATAGCGACCATAGATGATGCTGCACCTAATTAAATCTCACTGTGCAGATTATTTTAGTCCTCTACTGGAAATTACTGACGAACAGATGGGATTTGTTCCCAGGAAATTACATATTGCTCCAGAATGTAATTTGTGGTTGCTTAAGCACACATGGCTGTGTTTAAAATTGTTTTCGCTGCTGTAATGCAGGTAAATTAACTATACGTTGTGGTTATGCTTTGATGTAGCAAATGTGTTAATCGATCGGGCGCATTCGCAGATGACACCGCTGCCTCGAGCGGCGCTGCAGTGGAAAATGGAATGGATCCTACAGCTGTTGCCAAGCCGTCAGAGCCGCGGCCTTCAACCGCGAATAGATCATTGTCAGCAGCAGCAGTAATAGGATTTTGTGACCCACTTCCAAGATGTGACAGTTAAGTTTGTGAGACTGCGCTTGACTGTTTATTTGCACATCACTTATGTCCTTGGATGCATTTTATAGTATAGCTATACGATTTTGTGTGTGTAGCCTAGCCTACTCCCTGGGTGTGTTTTCCTTTTTCTCCACAAAGTAGGTCATAGCCACCTCTCCCTCCTTCTCCATTTTCCTGGACCTCTATCTCTCGCTCTCTATGTTTCTGCCATGTCTGTCAAGTTCTTACCCTCCATAATCTTTCCAGCCACAAGGTACCAAAGCTTCACTTTCCAGATGAGATGGGGGAAAAAACAACCAATACACTGAAAAAGGTTTCCATTCGCTACAGAAATTTGTTTGTAATGTAAACCACACTTTGCTCAGTCTCTCATTTACTGTCTGCTTTTTCTGCTTTTCCCCTTCAATGGAAACTGACTGAAATAAGTAATGAACGTGATTTAGAGCTAATGTGTTATGGTACGTAACTGTCTACAGCTGAATGAAAAAGCTAAATCAAAAGAATAAAATTCAACAATCACTAAAATCTGTCCGTCTGTCTGTCTGTCTGTCTATCTGTCTGACTATTCGTCTGTCTATCTATTTGTCTGTCTGTCTATCTATTTGTCTGTCTATTTGTCTGTCTGTCAGTAATGTTTAATGCAACTTGTAGATGAATACGAATAATGTTTACAGAGCTTAGTTTACCGCTAAGCTGACTATGCAGAGAGTGGATAAGCGTCTGTTATGTAAGTAAAAATATGAAGTTCCCAAAGTCACCACCAGAGATCTCTAATTCCCCACCATTCATTCAGACGTAAATACAAAAACACAATAATTAAAGGAATGACGTTTAATGGTTGTATTGGAATAATTTGAGATTATGACACTTTTAGATTCTGTTTTTCTTCTTCTTCAGAGTATGTTGTCATTTTTTAGGGAATTGTTGAATTTTCAATGCCAATGCTTTTCTTTAATATTTATATTTCATTATTTACCTTTCTTTCTCTCCCCTTTTTTGGTCATTGGAATTATTCTTCTACTCTGTGTGATGTTCCCATTCACCCAAACAACTATTACATTATAAATAATATGGGAATGATTGGAACTGGGTGATTTAAAAGCCCGAGTGCAAATAATAGCTAACAGAATTACATGACCGAGGGGCCATTATCTATTCAGCTTACATAAAAAGAATATGATGTGCATTCATCATTTCAAACAAATAATGACAGATGAGTGGGGTGAAAAATTATCATTGTGAAAGAAAATGACCAGCATATGACCCTAAACAGGGTGCTATGTAATTAACAGTTTTCTCTGGATAGAGAGCTGAGCAAAGTGTCTACAGAGGATGGAGGAAAAATAAATGACTGCACAAGTATATTGCTTTGTGATAAGGGATGAAAGGAGGGAGGGAGTAAGACATAAAGAGACAGAGATGAACAGACTGTGTGTCCCACACTTCCTTCAGGCAACAAGGGAAATAGAAAGATAGTGGAACTAGTACACAGGGGACAACCAAAGTGAAGGATAAAAAAGAAGGGACTTGGGAGGGATGGATAGTGAGGATGTTCAAAGGGATATGAAATAAAATTTTCACTTCAATCTGTAACATATTCTGCAATATTGCTATCCTTTTGTTTTGTCTGAAAGAGAAATATGTAATAAACTAGGTGACTTTAGGTGACTAGGTCTTCCACCCATTTGTTGACTGCAGATGTTTGACTCTAACTGATGTTAGTTAGAGTCAAACATCTGCAGTCAACAAATGGGTGGAAGACGTGTGAGTCATTGTAAATGTGTGTGTATTTCTGGTGGCGTGGCATTTGTATGTGTGATTTAAAAAAAGTAGGTCAGTCATGGTGGACACTGGGTGGACACGAGCGCCCTTATGCCCGCCTATCATTTCTAAGCTAACATCCTATTGAAACCCGTGTGGCTTGTTAAAGCAGAACAACATGAACTTTGGTATAGTGGTATGTACAGTAGACATGCTCTACTTTGATTATAAGGAAATAGGCTTAATATATTGATCCTTTTACATTGTGCGAAAGGTTACAAGTAATGACTGAAAGGTTGTTCATATGAAATTTCATTGCATTTCCATGACGGTACTTCTCTTCCACTCTGAGTTGGCGTTCGGTGTGTGTTTGGGCTGGCAATCCTTGTGTGCGTGTATTTGTCAGCATTATATTCACCCTTTGTTCGATTGGCATTGTTCAGAGAAAAGCAAAGATAAACTTCATATTGAGGGCGTGACTCTCTAGGTAAATGGCCAGGCTTAGTAGCGTACATGTGCTGAATAACGCTGACAACTTCAAAGACCTTTTTCCGGCAGCATTTACGGGAACTGCTGTTTCCCATAGAGACAACAATATCATTTTTTTTACCTATCAGATAGCAGGTGATAACAGATATCAGCTGTCATGAGAGCAATAGACAACAGGTCTATGAACTGGTGAGTGTCGTTGGAGGAAGTAACTTGGTATCCGAGCTGATGTTTGTTAGAACAGCCTATAGGGCATGTAGGAAAAAGACAGAAGAAGAGACGTGACCTGCAGTATAGTGGACATTCATTACAGTGAGGACAGTCATGCCATGCCACTTGTTGTCATGACAGCAGAGGGATAAAGATGAAAGACTGGCAATCATCTTCCTTCACATCCCCATCTAAGAAAGCAAAACCATTTCTAAAAAAAAAAAAAAAGCGTTAACAAGTTTGGGGTATAATTTTTTTAATTTATGTTTAAAAAAAAAGAAAAAAGCCTCATGCTCACCAAGGCTGCATTTATTTGATCACAAATACAGCACAAACAGTATTATTGTGAAATATCTTTGCAATTTTCAATTTTAATATATTTTAAAAAGTGTTTTTTTTTCCTGTGATGGCAAAGCTGAATTTTCGGCATCATTACTCCAGTCTTCAGTGTCACACGATCCTTCAGAAATCAATCTAATATGCTGATTTGCTGCTCAAGAAACATTTTTTATTATTACCAATATTGAAAACAGTTGTGCAGCTTAATATTTTGATCGAAATGGTTATAAAAAATGTTTCACGATTCTTTAGTGAATAGAAACTAGAACCCCATTAAGGCTAGCCCAAACTAAAAGATTTTTTAAATCTTATCAGATTTTCAAACTGTGAGAGACCACAAACATGACGATAAAAACGGTTTTGTTCCTATAGTGTGTGGAGTACCACGATGTGACCAAGACAGCACACCACTGCGCACTGCGTCTGAAATCGCATGCTCTTGGTACTTATTTTGAATAAGTAATTACTTCACGACCGCTAAAAAACTGTTCTATATAGTATGAATGTGTGTAGTATAAATGTAATCTGGACATACTACTTTTGCTATGCTCTCATCATCGCGTGACCCACCATCATAAGTTACGTCGCTTTACTGCCATTCACAAATCATCTCCCGTTGCCTCATGGCAAAATAAAGGGCCTGTCCAAATACCCATACTTGCGGTCTTTGCACTTGACCACTTGTCTACGTATTTCCTGTAGTTGGCCAGTGTTTAAGTAGGCATGAAGACTGCAAGTGTGAGTAGAACTTTTGATTACCCAATGAGACACACTTATAGTGTTGCAAATATGCAAACTTTGCATTTTAAAATAAACTTCTTAATGTCTGTTCAGTAGTCCCTATGCAACATCTTGCGATTTCACGGCACGCAATTTCCCAAACCTAATGCACAATAGGATATGCTTAGCCTCGAATACTGCTTCGGAGTAGTTTGGGTTTAGTGTGCTTTGAGGGCACTGCGCTTTTTGATGGGACAGTCTTGCACACTTGCTTTCTGTTGCATGCTCGTGTTCTCAAGTGGCGAAGACCACAAGAGTGGGTTTTTGGACAGGCCCAAAGTGTCCATCGTATGATTGGATTGTCGGTAAGAATTGGGCCCAAAATCGTCCCCGTTTATCTTGTGTGTGGGTGCCTTAAGTCATCGTACAACTAATTGTTTAACTCGTACTGTACCATTTTTTTTATTCCATTTCACTGTCCTTAACTTGATTGTGTTTTTATGATGACGGTATTAGCTGCTGACGTATTGAAAATCCACCAGAGAGGATGCCATCTGCGGCTTTCTGTCTCTCAAGAAATAATTTGCGCAGCTTGTGTTTACTTGAATGAGTAATATACATGTGCCAGAACTGTAATCCGTGAAACACCGGTATGCAAGTTACTCATTTATTTTCAAGTAGCGCCATCTGACATCTTCTTGATGATACTGAGGATGTCCTGCGGGAGCAGCCTGAGATTAAGATGTTTATGTTATTGCTCATTAGTTTCATTTGAGACACTCAAGAAAAGTATGAAAGTGATCCAAATGATCCATTGTAAATGGTAGATGAGTATGAGATAATCATCTTTGAAATATTCTCAATAATTAGAGATGAGTCAACAGAGACTCATGCCTTCATTTGTTAAGCTGCGAAACAAAATGTCCAGGATGTCGATGCAATTCTGGCCATCTGGGAAGAGGCAGACCATGGAAACCATGAGCAATGGTATGTGAAGGAAATTTTAACAGGCCCGAGACGACTGGTTTGGAATAAACACAGACTTCAATCCTGAAAGTCTCCTCGGACAGAAGGATTCATTCAGGAACATTCTTTCCTATAATATAATATAATGTAGTTTATATAATGTGATTGAAGTAATAGGGATTTTAAAGGGGTATTTTTAGTATGGGTGAAGATTACTAGGGGAGCTGCAGAAAGGAGAAGTGGAGAAAGGAACAGAAGATGAAAGGAGAAGAGTATGATGGAGGAGAGGATGGGCAGGGTAAAACCGGATTACACCCTCGCACAGAGAAAGAGAGGGATTATCCAGCCTCTGAAAGAGGAGAAGAGTCAGCGGATTAAGCAGATAACGAAGAGGAGTGGTGAGGGGATTACGCCGATGAGAGCTGGATTCTACAATAATCCCTTCTGAAAAAACAACATTTTATCGACTGCCAAACACACTAGCGCTGATTGTTAATATATTCTTCCATAACCTCATCCACTCTTCGCCTGAAATTCATTTGCCATTAGATCATAATGCAATTCTAATCTCACTTTACAGTAAGATTCTTGTCTTGTTTGCAGCAGACATTTAATATAAACGGTGCTTCATTCACTATCTCTCCGTGCGCCTCTATCTAGTGTCAGCCCCCCCTCCCTTCTCGTTCGGAGCGAGCCAGCTCTAATTTAAGAGACCGTGGTTATATAAGGCAGATGGTCAGGAGGTCAGCTGTGTGTGTGTATGTCACCGAGAAAAAAGACTTAAAAGAGGCTGCTTTTGAATGAAAATTTGGAATTCAAGACTGCAGGAAGGTATAAGGAAGAGACTCTGAAACAGGAAGCTATATCTAAACAGAAGAATAATGAAAAGGGAAGCAATGCTCCTGGAGCGGAAACGTTCGTATATTTACCCCGAGGGAGGTGTGTTTTGACAACGCTGCACAAACACTGCTGGAAAGATTGATTTTCCTCATGCTTTAAAACAGAATGCATAAAGGTGTAGAAAAGACAAAGTCTGAGGAACAAACATGGTTCATGATATTGATAGGGACATCATGCAATATAAAGGGCCATAAATCTATAATAAAAAAAACGCATAAGAGAGATTATAGACTGAAAGAAAGCAGAGGATAGAAGGAGTGGCCGCACAGGTGGGGGTGACAAAGCTTTCTTTCAGCTTCCGTGTGTTTCCGCTGGTCCACTAACCTACTTACTATAATCTCTTCTCTCCTCATTTCATAATGGAGACTCCCTGGTTACATCATATTCCTTCTATCTTCCGCACACTTTCGCACGTCCTGTTATTACATCCCCCACATTATTGCCATTATTAGATTTGGCTTCCTGAAATAAAGTCAGTCTCCCTTCCTTCTCCAACACGTTGCTTTTCATCTCTCGGTCAACCTTAACTCGTCTACAAGATGTTCACAAAATTTGTATTTATTTTTGATAGCATTCTTTGAGACGTAAGAAGGGTTTTGCCATTCAAAAATATTTGCCCAGCACCCAGCAGTGATGATGTTTAAGAGCTCCCATATGTGCACGGTTACATCATGCATTTATCCATCAGATGAGTTTTTGTTTCAGTATACAGTCTGTATTTAAAAACTTGTGTATACTTGTGTCATAAAGTCCATGTTTCTTTCTCCTTTGTCAGCATCAAACACTGCATTAATGATTAAATGTTATTTGAAGAGAAAAAGAGACATTTTAATTATTAACGTCACAAATTGACCTATAAAACTTTAAAACTTATCTAAACATCTCTGCTCAAGATTTATACATCTAATAAAAAAATATGCTTTAGCAAAACTTGTGAGATTGAGTTCTCCCTTTTATTTATTTTCTTTGGTTTGTTGTATTCTCATTTGCAAGTCGCTTTGGGTAAAATTGCACATGCTTAATTAAAGAATAATTGATTTATAGGTGTTGTGGCTTGGATTTCAGTTGGCTGTAATTTAGGCAAACTATTTGACTAACCTGGAGTCCATACACAACTGCAAAAAATATCCCTATAAACATAGAAATTTGTGAAAAATATAGTAAAATCTCACTTAGACAACCCCCAGGAAGCATAATAATATTGTAGCATACAGATCTCACACTTTTTAAAATTGCCTTAACCTGTTTTTACTTTATGAAAGAAAGAATACAATGTCACTAAAATAATAATTTGATATTGGACTGGTCTGTTTTAAACCAATAAAAAGCTATCTACACTTTCTCTGACCTAATTTTGAATTATTTGACTATTTATTACAATTGTGTTGAAAGCCTCAGAAGCAGTCAAGTTAAGCACGTTTGCTTCTGTGAGGAAGGAAAAGAATGCCGTGATTTTTTTTTTTTCAGTGGGCGCTGTGCTGTAATCGCTAACTATTGCAGCCGCAGGAACCGCGAGAGATTCCCACGATACTGTTGTGGTGACACTGACACACTGCCACACTTTCCCACGCGCGCTCGAGCTCTGGCACACGGATCCTCCTTAAAGCGCGTGCCCGAGTGCGGGAGCGCGCGCCGCTGCCTGGGGGCATTAGGCGGGCCAGTGGAGCGAGATCATGTGAGAGTCCACGCGCCGAAAGTAGCACAGACGCAGAGAGAGGGAAAGAGTAGAGTGCATCATTTTATTACATAGCCGACAGAGCGCGCATTTACGCAGGGGGGAAAAAGCCAATAATGAAGCGGAATTTACTTTGAACAACCAGATGAGAAGAACAAGTAGGCTGTGCAATAACTTATGAGGTTAAGTTGTTTTTGTTTTTTTGCAACTGCTCTGTTTTGGAGTTTTCAAATTTTCACCTGAGTTTTACTTTCGGCGCTGTTCAAATGTGCCGGAGTTATATTATCATTCGCAGATAATATAGCATAAAAATGAGAGGTAAGTTAAAGAAAATGCATTTTTAGAAACAAAATAAAATTGTTTAATGATTGTAAAAAACTGTCACTTTGACAGTTGTGATCGTGATTGTGATTGTGTTTGCTTTGATGTTACACGAACTGCGCAAAGTCTTAAGCAAAGTAAAGTAAAGCACGCGCAAGCGCGCAAAAATTTCGCTCAGATAATTTGCAAGTTGCAACTGGTGGTTGTTTGTAACATATGTTTCTTCACTACTTTGATTGTTTCTCGCCCCTCAAACATATACCGAATATAACCAGTACACGGAAATCATAAACTTTGCATAGCTCTGTTTGGTTTCTTCGCTTGCAAGCGTGAGAGGGAAGCGATGAACGTCATGTAGGAAACGTCTCTCTGTGTTGCCATGTCCGCTTTTTTAAAACCACTTGGGGATTGTTTTACTTCTTTTCGTTTCATAAATATGGCCAGTTAATGTTTATGGCTAGAATAAATCAGCTATTCAAAATAAGCAATTCTCTTTTCTCCATTATTTGCATGTTTTGATTTTAAAAAGCAAGTTGCTTTTTATTATGTTTTTTTATACCAGGTTGCTTGTTTTTCTTGCTAGATTTGGCAACAATCGTCTCACTGTAGTTACTGTAACTGCCGCTAAGCGCACCTCATTATGTAAGAATTAAACAGCGTGTTTGAAAATGCTTAAAAATATCATAATCATTTGGTGCTGTTATTTGAACTGCATGCTTACTTATTGGAAAGTTCAAATACTGCATTATAGTTGTGCGTAAAGTTGATAGCCTATGTCTTTGGTCACGTATAAGCTCTTAACCGCCATGTTGAACTTGAGCTCCACTGAATGTTTGTGTCTTTATCGTGAAAAAGCTTATCAGTAAGTTCAGGGGAGATCTCTGCATGTCGGTATGTGATTGTGAGCTGTTGGGGCACAGGGAATGGGGGTGTATCTGCTGTGTGTTGTTGTTTTTCAGTCTCAGCATGGCCGCCGGTCTGACGGTCATTCTGCTCCATTGACCTAACTTACTTCTGTCATTGAGGATTACACAGCATATTACATCACTGATAGGCGCGAATTGGTCAGTTTTCATATCTGTTAACTGTTTTCCTTATTGGCATTTTATTTGAACCTTTACCCAGTGCTGCAATGTCGGCATGCCAAACAGTGTGATGGCAAACTGTATACTAAACCTGAAATGCTGTATGAAGGAAACAGCGCCTGCTTTGGTGCGAATGCGTAACAACAAGGGCTCAGTCAAGCAGTTGCGTGTGATTTCAGATATATTAGCTAACTTTTAATAGATTATAATAGTTTATTTTTTATATCCTAGTAATGTTATATTCTGGAATTAGTTATATTTATGCATTGACCCTGGAATGTACAGACTTTTGTTAGTTGAAAATGAAATTCCCAGAATGTGCTGAATGGAAACTAAGTAGAATTGACA
Organism: Tiaroga cobitis; assembly: GCA_030578255.1. Taxonomy (NCBI): domain Eukaryota; kingdom Metazoa; phylum Chordata; class Actinopteri; order Cypriniformes; family Leuciscidae; genus Tiaroga; species Tiaroga cobitis. The sequence continues at coordinate 41,596,531 of CM060598.1, read as the reverse complement.
AAATGTGCAGAGATGTAGCAAAATTAAATGAAATGGGTATTATATATTCAGTATGTTTCTTTTGACTTTATCCATGATCCAGAGGAAAGACACTCTTCTATATGCAGAGTGCTGTAACTTTTAAGCCACCATGGCTTTGAAGACTTAGGCAATGAGCCGTCTATAAATGAATTCTGAGCAGCTTAATGCAGTGGCACTTTGACACCTGCCCATGGACTTTCCATTTATTTAAACCACAACTTAAGCCCGCAGGCAATGGGAGAATGTGACCAGCCACTTGATTTATAAGGGATTAAAATCTCCTTTTGCTAGAAAAAAAAGTCAAGATTTTCAGAATGGAGAGAATGATTTAACAATAAGTACATTATAATTGTTACACACCTTATGGTGTTTTAGTTTATATGTCTTAAATAAAAATGTATTTTTTTGCCATGACTCATGGCTCATTAATAATTTCCAGTTTCCATCTTAATATTTTCATACACAATTTTTCTAAAAATCCTATTTTATTTTTGAATGAGACTTTTATTGTTTCCTAATCCCAGCAGGCATCAAGATAATTAATGCCCATCAAGAGTCACCTTACACTCCCTATCAGCTCATGTTTTTCAACTTGGTGTTGTTACGTATACCAACGAATTACTCAATCCCTCTGTGCATATTTAAAGAGTCTTGCGGTGTCATTCCACAATCTCAATTTACTTAGTATAGGTAGGTCACTTTTAAGTGATGTGTGGGAGAGGAAAAATCATGACTGCTGCTGACCACAAAACTGCTTTGAAATCTCACATGTGTGTAAGTGAATGCAAATGGGACCCTGTTTGCGTGTGATCAGAGCAAACTTGCTGGTGGGGACGCAGAGCAGGCTCCAAAATGTACTCTAATATTAAGTGTGCAGTGTGCAGTGTGCACACAAATCTCACACAGGTTAGGTTAGCTAAGCACTCTTATGCAAATGCTAAGTGCAAGGTAAACGGGACCTTTGGACGTTGCCGAACAAAGTTGTTTGATTATTTGAGATAAAAGGGCAAAGTCTCTGCATTTGTCTTGGGTTTTTCCCAACATCACGCAGTAAAACTGCTGACTGGTGTTCGATGGACTGACATACTGACTAAGTGACATAGTGGCCAAAAGAGAGGAGATAAGAAGAGCTAGATTACTAACCCCATCTTGCCCTGATAAACTAGCACTCTAATAAATCTCCTCTTAATTAGTTTTTCGTCAATCTGACTGCGTTTCTCCTCCGGCTTCTATAGCAGTCCTAAACAAACAAGAGCTGTTTGATATACTTTTCATTTGCGTAAGTGTTTATGAGTGATTGGCTTGATATGTTATGAATAATGGTGACAAAAGGAGATGTTTGTCTTTTATGCACAGCCTGAATGACAAAGGTTCCTGAATTTTTGGTGATTCTGTCATCCTTTCTGACCTCAAATATTTAGTTAATGATACATTTATTCTCATTTTCATTAATAAATTGACCAGAATTAATTGATATTATGGCAAAAAGCTGTAATACTTCATATTTCAGTCATACTTCCTTTGTAGTCAGTTCAGTGCGCATTTACCTGTCATTTTACTATGTGAGTCACAATATGAAAGGTTTTGTTTTGCAGTGTGTGTGTGTGTGTGTGTGTGTGTGTGTGTGTGTGTGTGTAAAAACACACCTGACGCATTGCATGGGAAAACTCGATAGGCTAGGTAAAACTTAAAAGGCTTGATAAATTCAACCTCCAGTCACCATGCACAGAAGCCATAGCTTAAAAATAGTTTTATGTGAGCGCTCCGAGACAGCTGGGACTGTGCTGAAATTCTTGACAGGCTGCCACATGTTGAGGGCAAGTGTAAGTTACAGGGCCCTTAATGAGTGTACTGTAGATATTTCAAGTGTGCAAAAGTCATAAATCAGGCCCATGCCATTACATAAAATGCGCCTCTTGATCTTATGTCTCCGATAAAAAGGTTAATCAGAGTTGTTTATAGTGGCTTTGGATTTGTCTGAAACTGAAATGGCTGTTTTTCCTGATAATATGATGGTCTTTGATTTTGTGGTTCCACCTTAAACATGCCAAGCGGGGAAAAAAAGGAAAAACAAAAAATGTAATCAGATTACAGCGCTTGCGAGGCTACCGCACAAGCGCCTCCCTCGGCTCAGTAGGAAAGTGTGTCAGTAGAACAGCTAAGCCACATAGCCTGACCATGCTACGCAGGTGAGTGGCATGTGAGCGGGCGAGTCAGAATCAAAGCTACGCTGTCACGAGCCAATGGGAACGTGGGAGGGGCGGGAGGGAGGAATGCTCGTCACTGCGTTGCTAGGGTGATCTCCTCTGAATGAGTGTGTTCATGGAATGTTGCCAGACAGCAGTTATATAACACAGGGAGGGTGGGGGCCAGGGGCTCAGAATGGGGTAGAAGGAAAGAGAGCGAACGAAAAAGAATGAATAAGTTCCATTTATTTCACTGGCATATTACATTATGGAATAAACTTTTTCTCCTCAATGTTTGAAAATTACTTCAAGAGATTGTGTTTATCAACCTAGCTTCTGGAAATGTCAGGCAGACGTGTCTCTCCTTCTCTCTCTCTTTTCCCCCACTCTCGACCTCCATTGCTCACACATGTGACGCACGCATCAGCTAGCATTCGGCTCGAAGTGTGAGTCCTCATGTCATTATCCCTGGACGGCCAGTTCTCTTTGTCACAACACATTAGCCGTTACCTAAGATATTGCGTCATTGCGTAAAACATATTACTGACATTTCCTACATCAAGTTCACCTGAGAGGACAGTGTTCCCTGGAAATAACCTTTATTGGATGGGATCCATCCCGAATCATTTGACTCATCTGCAATATGTGCTAGTTGTTAACCTTAGGTCACTGCAGATAAATGCTATCGGCCTGCTATTCTGGGATGACGCTTCTACTTAGATAAACAGTATAATGAAAAGAACAGCTTGTTTTAATGGGATGTAGAGGACTTACTTGTGCACATTTTGTTGTGTATATACTCAGTTTTGTTTAGTTCTAAAGCACTCTTTGCACTCAAAGGCGCTATTCATGAACCTGCAGCTGTTTATAATTCCCACACAGAGCATCACAATCCGCTTAATTCCAGCACAACTATGCCAAGCAGAGAGCAAGCTTTGTTAATAAAGCTGTTTTTGATTCTGTGGTGCAAGGACTTGTGTTATTATGTCATCCTGAGTGGGTTAAAACCTTGAGTCTTTGAATATGTGCTGTAGCGCTTGACCCCGCTCATTGTGCGTTAGCTGTTCATTATTATTATTGAAAGAATATGACACTAGCAAAGTTTCCACGTCCCTGTGAGAGTCAACCCAGACCTTCGGGCTTTGTGTCGGCCTATATTTCTTTTATGCTATTGAACGATTGCTCAAAGATCAATGTGTCAAACAAAGAACGCTGCTGTAGCTCGCCTTAGAACTGTTATGTAGATAGCGGATGGCTTTCAATGCTTTGAGCCAGGACTCTTATATAGGCTGTGTGCTGGATAAGTGCAGGATAACTCTAGCTAATGTTTCAACCACTTCTCCCTCTCTTAGCTCAAATCGAAGTAATCCCCTGCAAGATTTGCGGGGACAAGTCATCGGGCATCCACTATGGGGTGATCACTTGTGAAGGCTGCAAGGTAAGTGAGCATCCTTTGAGTCATCTTTCCTTTTGCTCAATAAGGCTTAAAGGGATAGTTCACCCAAAAATGACGATTCTATCATATTTACTCACCCTCATGTCATTCCAAATGTGCCTTTCTTCTGCGCAACACAAATAATGATGTTTTAAAGATTTTTGTCCATACAGTGATAGTCAAAGGGACCTAAAACAACATTGAATAGCTTTGACTTTCATCATATGGACATTTTTAGAAATATCGTGTTCCACGGAAGAAAAAACTCATACATACATTGGAACAACATGAGGGTGAGTAAATGATGATACACTTTTTGGGGGGGGGGATGAGACATCTTTTTAGGAGACCTACATTTCTTAGAGTTGGTTTAAAGGTTTGTGTTGATCGGTTTTTCATGAAATGTTCCCATTGCTTGAGGGGAAAAATAACAATAAACAGTGTAAGTATACAAGACTTGTTAAAATCTAGTAGAGGACCTTGTAGTTACACCCTGATGACGCCTTCATACTGTTCCCTGAAACAGTAAACAATACAACCTCTTTATCTGATAGGTTACGCGTGGGCGTTTTAAATTTGTCCGTTTAGGACATGTCATTTTTGTAATAAAGGCATTTTAACTAAGGAGTGCCTCGGTTATCAGAGAATTCTTTCTCTATACTGTCTCTTATATGTTCTACCTTGGACCGAAGAGCACCCAAATCAAACTCAAAAAGGAATTGAGCACGCCATTCATCTTGAATCTAAACAGGCTTTTTGACCAGTCAGAAATCTCAATCAGCTTGTATTTGACCAAAGGACACATAGTGTGTGCCAGAGCTGATCTACTGTTTCAGACTCTCTGCCCAAAAGTCTTTGCCAAATGCCAAATTTGAATTGAATCCCATTACTCGACCATGTTTTCGAACCACCAGCCAGGGCACATGGCATTAATAAATGATTATACAACTGCACTGGTTGCCGAATCCATACAGAAAATCCTTGAGATTTTTCTATGCTTTGAAAAGAATGAGGTTTTAGAGTTAATTTAAAATGTAACCCTGATTTTACGATGTTATCCTTGATATTAAATCCTTAATTGATTTACAAACATGGAGAAAATGGAAATGCAGCCTCTTCTTGACTTCAGTTTTCTTTCTTTTTTTCCCCCCTTTTTCATTCATAAAGGGCTTCTTCCGCCGAAGTCAGCAGAACAATGCGATATACTCCTGCTCGAGGCAGAGGAACTGTCTTATTGACCGAACCAATCGCAACCGTTGCCAGCACTGCCGCCTGCAGAAGTGTCTGGCACTGGGCATGAGCCGCGATGGTGAGTCTAATCTAAATTAAGGGAGTTTTCTACTGGATGTGGAGTCTCCTTGAGTCCTATCAAACACCGCTGTGGTCTCAGTGTGAATGTAATGACTTCGTATAGCCAATGGCCACTGGCTATATGTGGTATAATGTTGGCCCGTTTTGTCAGTTCTTATCAACAATCAAATCGTTATCTTTCTTTCAACACCCTCCTTTTTTTTCTCTGCAGCAGTGAAGTTTGGCCGCATGTCAAAAAAGCAGCGCGACAGCCTCTATGCCGAGGTTCAGAAGCACCAGCAGTCCCAGGAGCGGGCAGGGGTTCTGAGCAATGGTGGACCCGGCCACGCCGGTGATGAGGCTGGGGAGAACGGCATCAGCCATGGCCGGGCCTACAGCCGGGGCTCCAGCACCACCCTTAGCGACCTGGATGACATAACCACGCTACCAGACGGTCTCCTGTTGGATCTGCCGCTCACACCGGAGGAAGCCGCCGACTACTGCAGCCTAGAGCTGCTGGGGGGAAGCGGTGGGAGCAGTTCGTCCTCCCAGAGTTCTCCTGAGCCCAGCAGACATGAATTTAGTGACGTGACACACATCAAACACGAGTACCAGACCCTGCACGAGTCGGGACTCTTCACTCGCTCATTACTTAACCCACCTGAAGGCTGTTCCTTGATGGAAATTGGTTAGTACACAGTGATATTAGGAATTTTATTTTATTTTAACTAGTGTTTAAAATTTGAGGATCATTAAGATTTTTTTTATAACTTGAAAGAAGGCTACCTTTGTTATTATAAATACGGTTAAATCAGTAACACTGTGAACTATTATTACAATTTATTACAAAGCTGAATTTTCAGCAGCCATTACTCCTTGATCCTTCATAAATCATTCTAATATGCTGATTTGGTGCTAAATAAACATTTCTTATTATCAATGATGAAATAAGTAGTCGCGTAGTATTTTTCTGGTAACATTATAGAAAAGAAATTGAAATTATATCTAATACTATTTCTTTGTAAATAAAAAAATGAATAAAGTACTATAAAAACAAAATTAGTTCAAAATCAATCAGTTTTAAATACTGAAAATGTAACATTTTAAAATATTTAATAGTTTTACCTATTTAAATATATAAATATATTTAAATGTATAATAGTTTTTAATATTAACTTGTAAATGAGCATGTACATTTAAATATCCAATATTGACTGATACTGATAAATTCAGTAATAATATCACTAATATCTGCCAATATATCATATATCCCTATATGCTCCCATAGTTAAGAAACTTTGTAAAGATGTTGTGCATGGTTAAATTGTATAAATGTATGTTTCCTTTAGAACGGATTACACAGAATGTGGTCAAATCCCACATCGAGACAAGTCAGTACAGCTCAGAAGAACTGAAGAGATTGGCTTGGACCCTCTATACACATGAGGAGATACGTGTCTACCAAAACAAGGTATCTGTCAACTTGCAATGAGATGCATCACACTTTCTAATACCATGGGGTGTAACAGCAAGTTTTATGATGTGTACATTGTGATCCTAGCAATTACCCAACCTCACATTCCACATAAATGAATTCCACAGAATACAATAATTTTTTTAGCAGCCTAATTAAAAGTGGATTAAAAACTATGTCAAATGCTCATCATTATTGCGATCAGAATGTGGGTGGAAGTGTCTAACATATGTTTCTTTATCCAAGTCCACAGAGATGTTGTGGCAGCAGTGTGCTGTGCACATCACGAACGCCATCCAGTATGTGGTGGAGTTTGCCAAGCGTATCTCTGGATTCATGGACTTGTGTCAAAATGACCAGATTATCCTTCTGAAAGCAGGTCAGCATCCACTCTGTGCAAGACCGCAACCAAATCAGATACTGTTTTCCACATTAGTGAATACCTGCAGTAAATACCCTTTAAGTGCCAAGTTTATATCTCTAGTTAAATCTTCTAATACAGTATATTTATAGCATAATAGTTTGAGTTTAGACCGTATGTATTCTTAGTTTCTCATCTGTGTTCTGACAATGGCTCTTTGTCGTTTTCTCTCACCCTTTCTTCCCGTTTGTGTCCTCCCTTTGTGCATTGTGTGGTGTGCGTTTTACCCCATTTGTTATTTAAATGAAAACAAAAAACGCTTTTTTTCCTCTCTCTCTTTAAAACAACCATCATGCCATTCGATTGAATGTTGACATCACTATTTGTCTGTGAAAATGATGACTGTTTTAATGAATCCTCAATTTGAAAACATTTTGTAATTTGTGCAATTAAATCCCAATTGTTTTTTGTTTTCCTCTGTGTACGTGTGGAGCATTCTTTTGCCTGTCTCTCCCCTCTGCCTCCCTCTTTCCTGCCTTTCCTTTGTCCATTTTCTATTTGGCGCTGACCATCCAGGCTGCTTGGACGTGCTATTGATCCGAATGTGTCGGGCCTACAACCCAATCAACAACACGCTGTTGTTCGATGGAAAGTTCACAAGCCCGCAGCTCTTTAAAGCGCTCGGTGAGTCTCCTCCCTAGACCTTTCGCATAATTTAGCACCCTGTAGCATTTCAAAGGGCATTTTGGGTACTTGTGTGCAATTAACCTGAGCAATGGTACACTTTATTTTGACCTAAAGAAACATCAATTTAAATGGAAAATAAGTAAATTTCCAGGTCAATTGAATGATTGCTAAAGTTGGTTGGTTTCCTGTCTGTTTACCTTTTCCTTTTTTTGTTAGGCCAATTACAATGTAATGATTCTCTATTATATATCATATGTATTTTTCCTGTCTGTAGGCTGTGATGATCTGGTAAATGCTGTGTTTGAGATGGCTAAAACCCTGAGCCGGCTACAGCTGTCTGAAGAGGAGATGGCTCTGTTTACCGCCACTGTGCTTCTGTCTCCAGGTAGTTTTACTCTAACATTCATTTAAAGCAATCTTTAACTTTTATTAGTCTTTACAGACATTTGAGTTTACTCTTCCACTAATTTATTTCATAGACCGACCTTGGTTGACAGATGCCCAGAAGGTGAAGAAACTTCAGGAGAAGGTCTATGTTGCGTTGCAACACTGGCTTCATAAAAGTGGTGCCAATGAGGAGAAACTGTCAAAGGTACTGGGAAGAAATCCAAAGATTGAATGGAACAGCAAGTTCATACTCTCACAGCTGTTAAATGTGAGAAAATTAGGATATTCAAAATAAACATATGCAGTTAATAAATATATCCATGCTTGTTAAATTTCACAACTGAAATTTTTCTAACCGTTTTATATTATGTGTGAATTCTGAAAACTGATCAAAACCTTCTGAATTGACTGCAGAAGATTTGAACTACAAGAGTTCACCTTCGCAAACGTCTTGTTTGGAATACTTTATAAATCAAATCAAGACGGGACATTTAACTAAAGTCAGTTGCATTCTTTTATGGTGAAATTAAATTCAGATTTAAATTATATTTTATACAAATGAGACTGGCAGCCAAGCAAATTGCCCAATAACTTGTTACACACCATTGAGTTCAAAGGTTTGAGGTCAGTATGATTTTTTTTTAAGATATAAAACAAATATTCAACAAGGCTGCATTGAATTGATAAAAAAAAAATTAAAGACATTTAAAATGATACAAAAGTGTTCTATTTCAAATAAATACTTTCAAATAAATATAACATGGTTTACAAAAAAATGTTTAAACTGTTTTTACATTGATAATAATAAGAAATGTTTTCTGAAGGATCATGTGATACTGAAGCCTGGAGTATTGGCACTGGAAATTCAGCTTTCCATTACAAGAATTTATTACATTTTATAATATTATGGAATAATATTTCACAATATTACTGTTTACTGTATTATCAATAAAGTAAATGCAGCCTTGGTGAGCATGAGAGAGTGTAAGAGAAAAAATTCTTACCGACCCTAAACTTTTGAACGGTACTGTATAGAGATGCACCGATTACAATTTTCTAGGCCGATCCCGATTCCGATTTTTCCTTGAGTTTGACCTGCCGAAACCGATTTTAGCCGATTCCGATTTTATTTTTTCAAACCACTTTACAGCACACACAAATATTTATTTTCTATCTTCTCTTTAATAGAACATTTTGCATAGAACATTTTTTGAACAGATAATCGCTATAAAATAGAACTATATAAATGACTCCTATTGTGAAAAATTCTCACACATCTAAAGTGCAGTGTTATGGAAGAACCATTTCCTTTTCACATCCAATATCCAATAAAAAAAAAATTGATATATTAAGCAAACTAAACTTCTGTATAAAAACAGGTAATGCCAATAAAATAATATATAAATAACAAATAAAAATTCAATAAATATAGCCTTGCAGTATAAAGATATTTATCTCTCTCTCTCACACACACACACAGGCCTATTGCAATCACTTGTTGTATATCAATGGCAAGTTATATTTCTCAAGCAGTTCTTCTCTCATCTGACACATGTCCAGCCAAGCTAAACAGGACAACTGGAGCATGTGCAGGGAAACAATTAAATAATAATAAAAACAAGTTTAAATGGGTAAATTTTCTATAAATATTTTTGAGTCTTCATTTTCTTTCTGACATAGCCTAGCCTACTTCAGTTCTTGTTAAAACACACCAGACATGCAAATTATTTGCATTTTGGGCACTTTTTGGATGAAATCATACTTATTTTGTCCATCAAAAGTGTGCTTTCGCTTAAATTGAGCGCAGCAAAAATAGATTCGGCGCCGAAACCCGCGCTTCACTGTTGCTCCCGCGACGCTCCTGCTCGACGCTCACGCGCTGCTCCGGCTCGCAGTGTGAATGCACTCATTGATTAACATGCACGCCGAACAAAAAAAAAAAAAACGCGCTGCACCTTGTGGTGTGAAACGGCCGTAATTCACGAGGTTTCCTACATGTGCGCGTTCCGTGTGCACGTGTGATGCTGATGTTGCGCGATGTTAATCATGCGGCGCCCGAGTGCATTTGACCGGCATAAAATCGGATTATGTCAGACTGACCGGCCGGTCGCCGATCATGGCCGATCACGTGAAAACCGGCCGATTCCGGTCACCAGCCGATCAATCGGTGCATCTCTAGTACTGTATAAAATTCATTAAAGTCCCGAATGCTTTTCACCACAAAAAACAATTACATTACAATATTAAATATTTAATCATTCAATCAAATTAAATAATAATATAAAAAATATTTATTTTAGTCATCTGAAAGCCCTTTATTTTATTTTTATTTTTGTACCAATGAAGTTATGTAGGAAAATGTTATAACTGTCTTTTCTTTTTCTATTGATTCAATAGATGGTGTCCAAGTTACCCATGATGAAGTCCATTAGCAACCTCCATATTGATAAGCTGGAGTTTTTCCGCCTCCTTCACCCAGAAACGGCCTACAACTTCCCTGCTCTCTACAGAGAGGTTTTCTGCAGCGAGATCACCTTCCCAGACTCCACTGAGGGCTAACGTTCATTGAAGTGTCATATTGGCTCTGATGAGAGAGAGAGGGAGAGAATGATCAAGAAAGACAGGGAATGGAAATAGAAGGTAGATGGATATGTGTTTGAGAAAAACCAGCAACATACTGACAATCTTGCACATTACACTTTAGGTCTCCATCTGTATCCTCCCTCCTGATGGAGTGATTCACTCCTCTATTTGAACAGGACCCAGATTTCTTATGAGACACTTTTAAATGACAGCAGTCATTTAAGGTGCTAGTTACCATTACTCATGTTACCTACATATACGGAGCTATTGTGCTCCAAACGTAGTACATGATGTATTTTTGATTGAAAAGTGTACTCGATTAAACCTGGAGCCTAGATCTCCCTTAAAAATGAAGTGCTTGAAAAGTGGATATTTCCCTGGACCATTTTCCAAGTACTCTTAGGATGAGAACTATGAATGTAACCCAACTGACATGTGGCAGAGCCTCAGGATTAAGACAGAATGTATTATGTATTCCTGCCCCATATGTAAAACAAGCTCTTGAGACTTGGTTACTGTAGAGAAACAGTTTTGAATCCATGAGAAACTGTTTAATGGGACCAATGCATACACACCTGAGGTCGTAAACGCCACATGAGCACCTTCACATTCACAGACTCAACACTAACGTGCAGTGAGTGCACTGCACACACCACACGTGCATGTGGTGTGTTGTCTTTTGAGCTCTTTATTTTTGCATATAGATTTAAAAGATGCAACTAAACTAACAAAAACCTCATCCTTATTACCCTTTCCCACACAAATGCCACTTGGATAAAGATATTAGATGATATTTTGATATCCTCATTTGATCAGAAACCACCTGTATGTAGAATGATAGATGTATTTGAGAATATATTTATAAACAGAGCCTGTAGATAACGTACGGTATGTAGGCAGAGGACTAACTAAATCGAAAGTTGCACCTCAGAGTGAATGTTCTCAAGCCCCTTCAAAGACTTTCCAACCATACCTGTGGAATTCTGGGGCTGGAGTTGGAATTGGCATGACATGCTGATTTTGATACAGGCGGACAGCACTTAAATACTCCACAAAAAAAGGACTTTGCAGGAGCAGGACTTTGCTGTCGCCCCACATTAGATGGCAGAAAGACAATGGCACTATGAGGGAGACTTTCTGAAGTCAGATTCTCCATGTGAGCGTGTAGCAAACCAGTCAAACGGAGAACGCAAAGAACACTGAAGAAAGCTGCTGGAAGGAACCATATATTTTCAGAGACAACGGACAACCTGAGCTTGCCGTCAATCGCCAGGACACCGCGGAAATGACGAAATTCAGACTTTTTCTGTCTCCGCTGTGAGGAAAAGTGGATTCACAGGCCATACCTCATGCTTTGCATTGTGTCTGATGTGCGGATCAGTGTTGTGTTGTTGTGTGATTTTGTTTGTTTCCCCTTTATCCTTTGTGTTCACATAGCACAACTATTGGTTGACAGAGTCATCAGCTACCCCCCTGAGTTAGGGAATACTATGGTTAGTTTGTGTTCCAAAACTTTGCAGTTCAATACAAAGGACAAAAAAGTATCTGCTATCTGTCCGCGCAGTTTAATGGCAGCCTCCATTCTTCCGAGTCAGGAAGTCAAGATTGGTCTCTCAGGGGAGATTTAGGAGTGGTCCAGAAAGCAGAACACCAACTGAAGCTCCAAGAAGGGCTTTTCAAAACCCCTCAGTGTCCAGTTCTAGCTTTTGTGAGATTACAGGGTATGAAAGATGTTTCGATTGATTGATAAGTATCAATCTCTAGTTTCCTGACAATTAAACTTAACAAGCTTGCCTGATGTTTCATGTTTGCACTGCTGGAACAGTGCCTAGCTGTATATTTTCTTGTAAGATTTTATATAGTTGGTATAATACACATTTCCTGGGTGCTTAATACAGTATCGTAATGTCTGCCCGTGCAATAATCAGTCTTTCCATTTTTAGTATTGACGGCCCTCACAAGCCAAGGATCTCCTTGGATTTCATAAGCACTCCAGATCATTTAACACCTCCTCGCTAAATTCTGTCTACACTCGAAGTTTTCTTTATTTTTTTACGCTTTTCTAGTATTAACTGACTTCAATTGACGTGTGAAGGCGGGGAAAGATTGTAACAAGGTGCAAATACTTTGTAAAAACCAATTAGAATTTTGTTGAGTGTAATTCGCAGCCCTACAAACTGCCACAAGCGTTCGCCCCGTCCTTGAGGGTAGTTCTGGAAGTGTGCGTTTACATCTACACTCAGTCACTCAGGGAGATAGCTGGGTTCTCTGTCCTAAAATGTCTTCTTCAGTTAGCCTAGCAAGACACCTTGCACCAAATAGAAGACCTTAAACCTTGATCACTGTGTACGGTAACTTTTCTTGTGAATGTTAATTGCAGAAGTATCAAAGACTTTTACCCCTGTCTTATATCAGTGCTATTGGAGATCTTTTTTCAGTTTGAATTGGTTAAAAAAGAATAGGATCAAAACTATATTAAGGATGAATATAATCTTTGAATCTAGTGTTGTTGTGTTTTTTATTTGTTTATTTTTGTGTTATTTTCTTTCTTCGTTTCAGTAATTTTCTGTAACATATTTTCTCACCCGTCTAGTGTCATCCTTTGTCTTGAAGAATTAAAATCCTATTTTTTTAAAGAGCATTTTTAAGCAGAAAATCCCCCAAAAGAGTCTTTATTCTTTGCCATGATCCTTCTGTGGTTGTTTCAGTTTTAACTTCATTTTTAAGTAAATAAATCATATTATAGATTTTAAGGAATATAATTTTATGTTATGGGTACAGAGGATAAAACAAACATTAAAGAGTAATCATTGTACAATGAGGATTGAACACATGGATTACAGAATGTAATAAAGTTCTTTTTACTTTATACTGAGTGTTTTGTGGCTTTAAAAACTCCTAAAGGAAGTATCCTGCATAATTTTATGTCCAAATTAAAAAAATAAATTAGGGTTTTTTATTAAAATCTCAAAACTTCCCATATCTTATTTTATTATAATCATATATATATATATATATATATATATATATATATATATATATATATATATATATATATATATATATATATATATTTCAACACATTTAATTAAAAATAAAATGTACACTATATTGTAACTTCCCCATTTCCCCAAGTTATATACAGAGGTGGACAGTAACAAAGTACATTTACTGTACATTTACAGTATACTGTTCTTCAGTACACTTTTTGAGTATCTGTACTTATACTTGAGTATTATTTTTTTCTGGATATCGAAAAATCAAATATCGTACTTTTTACTCCACTATGTTTTTGTCAAGGTCCTTGAGTAAGTAACATCAGCCAGGGGATGATTTTGGTTGCAGGGGTTGCATTTTGGTTGGAAATGAAAGTCGGGTTGACGTCAGAACCCGACTGATGTTGGTTTCTGATTCTGACATCAACCTGATTTTCATTTTCAACCACAATTCAACCTCTGTCCAACATTGGAGATTAACATTAATCTGGTGTTGGATTCATGACATCAACCTGATTTTCATTTTCAATGTTGGGTTTGGTCTTGTTAATGCGAATTCTGTCATTGTTTTGGAGCACACTAGCTTATAGATAACAGTAAGGCTAACATATTCATACTAAAATCCCCCCAAAAAATTAAATAGGGCACTATTTGAGGGAACAGCCATTTGGGTGTCCGAAACCATTGTGGACATTATTGACTGCACTTATTCAATCTCACATTCAATCCCACTACTGCAACTGTGTTCTAGAAATACATTTTATATTGATATGAGGGTAGGTAGGTAGGCATAGATTCAGAGGCATAAGGTACAGTAAGTATTATTACATACAACAATGCAACAATTATAAAACAATGCATTGACATTTACTTTTTACTTTTGATACTTAAGTACTTTTAAAAACGAGTAGGCCTACTTCTGTACTTTTACTTAAGTAAAAATCGGTCTTTATAACTTTTACTTGTAACGGAGTAATATTTGACCAGTAGTATATATATATATATATATATATATATATATATATATATATATATATATATATATATATATATATATATATATATATATATATATACACTGCCGTTCAAAAGTTTGGGATCTGTACAATTTTGTACAAAGTCTCATATGCTCATCAAGGCTGCATTTATTTGATTAAAAAAAATAGTAATATTTTCTATTTGAATGTATTTTAAAATGTAATTTATTCCTGTGATGCAAAGCTGAATTTTCAGCATCATTACTCCAGTCTTCAATGTCATGATCCTTCAGAAATAATTCTAATATGCTAATTTGATATTCAAAAAAACAATCATTATTATTATCAATGTTGAAAACAGTTTGTTTCAGGATTCTTTGATGAATAGAAAGTTCTATTTGATCTATTTGAAATAGAATCTTTTGTAACATTATGTCTTAACTGAAACTTTTGATCAATTTATTCCATCCTTGCTGAATAAAAGTATTGATTTATTTTAATAATGATGAAAATTCAGCTTTGCCTCACAGGAATAAATAACATTTTTAAAATATATTCAAATAGAAAACAGTTATTTTAAATTGTAATAACATTTCACAATATTACTGTTTTTGTATTTTTAATCAAATAAATGCAGCCTTGGTAAGCATAAGAGATATTTTAAAAACAGTAAAAATCATTTCAGCATAGTATTTCATAATAAACTATCAGCCTTTTTGTAGAACTCCACTTAAATAGACATCTGGCTCCATCATCTGGTCAATAGAAGCACTGGAGTTGTGGGTGCAGTACATGTCATGAGCGGTAGAAGGCGCTGCGGTTCCTTTTCCAGTCTCTTCTCCGCTCGCGCTAGGAATGTGCTTGCGTTGCGCAGGAAACCGCTAGTTTCTCAAGACTTACAAATGCGGTGGATGGACTATTAACCGTATTAAAGTCACATTTTAGTAGAAAGCCACCAGAAGAACATTTAATGTCATAACTTGATAAAAACTTTCCCAACAGCCACCTGGAATATATTTTTTTTGTGTGGAGAGGGTGTCGTTTATCTGAGGACTTGAGTTTTATATTTCACTCATCGACCGTTGACTTTTATCACACTGTTGTGTCAGTATTAAACCTACTTTACAAGTCTTTTTGTCGTCGAGAAAAGGGGATTACGCCTTGAAGATGTCCGTGGCGGGCTTAAAGAAGCAGTTTTACAAAGCCAGCCAGGTTTGCGAGTTACTTTTTTCTGTTGTTTTCTTCCATTGAACCGCAGTGTTGTGCCAGATAGCTTAGCATGCTAACGCTGCGCTAAACTTCTGCCCGCTATTCTGCATTTTAAAAGTGTTTTGTGTGTTTTTCTCCTTGTTGTATTCAACTGTTTCTAAATATTTACAAAGATAAATCGTGCTATTGTTAAATGTCATGCCTTTTGTAGAGTTAGAAACTGCTTGCTTTATGTTTTAATGGTCGGTCTTGTCCTAACTTACAATCATTGCCATATTTAATATTTTTGACAGCTTTCATAAATAGTCAGTGTCACTTTATGGACGCTTTCAGACCTAATTAGAGGTTGCAATGTGTTAAAATATGCAGAAGAGTGTCTGTTTTCTTAGCTTGGTATTGCAATACAACGCCCCCGTCCTTACGATATCAGTTCATTTGCCACGTTTACTGTTGTTAAATGAACGATTTTGCACTGGGCTTATGCTTATGTTCTAAGTTACTCATGAAACAGGGTAATTTAAAATATGTACATGTATATGCTAATTCTGCGTAGAAATACGCCAAAAATAAACTGCAGCATCAGGCTTACCAAAGATTACCGCTGTTCCCTTTATTAGCATCTGTTGTTCACGTCTTCCATGGGTGTTGTGTTTGTAGCCCTCTTGTATTTATGGTTCAAACTTTATGCTGGCAATATGTAATTGGAAAATTTGACACTGTCACGCTGGCTTTCATTTTACAAATGGGCAAAATAGTCAGCCATGTAACTTGTCAGTGGGTTAAATTAACCTGCATGTGATTGAACCAGCACCATTTGGGTCATTCCTAGTATCTTTTAATATGTAATATGCATATACAATATATTGTATATTTGAATACGCTAATTTGCATTGAAATTATTTCTATAAAACAAAAGTGTATTGCAAGGTTTCAGAACTATTTTGGTCAAGCTTGGGTACTTCAGCTAATACACAAATGACAAGACAATTAGCAGACTGAAAAATGTAGACATTTTGAGAATTCCTAACAGGATGAAAATAGCAAGCAATATTAACCAGTCTCTGTAATTTTGTCAAACAGGATTGAGTGTTTTATAGCTGAAACAAAGCTTTACTACAAAACATCTTATAGTCAATCACACATTGCATATTTGTTCATGTTTGTGCTGATATATTTTTCCTTTATTTACATTTGTGATGTCATTAAGGAAATGGTGTTTTTTTTATTTTTATTAATTGGATATTATCATGGGAACAGGATGAAAAGTGAAAATGAGAACAGAAAATTATAAAATAAAACACTACTAACAAGAACATATGTTTTGTTTGATACAATTTGATTATAGCGAGGGGAAAAAAGAAACACTTATAAATATTTTTAATTATTTTTTTCTCATGTTAGACGTTCACAGTATCAGCTTGATCAAAGTAGAGAAATTACTTAAAATTCTCCCCTATTTTCATATAAATATGATGTGATATGGTAAAAGAAAACCGAGTAACTGACTAATATGGTGTCCAGCCAATATATTATTAATACATAAAATGGGAGCATGAAAGTGAACGGCATAACAGCAAAAACTCGATATAAAAAACTTCAATATAACTGGGCAGAAAAGCTTTACTAAAGCTTGTCCATCTAGTTTGAATGAAACAGAACCTGAGCGCAGGCTCACAGCAGGCAGTGTGTTGGCTTTCAATGTGCCAAAAGTCTCACTTTGACCCTGTGAAGACAATCAAATGTGTTGTCAGGAAGACCTCTCCCTGATTTTGGCTGCTCTTCTGGCGGTGTTGTGAGGAGGTTCTTTGTCTGTGGTTTATGGTGTAATTAACTCAAGACTTCTTTTTTTGTTTGTTAATTAATTTATTAGTTTCTCTTTGCCAGTGGTTGTGTTTTCCTTAGGGCACATGGTGGTCACAGATGTAGGGGAAGCAGCGTATGTCTGTCACTGTTCGCTGATCTCAGCAGGAAGGGACAATCGGTTGCCAAATTTCCTGTCAGGAACATGCTCAGATCCCCAGTGGGGGGTCTACATGAGTGGAGGAGTACAGCAGGGCAGAGGAAAATGGCCAGTGTTTGGGCCGGAGAAGAGTATGAATCATTCAACACTAAGGGGGGTTGGAGTGCTCTCGCCTGCTCTTCTTGGCTTTTTTTATTGGACTGCAGTGCTGCAGAGAACTCATGCCACAGTAATCAATACTTGACATAGGCCGGACACCCTGCCAAAAGACAAACTCTTAACCAGTCGTACGCTCAGACCAGCCTTCCTCTAGATGTGCTGTCCATAGAACTGTTTGAGCTACTTTGAGATTGTCTTTTTAATGTGCACTAGGGCTGCATGATATTGAAAAAAAAAAAAACTGACATTGCGATATTTAGTTTTTCTGAATATATATATATATATTAGTATATTAGTATATATATATATTAGTATATATATATATATATATATATATATATATATATATATATATATATATATATATATATATATATTAGGGGTGTAACAATATATCGTGCCACAATATATCGCAATACAAAAATGCAACAATACGTATCGTGGATAGTGACAATACGTATCGTGGATAGTTCCCCCAAAATAAAAATTACTGTGTGAGAAAAAATTCAAGTTTTCAGAGTTTTAGTGTCAGTACTACAGTTGACTACTATATATAATGTTGATTATAATGTATAATAATGCAATGGGGGAATATTTGTGGGTCCTGATAATGCCAAATGTCTGATGTTACCTGACATTTATTTTAAATATATCTAGTCAGTGACAGAGTGCAAGTGTATTCATCTAATATTATTCTGTATTTTCAGCTTCAGAATCATGAATGTTTTTATTCTGGTGTCACTATTGTCCTTAGGTTACAAGCACCAAGTCCAAGCCTATTCATTTAAACCCACAATGTAATATCAAATTTAGCATTTTAATCAACGGTACATTTTTTGTTAACCTTTTACCATATGTCTTGGAGTATCGCAATAATATCGTATCGTGAGTTCAGTATCGTGATATGTATCGAATCGTGACATTAGGGTATCGTTACACCCCTAATATATATATATATATATATATATATATATATTGCGATATGAAAACAATTTCACCAGATGATTTGAATAGCTTTATTTGTAAATAATTATTAATTCTAGGATGATTGGGGTGATTTTGTAGGGTAGTGCATTTGCATACATTAAACAAATTACAAGCATAGGTATACAATGGAACAAAGATACAAATTAAATAAGCAGTGCTTTGTTTTTCAGGTATATCTAACTGTATTCAGTTACAGACATGGATTAATCAAGTGTAAAATAACACTGCATAGTCTTCACTGTATAAATTAAATATAATTAATTAGTACAATTTATTTTTGTTAAAGCTACAACAGGGATTTTCTGTTTTGTTGTTTGATTAACATTGATGACACAAAAATCTGCGGGTATATATGGTATATTCGGGTTAAGATGAATGCGCGGGTTAAAATATAATGATATGGTTAAACTTCGCAATTAATCCGCGAATCACATGCGTTCCGAACAAGGGGCAGCTGGCCCGAATCACAACTATGATCCCTATACTTGACATCGCACATCCTGTGATGTGAGTGACTATCGCGGATGGTTCGATGCTAAAGCGTTATATTGTGCAGCCCTAATGTAACACACCAGGGAATGTTTTGCATTCTGCAGTAAAATTGTACACTATAAAATTGTAAGAATAAGAATGACTGATGATGTGATAGATAGGGCTCGTTACCGTTACCGGTTCCTGAACGATATCTTTTCTGATATCAATTTAATGAATTTCGTTTTAACAAGATTACATATTACCTTAAAAAAAAAACATTTAGTTTTATTTTTTTTCAGTTTTTTACTTTTTTTACAGACTCAATGACTCATATAGGCCACTGGGAGGCTGAATATATGCCTCGTGCTCAAGCGCTCACGTAAAGCATGCCACAAAGCACTGGTAAAAGTAGCCTAATGATCATGAATGTGTCAGAAAAAATAGCGAGACATTTTAATTGTTTATTAATAAACTAGTGTTTTCTGAGTCAGTGTTGACTACAAAGATGAAGCTGACGTTGCAGACTAGTATAGTGAACGAGCTCGCGCCTATAGAAGGAAATGCACCTTTCATTTGGATTACATAATCAGTAGGGGTGCAACGGTTCAAATTACTCACGGTTCGATTTGTATCACTGTTTCGGTACGATTCTGTTTGTGCTATGTTCAGGGGAAAAAGGACTACTGTCAAATAAAGAAAATAATAAAGAAAGAAATAAAGATAACAATCTTTATTTTTATTATAAAGAAAATAATAGGAAAATAATAACAAATAATCTAACTACAAGCCACAGCACAAATAAATACAATAGTGCAAAGATACAAATAAAATAAACAGGGCTTTTCAGGTGTTTTAGGTAGGTCTAACATTAGTTTCAGGTATAGAAGTTGTAAAATAACATTGCATATTTGACTGTGTAAATTAAAGACGAATTCTTACTAAAGTTAAAAAGCTATTCAATCTAGAGCTGGGAGGGTTTTCCTTGTATTTTGTTGTTTGAGTAACATTAAAACCACAGACAGCAGGATTATTAGCACGCTGTCACTTTAAGATATAATGCACGGATCCAGTACACACTGATACTGATACACATGCTTCGACTGTTTCATTCACTTAAGTCGGTTACTGCACACACACAATCTTCTCACAATGCGCACGAGTTCTCATTCACGTCTTCTGCCTCTTAAATGTTTATATTGGAAAGGCTTCAAATTAGTTTAGTTTAAAACAGATAGCTACGTGTGCATTTCAGGTCTCACCTGCACTCGCGCGCTATCAACACTCGGGTGATGATGACTCCGTAAATGACTGATGATCATATTCGAGCATACAGCAGTAGACCTACGGTTAGACTTTTTTCTTATTGCGAACCGTTACACCCCTAATAATCAGAGAGTATTTGATTCGAATCGGATGATGTGCACCGCAAGTGCGGGGCAATAATCCCTCCTCTCCAATAAACTGTGAGATCGCAGCAGTAGAACATTTTCTGGATGAATTTCTTCACCACTTCAGTAAAAATAAACCTTTTCATACAGGTTTCTTGATACTTCCCGTGGTCAGAAAAACAGATGCCATTGGTTGCGCCAGTGTTGCTGCGTCAGGCTGGTTGAGATGCTACAAACAGCATGTTTTAATTGAGACACATTGTTTCTGTGAGAAATTATGCCTTCAGTTGTCTGGGCATAGTAAGGTTTGAAAGGAGAAAGTATTTTTTTAACAAAAAAAAGCAGATCCATCCAAGCAGGTGTCTACCTAACACATTTAGCCTACTTAATGTTTGTTTTGTTGTGTGAGGATTGTGCAAGGAGGGATTGTTCTGAAATTCCTGCGTTGTTTCTGTAGAAGTTGACTCACAGTCATGCGTTCTTCTCTTCATTAGACTCACATGCACAGCATTATCTATGGAGTGTGGACTTGGTTTCAGTCTGCGCCTGCTTGGTCTGCTTCTGCTATGGACGGCTGTTTGTGTGTGCGTATTTGTGTCAAAGTTAGCAGTTGTTTGCATTCTTTATCAACAGTGTGTGACAGAGCTGAGCCTCTGTATTATCTTTTTACCTGGTGATAAAGCCTCTTTCAGTCGTAAATAATGGTTGACCGATATTGTTTTTTTAATGGCCATTGTCGATATCTTAGAGAACAGGGTGGCCGATGGCCGATATAAAGCCGATATTTTTATATGTACTTTATATTTATTTTAATCAATATTTAATAAATTATAAATAAATTAGAAAACATCCTTAAAATAATCATGCTTATACTTTAACTTCTTGAATCTGCAATCCTATTACAGTATTTTTCACAAATAAAGTAATTGTTTAAAAATATGTGAATTAAAAGGAAGTAAACACTGTAACAGGGCACTCAGTAATCTGGTAATTTCGTGTGCACTGGAAATTATATTTTTTCAAATAAAGACAAGGTAACGCTAATTTTACATACAGCACACAGTGAAAACGATATGAATATGACAGTGGGCAACTAGATAGGATATAGCACAGCATATTTTAAAATGAAGGATTTAAAGTTTTTCGATCGCATCTCCTGTGAAGCTGATCTTCTGTTCGCATTCACTCACTTCGCACAGACCGACCGTCACCCGCAGTAACACGTTTATGCAGGTATGCAGGCTACAAATGCACACTTCACAAGATATCACAGCTGGATTTGATTAAATCTCCAAGGTTTGTGAAATTAAATGTTTATTATTTTCAGAGATTTGTTTAAATGATGTAGCCTAGATGCACATTTGCTGAATGTTGACAGTAAATGGTAAAGTATTTTAGCCTGATTGTTTGCCTTTTCTGTTACAAATAATATAAAAGCAACGCTTTACTTTTTCGCATACCATTGAAAAACTGATCGGCCGATGCCGATATTTTAAAAATGCCATATATCGGCCTTGGCGATATATCGGTCGACCACTAGACGTAAATATACATAATCCTGTCGCCAGCCAACTGAGGTGTACAGTTTCATTGCGGGAGTGTCCGATTTAGATCATTACAGAACATCTTCTGTTTTTAAATAGAAAGGTGGCACTGATAATATTGCCTTCATTTAGCCTAAATGTTATATTGATGGGAACTTCAACACGTCAGTCTTTTATCTGTTGCCTTAATCTAAGCCGTATCATGTTTTCCACCTAGTTTATGGCGTTAGCTCTATCCAGTGTCTCTCACCATCTCAACATATTGGAGACATTTGGACGCACCCATTGACATGCCACAAAACACTGGTTAATTATTTATTAGTTTCCTTTGTTTCTGGTCTGCCAAACAAACTGAATTGCACAAATTTGCAAACATCCTTGGAGATAGTGAAAAGGTCACTGCAAGCAGACACCTCCATGTCAAACACAGCTATAGAGTTGTAATGGACTGTTCTTGTGCTGATGTCTTTGGCTTAAAATAACTCTGCTATTCATCTTGATTCAATTGTATCAAGTTGTTCATGATTGCTCTTGTGCATGGTGGTGTTAAAGGATTAGTTCACTCCAGAATGAAAATTTCCTGAACGATATGGAATGAGACAATCCCGTTTATATCGATACAGTAGTTTGATACAAGCACATCTGAAAAATAGCCGAGGATGCAGTGTGAGCTGCTGCAGTAGATAGGCTATAGTACAATTTGTCCTAAACATGACACAAGCTTATATTAAGGGCTTCAAAATAACTGGTAAGATAAAGTTAACAAGTTTAAAGCAGCTTGCCCTGTCAGATGCTCTGACAGATACTGTTGCTGACTGACAGATAAATACTTGCGCTTAGGGCTGGGACAACGCGTCGACGTCATCGATTAAGTCGACGCAAAAAATACGTAGACGCAAAATATGCGTGTCGATTCGTCAGACCCAAAACAAAGATGGCGGCGCCGGAGAGTAGTAGCAACACGAGTGGCTCCTCAGACTTTCAAAGTGCAAGGTGCAAAGTGCACTCGTTCCTCTAAAGTAGAGATGCACCGATTGATCGGGTGGTGACCGGAATTGCCCGATTTTCACGTGATCGGCGACCGGCCGGTCAGTCTGACATATTCCGATTTTATGCCGGTCAAATGCACTCGGGCGCCGCATGGTTAACATCGCGCAACATTAGCATCACACATGCACACGGAACGCACATGTAGGGAACCTTTCACACCGCAAGCATGAGCAGGGCGGGGTTTTTTTTTTCCGGCGTGCATGTTAATCAATGAGTGCATTCACACCGGGAGCCGGAGCAGCGCGTGAGAAGCAGTGAAGCGCGGGTTTCGGCGCAGAGTATTTTTTTTGCAGCACTGCTCTCAATTAAAGTGAAAGCACACTTTTGTTTTGATGGACAAAATAAATATGATTTCATTCAAAAAGTGCCCAAAATGCACAGAATTTGCATGTCTGGTGTGTTTTAACAAGAACTGGAGTAGGCTATGTCAGAAAAGAAAATGAAGACTCAAAAATATTTATAGAATTTTTTTTTATTGAGTGCTAGGCTTCAAGTTGTTATTTTCATCTGAAAAAAGAATGAAAAGATGCACTATTTTTTAGTAAGCTAGGCCTATATGTCTATAAGGCTTCAAAGTTTTATTGAATGCTACCTTTGACTAAGAATGCATTACTTTGCACTTGTATATTTTTTTTATTTTGGAATTTTAAGAGCAATAAACATATATTGCAATGCTAAGGAATTCATGTTTTTTTCATTCAGATATATAAATCAACATGTATAAATTGGTATTAGTCAATTAATGGGGAGATAATCGATAACAGAATCGAATCGAATTGGGCAGAAAAATGTAATCGTTAGATTAATCGATGCATCGAAAAAAATAATCGCTAGATTAATCGTTAAAAAATAATCGTTTATCCCAGCCCTACTTGCGCTGTTTAATGCGTTTGAGATGTGGTGCTTTCCTCAGTGCTTAACTTACATTTCACAGGTATATTCATTCACCATCTGTAAATGTTAGAAAGTCAAACAAATATGTCCATTTCACTGTCATGAGAGAACGAGCCTTCTGCAAGTGAATCTCTGCCAAAATTCAAGCTTCCTTGAATGAGAGCCAAACAGACGGAGCATAATAAAATAGTAGCACAATAATTCTGACTAAAATATACATATTGCTAAAATATTTGTTGTTGGGGACAATAAATGTGCCATATGTGGAATTTTAAACCTACAAGTATATTTTTATGAAAGTGACCATTATAATGGGGCAATGAACTGCAGGCTAATATAATTAGTTTGTGCTTTTGTTTTTATTTTCATTTTTAGTTTAGCCTTTAGTCAATTTAAAAACAAAAGCATTTTTGTTTTTAGATTGTAATGTTACAATGTTAGAAGAATCTTTTGTGATTTTAATCACCTTTTTGCACAAAATATATTGCATAGCCTACATTACATTTACTATATTTGTTTCCATATCCTTCAATATCAACATTGTTTGTAGGATATTATTCGGCAGGATGTGAAATAATTTTTTTTAAAATAAATACAGATTTTATTTATCCAAATAAAGTACCGAGATGTAACCTCATGTAGGCTTGCTACGATAGTCGGTGAGTTCAGAAGCAACTCCGGTTCCATCACTTTCCCACTGCGGCACCGCCCTGCACTGTCAATTTTGAATTGTTGCCCAATTGTTGAGAAATGTCCACGGGCGCGGAGCGAGCAGAACAGAGCTTGCGTTTTCAGTTAATTTCTATTGGAATTAATTGAAAACGCTCACTCTGCGCCACACCATTATGAATGCCCGTGCGGACGTGCGCATTTTAGTTTCGCTTTCAAATTAGTGCACCCCTGCCGGTGATACCAGTGTTGTCACATGTCGATTAACCGGTGGGAAAATATCCTCACCGCCACATCCCTACCCCCATGTCATCCAAGATGTTCATTGGATGAACAAGAAATTAAGGTTTTTGAGGGAAACATTCCAGGATTTTACTCCGTATAGTAGACTTCATCGAGGACCAACGGCTTGAAGGTCCAAATTGCAGATTCAATGCACCCTCAAAGGGCATATACTTTTTAACCACAAATGCTCGTCTTGCACTAGCTCTGTGATGCCAGTCCACGACTTCCTGCATTACGTAGTGACATTGGAAAGGTCACACATGACATAGGCGGAAATACCAACCCAGTGTTTACAAAGCGAACGTCCAAAGATAAAATGCCCTTTACAAAAAGAAAGGGTAAAACAACGATGCCGGACGATTTTGAAGTTGGAGGGGAAAATGAGATGAGCCTACGTAATGCGTGAGGTCATGGATGCGCATCACAGACCTAGTGAAAGACGAGCATTTGTGGTTAAAAAGTATATTCATGTTTAAAAAAGACACTTATTTCTCAGCTGGGATCGTGTAGAGCCCTTTGAAGCTGCACTGAAACTGCAATTTGGACCTTCAACCCGTTGGTCCCTGTTGAAGTCCACTATATGGAGAAAAATCCTGGAATGTTTTCCTCAAAAAAAACTTAATTTCTTTTTGACTAAAGAAAGAAAGAAAGACACGAACACCTTGGATGACATGGGGGTGAGTAAATTATCAGGAAATTGTAATTCTGGAGTGAACTAATCCTTTAACATGAATTTATTGTTTTTTTTTTATAAGACATCAATCTGCATATGTATGTACATTATACTAACAATTAAAAAATATTGCAGGCTTAATAGGCTTACGTTAAATGATGTGAAAGCAACAATTTATTAACTTCTAAAGGCCCTGTATCTATTCAATGCTTTTGTCTGCAACAATAATGGTATGTCTTTGAACTATCTTAATTTGGTGGCTTTAGTCAACTAATATTTTGCATATAATTGTGATTATTACATTTAAATTACAGCTGTTGTTCAATTCAATAGACTGCCCTAGTATAAAATGTCTTAATTTCATTTCAAATTTTATTAGGTTTTTTAACCTCTACTGCTAGCAAGGGTTGTCTTAAAGAGATGTCTGCTGTAATCTATACAGCAGATGTTGCAAGAAACTCCCATGGTGTATTTTTAATGATTTTATGAAAAAGTCTTTTTAAACTTTGATCGGACTTAAAATACCATTTGAAGTGTGTTGTTCACAAACTAGACATGCATGTTTAGACCGTAGAAAATGCTTACAGTATAGAGTAAGAGAAAAACTCAAGGAAACAGGTTGTTAGATAAATAATCTTTAATACAGCCATAGAAACACACAATGAACTTCTCAGCATGGCAAGTTGCATCCATAAAATGACATGTGTTTGTGATTAATGTTCATATGACGTAATATGACAAACATCCATTGCTTTCCATGTTGAAATATATGCTTCCTCCAGTTAGGGTCAAGAAAAGCTATAAAACAAACAACATTTAGTGAGGACTGAAATTTAACATGTGGCCAGTTTCAACAGTTGCATGATCACTGTCTCTGGTTCTTTGTAGCATGTTCAGGACATAAAGAGTGAGTGGATGAGCATGTGTTACCAAGTCCTGAGAATAACAACTGTTGTGGCAGACACAGGCTCACACAGAGCTGTTTTGTTTTGATGTAGGCACTAGGCAAGTAATGCATGATATGCTGTATAAGATTCACAATGATTTTCTGAGAATAAATAGGATAATAAATATGGAGCTATTTAAAGTATTAAGAATGAAAGCTATGGAAGTACAGAGGGAAAAATGATCCCTCCCAAGTGAGCACAAGAGAAATGAGTTGCAGGGAGGGCTAATTGGATTTACATGTGTGCTGTGCTAAAATGAGTTCCTTGTAAAAGTTGGCCATTTTCTGCAGTTTATATATTGTGAGGAATACAGAGGTGGAGGGAAAGTGTAAATTGACACGAATTGTTGATGATTTGTATTTAACTGGTCTCTGTGTGTTTTGTGTCTTGGTATGATTTTGTGGTATGATCAATACAAGCTTTTCCAGTTAGTTAATTTAGTAAATGTCTTGCATATTTTGCAGTCATTTTAATTAGAGCTGCACGATTAATCATTAAAAGGTCGCTATCTCGATTCAAACACCCACATCTCATTCCTAAACAACAACGATTCGGCCACGTCTATTAAAGCTTTGACAAAATCACACCGGAACATTCAAATCTGCGTTTGCGCTGCCACTGACCCAGAGAAAGCTGTTAGGCTATAATCTAGGTATGAAACAGTTTCACAAATAGTCTTTTTAGCCACACAGTATCATCATGTCCATGTCAAAAATATTTAAATTATCTCAGAAGTAGGGGAGAGTGGGGACACATTTTTGCATTTTCTTCAGTTTCTCAGAGACTGTTTGTATTGCTTGGGCAAAATTTGAACACATTAAAGGGATAGTTCACCCAAAAATGAGTTTAGCCCATGGTTTACTCACCCTGAAGCCATCCTAGGTGTATATGACATTCTTCTTTAAGACGAATACAATCGGAGTTATATAAAAAAATGTCCTGGCTCTTCCAAGCTGTATAATAGGAGTGAATGGGTACATTTTTTTGGAAGTCTATCAAAGCACATCCATCCATGATAAAAGTGCTCCACGTGGCTCTGGCTGGTTAATAAAGGCCTTCTGAAGTGAATTGAATTAACCCATATTTAAAACTTTATCGACTGAAATAACTAGCTTCCGGCAGATGGCCGTATGCCAGTCGACAAAAGAGTAATGCCTGGTTCAGATTACACGATTTTAGCCCGATTTTGGCACGATCCGTTTGACGTAGGGAGTCGTGGGGATTCGTAAACGACAACGGGCGTCGGGACGCAAGATTCGATCGTATCATCTCGTATAGTGTGTCATAGTGGGCGACAACCTACGTCACATCTGCGATGCTTCACGACATCACGACAAAAAGACTAGCATGTTTCATTTTTTTAACGGTCGTCCACGACGGGTTCCATCACATGTATGAGGTTGACCCAATAGGAGCACAGAAGCTTTTCCGTACACAACTTTCAAAAATGGCAAAACGAAAGAGAGACGATGGTGCTACTAGGTGGAGTTATGACATGGAGGAAAGGTTCGTGGAGCTGTGGCAACAGTACTCCTGCCTATATGATGTGTAATCTGATTTCTTAGCTACAGCTGGTGAGGTCTAAACAAAAGCTGCTTCCCTCCGAACACAGTATGGGAAAGAACGTGTCCATTGTCGGGTTTTCTTTCTTTTTTTTACGTTTTTCTGAACACAGGACAGCCAATACAACACTCACCGCTTCATCCATTGTTTGTTTACGTTCGTTTCCGGAAGTCACTCGCTATTAGTTTCGCCTTCTCGATGACATCACGCACGTCGTTAAAGACGGCACGCGATGACTTGTCAGGAAGCAACGTGTAGTCTGACATGTTTCTTGTCCACGACACGACAAGATTTTAGGAGTCAAAATCGCGTAATCTGACACAGTGACTATCGTAACAGACAAAAAAAATTGTGTAATCTGAACCAGGCATAAGACTTGACGACGCATGACGTAGGATGTAGGAGTAGCGTAAGCTTTGACGCCTCTCGCGGTTCAAACAAACAGGGCTGGGCAACCGCGTTCGTCATTACGTTGTGCATCAAGTTCAGGGGTTAGTCTTTCGCTGTAAATTGATGCGTCTTTCGCCGTCTGCTAGTTATTTTAGTCGATAAAGTTTTAAATATGGATATTTTTCTTACACGAACGCATCGCTTTACTTCAGAAGGCCTTTATTAACCCCCTAGAGCCGTGTGGAGCACTTTCATCATGGATGGATGCTCTTTGATGGACTTTCAAAAAAATATACCCATTCACTCCCATTATACAGCTTGAAAGAGCCAGGACATTTTTTTTAATATAACTCCGATTTCATTCGTCTGAAAGTAGAATGTCATATACACCTAGGATGGCTTCAGGGTGAGTAAATCATGTGCTAATTTTCATTTTTGGGTGAACTATCGTTTTACTGAATAATTAAGTAAACCTAATTTCTTACTTTATCTTTGCAAAGAAACCTCAATACTTAACTGGCTACTCTCTGCTGTCTCAGACGACGACATCTTTTACTGTCGGCCACTGTAACTTCTGTTGGTTGCTATAAATATGAGGGCCAAATGTCCTCTTTTATGTAGTGAAATATTATGACAACTGACTAATGAGGACATTTTATTAGTGCTGCCACTAACGGCTAATTTTCTAACGACTAATCTTTCGACTAATTTTTCGATTAGTCGACTAATCTAAACGACTAATTAAAAAAAAATCAAGTGTTTATTTCGTTGTGTCCATTTTATTTTGAACTCAACTGAAGGGCCAAAACATAAAATGTCACCTGTTCAAAAACATTATGTATTAACAATCTAAGCATTAAGTATCTGCATTTCCATTAGGCTATACCATATTAGTCAGAGTCCTAATCTAATCCTCTAATAACAAACATGTATGTATTACTTAAATTAGCTCTTTGTTCTGCCTTAAAAAATGTACAGTAAGCTAATAATGATTAATTTATGTACATTTCTGAAAAGCATAACTGATAACATCACTCTGAATAGTAAAGTAGATGCAATGCATTTTCTGTGAAAAGCGCTATACGAATAAATTGGAATTGAATTGAAAGAGTCTGGACTAGCCCACTATGAGTCGCGCTGAAAGCAGGCAGGCACGCAGTTATGTAGCTCGCGTTTACACTTGCGTGCATGGCGGGCCCGTGCCGCGGTTCGCGTGAATGTGAAAGCAACACGGACTCGGGAGCGCTTGTTCAGGAAGTTAAGTAACCTGCCCATGCGTTTTAGCTGATTATGATGCATTTAGTTAAATAAAACACATGTAAGGGATGATAGTGTTGATGATTTACCTTGGATACCCGAGAGTTGAGTCTGCAGTGTATTCGCGCATTGCGCGTGCAATCAGGGCAACACATTTGGAAATCCACTGTCTCCTCAAAAGAGTCCGTTTGAAAAACACCAGAGGTAAGACCAAGTCATTGTTTTGCAAGTCACAAGTAAGTCTCGAGTCTTTGCATTCAAGTCCCAAGTCAAGTCCCGAGTCAAGACAGACAAGTCCCAAGTCAAGTTCCGAGTCAAGACAGACAAGTCCAAGTCAAGTTGCAAGTCCTCGAGTTTAAGCTTCAAGTCTTAAACAAGTCATTAGTGCTTTTTGCACAAATTACTGTCTCAGTGTTATTTACTATAGTAAATGAAATGTATACTAATTTACATCAGAAAGGCTTTTAAAATATGACATAATATAATAATATATAATATTATCAAATTTATTGTGGCAATGCAGATTTAAAAATAAAAAAAATAAAAGTAACTGTTCATTGGGAAAATTAATCGTGATTTGCTACACATTAAGTTAAGTAAAATTAAGTAAAATATTGAGTCCCTGGTTAAATTATTTTGTTAGCGTGACAGTAATTGTACTAGAACATTCCTATTTCTATGGCGACATATCAAGCGCCACGTGACACTTTTTGGGGCTACGTTACGTTACAAAACGTAACGTAAATCCATCCATTTCTCCCGAAAGACATGAAAGTGAGTGGCTGGTGAACAGGGAGAAGACTTTATAGTTACCTATAGGCTAAAATGTGCGTTTGTTGTGGGTGGAAAATAACATGTCTCAAAATTACATTTGAAAGGTTTATTATTTCCGCTTACTTAGATATCAGTGTGTTTTTTTTTTTTCTCAAATTATAAATGGTTCGCTAGTACTTGTGTATTTAAATGCCTGAAAAAGAAAAAAGAAAACATTATTTGGTTGAAAACTGTCTGAACGTGTGATAATAAATGACAACTGACTCGCGCTGCTGAACACACTCCATCACGCACTCTCTGGCTCAGTGCCAAACGTGCGAAAACAGCGCAAATCAGCGCTGTGATCATGCGTCAATGATACAGTGCTATACTACAGTCAGTGATTATTACAACTCTGATCTGTGGTTTTAGAAGGTAGGTCAAGTCTTTCCAAGTCACAGGGCTCAAGTCCGAGTCAAGTCGCGAGTCATTGTTGTCAAAGTCTAAGTCGAGTCGCAAGTCATCTTTGAATATGTCAAGTCGAGTCGCAAGTCATCAAATTTGGGACTCGAGTCCAAGTCAAGTCCAAGTCATGCGACTCGAGTCCACAACCCTGAAAAACACAATATACTATTGACCCGCGTTCTGTTTTCTATCATGCGCCGTGCACGTTTGCGATGGCATAAGATGCACGCAAACTCAACAGGGTTCGAAAGAATTGAGTGTGAAACCAGACCAACGCTGCGGAGGGCGCCGGAAACAATCGCGCTCGCGCTCGGACTCGGACCGCAGCAAACGAGCCCACTGTGAAAGCTCCGTCACCTGCCTCCGCAATTTTTCATATCAAAGCAGTGAAGGTGGGCGGGAGCGTGAAGGAAAATGATAGCAGATAAACCAGCAGGGCGCGCACGGCACACAGACTGGTGTGTGGAGGTGAATTACAGTGAGCTGTTTGTGACGGGAGACCAAAAATAAATAGCGGTCAATAGTAAAACGACACGTCGACTAAAAAAATTGCCGTCGACTAATTTGCATGGTCGACTAAGTCGACTAATCGCGGCAGCACTACATTTTATTGGTCCTCACTAGTTAAAAGGGCTTATAAATCGTCTGAAACATGTTTTTAAAACTAGTGCAGGGCTGTCCGATCCTGCTCCTGGAGGGCCACTGTCCTGCAGATTTTGTCAGAACGTCATGTTGCAACTGTCCCTACTCCTTACAGTGAAAGCCATGATAAAAACTTGCTCTGCTGCTTTGATGTATGCTAGCTATGCCTGTTAGAAGCTAACTCTGATTCAAATATGACTTTACAATGCTTCATGCAAACAGTTTAGACACTATGACACAAACTCTGATGATAAAAAAAAAATACATATATATATTTTATTTAACTTGAAAAGTATTTTTTGCAGAAGGAATGGTCACATGTCCCTGCTTTCTTCCAGGTAGGCGGAGGAGCTAACAGAGCATTATAAATATCATCACTGTAGCTTATTCCTAATTGGGAATTTTCTTTATACTTTGGATGTAAACACTGATGTCTACCTAAGCAATCACAATAGTGCAAATCACCATTTGCAAGTAATTTGGCGCTTCAAATAACAATTTAATCGATTACATCTTGACAAGGGACTGTTAAAACATTTCCTCGTCATTGAATCATTCATTCAAGAGATGCATTAAAAAACGCTGATTAATCACTTAATGAAACAAGTGAAGTACATATAAATGAGTCATTGAATCATTCATTCAAACTGATTTAAAAATATATATTAATTCCAATTGATTAAATATTTTAAATAGACTGCAGCAATTAACATTTTGTCAGAACCTCTCTAGTAAATTCCTTGTTATGTTTTTTAGTTGTCTGCAAAATCCCGGGGAAATCGTGATCTTTATTTGAAGAAAAAATATGTATTCTCAATTTATCTAGAATCATTCGAGTTCTAATCTTAATATAGTCATGCTGGTTTAAAATGGGCTTCTCTCTCTGTTTGTGTCAGATGGTGAGTGAGAAGGTTGGTGGTGCTGAGGGAACTAAACTGGACGAGGAGTTCAAGGACCTGGAGAGAGTAAGTGGAGAGAATTTTCCCACACCGCTGTCAAGTCTTTCTAAAAACATTGATTTAAACACATAAAATGATTCAAAGGCTTGACCTCTGTCCCACACATCCATCAATGAGATTTTCTACACTACCTGTGTTTTTGTGGAAAGTTTCTTTTATTTTCAAAGTGAAAGTGGTGTGGCTGTAGTGATCCATGATTGTATGTTTTTATAATTATATGACATATTTATTCACTGCAGTGTCTTTGGCTAAAATCTTATTTTAATAATCCAATCCTTTAAACATGAGTGATGTCATCAGAGGTCTCCTTAAAATATTTCTCAATGGTATACATTTAACTTTGTTCTAACACTAAACTGTGTTTTCACAGATTTGACAGACGCCTCTTCATTCAGTTGCTCTGTAATTACATGTTTTAGTAGATGATTTAATAGAATACACGCAAATAAAGATAACTAATGAATAAACTTGAAATATTGATTTGTTGAAATGGCCTTATTATGTGGGAAGAAAGAGACTTCAGTGCTACAAAAGCCATTTAGCACAGTCAAGATTGATTGCCTTAGATAACTTTCACAAAAATATTTGACTACAGAATGCAGTGATCAGAATGAAGAACCTGAAACATTCCAGAGTGTCGTGTAATTTGAATTTAGTTTTAGATGTTGATTAATTAGACTCTGTTCTTATTGTTACATGGTTTAAAAAAGCCATTTTGTCTTTTTATTCTGTGTTGGTTATTGTGTTTTGCTTGTAGTGTTGCATGTATACGTGTTCTCTGTGCAGTGACCTCCCCTGTGTGTTTCTGTAGAAAGTAGATGTGACAAATAAAGCTGTGGTAGAAGTCATCTCTAAAACATCAGAGTACCTGCAGCCCAATCCAGGTAAGACCAAAGACATCCCTGGAGCTTTTATTTAGCTTGCTGTCTAAAGTTTATACACACTTTTTTTCTGACAAAACCTGCACACAATTGATCGTTATTGTAA
The DNA here is from genome assembly GCA_030578255.1 of Tiaroga cobitis. NCBI lineage: Eukaryota > Metazoa > Chordata > Actinopteri > Cypriniformes > Leuciscidae > Tiaroga > Tiaroga cobitis. Next base: position 41,562,879 of record CM060598.1, on the reverse strand, counting down.
AACGTTTCTCTGTCTTTTCCATTCTATTTCTCTTTCTCTGTTGTTGCCACTGTTCTTGTCTTTCTGTCTCACACAGCATCTCGTGCAAAGCTATCTATGTTAAACACTATGTCTAAGATCAGAGGGCAGGTGAAGAGCCCAGGTTATCCACAGGCCGAGGGGCTGCTAGGAGAATGCATGGCAAAGTTTGGCAGAGAACTCGGAGAGGAAACAAACTTTGGTGGGTTTACAAATTGAACGCAGCTTTTAAAACTTAAAAGATTTCATTTGCTGTTCTCCAGCTAACCAAATGCACAAAACAACCTCATTTGTCTGTAGGTGGTGCTTTATTTGATGTTGGTGAAAGTATGAAGAGGCTAGCAGAGGTGAAGGATTCTTTGGACATTGATGTTAAACAGAATTTTATCGACCCTTTACAAGGCCTGTGTGACAAGGACCTAAGAGAGATACAGGTTTGCTTTCACTCTCTGTCTCACACACATATAGAGATACCTACAGTATATAACTGAAAATGTTTTTATGTGACACCCACACTCTCAGAAAGAAATTTGCAATAATTTTACCTTTAGGGGGGTACAACAGCTTGTCACTGGAGCAGTACCCCTGAAAGGATCATAGTTGTACCTTAGAGGTGATGATACACAGGGGAACTTTTTGAGCAATGCTGCTGGGCAATGTTGCGGTCAAAGGGCAACCAGATGAGACACAGCCCACGACCGATCTAAATTATCCAGATAGAAATTTATTGCCCATTTTCAATGGGAAAGTTCCCAGGCAACAATCGCTTAGCAAGATTGCCCAGCAACATTGCTCAAAAAGTTGCCCTGTGTATAATCACCTTTAGGTACATATTCTCTAAGGTAATAATATGCACCTTTTAGTGGTAGATAAGGTACAATGTTGTCCCTGCCCCGGTGACAAGCTGTTGAACCCCTAAAGGTACAATTTTGGCAAATTTTCTGACTTGTGCTAGACTATTTACAAGAAATAAAGATTTGCACATTAATTGCATTTATGAAGAACTGTACAGTAGAATCCTCCTTTTGCTTCTTGAAGAATAGATTTTATATTTAGAGTTCATTTCCTTTTCTATATTTTAATATGGTCTGGTTCCACACCAGTTAAATTGAAAGTGTTTCCCTCTTTCTCAGCACCATTTGAAAAAACTTGAAGGACGCAGGCTGGATTTTGACTATAAGAAGAAACGTCAGGGGAAAATTCCAGATGAAGAGGTCAGGCAGGCGCTGGAGAAGTTTCATGAATCTAAGGAGGTGGCTGAGATCAGCATGTACAACCTTCTGGAAACTGATGTAAGAATTTACCATCTGACAGCTTGATGCTTCATTTAGTGTGTTTTTGTGCTTTTGTGTGTCCTGGGGACTGTTCTAATCCTATTAGCAGCACTGAATAATTCAGTGTTTTTCTGTAACACCTTGCCATACTGATTTTATACCAACTCAACTGTCTTTCTTAAGCAATTTTGACTTTGAATTAAGACTGACACTTTAGAATTAGCAGTATCGAAGAAAATTTCCTGTCCTTTTTTTACTCCAGCCCATCATTGGGGTGGGGTCAAGACAGGTAATCCTATAAAGCTGCCAAAACGATAAAAATCCTCTTGCTTCTTGGCTGCAGCTTTTATCTAATGTTTTATGGAGATGTCAGAGCGCCATCTGTTGGTTCAATATTACAATAACTTTATAAGGGAATAAACATTTGCAAGTGGAGTCTATTTAAAGACTATATTAAACTCATCAGGCTCTAGATGTAAAGTAATACACTGAAGATACTGTATGGTACAGTTTTAAATGATAGTAAACATTTAGTGTGAACTGCTAGCAGAGCTCCCAGTCTAAATTCAGCAGTCTAGTGAGACCCGTGTGAACTCAAGGCCTCAGGAATTACTCATTAACTATTTGTGACTATTTGTTAATGAAGGTTGTTGTGGTTGCCTAGTGTGACCATAAGCGTGGATGTGCATAAGTGACAAATAAATATATCTTTTTATGTATGTGTCCTCCTGTGCAGATTGAGCAGGTGAGCCAGCTGTCGTCACTGGTTGAGTCTCAGCTGCAGTACCACAGACAGGCTGTTCAAATCCTGGACGAACTTTCTGACAAACTCAGAGACAGGTGTGTATGTGAGCACATGTGTCCGCCTTTCACAGCATGTGTGGTTGTTCTTGATTCTGTCAAAAGAGGCAATAAATGACTCCTGTTTAACCGCCCAGGATGAAAGATGCTCAGTCACGTCCTCGTAAAGAGTATATGCCCAAGCCCAAGCCTGTAATTGACTTTGGAGACCCCAGCGAACAGTCGAACGGTGGCTTCACCCCAACATCTGCTCCACCCATGCGCAATACAGGTAAAGACCAGACATTTTACCTGCTTTACAAAGTCATAAAATGCCCATTTCCTCTATTATGTATCCAGAATAACACAAGGAATTGAGCTATTCTTGAATGAGGATAGATGATCTTCATTACATTGAGGAAATGCTTTGGACTAGTGAGAGAAAGGCGCATTGTGCTTTGTGCGGTTGCTGCCCCGTGGCAGGGTGTGATGAGACCGCCTGTGCGTGTGTCGGGATAGACAGGCCAAATGGACAGCTGTCAGCTGCTCTCTCCGTCAGCCAGTGACCCTGTTCTGTGTTCTCTTCCCATTGCGTCATCAGAGCCATACCACCAGTCTGGCAGAATATCCACATGGAAACCCAGATTGCGTGAGTCAGATAGTGTGTGATTCTGTATGTTTGCATGGGAAAGTGTATGTGTGTTTGTGGTGGAGAAAAAAAAAATAGCAAAACTGCAAAACACATTTTCTAGCAAGTCTTCTCTAATTAATAAAAAAAAATTGTACAGTTAGATTTCATTTATCTAATTGAAGCAGAACAGAATAGGAACGTTTGGAGAAAGTTAAAAGTTTTTAATAGTTAACACGTGGCACAACTACAAAAAGGTGCGCATTACAACAGCAAGTGGCAAGCAAATATACTATAACAAATGTTCCTTCTGTAATACCACTATCGGCGATGATAATAAGTTCCTCTAATTTACTTGCATCGATTATTTACATCTACAATAGATTTTTGCCATAGCTGTGAAAATATGATTTTATGAAGGGAAGTATTTGTCTGAAACATGCAAAGTTCAGCTCTCCCATTAGTTGATAGTTTATTGCACTGACATACAGCAAACTACAGGTTACGTAGTGTCTTGTATGGGGATGTGTGCTTGACAGAAAGGAGGTGTGTATGTGTGTAAGAGAAGACTGTACAACTGTCTCTGTGTTTGTGTGTGTGTAAAGTGTGCGCATGTATGTTGGCCTCAAGCACAGAGTGCTGCTCCACCTAACAGAGCGAGCCCCTGCTACAGACTGAAACTGAAGGTCTCCTGTCACATGACCACAGACCCAGGCTTTGACCCCTCACTAACACAGAGCATCTTGTCCTAACCCAGGCGGTTGTAGTGGGATTTAAACTGTGTGTTAAACTAACACGTATATCGGCACTGCTCACTGAGGGCTTGACTTTGGTTTGACAGACTGGACTGGGAAATGTTTCTTTGGCAGGAAACTGAAAAACTTCTTGATTTACTGAAGCAGTGTTATTTTAGTAGTATTTATTAATATTTTTAATTAACTGGTATTTGCTGGTCAGAATTTATTTTAATTTTAGTTTGTTTTAATAATGTTGTTATGTGCTTTTATCATTTTTATTAGTTTTTGCTTTTTAGCTTTAATTGTATTGCAGTTTTAGTTTTAATAAATGTATTACTTCAACTTTAACTTGCCACGGCTAACTGTTGGTACAAAAACTGTTTCAAGTTTTCATCAATCTAATATTTATATTTTATTTCATCTTTAATTCAATTACCGAAACAAATCCTGCTACAAAGTATGAAAGTGTTTAAAATGTTTAGTGTTTAAACATTTTATTTGATCTTTAATGCTTTTCATTAAAAATTAAAGTAAACTTTTTTATTTATTTATTTATTTATTTTAAATAGAAATTCAAAATATTACTTTTTTAAATCATGTAAATTCCTTAAAATATTTTTGGATGTTTATACACAACCTGAACGAGACATTTTAGAGTAAATCATTTCTTTATCAGTCTATACTTTGTCTTATGTTTTGTCTAGAATGTCAGATTACTGCCGTAAACTAATATCCCTCATTCCCCAAATCCCTCCTTTAATATCCCATTGTCATTAAATCTCTCCATCTGTCCTCTCAGCAGCGGAGCAGCCGTGCTGTAAAGCGCTCTATGACTTTGATCCGGAGAACGAAGGCGAGCTGGGCTTCCACGAGGGTGACATCATCAATCTGACCAATCAGATCGATGAAAACTGGTATGAAGGCATGCTGCGTGGCCAATCAGGATTCTTCCCTCTCAACTACGTGGAGGTGATCGTTCCTCTGCCACACTAAGTGACCTCTGTCACGGAAAAGAGGGGAGGAGAGAGAGAAAGAGCAATAAAAAAGTGAAAGGGAGAAAGCTGGAGGGAAGTGAGGTAGGGAGAAAGGAGCCAGTTGAAATCATCTTGGTCTTCATCCTCACCACATTGTTGCCGTTGATCCAAATGTACCTGTACTCTGGCACTTTTACACATTGATTTATTTTTGAAGGAGGGAACTTTGGGAAATGACGACCTTTCACATTCCAGGACTGACTGACTTACTGGCCGGTTGACTGACGTACGGATGGTATAACTTGGTCCTTAAGCTAACATTTCAGACACTCTAACTCACTTCATCGTCCAAGTCTTTTAATAATGTTTCATACTGTTTGTGCTGCATTAACTGAAAAGAAATGAATGCAGATCATGATATCCCTGTGATACAATTCTCATGTTTTTAAAGAGTAGACAGGCTAGTCTTTATCTACTTACCTACGTACAAATTCTTTATCTACATACAAATTCTCAACTGTTACTGTTGGATTGTGAAAAGTTGCATTTTGACTCGACTGGTCCCCTTACCGCCCCCTGCTGGTCAGGCTGCGACATTGACCTGCCTCAGATTAAGGATAAAACCGCCTTGTATCTGTGACGGACACATTCGCACTGGGGCTGTGTGTGAAATGTCCCAATGTGCAGCAATCCTGAGCCACAGACCTGTTGAGAGAAATTAGTTCTTTTCTATACTCCATAATTTTAAAATTTTCGTCATCTAATATTTTTCATGTATATTTTTTACAAGATAAAAGAAATTAGACGCTGAATTGCACCTTGGATCTCGTCATAAAGGTGAGCAAAAACACTTAATGGATGTGTTTAGTCAGGTGGAGAGGGTTTTACTGCACTACAACCGTTTATAAAGTATGAAACACTATGCTTCCCCTTTTACAATTTTTAATCCAGAGGGCGGCAAATAAATAATTTGCGCACTGTTTTCTGAAGGAAACACAGCCAAATAGTTATTTAAATGGAAATGTCTTCTTCTGGCAGCCTGAATTATAGAGTCTTCCTCTCTCTTTCTCCTCTTTTGAAGTCAGTTTACGGTATTCTGTACATCTGATGCTGCTGGCAGTGTCCCATTATTTCAGGTGTGTATATCTGGGTGTTTAGGGTGGATGTTGGCTCATAAGCCCCGTATTAAATTTAATTTACACAGAATTTCTTTATTAACAAATACTTCTCCTCATCTTTAGAAATGAAAGGATGGTGCTACATCTCTTGCTCTCACCCATCACTTTTAAAGTATTATTATACCTTTAAAAGTGGTTGAAGATCTAGTTTATCTATTTTACTCAGAGTTCCCTAGTTCTTAGGATGTTTTTTCTTTTCTTTTCAAATACTGCACTCCATAAAAGCATGGACCTACACACCATCTAGGTGGTTCTGAACATACCAACATCTGTCCCTCCACCCCGACTCCATGTCCTGTCTGCACAGAGCACCTCTGTGACCTTTTCCTCCCAGTGTCTGTTTACATGTTTTGTCCACGGTTTGTTTTGCTCACCGTAACAGACTATTGTAGATGTGCTGAATCAGACAGGCTACGGTGACCGTTTCAATGTGAAAAAAGGGTTTTAGTGCCTTTTCGATGGCATGAATCAATCTAGAACACCAAACAAAATATTAATTATGATTTTAGATCTAATATGTAGTTTCTATGTCTGTCCTCTTTCATTATTTACGAAGGGCTTGTTGGTTTCAGTATTTGGCATGAGCTGTGACCAGATGTACAAGCATGAGTACAAATGTGCCTTTGCAACACTACAAGTTTAAGAAAACAGCAAGTGGGTTATTTCTGTCTAATGGAATGAGGGTACCAGAATGATTTTATCATTCTGATCCTACTCTTTTTAGTATTATATTGTTTTTTATATACATACAAAACCATTCAACCTTTTTTATTAATGATTTTTGCATGTTAGCTTAATAGCAGGCTGATGTATGTTTTAGTTTTAAAGTCTCTTGTATGTCTCAGATTTAACTGCATTATATTGTTTTGTTCTAAATATTTGTATCTTATTGTGTCCACTCGTCTTTAAGTAAATAAATTCAAGAAAGTACTCAATCTGTTTCACTTGTATGAGTATGAACTGTTTCTTTAATTATACGGTAAGAAAAACATGATGTTACGAGGTTAAGTCAGAAGGAAATGGAATCGGCACATTTCATTTGTTCCAGTGTATATTTTAAGGTATTCAGCAGGTAAAAGGCATTGTTCCCATATTGCGTAGTCAACATGGCACAAATCTAACCACACAAACAGATAAATACTAGTCAAAAGAAAGAGAGAGAGAAAGAACTCAATTAACCATCTTCTCTTTCCTAACTACCCACCAGACATTCCTAGCATACAGGAAGACAAGTTTCACAGCACAGATATGGCAGAAACGCAGAAACCACGGCCAGTGATACAGACCTACTAGTCCTAAAGGCAACAGTTTGGACGGAAGCATATATGATATATCCTCCATGAAGGCATTTCATATACAGTATAACAGTGCACAGACGGTAATGCACAGGGCAAGAGGTCCCAGGTCAACAGTTCTACAGCTTAACAAAAATGCACAGACATAAACCGCTCTGGTCACTGAGTGTTGCGCAGTTGGTTGTACACGTGCTCCAGGATCTGTGCATACGCCTGGTCTTTGGGTGCGTGGCCACACAGAGAAGCCTGAGAATGAGAAAACAAGCGTTTCTTTAAACATTGCTAGTCAGACATATAATCATGCTTTGCTGTGAGATTATTGTTAATGGCACTGAATTATGCAAATGATAATGTTTTAAAGGTAATATTTTGGATGTTAAAATTGCCTTCCGTTCTACCATAATATGCAAAGACAACTTTAAAACATTCATAGGTTGATTTCTCTTAAAAGTGTACACCGTTAAGTCTGTGTACATGCACTTTAAAAGTTGTATTTCAGTCAGATTAAAGCAATAATTTATTTTAAAGTGACATTGAAAAAACTTTAGTCTGACTGAAATCATACCAGTCTGATTTCGGTGCTTTTAAAGCATAACTGTTTGAGCATCCCGACCAGTCCGACATTGGCTCATCCAATAATGTGAGTTTGCACATATATATATATATATATATATATATATATATATATATATATATATATCGAGTAAAGGAAGACCGAGTGAGTGTTCAGTAAACCTGTTTGAATTATTTTTGCAATCCTGACGCTAGTGGCACCTTTAAGAATAATCTTAATGATGTAATTGTAAATCATGAAATTGATTGTGTTTTGTTTGTTCAGTGTATGTAGGAGGGAGAGAAATTATGACTGACCTTGATTTTGTCGAGTATAGAGGTATTAGGACTCCACATCTGACTGAACTGCACCAGGTCAGGAGCAGACCGATAAAACTCCACCAACAGCATCTACACAGAAAGATATAAAAATTAGAAACGAATAGATCTTAGCTTATCAAAAGACTTTCTGATGTAGTTTAGACGTTGGTTTAATCCAATCTAGAGTGAGGTGTTATCTAGAACTGCAGGAAAAGACAACCAGTGAGAGATTCGCTTTAAAAAGATTACTTCTGAGGCATACTGAACTGTAGAAGGGAATAAAATTCCTGTTTTCCCAAGATGGATGTTGATGCATAAATATAACATGCTAGTTGTAATCATACCATCTCATTGAGCACGTCTGTAGTGAGGAAGTTGTCTTGCACGTATGTGACCTCTACTGCCACTGGGATGCCGTAATCATTGGGTCGTTGCTAAATGGAAGGGGAAAATTAGATTAAGCAATAACACTTTACAGTGTCCTTGTTACGTTACATGTAGTTACTATAGTAATTACTATAAATTGTGTATAATTACATGCAACTAACCCTTAACCACACTCTAATCTTAACCCTTTAGTAAGTACATGTAGTTCATTTTTATTACTCAGTACTTAAATATATAATTACACTGTAACAATAACACCTTAAAATAAAGTCTAACACTTTATTTTAAGGTGTCTGTGTTACAGTGTAATTACAGTACTGAGTAATAATAATTAACAATATGTAATTACTATAGGGTTAAAATAGGATTAGGTTTTGGTTGAGGGTTAATTGCTTGTAATCATGCATAATTTACTGTTATTACTATGGTGAGTACATGTGTAACAAAGACACTGTAAAATAAAGTGTTACCAAATAAAGTGTAATCGAGTAAACTACTAGTTTAGCAAACAATTATTAGCAAATGTTTAAGAACAGTTACCTCAGGAGGGGGAACTACCCAGAATGGTGTGATGGTGGAGGCCACACCTTGGTTGCCATGATAATAGGGTCCTATAAGTGATGAGACAAAGGAAAGAAAACACTTATCACTGATCATTTAATAAGACGGTTTGTGTTGCACAGTGATCGTCTGTTAAATCCATCACGCACCACAGATAATCCCCAGACAGGGCTGGAAACCGTTACTGCTGCCTTGTAGGCGGAGCTGGTGATCCATCTGCGAATCGATGTCCTGTAGAGAGGGAAGGGCGGGGCCTCGGGGGTGACTGTGATACCATCCCACCAATGACAGCCCGCGCATGAAGAGATTTTGACAAATCTGCATAGTTCAAACAGATCGAAAGGTAAATTGCAGGAGACTATGGTACATTTCTATGTTTTTACAGCCAACACAATCGTTTTGCAGACTAACCTCTTCTTCGACAGCTGGGGCAGCGTCTTTATCAGCCAAACGGGTACGGCATGGGAACGCCCGCAGGACCGTAAGCACTGATGAAGATGAAATGTCAATTTTGAGTGTTTCTAACCTCCAATTTTGCTATTACAGTAGTTACAAAAATGTTTACACTTACATTGTGTGTTAGTGTCCCATCGGCCCCCTAAATACCCCACCACCTCACTTGTGGTCAGGTGACAGTGGAAATCCTAAGAAAAGAGGTGGGTAAGTGTTATATATTGCCTAAAAATAATTTTCATATCATCAGTATGACTTGATTTTAGATATCAAAAATCCATGAGTACTTTATACCATCAGCAGCAGAACATTGCTGGAAACGGCTACATTAAAAGGCTGGAAGCGGTTGATCGCAGAAAAGGCGGAGAGCTCTACGAGAGTGTGTGGATCCCTTTGAAGACAAACACAGGAACATTCAGGTACACTGCCGGTCAAAAGTTTGGGGTCAGTAGGTATTTTTAATGTTTTGGAAGAAAGTGTCTTATGCTCCATTTATTTGATCAAAAATAGTAAAAACTGTAATATTGTGGAATATTATTACAATTTAAAATACATATTTTCTATTTTAATATATTTTGAAATATAATTTATTCCTGTGATCGCAAAGCTGAATTTTCAGCATCATTACTCCAGTCTTCAGTGTCACATGATCCTTCAGAAATCATTCTAATATGCTGATTTGCAGCTCATGAAACATTTCTTATTATTATCAATGTTGATAATGGTTGTGCTGCTTGATATTTTTATGGAAACTAGGATGCTCTTATAAATATAAAGTTCTAAATTAAAACATTCATTGAAAACTTAATTGTTTTATTTAAAATATAAAAGTCTGTCATTTCTGAGCAATTTAATGCTGAATTAATTTCTTTCAACAACAAAAAATTGTATTGACCCCACACTTTTGAACGGTAGTGTTTGTTAGAGAGCATAATTTCTATAATGCACTACAGTGTGGTCTTCTTAGAATTTTTCATCAGTGTTTTTCTGCCTCAAAACTTAGAACTGAACAAACCGGAAGCTTGGGGACCTCGGGCAGGTAAATTAAGATGCAGTAAATGTCATCATAAAATTGTCATATTACACTGTTTAACAGCAATAAATACATATAACAGATATACCTCAGGACATAATATGTGGTTCAGATATATTTCATAGTATAATAATTACCTTGTAGCATCTCTGGTGCCAAGAGTGCAATACCTAATTGGAACTCTCTCTCTTTCCCTCCTCTGCATCAGGCTAATGTCTGGGGGAACATGAAATAACTTATGCTTACTAAGCTGTAACCTTAAACAGATCAAGTCATCACCTCTCAGGTGCCATGTTTTTATGAGGAATCAGGGTGATTGGGTGAAGTGTTTTCTATGTAATGTTTAGGTAGATAACATCATACCGTGCAGCTCAGGTTTGGACTTTTTATTCTTGTCCTCTACTGGCATGGCCATTTTCCCTTCCTCTTCGTCATCATCTCCCATCTCATCATCCTCTCCTTCACTTATCAAGCTCTGAGGTAAACAAATGAATCAAATCATACACAAACCGCTGGTTGCACAGTAATTGTTCATTATTTATCCCCTTTTAAATTATTGTTTACTATTGTTTACATGTTGCAAGCTCTTAATAAATTTCCCTCCATTGCTCACCATGTCGGCACTGGGTTGGTATTTGTGCAGCCAGGTGGTTTTGTACTGGACCAGTTTCTGTCCACGATACCGCACCGAAGCCCAGCCGCAGCCAGACTTCTTGGCCGGGTTCACCAGGCGCTTGCAGTGTGTTGCCCAGGCGCTTGGAGAGTTAAAGATCTGCCCGGTCTCCACCCAACGGATCTTCCCATCATTCAACAGATCTCCAACAAACTTTTTACCCTAAGGAGACATAGACAGAAACAGAGTAATTGCTTGCACCTGATCAGAGAAGTATTAAAGGGATAGTTCACCCAAAAATGAAAAAGTCTGAAAAAATGTCACCAAAAATTCTGTCATTATTTATTCCCCCTCATGACAGTCATGGTCACCATTCAGTTTCATTATATGGAATAAAAGAAAGGAGCTAACTAGGACATTCTGCTAGATCATTTTTAATCTTCTAGATGCCACAGACTTTTTTTTATACACTTTTCCATGTTTTGACAGGTATGGAAGGGTGAATAAATGCTACCGTTTTCATTTATTGGTGAACTATTTCTTAAATGATAAAAGGTATAAGTGGTAATAGCCCTTATGATGAAGTTTCTGGACAGTACCAGGTAGTGTATGGACAGAACGCCATCTCCAGGCTCTACAAGACCATCCTTTAAGAGGACTCTTAGTGTTATGCCTCTCCTGGTCAGGAGGGAACCCCTCCCAGAGGAAGCCCTCAGGTCAGCATCTTCAGCCCCACTCAACTCCTCATCCTCTTCATCCGCTCCTTCTTCGACAACCTGAGGAGACGAGGGTGGCTCTGAGCCTGAGGACAAACAACAGACAGAAATAAGGAATTAATACAGGCAGGGATACGTCGAGCATCATTATTAATTGGTTGGAATCATCTAAACCCTGGCAAAGAGAAGTGATATCTGATATTTTATTCAAGGTATTAAAAGAAAATTCACAAGCAAATTTTATATTTTATTTACAAAATTACATTATAATGTCCTCAGATCAAGTTAAAACAATTTTCAAACATAATCTCACAAACTTGTACATTGTAAAATTATAATGTCCTTCGAACAAAGTATTTACTTGGGACTCTGAACTCTCATGTGGGGGGGGGAATGCTTTTTATTGTGGGGCAAAAAAATGGTCAACACAGCGAATCTCACATCAGGGAATCAGCGACTGTCCGCTGCCATCTCCATCTGATAAGCTTTTTTCCCCAGAAATTAAAACAAAACAAAACCGCTCTGATAATTTGTCGAGAAACGGTTCGTCTTTCGCGTGTTTTGTTCTCGCTCCTTTCCGCAACCCCGCGGCCTAGTAATTATTAATTTCACCCGCTTATTAAAAATCACTATTTTTTTTTATTCTCACCCATTTCGTGATTATCGTCGGAAAACGCTTTGACCTGAAACTGCTCCACAGACTGATGTGATGTCTTTCTTTCCGCCACTTCAGTTTGGCGGTGTTAATATAACACTTCTGTGCGGACACTCGCCACCAGGCTGTTATTCAAAAACATAAAATGAAGGCTTGTGTGTGTGTCTGCAGAGTGTGGTTTCCTTGTGTAGTGTTGCTTTAATATCAATTCCCCTCCCCTTTCTCCTTCCTACCCGTCCTTGTCATTTACTCTCTTTTATAAATTAGCGGTGTTTGTGGTCGTAGACTCTCCAGCACGGGCGAGCGGATGTGGTTTGCATTGATGTTACAACGGAAGACATATTCGCGGAAATATTACAAGCAAATTGGCTGCGATTGTTTACCATTTAGTGGTTATATCAGTTTAGATACAGTTTCTAATGGCCCCGGACCACGGTCAAATGAGCAGTCGACTGGGACCCAGCAGTGGACAGCTGGTTTGTTTGGGCAAAATGCGTATATAATATAGGGTTTACGGTAATGAATGAAAAGGAATGTCACTGTTAAATGTTCTCACCGTTAGATGTCGCCAAAGAACGCCGTATTAATCCAGTGCATATGAAAAATAGAAAACATTTTTGAAACTTATAAACATCCATCATCATGTCATCAGCCGAATCCTGAAGTGTTTAAGACAACGACATTTTTTATTTTAAATCTAACCTCAAACTGCCTCTGATACAAGCACACATTGCACACTGGTAAAATGAATTTTAAATACGGTAATCATAATCTCTTACTGAAATGAATCAGGTTATTAAGAGTTTTTCTCTTTGAAACGTAATGGCACATATTCTACATACATTCGGCTACACAATACAGTAACGTAACCTGTTTTTGTAATGCCTTTTTGGAAACTATAGCTAAAAGGAAATCTTTTTTGCATATTATTTATATCTCGGGTATTTCCTCGTATGGTTTCGTTTACTTGCCTGGGGTGATGTTTTTTTTGTCTGCTGGTGACGTTTCTTCTCAATGGGCGGGACTTTCGTGCCTTCCGGCAACCTCGAGGGATCTTGACTCACCTGAGTTCAGGTAAGGGGTGGGAGACAAGTATGACAGCACGTAGAACTTTACAAATAGTCTTTTTTTTTTTTACTTCCAGTCCACAGGGTTTCTGTTCGTCTCTAACTTTTTATAAAGCTTTAGCACCTGAACTCTGTGATGTAGGCCATTTGACCGTGTAATAGCGCATTAAACGTGCAGGTGGACTGTGAAGCGTCTTCTTTCAAACACCTGAATTGTTTTATAAGAAGTTTGTTGTTGGCGGGAGAGTAACTTCTGAAGTTATGGCAGCAGCAAATCGCCATAGACGAGTGAGATCTCAGCTGCCAACATGTTATTACGAAGGCTTTCTGGAAAAGAAATCCATCAAAGACAAGGTGAGTGTAATCTTGGCCTATACATGCGCACGCGGTGTTTAAACCACAAATTTATTTAATTACTAATATATAGGCTATATATATACCCCGTCAAACCAAAAATTAATCAGAAGCCAGATATATTTTTTTTATATATTTTTACTAGTGGGTGCAGGACACTATAGTTCATTTATGTAAGTGAGGATAGCACAATAAAGAAATCTGTGACATTATTATTCCCCAAAATTCTTCATACAGTGGACTACCAGTAAAATTTATAAAAATATGGGACCAAAGATTATTCAGACACTGTGAACTGACCATGCTTTGCTTAAGTGTTTTTGCTTTAATTGCTATTTTACGCCACAGAGTGAACAAAGCGAGCATTGTTTGATATAATTGTTTGACCTAAATTGGTATTATCTAATTGTGTAGGCCTACTCATTTTCATAGCTGAAAGCTATTCAACCTAATTCATTTGTGAGACAGTCTAACATTTGTGAAACAGAGACTGTCGCCTTTCTTCGCCTTTGTCGCCATTGGCTTTTGGCTTGCTTAGTTGGGGACATTTAATTTAATATTTTAACAATATTATTACAACAATATTTTCCTGTTATCTTTGTAAAGCTGCTTTGAAACAATCTGTATTGTAAAAAGCGCTATATAAATAAAGGTGACTTGACTTGACTTAACAGAATGGCCAAAACCAGTGAAATATCAATTTCGTATACCATTTTTTTAACTATAGCGAATAAACTGATAATGTGAGAAATGCTGAAAGTTGGTTTGACTGTGTGTATGTATGTATATATATATATATATATATATATATATATAATATATATTAGGGCTGGGTATTGACACAAATTTCACAATTCGATTCGATTTCGATCCACAAGCTTGCAATTCGATTCGATTTCGATTTCGATTCGATTCAATATTGATTATTTTGGATATCAGGTACAATAGGCTACATGGCAAATTTTTTCAAGGAAAACAAATCTCTTAACTAATGCTGTAAACTATGGGAGTCAGTTTAGCCTACTATAATTTTGAAGGTAAAAATTAACTGATTTGAAGCTATACAAACACTTAAATTTTATTTTTATAATAAGAAAGTTATATGAAATATAAACATTTAAATGGTGGCTGTCATAAAAAACTTGCCAGATTTATTCAAACATGCATTAAATATTGAAGAACATTAAAAATTATAATGAATGTGTAATATGGTGCATATATTTAGCAAAATTCTCCTCTCTGACTAACTGACTAAGTTACTAAGTTTAATGTTTTTTCTGAGGTAAATGTGACGTTACATACCATTGTTTACTTGCTGTTTAACTGACGTCTTTCCACGGATGAAACACTGATTGAGCGATACCACGTTACATGATACGGATTTCGAAGTTGTACTCTATCTTTTAACACACTTTCAGATGCTCATTGATATTTATTTGGCGCTGTAACTGGTATTATTAAGGCGCAGTAACTGGTATCATTAAGGCGGAAGAGGAGAATGAGATCATGTGCGCAGCGCGCTCCGTGCTGCTGCTTCTCTTGAGCTGAGCCAGAGCGATCTCACGCCACAGCGCCAAAACGGTATTTATGTTTTTGAATTTGGTAAGAAAATGGACGTAATTTGAGACTTTATTTCATAATAATAGTCACAAAGCACAAAGATTATTTCGATTTATTGGATGGGATGCACGATACAATGTTCTACGCGATCATCAAATGAAAACAGGATGACTAATCGATTCTTGAGATTTAAGAATCGATATCGGTTCGTAAAAATGAGAATCGATTAATATCGAGAAATCGATATTTTTTACTCAGCCGTAATATATATATATATATATATATATATATATATATATATATATATATATATATATATATATATATGTATATATATATTAGTTTTTAAACAATCTCACAAACGTGTATATTGTAAAATTATATTGTCCTTCAAACAAAGTCTTTACTTGGGACTCTAAACTCTCATGCGGGAAAATGTGGGCTTTTAATGTGGGACACGCACATATATATGTTATATAGGCTATATATATATATATATATATATATATATATATATATATATATATATATATATATATATATATATATATATATATATATATATATATATATACACTGAACAAAATTATAAACGCAACACTTATGTTTTTGCCCCCATTTTTCATGAGCTGAACTCAAAGATCTAATACTTTTTCTATGTACACAAAAGGCCTATTTCTCTCAAATATTTTTCACATATCTGTCTAAATCTGTGTTAGTGAGCACTTCTCCTTTGCCGAGATAATCCATCTACCTTACAGGTGTGGCATATCAAGATGCTGATTAGACAGCATTATTATTGCACAGGTGTGCCTTAGGCTGGCCACAATAAAAGGCCACTTTAAAATGTGCAGTTTTACTGTACATGGGGGGTCCGAAAACCAGTTAGTATCTGGTGTGACCACCATTTGCCTCACGCAGTGCAACACATCTCCTTCACATAGAGTTGATCAGGTTGTTGATTGTGACCTGTGGAATGTTGGTCCACTCCTCTTCAATGGCTGTGCGAAGTTGCTGGATGACCTGTAACACGCTGTCGTATACGCCGATCCAGAGCATCCCAAACATGCTCAATGGGTGACATGTCCGGTGAGTATGCTGGCCATGCAAGAACTGGGATGTTTTCAGCTTCCAGGAATTGTGTACAGATCCTTGCAACATGGGGCCGTGCATTATCATGCTGCAACATGAGGTGATGGTCGTGAATGAATGGTACAATAATGGGCCTCAGGATCTCGTCACAGTATCTCTGTCAAGTAAAGTCAAGTCATCTTCATTTATATAGCGCTTTTAACAATGGATTGTTTCAAAGCAGCTTTACAGAGATAAACATATAATTTAAGGTAACAGATTGTTTTGGCATTATAGCGGTTCTTGAATAATGTTATTTCCAGCTAAAGTTAACTTTGATTGATTCACCTCCGTCAAAATGATCAGACTTTTAAACGCGAACCTGTGATTAACGCTGACGGCGTTCACATGCTCATTCAGAATTGATTCTATAGTTATGTGCTTTTTAAAATATGTGCGCAGGTTTATAATTCATACAACCCAGCCTAAACAAACTACTTTTCTTGCCTATAAATTTTGATACAGAATTTTGTTTTATTTTATCACTTCGGGGTACGCGAGCCAGAATTCACAACGCTTCATCTGTAGAGTGGGAAAGGGATCCTCCATAGGGAGAGGATAGTGGACACTTCAGCACTGCATTGTCATCGGGTCCAGGCGGATCTCCTTCGTCAGATCTGGACACGGCCTAGATCCGGCAGGCTGCGGGAAAACCTCGGGATAAACAAAGACACTAATATTAGCGTAGATGCCATTCTTCTTATGATGTAGCGAGTACATCAAGATTTAAGGGAAGTGTTCCCAGTTCCGGCTGACCTAATCTATGCAGCCTAACATTGAATTATAGAAGTCTATAATGTATTATGTGTATGCTAGGTCAAAGAGATGTGTTTTTAGTCTAGCTTTGAACTGACAGAGTGTGTCTGCTTCCCGGACAATGGTAGGAAGACTGTTCCAAAGTTTTGCTGCTAAATAGGAAAAGGATCTACCACCAGCAGTCGATTTAGATATTCTAGGTATTATCAACTGGCCGGAATTTTGAGATCGCAATAGACGTGAAGGACTATAATGCGTTAAGAGCTCGCTCAAGTACTGCGGAGCTAAACCATTTAGTGCTTTGTAGGTAATCAACAATATTTTAAAATTTATACGATGTTTAATAGGGAGCCAATGCAGTGTTGACAGAACCGGGCTAATATAGTCATATTTCCTGGTTCTGGTAAGAACTCGAGCTGCGACGTTTTGAACTAGCTGTAGTTTATTTATTAAGCGTGCAGGGCAACCACCCAGTAGAGCATTACAATAATCTAGCCTTGAGGTCATGAACGCATGGACTAATTGTTCCGCATTTCCCAATGAGAGCATATGGCGTATTTTAGTTATATTTTTAAGATGGAAAAATGCAGTTTTACAGATACTAGACAAAAGAAAGGTTGGTATCAAAGAGCACACCCAGGTTCCTAACCGACGACGAAGACTTGACAGAGCAGCCATCAAGTGTTAGACAGTATTCTGGGTTATTACGTGTGGAAGTTTTTTGTCCAATAATTAGAATCTCTGTCTTTTCAGAATTTAGTAGTAGGAAATTACTAGTCATCCAATTTTTTATATCAGCTATGCATTCCGTTAATTTTGTGAATTGGTAAGTTTCGTTGGGTTTTGAAGAAATATACAGCTGAGTATCATCGGCATAACAGTGAAAGCTAACTCCATGTTTCCCAATGATATCTCCTAGCGGTCCTAGTACTGAGCCTTGTGGTACGCCATACTGAACTTGTGATCGATAAGACATCTCTTCATTTACTGCTACAAACTGATAACGGTCAGTTAAGTATGATTTAAACCATGCTAGTGCAATTCCACTAATGCCCACATAGTTTTCTAGTCTATTTAAAAGAATGTTGTGGTCAATTGTGTCAAATGCAGCACTAAGATCGAGTAACACTAATAGAGAGATACAACCACGATCGGATGATAAGAGCAAATCATTTGTGACTCTAATGAGAGCGGTCTCAGTACTATGGTACGGTCTAAATCCGGACTGAAAATCCTCGCAGATATCATTTCTTTCTAGAAAGGAACACAGTTGTGAAGATACTGCTTTTTCTAATATCTTTGACAGAAAAGGCAGATTCGAGATCGGCCTGTAATTGACTAATTCTGTAGGATCAAGTTGTGGTTTTTTAACAAGCGGTTTTATCATAGCCAGTTTAAAGGTTTTTGGTACGTATCCTAGAGACAAAGATGAATTAATGATATTAAGAAGAGGATATATGACCTCTGGAAACATCTCTTTCAGTAGCTTAGTCGGTATAGGATCTAACATACAAGTTGTCGATTTAGATGAATTAACGAGTTTGCAGAATTCTTCCTCTCCTATAGCAACAAATGAATCAAATTTTTCGTCAGGGAGACTACAATGCACTTCCTGATGCGATACTGTGGTAGACGGTTGCATAGTTATCATTTTGTCCCTGATATTATCAATCTTATAAGTGAAGAAGTTCATAAAGTCATCACTGCTGTGTTGCTTGGACACTTCTGAGCTTGAAGCTTTCTTTTTCGTTAGTTTAGCCACTGTTTCAAATAAATACCTTGGATTATGTTTATTTTCTTTTAATTGGTTTGAAAAATAAGCAGATCTAGCAGCTTTTAAAGCCTCTCTGTAAGCAATCGAGCTCTCTTTCCACGAAATCCGAAATACCTCTAGTTTAGTTTTCTTCCAGTTGCGCTCCATTTTTCTGGCTGCTCTCTTAAGGGCCCGGGTGTGCTCGCTGTACCACGGCGTTGGGCTATTTTCTTTAATCTTCTTTAAGCGCAACGGAGCAACTGCGTCTAAAGTGCTGGAAAAGAGAGAGTTAAACGTTTCTGTTGCAATATCAAGTTCTTCTAAGCTATCAGGGATCCTGAGATGATGAAACTGATTAGGAAGATTATTGATAAAGCAATCTTTAGTGGCAGAAGTTATAGGTCTAACGTATTTATAACACGGAGTCGGCTTTGCAGCCTTGGCTAAATGTAGTTTACATGAGACTAGATAATGCACCTCTGTGCATTCAAAATTCCATCAGTGTGTTCGAAGCACCTGTGTTCGTTGTCCATAAACATACGCCTGCCCATACCATAACCCCACCGCCACCATGGGCCACTCGATCCACACCATTGACATCAGCAAACTGCTCACCCATACGACGCAATACACGCTGTCTGCCATCTACCCTGTACAGTGCTGTGGAATGTTGGTCCACTCCTCTTCAATGGCTGTGCGAAGTTGCTGGATGACCTGTAACACGCTGTCGTATACGGGATTCATCTGTGAAGAGAACACCTCTCCAAAGAGGCAGACGCCATCGAATGTGAGCATTTGCCCACTCAAGTCGGTTACGACGACGAACTGCAGTCAGGTCGAGATCCCGATGAGGACGACGAGCATGCAGATGAGCTTCCCTGAGACGGTTTCTGACTGTTTGTGCAGAAATTCTTTGGTTATGCAAACCCATTGTTGCAGCAGCTGTCCGGGTGGCTGGTCTCAGACGATCTTGGAGGTGAAGATGCTGGATGTGGAGGTCCTGGGCTGGTGTGGTTACACGTGGTCTGCGGTTGTGAGGCCGGTTGGATGTACTGCCAAATTCTCTGAAACACCTTTGGAGACGGCTTATGGTAGAGAAATGAACATTCAATTCACGGGCAACAGATCTGGTGGACATTCCTGCAGTCAGCATGCCAATTGCATGCTCCCTCAAAACATTTGTGGCATTGTACTGTGTGATTAAAACTGCACATTTTAGAGTGGCATTTTATTGTGGCCAGCCTAAGGCACACCTGTGCAATAATCATGCTGTTTAATCAGCATCTTGATATGCCACACCTGTGAGGTGGATGAATTATCTCGACAAAGGAAAAGTGCTCACTAACACAGATTTAGAGCGATTTGTGAAAAATATTTGAGAGGAATAGGCCTTTTGTGTAGAAAAAGTCTTAGATCTTTGAGTTCAGCTCATGAAAAATGGGGGCAAAAACAAAAGTGTTGCATTTTATAATATTGTTCAGTGTGTATATACAGTATGTGTGTGTATACTGTACAGTATGTATCAGCATTGCTGCTGATGAAAAAAATAGCTTAAGCCATCCAAATCTGCTGAAGGTTTTTCAGATGGATTATCTGAAAAGTGCACCCCAAACTTCTTTAAAACCAGCCAGAATGGATCCAGCTTGGGCTGGTTTAAGATGTTTTTGTAAACGGGGATATTTTCTCTTACAACTGTTCCTCATTATCTGTAATGATTTTATTTGGCTTATACAGTGTAAAAAGTGAGAAGTTTATAGCTTACAAAACTATTTCTAATTGATCGGATTATTAAAAATAAAATGAATTTGTGTAATTCTATATAGTCAGATGTATTCAGTCGTATTAGAAGTTTTTTAACCAGTTCATTATTAGACCCATTAGCTTCAAAATGAAAATCATTTTAAATCTCCAGTTTTAATGAAAGCAAGGAACTTATTTAATTTACTGGGCTTCAGCTAGAGGCAACCTTGTGGACCATCTTCTTATCATGATCATTGGTTACTATCTTGTATTGTCACTCATTTGTAGTTTTACTGTAAATCTTTAATCAACTTGTATCTCAGTTTTTCTGTAGAAGGTTCATCCCTCTCTAAATGGCACAATTATTTGAATTCTTTCATGACTAAACTTGAACATATGTTTGTCTTTAACTGCTTATTTTGAAATGTATTACAATGTATGCATAAAAGATGTACATCTGTTAGTTATACCTGTATTTTCTGTTGGAAATATGGGTAACACTTTACAATTAGGTCTTATTTGTTAACATTAGTTAATGCAGTAACTAACATGAACTCACAATGAGCAATACATTTTTACATATTTTATTCATCTTTGTTAATGCACTGTGAAATTACGTGAACAATGTTAACAAATACAATAACAAATGTAAAGACACCTAATATAAAGTGACCAGTAATCATCAAGAGAGCAGAAGTTGTTTTCTCTGGTCATCAAAAGTGCGTCACACAAGTGTCTGTTGCAACATGGGAACTGTTTTCCCACAAATGTGGCAATGTCAACAAAAACTGGTCTGGTGGCATGCTTGCATGCAGATCAAACACTACAGATAAAGGATTTGCATTGTAAAGATGGTTTTAGTAAAGGCTTTTGTGTTTGTTTTTGTGGGGGGGGTGGGGGGGGGGGTTACAAATTGGGTCTTAGCTTATATCCTGCTGATTGAGCTCATCACATTTGTAAAAATGTGTCTTTTTTTTTAGTTCATGGTTTATTAAAGGTCAGCACAGACCTAAATGTTTTGCATTATGATGTGCACTTTGATGACAGACATTCTTGATAGTTTGGGATTATAACTGAAGATATATAAAGACTGGAACTGGTTCAAATAAAATACAATCGCGCCTTGGGTCAAGTCTTGTTTCTGTAGTGTTCTTTCTGAAGAAAATAACGTTCCATTGTTTTCTACATTCCTTTCATTTGTACAAACCAATTCAGTCTTTCCACAAGTATGTATTTAATGAATAAACTCATGATAATCTGTCAACATTAACTAAAATAATAATTTGCTAACATTTTATCAACATAAACCATTGTCAATAATTCCAAATATATTCAGTTTATGAAAACACTATATGTATTCTATACACAATTTGAGACCATATTGAAAATCTGGGATTCACAATCTAATTTAAACCTATACATATAAACGTTATGGTGTAAAATTAATAAGAAATATTTATGATGGTTCAGTAGTTATTTATTTCAGTAAATATTTGTTTTATTATTTAGAAACTATTTATTTTCAGTAAATATTTCCTTTTCTTTTCATAGATTGGTCGTAAACTCTGGACCAGCTTGTGTGGAAATTCACTCTTTTTCTACAATAACACGAAAGACAGTGTCGTAAGTGTTTTTACAATCTGCCTTTTAAGTTGACTTTTTGACTACTAGAAAATCATTTTGATATGCGTGTACATTTTGTAACATATGTATATTGGCATAAATGTATTTAAATGCAAGCTTGCAGTCCTGAAGTCTGTTTGTTTGTATGTATTTGTCTACATAGAGAATGGATTATTTGTGCATCAACTGTTTGCTTGTGCTTGTGAATGCAGTATATAGAGAAGCTGGAGCTCACTGATCTCATCTCCGTGTCAGATGACTGCTGTCATGACCGAAACCTGAAAGCCGCTGGATTCACTCTGCACATGAAAAAGGAAGACATCAAGATGATTGTAGGTGATTGATAATTGTCAAGATGACACCATTTTCCTTTTCCTTATGTCATTTAAGTGATGGCACACTGCACATATCTGCTAAACTAATCTTCCTTTGATTTTACTGCATTACCGTTACAGCTGTTTAACCTTGAGTTATTTAGATCTGTTAACACATGCCTAATGTCATACATTTTCCTCCTTTTTCTCTGTTTTCTCAGGCACCCAGCCTTGAGGCGCGAGAACTGTGGAAAGGCTACATGCTCTCAGTTTCTAAGGTCAGTTGTGGTTTTGAAAAAGAAAAAGAAAGAATCTTTAGTATACAATGGTGTCTAAAAATCTCAGAGCACATCATGTAACAGAAAGTTTTAGGAGTTTTAATACTATTGATATATTTAGACTTTTATGGAGGTCTGTTTGCCAGATAAACCCACTTTGCAAAAGGGAACTTATGTAATAGCTTTTTTTTATTCACCTACAAAGCCAATAATTGGGTGGTGATTTCTGATCTTTTCAACTTATCCCTTTTTTCTGGATCTCCAAGGTTAATGTTTCCAGAGATTTTTTCACTTGCAATCATCTATGTGATGAACTGTCAGTACCTCTCTATGACTTTTTGTTTGTCAGCATGTACCACCAAAAACAGTCTTTTGTACATGTCTCAATCAGCTCCCTAGTTCAATAGTCAGGGCACTGATCAGGGAGTTGGCCATTTTAAGGGCTGTCTCAATCGCAAAATCATTCAGGTGCACTAAAATGTTCACACCCTAAAAAGTTCCACAAAGCAAAACCAGGGAAGCATTGATGCTCACGGAAATTCTGAAGTGTGTCACGTGACATGCGAAAGATATTTTAAAAAACAAAATGTTATTATGTTTTAGCATGAACATACATCGCTATACAGGCAATGAACATAATCTAGTGTAGGAAAATCAGAAGCGAAGACCAGGAGACTTGGATGTATCTTCAACTGGATTCTTTATTGAGAATGTGCTGTTTTGTTTCTGCAGTCATCAAGTCCAACTAAGGCAGTGCACATTGTAGTTTACATCGATTTTAGGGGCAGTTCTACCTGTCTGACGACCTGAACCAAAGTATGCAAATAAAGTATACAGTTATAGGAACCCACCTCAGACTCTAGAGTTTCACCAGTCCTAATCCAATCAGCATAATATTCAAAGAATGGGACAGGGGCTTCAAGAGCCATTAAAGACAAAAGGTGAGAGTGTCCGTAATCTGGCTCATTTGATTTAAAATAAGAGAACAGGACTGGCAGAAACCTCCTGCTAGGAACTTTGCTTAACAGAATCATTCATCTGATATCATCATCTTAACCTTAAATGCTAAATACAATGTACTTCACCTTAGTCTTTCACGTGATGTTATGTCAGGATGTAGGATCAGCAGATCTTAAATATATTCTTGAATTTGTAATCTCACTCTAGCTAACATTTATAATTCATTTACGGCTTACATGTTGCAGGGATATGTAACAAAGTATTTATCGTAATGTACTTTTAAATTACATAAACATGTCAGAAAGATATCTCTGCTGCTGTTGTTCATAAATGCCAGTAGAGACGCTGAACAACGAGAACTTAGGAAAATAGAGCCATCAGTGTCAGGGTCCTTACCAGTGCCCGGATTCATGTACACGATATATGAAATGAAATGAAATGTACCCATACACAGTCAGATAAATACCAAACAATAATTCTCGCTGTTTCTGCCCTTCAGCTATCTGTGCCAGCTCTGAACCTTCTGCCTGGCCAGATTCACATGATGAAGGAAACAATTGACAAAGAGACAAAGAGGCAGCGGCTTCTTTCAGCTCCACCACCATCCCAGGATTCTGACCCATATATTTACGTAGTACCAGACATGCCATTGTAAGTTAAAACCACTTGCTTTATTAGCGTTAATGTAATGTTAAAAATTAAAGGTGATGTGTGTAATATCTTCGTTTAGTATACTTTCTCCTGCCCCAGCTTAATAAGTAGAGGCAACAAACAGATAGTCTCACTCCAAACTCACACCATTGGTTGACCAACCCAACACAGCGTTAGCTCAACCAGTAGTGTTAATCTGGGGTGGCGCTAACTGTTTGCCTGACCAATGGCAGATGGGGAGTGTTTGGGGAAACACAAGTAGGAAAAACACTCACAGGAAATTACACACTTCACTTTTAATAATGTATTGTTCTATAAGTGACCACATTTACATGCATTCGAAAATGCAACCTTTTCAATTTCCTTATGCCATTCAAAGGGTTGGCACACTCTACTTTTTGTTCCATTGACTTCCATTCATACACATATGCGTGATATGACGTCATATTTTTACTTCGCGGGTTTATTTTTATTTATGTGTTGAATTTTTATTTTAAAAAAGACGTTGCAGCATGAAATCATATAACCTCTGTTGCAGTGTTCAACGAAATTGTGCATGTTCAAAGTCTAGTGTGACCTTGGCTTTAGAGAAAGCAGTTAAATGCACCTGGGTTTCGAAACGTGGCTTATATTATGGTCATGTAAACGCAGACTGTGCTACTAAAGTAACAGAAAACAGCTTACTGGTGGCACGCCATGTAGGAGGGCTTGCGTGTACATGTGAAAAACGCTTTCGTGTCTTAAAATAACCATGAAATGAAAATGGACAATTCTTGTTTTTTTTTATGAAATACGTATACGTATTTGTTATAAATTATTTATCTGTGCACATCTTTTGTTTAAATTCACATGCCCTCATAATATTTAATTCAATAGGGAAAAAAGATGATCGCAACTTCTGTTTCATGCCAACTTTAAATACTTTAAAGAAAACTTTCTTGCAATTTCTGGTGTGCTTTTGAACATAGTGACTGAATGAATTAACATAACCATGCCTGTTATTTAATATTACAATGATGCTTTGTGCAGTTGTTATCATAATGTCACTCGTGTCGAAGCTGAAATCTTATTGGAAAGGAACTCTGAACAGGGAAACCTACTGCTGCGGCCGGGTCAAGATGGGACGTCTTTTGCTCTCACCACTCGCCAAGATATTAACAAGTAAAACACACACTCTCATCTGTACTCAGTACAGAACCATGTTGAGTCTATTTGCTGGACAGACAGCTTGTAAATGCATTATCAGAGATTGCTTTATTCCCTTCATTTATTGTTATCTTTATCTTCTGAATTGCTCCTCAGTCTGGTTCAAAAGTCTTGAACCTTGCACTTTGATCTGATGAATAAAACGTGTTACACAATAGTCGGCATGTTCTGGGAAGATCTGCTTGAATAAAACT
The DNA here is from genome assembly GCA_030578255.1 of Tiaroga cobitis. NCBI lineage: Eukaryota > Metazoa > Chordata > Actinopteri > Cypriniformes > Leuciscidae > Tiaroga > Tiaroga cobitis. The sequence goes on along the minus strand of CM060598.1, from coordinate 41,537,117 downwards.
GAATATAGCTGTGTCGGTTAAGAATGAATATCCTAAAGAGTCAACTCTTGCGCCCAACAGACCAGTGTTCAAACATTATCGTGTATCTCGGAGGCCTGAAGGAGGATTCATCATTGCCCTTGAGACTCCTGTAAGTAATACTTTCTTTCATTTTCAAATCACTTTAGATTAAAAGCCTGTGATCAATAGAAGATTATGTTCACAAAATGCACAATAAAAGCTTGAGTCTAATAGGAACACTTTCCAGAACATCTAAGGATTCGTTTAACCATCTACAAACTTGTAATTTTGTGTGAACTCCGAGCTCTTGCGAGAGGCTGAAGGTGTGATTGCTTTGAAAACAAAGAGGAAGTTCTGATAAGAAAAAGTTTTATGGGTCAGTGTTGGGAAATCAGTACAGCTGAGGTGTTATACAGTTCTTGGCATTTACCACAGAGCTTTAGATATGTGTTTTGAGCAGCCCTATCTCTAGTCTTTTTTTTTTTTTCTGCAAAAAACACACCCTAGAATTGTTCCTTCTTCTGAAGAAAGAAAATGTGCACTGATGTATCAGACAATGTGAGTTTGTTCACACACCATGTTCACAAACACACAGATCACCTGTGCCACCCTGCGTGACGTCGTCACCTACCTGGTGGAGAAGGCCGGTGGGGTTTTGGTGCCTCTTCTGATAGAGGAACACTATGAGAAAAATTTAGGTAAGATACTATTTGTGTTTTTTGGAAAGTATTTAAGCAAATCTTGTTTGTCAGCCAGACTGAAATACTTGTTGGTATGAATCATCAATCTAGAAAATGTTTACAACACAATGAAAGATGAATGGCATGTACAGTAGGTTACAAAACAGACCTAAATACGTCACCACGTCATAGAAATTTGTGGAAGGAACTTAAAGAATGATTGACAAACTGAGATGAACTATTCCACTGTTGCTCTTTTTGAAAAATTTTTACTGTTAGTATAAAAATATTAGACATGGGTTTCCGGTCGCCATGATTTTGCCAAGACATTGGCAAATGACATTGACATTGCTTTTCAAGTTCTTTTCGGTTTTGTTTTATTTGTCTAGCCATGTTTAGACTAAACATATTTCTTCATCACATAAAGCACAAGTGTTTTAAGACTTTAAATAAATAACGTTAACATGAGATCAAACAAAAAAATAAGCATCCAAAAAGTGCTTTCAAAATTGGTCCATAACACAGTAAATCAAACTGATGCTGGAGCTGAAACTATGAAAATCGTCTGGTTGAGAACTAGTTCGTTCTATAATGTGAACTAATCATTCCATTCATATCATTCTATTCTAGTTGAAACTGGTTGTTTTCCTTCTCTCTGTTTCTGACTTAATGACAGCTAGCATTGTTTGTATTGATTGACAATTGAGACACACATTCTCGAGTTTTACAGCAAATAATAATATATTACTTTATTTTACCACAAAGAAAGCAGTCTGGGAGAAATAACTGGCAACCTCACATAAGCTAGTTCAATAGGCCTGATCTGTACTATACTTATTTTTTTTTCTCTCTCAGTAATTGTTAAGCCCAATGAAGAAAATGGTGAGATAAGTGAACATAGTCTCAGAAATGTCCCTTCGCCTACTCCTCCGGTGCCTCCCCCCAAACCAGGTAATACATCTTTAGCATCATCTTAAAGCACACATACAAATTGTAAAGCATATTGTATTGGGTTTAATGAATGTCTAACTTCAACTGACAGCTCTACTTTTAGAAAACATGAAATGTAATAGAAAAATAAATAAATCTTGATTTGTATGTTTAGGCGCAAGGAATCTCAGGCTCAATTCAGAATCATACACGCATGAAAACGAATACCTCAATTGTTCAGGTGAGTGTTTTGCAGTTTTTTTAGCTTCCTTCAGTGTTTTGCAGTTGATTTACTTAGACTCATTGTTTCAAATTGTGTTTCTAAAGCATGTTGTTGATACTGTTGAGTACGTTTTTTCAGATACTGGAGAGTATGAGGAGAAGGCTCAGGATAGATGTACGAGAAGTCTTCCCCTACCACGTCCTCCAGGTGACAAGAATAACCATTCCAATCCAGCATTTCCTCTTTTTTTTAATAGTTGCCTTTTTGTTGTGCAATGTACAATATGTCATTTTAAATGCCGTTTAAATGTCTAGGGTCAGTAAGATGTTTTTTAATAAAAGTCAATACTTTTATTCCGCAAGGATGCAATTGAGCAAAAGGGATAGTAAAGGTTTTTTGTTATAAAGAATATATATTTTACATAAATGCTGTTCTTTAGAACTTTTTGTTCATCAAAGAATAAAAAAAAAAAATCCACAAAAATAATGGGAAACAAATTCTCATTATTGATAAATGTTTCTTGAGCACCAAATAAGTCCATCACAAGAATAAATGACATTTTAAAATATAAAATAGAAATGTTAAATTGTAATAATATTTCACTTTATTACTTATAAAAAAATGCTACATTGGTGGGCATAAGAGAGACTTTCAGATATCATTCTGATGATGGTCTTTTGTTTTAGCAGGGCGGTGTTTGCCGCATCAGATTTCAATGCCCGTAGACCTAAATACTAATTCAGGTGTGTTCAATATGAATTGTTTTTGAGAGATGGGTTGTCCGGCCTGATATAGTGATATCTTGTCATCAGAGACCATGTGGGGAGAGATGTTGCAATGATGAACTGCTTTATACATTTTGTAAGAGCAAGTTTGACGTGTCTTTGTCCAAATACGAGGCATTTGGTCCAGATTAACATCCCAGCGCTGTCATCACTGTCCCAGTGTTATGCTGGATCTTTGGATTTTGTTACCAATGGTCTCAAAGAAAACCATTATAATGTGTTCTGCTTTGATGTAGATGGTGAAAGAAAAGCTTTGGTACCTCCTGGCTACAGTAAAACACCTTCCCGAAGCAACAGTTTGTCAAGCTTGCCTGAGAAATGCTCCAGGCGTGAGCTTAGTGTTGACATAAGTAAGAACAAATCTTTTTAGCCATCGTTTCACTAAATATTTCACTTTCAAATCAAAGCAACATTTCCTGCTTCTGATATCTGTGTTTTTTTACTATGGTTTTGTTTTTAACAGATGAGCTCCAGGACGCGTTTAGGAGAAGAGGTCTCCAGGAATAATTTTAATCTCAATAAGATGATGATAATAATAATGGTTTCATTGTTGAACGAGGAATAATTCCTTAGTATTAAGCCAGCAGATGTATGGATGTACAACTTTACACACCTGAACGCTGTATCTGTGAGATTTGTCCAGTTGGCTGGATCAACAAAAAGGCCCTTGGATCAAGTTTTCTTTATTGATCCTTTCAGCATTAAGATCTATTAGTTCTTTACAATAATTGATTAGACCAACATATCGATCATTGTGTGCCACATTGTGACCTTTGTAGCTGCTGATTGTAAATCACTACTGTTGTTTGTGTAGTCAAACTCAAATTGCAAGTTTATCTCACTGACATACTGTTGATTTATCACAATTTCAGAGATTATTCATGTGAAAAGTCACATATAAATGTTTTGTCTTGAATTCCTATGTATTAGCTGGTCTATGTCTCTTTTCTCTGCCTCTGATATAAAAAAATATCAGGGTAGCTAAAATAAGGGTTGTTGGTGATATGATGAATTATACTCTGTTATATTATACACTTTACTATGCGGGGAAGTTGCAGGTCTTCTTTCTCCAGATAGAGAAACGGATCAAACGAATGTTGTCTTTCTGTTCCTGTTAAAACATGACATGTTTTATTCTATGTATTTTAAGAACAATACAATGATCACGGAAAAAAACTTACACTGTGTCATACTTTTTTCCTTGTGCGGATGTGCAAGACAAGTATGTTTGGCATTTGTTTTATTGACGTAACAGGTATAGTGTAGTATGACTAATACAGTTTGACTTTCTTTAGACAGAAATGTTTCAAATGTTCAGATGTTTGATTAAAAGCATTGCAGATTATATTACATTAGCTTACTCACCCTCGTGTCGCGTCAAAACTGAATGACTGGCTTTCTTTTGAGATTGCTCTTTTCAATGCATTTACAACATGGAGCTTTCAGGCTTTACAAATCATTCGAAACCAGCATGAGTGGGATATTCTTCTTTAGAAGTCATTTGATAGCTTCTTGATTAACAGACTGAAATTTAATTTGTCTTTCAATAAAAAAAATCCTAGTTCTCTTTGGAGAGTTAATGAAAGTAGCAGCGATGTCCGATTCATGAATGAATCACAATTTTAAGCCGATTTTTTTCAATGAATTGGACAATCTAATTCAGACATGATTCAGACTAATTTTGTTCCGGAGTTTAAATGTAACAATGATCCATTTCCAGTGGTTCGAATTAACAGTTCACTTAAAGGTGCAGTAAGCGCCACAACACACTGTAGCCAATCAGCAGTAGGGGGCGTGTCCACTCACGATGGGGGACGGATTAATACACATCGTACTCAGTGTGCAAGGTTTCTGTGCGTGACCAATTTTTAGGATGACAAATACGAAAAAAACGCATATGAAAATTTCGGACTCAGTGTGCAAGGACCTTAACAACGAACTCTTGCTTGTATATACTCTTGTGTGCTGCATGTTAATTCTTTGTTCTTCCTTGTCATTCGTTCATCAATTTCGCTTTATTTTTCACTAAGCATAAATTTGCTTCACTTCAGCTATGATAAAGAGACATCCACTCTTGCACTGCATGTTCCTGCATTTTAGGGGTGGAGCAATGAAGGGAGGGGTGTGTTTGTTTGGGTTGTTTTCAGATATCAAGTGTTCCTCAGAAATTGCTTAGTGCACCTTTAAGGGGAATATTAACTCTTGAGTTTACTATCAAAACAAAGTCATATAGGTTTGGAACAACTTAAGGATGAGTAAATGATAGAATTTTCATTTTTGGGTGAACTATCCCTTTTGCCGCAATATGGCAAAAAATCAGTCTTCTGTAATATGTAATACGTAATTGCAGCAGGCATACGGAAAAGTAAATTCTGGTAAATATTTGCATTAAGCACACTGAAAATGTACCTTTCCGGGTGACAGATCATTAACATAGACACACAAACACACACAAATGGTTTGTTAAACCTGCCTCCTCCCTCAGATACTGGAACTGCTGAATTAATACATTCTATAAAAGGCATTTGACGTTGATGATTTAGCTTAAGATTATTGTGCTACTCTGATACTAAGTGTAAGTTTAAAAAGGTTTGTTTACGGAAGCAGCTACTGTAGCAGAATTCGAGGCATATCATTTAAGACATTCAGTGTGTAAATATAATACAGTTTCATCTGAGATTTCAGACATGCTGCTGTTGCATTGAAATAACTTCAAATGTGGCTCAAATACTGTGGTTTGAATGCTAAAAACAATACAACGTTTGGCCCTAGTGATATACACATGAACTCAAGGCTATTAAAAGCTCATTGCATGTTGAACTAGAGTAATACCCCATCATGTCTTAATTCAGGACACTGAAAGGCACAGAATCTAGACCAGTGAGCTAACAGGAATAAGGAAGGCAAACTAGAGCAGCTCTCCCCCTGGGCTGGCATGACATAGTGATGATAGGAAGAGCCTCCAGGCTTGTTGCGCCAGTGTTGTGTCAGGGTTAGCCAGGTGTTCTCCAAACCTGTGCATACATGTAGCAGTTCTAGAGTGTATGTTTATCAGTGAAGTATGATCTAGGTAAGGCTGGCATTAGAGCTGCTTGTATTGCTGTTTCTCTTCTGACCACTCAACACGATACTGGGTACCTGAAGGCCCGTCTGCACTGAGAAACTCCCATTCCACACCTGTAGGGGGTGAAAGAGAGCATGAGGCTGATGTGTTTTTGTAGAAACAAAAATTCGTATCACTGTGTATACAAGTGCTGAGCAGACCTCCTGAGCTTAAATTCAGATAATGGTGACGGGTGTTTCGTTTGCGGCATGCGCTGCAAGCAGTAGACCAATCACAACAGACTAGGCAATCTGACCAATCAGTGGAAAGTCTGAAGTTCTTTATCGAATCCTTTCAGACACTGTGAGAAAAGAGGTGGTGCTACAATGTATATTATGGGAAAATGTAAGTGCCTTTTGACTTTGGATGCATGTAAACCTATGGCAGGAGACCTCCAAAAACAAAATTAGTAACCTTTAAAATAGCATAATTAGGGCACTATAAAATCACTGCATAAAGCAATGCTCTTTCAACCATACACATGCAGTCAAACGTGTTGTGACTTGTATTTTTTTCTGCGCATCTTGTGCCATGACCTGGCATTTTTATGATGAAGTGTCAAGTTAAAAATAGACCTCTTCTTTCTGTTCTGTTCCGCTCAATCAAGATGTTTTGGAATGCAAGAATGCATCTTACATAAAGGACTCTGAAACACATCTGATTGGCTTAATTATACAAGGCTCATACAGTCTGACTAGCTGACAAGACTGTGTTCAAAATATCCCTAATTTATGTGTGATTTAATTGTAAAATACAAAATGAGCTACAGTATATTGTATCTTACCATAAAAGCTGGTATAACAGGCTGCTGGAACTTGGTTCTGAAGGTATGAAGGAGAGTTTTGGTTCTGGAGTTGTAAAAAGACAATGTGCCTGAAATAGGTGAGGTAAAACAAGAACAAACTAGTTAGTAGTTACTAATTAGTGGTCGACTGATATGGATTTTTAATGGTTAATGCCAATAACTCAGAGAGCAATGACCAATATAAGATATAAATTATGTTATGCAATAAATATATATTAGCTGTAATTTAAAGATAGAAAATAACAAAAAACAAATGTTTTGACATTATTAAATAAATTAGGAAGAACTCATTTAAAAATGAATCATTGTGAAACAAATAATTTGTAAAAAAAATAATTAATAAAATAAACAGATTTATACTTTATATAAAAAACTTATTGATTCTGTAATCAGATTTGAGTATTTTTTCACAAATAAAGAAATTGACAAAAAAAAAGGAAGTAAACACTGTAGCCAACAGTGCACTCGGTAATCTATTAATTTACATACACTACACAGTATGACATGAATATTGGCATAGTGACCAAATGGATATAGTGCCAACGTAGTTTGAAATCAAGGATTTAAGGTTTGTCGCTCATGCACGTCCAGTGACAGCTCTCCTGTCCACACAAATTTGTTTAAAAGTTCTGGCGCTGTCAAAATAAAAGTCCCGCTTCCAACACTTATCGGCCAAAACATGTATTTAAAAAATTCCAAATATCGACCAAAGCTGATATATCGCTTGACCACTATATAAAATATACAATAAGTGACTGCTGCAACCAGCTGTTTATCACATTGCAAACATTGTCAATTTGTTTTCACCATAGCTACCAAGTTAGCTTCAGAGTTAACAACAGGCAAACTGTGACACTATCCCTCATTTTGTCATATTTGTAGCTTAACTCACCCTCTTCGTAGTTGCAGTAAATGCCGATGCGGTCCGGAATGGGGCAGTCCAGTGTTCTGGCTTTATTGTTGTGCTTGGCTGTGAAGCTCTGCTGAAGCCAGTTGTTCAGGTGGATGCACCAGGAAGCGTTACTCTTCCCCAGCTGATCAAAGCGACCTAGAGACCGCAAAGCGATCCCCACTGCAAACGCCTTACTCTCCTTATCAAACCGTACCTCCCAGTAATGCTGCCCGGCATCGATCATGGTGTCTCCTGAACATCGGAGAGAAATTGGAAATTCATTTTTTGAATGAACACTCAAAGTCGAGAGTTCTTCGATGTCTTGTAGCTCTTCTGTGTGATATGTTTGTGCTGACTCACCCAGGACAGTGTAAGACTCTGCTGTGAAGCGGTCTCGGCCCACTCTAGCAGATGGAGCTCTTTTGGGGGACATCATGGCTGTCCTGAGGGAAAAAACGAATTATGAGATGGGACAAGCACGACAGTTTAACTGGCTTATGGCTGGGCAAAGGCTGGCATACAAACATTTCAGCCAATGACAGCATGTTTTCTGACTATGCCAGCCATGAGAAGCAATAACCAAACAAATGCATTTAATGGCAACAGCTGTTCAGTGGCACTGATGTCAATGTACAGCACATTTAAGTGTGAGAAGATATGTGGGTGTGAATCTGACCTGGCAGGAGAATGCATGGGAGAGTTGGTCCTGTTCTTTTCCTTACGGATGTCCTGGACCTTCCCACCACTGCTGTCCCATTCCACGCTGAGATCCTCCACCTTCAGGTTCTGATGGGATGAACCTGCGTCAAGTTTAAAGACGAATGCTGGAAGCAAACAAGAAGAAGAGATAAAGGTAAGAGGTTAAGTTAAGAGGTTAGGAGGAGGAGGAGGAGGAGGGAGGGGGGGGGGGGGGGGGGGGGGTAGTTTTACAGTGCTTGTTTTTAAATTGTATATCAATATGACTATGTAATATTAATATTAGTAAAAACAACAATAATAATAAGTATTACTATTATTATTACCAAATAAATATATTAAGCAAAACTGCATGTTGCCCTTAAGTTTCTCTTTTGGTGAGTTGAGTGTTAAGTAGGTTTATAAGCACGTCTCATTACAAGTTTGGGAAGATGGTTGGTGCATGATGTTGCCTTCCAAATTGCATGTTATAAATGACCCAGAGCAGAGCAGATACAGAGAACAGTTTGTGTGGAGCGGCATTTACTGTGAACCGAGCCGCTCCAAAACACTGAAAACATAGACGAATGAGCTTCTCGAATGTAAAAGAACAAAGTTGTAAAACACTCTGAAACATGCAGATAATCTGAGCCTTTTTAAAATTATAATTACATTATATGCCAATTGATCAACATACTCATACATACAATTTCAGAAAAGACATTATAATGCACTGAACAGGCATTCATGTATAGGGGGCATAATTACTTCCATATATCATTATTGTTATTGTAAAATTAATGACACTAAATTAACGTTAAATTGACAGCCCTAAATTTTACTTCACAAAGAGACAGACGTTCTACAGTTGTGGTCTCTAAATCAGTCTTTAACAAACAGTTTTAGTAGGGGTAGTGCTTTGTAACCACTGTAAGACTCTTTTCTGTGAGGAGAAGAAACTTCATGCCTCATTACCCTCTGTGTGTGTGTGTATGTGTGTAAGTGCAGCTTACCATGTGTTTCTAGAGAAACTGGCTCTGAGAATTCACCCGCCACAGCTTTATTGCACGCCTTCACTCTAAAGGTCATGTAACGAGTGTCAAAACGAAGGCCTGAAAAACAAATGACATCACTGTCTTTATCAAAAATTACTCAAGAAAAGATCACATCCAAAACAAACATCAGCACTTACCCGTGAGTGTGTACTCAGTTTCTTTTATCCCTTCCATCACCATCCAGGGATAGTCTTCTCGAGCCCGAGGGGGACCTTCATGATTGGTTCTACGATATTCCAGGATGTAGTGGTCGATTTTGGAGTCGGCTTCAGGTAAGGCCCACGCCACTGTGACTGTGTTGTCAAACACCTGGCATTCTGCCACGAGAATTTCTGGTGTGGCAGGCACTAAAGGTGAGAGGAACAGAGATATCTGACACTGGAGTCTTTTGTTCAGAGGTACTTGCCAAAGCCTAAAATTTTCGATATATATATATATATATATATATATATATATATATATATATATATATATACAGTATATAGTTATTTCACACAGTGTTCTTAGTTTCAATTAGTTTGTAGTTTATAAGTTTCTTTGCACACAAGCATATATATATATATATATATATATATATATATGCATGTATTGTTAATTATTTATTAAATGAATTATTATAATGTATTTAAAAAAATTATGAAAAATTTTATTTGATTATAAATAGCATCATATGGCCCAGCCTCAGGGTGTATTAAGGGATTACTTCTTGTATGTTTAGTTTATTAAAAACACAAAGTGTGTTTACATGCACAACAATAAACGGTATTAACTGTTTACAAGAAAATCTGTCTGCATTTATGTGAAATTAAGTATGCTTTTTTTTTCTCTGTTCTTGACATTACACTAGATATATTGACACTCCGTCTGTTGACACGACACCAATTAACACGGTTGCCAAGTTCACGGTTTTCCTGCCAAAGTGGGCTGCTTTTAAACTGTTGCTGCAGGTTAATTTTTTCCCCAAAAGTTTAAGGTTTGACATAATGCATAAATTGTATTTGATTGAAATGCTAGTTTTTAAATATTTTACATTCTACCAATGATAAAACTGTGCTAGATGATGAGTTTTTTGAGGGTGGGGCCTTTGAGTACCTTTATGAAAACGGTTTCATAAAGACAAGTCAGTTTTACTACTAAACTGTACTTGGCTATATAGTGATTTTCAAGTTGAAATTGTGTATTACACATGTTAAACATGTATTTAAGGTATGGGAGCAACATACATTGAGGTTTCATCTTTGGATAGGGTCATTGGGCTAGTTTTTGGCTATTTTTGATTGGCCTTTGTTACACAGACCTGGCAATCCTGCTAATAAAACTGTTTACATGCGAAGTAGGCTGAAATCTAGGTGTGTCGACTGGCCTTTGCTTAAATTGTTTATGACATTTTCTCATTTACTCTACACTGACCTGGAAGAAATGTGATGGCCTTTAGCATGTTTCTTTCCTGAGTGAAGTCCACCATCATGTGATTCATACTGTCGCTGGCCTTTGCTTTCAGGGACAGCCGAAACGCTGGAGCCATGGTCACACTGCAGACACAGAGACCCGCAATAAACACTAACAGTCAGTCTACAAGGACAATAAAACTCCTGACAGACTGAGAACAGGAACATAGGAATTTCATGAAGGAAATGTCAATGAGGGCACAATAAATCACTCCATGGCATGCATATACACAGGCACACACCCGGGGAGACAGACGAAATGAGAACTAATAAAAATGACTTTGCTTAAAATTTGCTAAATCTATTTATATTAAATGAGTTAATAATAAAATGAATGAACTTGAAGATGTTTGTTTGAAGATGTTCTAGACTGTGGGTATTGAACTCAATCAAAGATCTAAGTATGGACAGTTGTACAGTACCTATCCTTAATGTCTTTGGCCGCCTGCAGCAGAGAGGAAAGAGAAAAAAGGAAGGGACAGAAAGAGATAGGGAGCAAGAGAACTGAGTCTCATTGAGTCTCAACAACACACAATACATCAGTCATACCAGCACGTGTTAGCAAGAAAAGCCAGCAGCATCTGACACAATTTGCCACTTTGTTAGAAAAAGCAACAGCAGTGCCAAACAGTTGTAAACACACAATCAAATAATCATTCTAAGTGCTTTGACAATGTAAATATTTGAGGACAATGTCCTAAGAGCAGTTGTATAAATTTAACTATATTCATATCAAAAAAGGCAATGGGTTGAAACACCATAAAGGCATTAAGTCTGAATAGATGCGTTGTAAAGGTGTAAACATTCCAAGTGGGCGTTACCTGAGTGAAGCTGTCATTCCCGGATGAGCAGAGCGTCTGATTGGCTAATTCCAGCAGCTCCTCTGAGCTCTCTAGGGCTTTGGTGCATGCGCTCAGCTGGCTCTGAAAAGACCATCAGAATAATCATAATATCACTGGACAATTACATAATCCAGAATGGTTTACATAACTCTACTAATCTTTAGAGACCTGGGGCCGTATTCACAAAGAATTTTAAGGCTAAAAGTAGCTCCTAACTGGCGAATTTAGGAGCAACTCCTAAAAATAATGGGCGTGTCACTCCTAACTTTAGGACTCCTAATTTTTTTGACTAAGAGTAATTCACGAAGCATTTTAGCCCTAAAAGTAGCAGCTAAGCCTGGGACAGCTTAAAAGAAGTCGAGAGGACTCCTAACTCACTAAGACCTATTCACAAACCGCTTTTTGTGGCATTTCACGTTGCGATGTTTTGAAATGCGTATGCGCCGGCTACAGCTTCCAATCGCGAGGGAACAATTTTGCATTGTAGGCATAACTAGGGATGCAATAACGCCACCAACAACAACCAAAACTAGGCTACTCTCTGCATGTAAACTAATTGTAACGTTTCATTGTGAATCAAATTAAAATGTTCTTCTCTTTGCAAATGTAGGCAGAGGAATATAGTGACAGATTAATTCAATAATGTTGCAAAGATATTGCATCAATCCATATGTTTCAATAGGCTACTAGGCTATTTGTTTTTCCTTACTCTTTATTCATTTTGGCTATTTATTCAGTTATTCATCATCTTCCGTCCTTCGCACTACTTGTGTAGCGCACGTATTCTCAGACCTGTCACTCATCATCATAGGGGAGGTGTTTGGAATCATTCCCGCGTTACAATCATCAGCCAATCAAGGTGGTCACTTCAGTCAAGCTCGTGCATGAGTAATGACGTCATCCATAGCAACGAAGACTCACTCTTAGTTTAGGAGTTGTCATTTTTCTTTACTAAGAGTAGGTCTGAAAGGCGTTGTGAATAACTTTTAAGAGAAAACTCCTAGCTAAAATCTTTTAGTGCAATTTAGGAGTACTCCTAGTGGTAAGATGAAATGCTTTGTGAATACGGCCCCAGATAAGCTTTTGGTCTTATCAAACTGATTTATCTCTAGCAGTATGCTAAATTGCTGTAGCGTTCTTGTATTTTGCATACTGCTGTTATTCTTGGAACTGGAGGCTTAACCTTATTTGCACTTGATTTGAATGCTTTTCTACATTGCTACTTTGTTCCAGTTTGTTTGCTACCTGTTCCAGCAATTGTCATTTAGGCAAAAATGGCATTTTGAAATATATTAAAAATTGAAAACAGTTATTTTAAATTGTAATCATATTTTACAGTATTACTATTTTACTATATTTTTGATCAAATAAATGTTATTTTAAAAATAAAAATTTTAATGTGTTAAAAAAACAACAACTTTATTGTCTTGATCACAGGGATTCATATATGACGAAAAACTGATTAGAACAATATAATATATGCCATGGAATGTATAATAACTACAAACACAAGGGTAAAACACGAGCGGATAAAATGGTTAACCTCAATGTTTTCACACTGTGATTTAAGGGTCATACATACAAGAGAATGTGCTTTTAAATTATATTCTTCAGTAGGTAAAATGTACTTTGACCTCTGTCATTACGCTCTTTATTTATTTACTACGTTTAATGGTGAAGAATGCATGTTGTAAAATGCTATGTGTGTTGTAAAATGCTTTGTTTCAGATGTACACGTACACAAGGATGGATTATACGCACACACAGACACTGTAATCCTCAAGGATTTCTTATTATCCTTCTCTTAACATGACATATCTAAGTCATGCACAAGTTATAAAGCCATCTCACTCTGCCTTTTACTGATTATATCTGATCACTCAGACTAGAAAATTTTAAACATTTGAATACATTTAGGGTGAATTTGTTAATCTGTATTTTGTCTAGGGATCATTCCAGAGAGCTGAGCTCAGCCAGCGCTCTCACCTGTAGCTCATATGTGCGGCTGGCTCTTTCCTGCTTGATGCGTGTCACCATGCCCTCTTTCAATTCGTCCAGGACAGCATGCAGAGAACTAAACTCTGACTCCAGATCCTCCTGCGCTCGGTTTGAGTTCGCCTGCAAACACCACCACCAGAATGAATGCAGAGTTAAAGCTGTTTTGACTTGTCTTTATTGTTTGAAACTGTATTGCTGTTGCAAATTGCTGATTTTGTGAAATGTGTCAAGGTAAACACTGTGTTTGCAACACATTTGGGCCATTTGAGAGCTGACAAAGACATTTCCTGATTCATCAAACAGTTCACTAAATAAATGTGAGTTAAAAGAGAAGGCTTACTATGGTGATTACCTCTAGGTTCTCTAGATTCTGCTTTAGACAACAGATGAAGTTCTGAATTTCTTCATTCTTCAGAGCCAACGTAGTGATAATCTTCCTCAGTGACTCCTGAAACATGCATGTAAATCAGGAATTACACTGAGTCATAAAATACCAAAACGTAATCAAACCAATAATAGATGGCAATGACTGCACAGGCAGTCTCACGAAGCAGATAACGCAAAAGGTTTTTAATTAAGTTCATTGCTATAGTCTTATTAGATTTGTATCATTGCTTTGAATTATTTTCTGTAACAGAATTCAATTATGTTTGGACAATTTTACACCTTTAATTAAAATAATCTAAGAATAATATATAAATATTGTATAGAATTAATATATAACAACTTTTATTACTATGCATGCCTGTTTTTTTTTAAGTTGGTGGAACTGATGGTTGGTCATGTGACCTTAACATGGTAGCGCCCATTAGGGAGGACCCACTCCATGAAGAATAAACTTTATTTAGACTGATATGGCTGGAATCATTTTAATATTTCTCAAAAGTGCTATTTATTTTTACAATAAAAAAAATCTATTTAGTAAGCAAAAAATTACTGACTGCAACTTTAACACAATTTGTTTAATATAATTCAGTTAATACTTTCCTATCGACGTCATAATTTCATTGTCTATTTTTGAGTGCTGCCTTGGGACACGAATAGAGACTTGTAAAGCCTGTTAGACAGAGGAAGCAGAATGAGCTGATATTACTGTATATTACTTAGGTCAGGGTTGATCAGAAATGTCATGTTTCATTCTCATCTCATCCAGGCTACTTGCATTGGATTGAAGTCTCTGATGATCCTTTATATCCGGGGCGCCTCCCTGAAGCCTCTAACAATACAGGCCGGTTTGGTGTTTCCCTGCACCAAAATTTGTTCTGGCTTGTGGGGTTTTTTTATGTATCACTGCACAGAAATGTTATTTCCTCCCTTAAGAACATTTCCTCTAATAAATATTTCAAAACAATACTAGTTTCACGTTACAGAGCTGCGAGAACCGGGGCGGTTTCTGGGGATTCAGACTGACAATGTTGTTGATCAACATTTTGGGGAAATCTTCATGCCTGCATCATGTATTTAAAACAATGTAGAAATCCTAACGATGTGAAGATGTTACTACCAGAAGACTGTCTTTACAAGGACACATTTCCACTTACACAATGGGCGGAGGACATTTGGAAGTGAAGCTACGAGCTAACGGTATTTCGTCTTTAGTATCTCTTTTATAACGCATCTTCTTTTTTTCATCTGACGCGTATCAGTGACAATTTCTCTATAACAGCGGTTGCTGCTTACCTTCTGGTCGTCCATGCTGTCAGCATGCAGCACCTGTTTCAGATATTCTCAGGATATTTATCCCAGGTCGTCCGCTATAGCGCTCCTCCGCTGGTACTGATGTTGCTATGGAGCATTGCATCCCTCAACGACTCATTAGCTGCATAGAGAGTTCTGCGCAGACGCACGACATGGATCCTGGGTAATATAGTTTTCCTAATACATCTCGTAACACCACTGTTATTGTTCAACTAGCCCATGGCATGTGACATTTTGAAAAATATACTATATAAATGTGAACCTTTGTTACACATATAGCTACCAGTAAACTCTGATTTCTCATGTTGAATATACACTAGCCTATACTATATCTGTCAAAAGTTAATAATAAGTAAAAAAAAATAATTAGCCTACGATTTTGTAAATGTTTTTGAAGGCTGCATTTATTTGATCAAAGTACAGTAAAAACAGTACTATTGTGAAATATTATAACAGTTTAAAATAACTGTTTTCAATTTTGATATATGTTCAAATATAATTAATTATTGTGATGGTAAAGCTATATTTTCAGCATCATTACTCCAAGTATTTTTGGCGCTGAATAATTAATAATTGTTCTTTTACCATGTGGAAAACATACATTATTTTCAGGATTTTATGATGAATAAATAGTACGAACAGCATTTGTTTGAACTAGAAATTTTATATATTTGATGCATAATATGCCTGTGGACTTTTTTTTATCAACTTTAAGATTACAAGTTTTAATTTGTAATTTTGTATAAATGTGTATAACTTATCAGTGACTGAAAGGGTCTACCTTTTTTTTTTTAAGTACAAATCCAGCAGACACAGGGCAAATCTAGAGGATAGCCAGCTAAACAAAACATTACAATATCTGATGATTCAGCATTTATGCAAAACTCCATTAACTCATCTTGGTGTAGCAATTATTTTAAGTGCCTAAAGCTGTTGGATCACGGACATCCACTCGAGCACCTGTTTGATCTCTGTATACTGAAAAAGGATGAATAGAAAATTAATAAAAGAGAGCTCCTGTTTGTGTTGCTAACCACATGATCTTTCATCCACTGTATCAGGGAGATGAGACATCTTTGAGATGTTCAATAGAAAGGTAACCATAGATACAGTTGAATGGGTGCCTCTGCAGTAACCACAGTGATTGCTGAATTGGAGCTACATCAGATTTAGGTTATAACAATGGTCAGATGTGTACAGTACGAGGTGATCAGTAGTGGTATCCACAGGGGTCACTGAATCGAAAGGGTTTAATCTCATTGACAGTGCAGACGAGGTCATGCATGCGTCTTGCTCTTCGCTCCTCCAGCACGAGCCTGCGTGAGCGCTCTCGAGCTGCCTGCTGTTCTGCTCTTTTCTCTGTGCGCTTTCGTCTCAACCATCTATTGTCCAAAAGAACAAGAGGGAAATGCTTGCACATTAGTTTCAAATACAATTCTTCCTCTCTTTTCTGATTTTTAGAAGAGCAATATGGTGCTGAACTCACTGCCTGAAGGCCTTCTCACTCTCTTCTCGGCTGTGCAGGCAAAAGCCGCTCTCCTTTTCCAGTCTCTTCATCTCTTCTACCTGTTTGTCTTTGAACTGCTGTTCCTGTTT
The DNA here is from genome assembly GCA_030578255.1 of Tiaroga cobitis. Classification (NCBI taxonomy): domain Eukaryota; kingdom Metazoa; phylum Chordata; class Actinopteri; order Cypriniformes; family Leuciscidae; genus Tiaroga; species Tiaroga cobitis. The sequence continues at coordinate 41,520,387 of CM060598.1, read as the reverse complement.
CTTCTGGAGCCACTGTTTAAAGGCCTCCTCTGGGTCACCACAATCCCTCTACCAGAACAACAAAAACAGTAAAAGTGACAATCTTTGGTTAGCATAAGATTATTTTTTCAAAAACATAAAAAAAATATTGTGTGTCTGTGTGTAAAATTTTGTACAACAAACACACAGATACACAATTTGTTTTTATGTTTTTGAAAAAATAATCTATATATACCAATATATATATATGCAAATTAATGTTTATATATATACATGTATACAGTACTGTGCGCAAAGTCTGTTAGTATTTTCACCAAAAAAAGGTTTTATGCCAGTTATTTTTTTATCTTTTGCTGTGTGTGTCAGTAGGAAATATCAGTCCAAACATTCCTTTTGCCATTAATTGTAATAATCCAGGGATATTTTTGTAAGCACAAGGAGTCTGACAACAGCTGGTATGATCCACACAGAGATCTGATCTCACCATCTTCAAGTCCATCTGTGATTACATGAAGAAACAGAAAAAACGGAGACAGACTAAATCCAGCTGTGGCAACGTCTCCAAGATGCTTGAAGAAATCTACCTGAAAAAACTATGTGCAAGTGTAACTAGGACAAAAAGTTAATTGTTAAAATCTATTTATGATATTATTTTTGAAAGCATCCTCACTTTACAGCATTTTTACACAAGTGCCTAAAACTTTTCACGTAGCTTTGCAGGTAGGTTTCTTCAAGCATAATAGACATTGCCACAGTTCTCCTGTTTTTTCACTTTAAATGGCTCCTCCTAGTGGACATACCATGCAGCTCATCCTTTCCATTTCCTGGGCTTTCTGAACTCTCCTTTCGTCCAGCAGCTGCTCTCTTTTCCTCATAAGCCACGATTGGAAGGCTATCTCGTTCTCCTGACGTCTCTGTTCCTCTTCCTCTTTTTTCTTCAACTCATCCTGAAGAAGCAAAGAGGAGGGAGAAGTCTAAAAAAAACATTAGACCTGTTTGAAATAAGCTGTCAAATAGAAACTGAAATCAGATTTTATAATACATTAAAGGGTTAGTTCACCCAAAAATGAAAATTAAGTCATTAATTACTCACCCCCATGCTGTACCAACCCCGTAAGGCCTTCGTTCGTCTTCGGAACACAAATGAAGATATTTATGATTAAATCTGAGAGGTTCATGACTGCTACATAGGCTCCCTAAGGGAATGAAACTTGACGGCCCAGAGAGTCATTAAAGAAAATGTTTAAATATTCCATGTCGCAACAGTGGCTCAACTATAAGTTTATCAAGCGACGAGAATACTTTTTGTGCGAAAAAACAAACAAAAATAACGCCTTTATTCGACTATTCCTTTTCTTCCTTGTATGCCTGAAACGAGACTTCAAGAGATTGTTTTTTCGCACAAAAAGTATTCTCGTCGCTTGATAAACTTATAGTTGAGCCACTGCTGCGACATGGAATATTGAAACATTTTCTTTAGTGACTCTCTGGGCCGTCAAGTTTCATTCCCTTAGGGAGCCTATGTAGCAGTCATGAACCTGTGAGTAATTAATGACTTAATTTTCATTTATGGGTGAACTAACCCTTTAAGACAGAAACTGATATTATACTGATATTGAAACCACATTACACCTCTTTGGATTGCCTCTCCCTCCGCTGCTGAAGTTTGGCCAGTAATTCTTTCTGCTGTGGTGACAGGGTGAAGGTGGCATGTAAAGAAGCTCCATTTGCAGACTGGACCCTGCGCTTGGTGCCCTCGACCCATGCTCCCCTTTGGGACAGTCTGGCAGAACTGGGTCTATTTCTGTGCTTCGGTGGAGGTTTGGGGATGTACAAAGACTCAGTTCCAGGGGGAAAAGATGAGGTAGAATTCTGTCTCAAAGAGGACAGAGGACTCTTACTGAGATGGAGATCAAGCTCATTTTGCCGTGAAGACGCTCGCTGACTGTCGCTGTGAGAAACCGGCAATGGAGGAAGCAATCCTTGACTTTCCATCTCCTTTATACTCACAAGATCAAACTTTCCATCTTTTTCAACCAAAATCCGTCCTTCTTTCGCTCCCTCGTTGTGTTCATCCTCAGGGTCTCCTATGTCTCCTCCCTCTCTCTGAGAGATCTTCAATCTCTGCATTTGTCCGGACACCTCTCGATCTTCCTCTAAGTGCTCATAGGAGGCGCTGTTGCTCTCTTGAGTGTCGAAATCCAGCGCAGGGACCACCAGGTCAACCAGAGTGTCTTTAAACTGCAGGCGTCTGCGGCGGCTCTGGTCTGGAGGATCCTGGTCCTGGAGTTGTTTGTTAGCCACTTGAATCTTTTCCAAAATGTATTTCTTCTCTTCATCGAGGTCTTCGTCGCTCTGTAAATGTGGAGAGGTTATACGGTCATCCCTGTCGGGATCTAACGCACCTTCTAATGGCTCCATAGGTGTTGGCCACCTTTCATCTGCTTCGTCATCATCCATTTCCCTGTGTTTGTGCACATCCTTTCTTTCTTTAGGTTCATCTTCTTCAAGCTCTTTGTCGATCTGAGCTTCAATGTAATCATCATCAGGATCCTTTGTTGTAGAAAATAATGTGTTCAGTTTGAGCAAAACAGAAAAAGAAAAACGGCATTGTGCAAGTTAAGGAGAGCATGATCTCTGAAGAATCAGATACATAGAGCGTATGTGTTGAATAATGCAACGCCATGAGACATAGTTCTCTTGGTGAGTGAAAGTGTGTATGGATCTGTGTCAGTGGGGTGGATTTCACACACACAGGTACAGCGTCTGTGTAATGGAATACCACAAACTATTCCAGAGAACTGTCTCCAAGATATGAACCTGTTTCTGACATCATTGTGCATTGACTCACTTACCTCACTCTTGCTCTCCTCGCTGATAAGCCAGTCCAGGTCTTTCTCAAAGTCATCCTCATACTCATCCGGATTGTTTTTGACCGCAGAAACACTCATGCTCTCTTCGCTTTCTCACTAAGACACAGCAAATGAAACATGGATCACAATAGAGATAAAAAAAATTTGTCTTGCTCATCATAGAGTCATTTTATTATTGAGCAAAATTATCTTTTAGAGTAAATAAATATTTATAATTATTTGAAATAAAATACGTCATGAATGTTAGTAAATAGTTTATTGATCATTCTTAATTCTAAATTTATTTTAGTTACAGATTAATATCTAAACATACAATTACATAGATGACATACAGAAATACGTCTCACTTAAACGTACAACACACTGTTTGTTGACATGGACATAAAATCCACATGCATTAGGGCTTTACATTAAAGTGTTTCAGAAAGAGCAACACATGGAATCTGACCCATAATTGTCACTGAAATAAAATAAAATATTAAAATACTTAAACTTCTTTTATTTCAGCAGGTAAAAGTTAAAAGATACATCATGCAGATGCACTGGGACACATCATCAGTGATGTATCCTGGGTTCATTGGGTATTTCGGGTCTTTCAACGTCAGACACCCTCGCCCAGGCGACCCGGCCGGAGTTGATCAGACCCCGGCCTGTGTCCCAGCAGCATTTGTCCATGGTTCTGCCCTATTAAGGGGCACATAATTCTCACTGAAATAAAATAAAATATTTAAAAAAAAAACTTTTTTTATTTCAGCTAGTTACCAAAGCAGCATTTCTCATTTTTATTCAGTTTTCCTTGATGTACTAAAGTAACTAAAACTAAAATTACAAAAAACTATAGGCCTTTAGAAATATAATTAATTTTTTTAAACTAGTAAAAATGACTAAAACACAACAAAATTACTAAAACTTTAACTACACTGGTCCACATACAGTGACAATTCTAAATTGTTGTTATTCAATCTTTATTTTTTTTAATTACGACTTTACAGATGCAATTTTATGTTTAAAGGGGGCTTTATATTTGTAAATGCCAGATAAATGTTACTAAATGCACTGCAATGTCAAAATAATTCCATGTTAAATATGCGTGATAAAATCTCATTTTTATGTGCATTAATAATAACACCAACCCTTGTGGTCGTCTCGTCTCAGTGCATGATATTTGATCAACCGGCTGCTTTTAGAATGTGTTTATTATTTTCCCGCGCCTAAAAATTAATGCAGCTTACCTTCAAAACTTCTGTATGGTGTTCCCTCGCGTTGAGTGCAAAAATAATGAATGATAATTCATTAGCCGCCCTATATATTCTAGAGAGCTGGTCTCTACGCGCACCTGTACATTAGAGAGCAGCTCTAATCCTCTGCTGGCCTCAGCCTCAAAGTAGCATGTAACAGGTGTTGCCATAGAGACACACAACACGGCCTGTCGTGGGTGCGCGCGCATGCGCAGACTCTTTGTAAATGTAGACTAGAGCCAGCCAGATTTTATCTGTGATACAGTTGGTGGAAAAATAAGTACAACAAAGGATAGTTTGGTTTGTTTGGCCAAATCTTCATGAATAAACAAATTAACGTCCTTAATGTCTCTACTTATTTTACCTTATTTTTTATTTATTTATTGTCTATTTGTATACTTTAAATTCTTTGGCAATATTCTATGTTTTAACAACCATGCCAATTCAACCATATCACTTTCTTAAAAAATTCTTGTCAACAACATTAGCACAAAGGCAACAATTATTGCACGTTATTTTTATTTTTATTATTATTATTAAAGGTATTTATAAAAGGATAGAGCAGAGGGGGTTCAAATGTCTGTGGAAAAGTCTAGAGAAAAACTGAAAATAAATAATAATAAACAAATAAATTCATATAAAATGTGATTAAAAAGTTATTAGATAGTTATTAGTCTATTAAATTGATTAAAATATATTAAAATTAAAAATGATTAATATGAATAAATAAAAATTAGATTAAAATGAAATAAACAAAAGAAATGATAATACATTACTAGAGTGAGTAGAACAAAATATATAATAATGTAACTGAAACTAATTTTGGATTTATAATATTATTTTTTAAAGTGTATAAATTGGGTGTATAAAAGATAGATGCCTTATAAATTTTAGGATGAGGGTCCTTCACACAGGGCTGGTCCTATTTGGGTGTCCGTGGCATCCAAAAGATTGGAAACCCCTGGGATAGAGTGTGAATTATAACGTGGAGGGCTTGGCAGTGGCACTTGCGTTTTTGACATTTATTAAAGACCTCCTTTTTATAATCTCGGAAGTACGTATCATGTTTTAGCTTTTGTGTCACGTCTATGGTATATGTAGTCCGTATTGAATCGAATGAAGTACTATTTATGTGTGGAAATACTCAATTTCCCATAATACACCTCGGTTCGTATACAAAAATCAAGACACGCCTCCGCGAGTAGAACTGTTGAAGAAGCTACGTGCAAAATTGCATAGTTACTTTACACCTATTTATGATCCTGTGGTCAACTCACAGCTCGTGGACAGATACAGTTGTTCTCGCTCAGTAGACAAAATGACTTCTGTAGCTTTGTACACAATAAACAACTCAGCGAGATCAATAGCAAGACTGTGTCGAGCGTCCAACTCTGCGCATGGTACTGCTGATTTCCATTCTTTCGTAGCCCGTTACTCTACCCTCCGTAAATGTGCCTTTCTTCCGGGAGGAAAATGGACATTCGTAAGAGCAGGAACGAGACAGATGTCTCAAGCATCGCCGGGGAGGATCTCACTCGGGCGGTACGGTAAAGGTGTATTTCTGGCTGCTGGGGCAGCCGCTGTCACTGGGGTTCTGGCGGCAGGTGTAAGTCACTTTCAGCGGGCAGAAATGGCAACGAAGATATCCAAGGTTGAAGAAGTGGAGGGAGACATGCGGAAAAGATGCAAGTCGTTCATGTCTCCACCAGTCACTGACATCAAGGTCTTAGAGCAGAGGAAAGACGCGATGTCTACGAGAATGGAGATGCTCATCATGGAGACGCAGGCTGCGTTCTGTAAAGCCCTTGAGGAGGTGGATGGAGGAACGTTCAAGGTGGACAGCTGGACTAGAAAAGAAGGTTGGCTCGTTTTTGCTGCCCTACTTCACTAACGTTGAAATAATATTGTAATTTCTATGTGTGTTACATTTAAAAAAGTAAATGCAAGTGTAAATGTGTGAATGAAACTTTAAAAATATGCACCATAACATAAGCAAGCCTTCGATAAAGTAGAGCAAACATTATGGTCCAAAGTCCTGATTTATGTTTAGGGCAAAAGGTACAGTACATGGAGGCCCCTTTTTCGGATAAAAACATAAGAAAAAACATATTTATGACATAATTATGATCTAAAAATAAATTTTTATCTCATTTCGAGTTTTAATCACAATTTCGACTTTTTTGTCATAATTATGGCCTTTTATCTTGTAATTTTTACTCTCTTACCCCCCCCCCCCCCCCCCCCCCCCCCCCCCCCCCTCAATTTCAACGTTTCATCTCATAAATTTGACTTTGTATCTTATGACTTTGTATCTTTTTATTGTATGACTTGTATTTTGTCCCAGATGACGCACTATACACTTATACAAGATGTAGGCCTACTCTTCTGCCTAGAGTATGAATGTTATAGTTATTTTGTTATCCAACAAAGTCAGAAATGGGCTTCATAGGTCATGATATGCCTTTCCAAATGTTCCTTTTAATTGGTTTCGTATCGGGTTTGCCAATAAATGGCAAAATCTTGTGGCAAATTTAGTTTTGAAAACATTCCATTTTGTCGTAATTAACTGATTCTAATTATTTAGTTATCATTGTGCCAAAAATGTGTGCTTTATTATTACATATAATAATAATAATCTGCTATAAAAATAATTGTTCCATAGATCAGTGATTCTCAACCAGGGGTTGAAAAGATTTAGATTTTGCTTTATTAAACCTATAACATTGAAACATTAATAAATTAATTATTAGCTAGAAGCTTCATGCTGGTATTACACTGTAACACATCATGTTTGTCTTGTGTCTGATAAAGGTGGAGGGGGCATCAGCTGTGTGTTGCAAGATGGGAAGGTTTTTGAGAAAGCGGGTGTGAACGTGTCCGTGGTGTTTGGGAATCTCACCGAGGAGGCCGCCAAACAAATGCGCAGCCGTGGAAAAGTTCTGAAAGGGAAAGATGGTGAGAGACTGACTTCCCATTTCGAGGGGAATGCAGAGTGTGACTGAAGGAACCAGTTCCTTAAATCTTCAGTTCTACTTCTAGTTTTTCTTTTTGAGCTCATTTTGAACTGAGGCTTTTACTGTGATGATTTGTCATTCTTCATGGGATTGAGAGTGATTGAGAAGATGTGACATGTGATGCTTTCGTTTTTACCGTTTAGCATTATCTCTGTGTTCCAGGGAAGTTGCCGTTCTGTGCCATGGGTGTGAGTTCAGTCATACACCCCAAAAACCCCCACATTCCCACCGTGCACTTCAACTACAGATACTTTGAGATTGAGGAAGCAGATGGTGGGTGTTTAAGCGAAGTCCTTTGAGGCTGTGTGAGGAGAGATGTTGTTATCTGTGTCCACCACCCATCTCGCTCTCCCTCCTTCTCTCAGGCACAAAGCAGTGGTGGTTTGGTGGAGGAACGGATCTCACTCCTGTTTACATTGATTTGGAAGATGCCGCCCATTTCCACAAGACTTTGAAGAAAGCATGTGACAAGCACAATCCTAAATTTTACCCAGACTTCAAGAAGTGGTAGGAATCTTATTACTATTATGTCTGTGTGAATCGGGTGTGTTACAGCTGTTATGGGTGTGTGTGTGTGCGCGTGGTGTATGAGTGTTCTTTCTTCTGGGTGGATTTGAACTGTTCAGCAAAGATAAGATTTCCCATTATTTGAAGCAGCCAGTGTATTGTGTGAGTCAACACTTTTGTGTTGTAACATCCTTTTAATTTTTTTCTTTATTTCTTTCTTTTCTTTTCTTCATGAAAGAGTAGGTCTTAATTTTTGTATTTCAGTTCATTTTTTATTTCATTTAATTCGTAATTAAATAGATTTTCTTCCTAAACATTAGGCTAGCATCATTAAAATTGTTTTTTTTGTTTTTTTCTGAAGGTGTGACAACTACTTCTACATCCGTCACCGAGGAGAGACTAGAGGCATTGGCGGGATCTTTTTTGATGATTTGGATTCGCCCAATCAGGAGGAGGCTTTTAATTTTGTGAAGAGCTGTGCTAAAACTGTGGTGCCCTGTTACTTGCCGATAGTATACAAACATCTAAATGACTCCTTTACCCCGGAGGAGAAGGGCTGGCAGCAAGTCAGGAGAGGCAGGTTAGTTTAAGGGAAAGTCTATACTGATTTGGAATTTCTTTTTTATATACACTAATGTTTATGTATCAATCTTTTCAACAATGAGGAATATGAAATGTTTCTTGAGCAGCAAATCAGCATATTAGAATGATTTCTGAAGGATCGTGTGACACTGAAGACTGGAGTAATGATGCTGAAAATTCAGCTTTGCCATCACAGGAACAAATTACATTTTAAAATATATTAAAAACAAAAATGTATAAATTATAATATTTCACATTATTACTGTATTTTTGATCAAATGAACGTAGCCTTGATAAGAGACTTCTTTCAAAAACATCTTGCTGACCCGAAACGTAGTATATAAATTAGTGCTGGGCCGTTATCGGCGTTAACGTGCTGCGTTAACGTGAGACTCTTATCGGGCGATAAAAAAAATATCGCCGTTAATCAAAGTTGTTTTGGGATCATAAATAGCTTTTTCGAATATCGTTATATTTTCGCGCAATTCTAATGTGTAGTAGGCTATGACGCCGCGCCTACTGTCACAGATCGCGCAGTAGGGTATTTTCCTGTCAGGGACACAAGGTGTACTTTTACTTTGTTACGTTGGGCGACGTTCCTCTCGTTACTTTATTTTAATGCAATACGTTGTTAAATGAGTTTATTCCAAGCGCGCTGTGTCCTTTGTATGGGCATGAGCGATGCTCATTTACAAATGAATCACTCTTTTGAGTCGATTCTGTTCACAGACTTCATCAAACAAGTTGTCAGATGATCTGTCTAAATCGGTTCGCGAATCAGTTGATCTGTTCAGTTCCTCGCGCACTGAATCGTCTGAAGCGCTTTCAATTCACACTCGGAGTCGAAACAGGAAGATTTAAGAGCATCACGAGCGTTGGATGAAGTGGCCGATCTACAGTCTAGTCTAGTGAATGCAAATCTGCAAATGCATCATGTTTTTGCCAGCGATGAAGATCTTTATTAGTTGAACATCTTCGTAAGCTGTCTGTGAATGAATGATTCCACAGGACGATACATTCGATTTCATTTCATTCAGGTAATACATTGTGTGTGTATTGCGCGTGTATTGCGCAGTGGCATAATCACACGAATAGTTTACATTGATTGAAACTAATTTGTTTAAAAAATGAGGCTATTGCAGTAACAAGGCAGGTTCACATAAAATTCTTATGACATATGATGACATTATTTTTTGATCTAACGAGCATTGGCGATGCAAAAACGGACTGTCGTGCGTATTTTTTTTCTTCTTCTTCCAATTAGCCTACTATGTTTAAAAAAAAGGACGAAAACATGTTACTTGTTCAATTAATAAACAGTTTGTTTGATGACAAATCGCTAAAGATGAAATTGGCCTCCCTTTCTGTCATTGCGTTTTTTTTTTTTTTTTTTTTTTTTTTTACGATATTCGGCTTTTGCTCCTCGATTGTCGAATGGCATTTTTGGCAGAAATGCACATCCCTACGCGAGGCAAACTATTCTCAAAGACTTACTTTTAGTCATTATTTGGGTAGCACACATATTCTGAATGCCTTCGGGAGAATTCAAATGAGCCATTTTAATCTAGATTAATCTAGATTAATTTCAATATTAATCTAGATTAATCTAGATTAAAAAAATTAATCTATGCCCACCTCTAATATAAATATATATTTTTATTGATTAAAAGTATAATACTGAAGACCATTTTATAACCCGTAACATACAGAATAATAATAAAAATTATATTTACAATTTAATTTTTATTATACAATATAATATATATACAACAAATGTTTATTAAAATAGAAGTTATTTTGGCTTTTTATTCAATTCAGCAAATTCTTGCTCTTATTATCAATATCAATAATATTTATATAATAATATTATTTAATTAATAATATTTGTTAATTATTAATATAATTATTTTTATAGTAGTATGGTAATATAACAGTTATGAGACTAAATTGAAGTTGTCTTCAAGTGTATGTCATATCGATATAAATGTTCAGCAGGTAACCAAACTCTCTTTGTGTTTATTAGATATGTGGAATTTAATTTAGTGTATGACAGAGGGGTGAAATTTGGCCTGGCCACACCTGGGTCACGCATCGAGAGCATCCTGATGTCCCTACCGCTTACTGCAAGGTATGAGCAAACTGTGTCTATCACATCAGAGCTACTGCCTTTTACCATGGAAGATCCTCTCTAGCTTTTATTAAAGTTATTTTTGTGAACTTTGTTTACCTGCATAATTTAAAGGGATAGTTCACCCAGAAATGAAAATTCTGTCATCATTTACTCTCCCTCAGGTTGTTGCAAACCTGTATGAGTTTCTCATAAAAGAAGATATTTTGAAGAATGTTGATAACCAGACAGTTTACGGTAGCCATTAAATTCCATAGTATTTTTTGTTCCTACTATGGAAATCAATGGCTACCATCAACTGTTTCATTGCCAACATTCTTCAAAATATCTTCTTTTGTGTTCAAAAGAAGAAAGAAACTCATACAGGTTTGGAACTACCTGAGGGTGGGTAAATGATGACAGAATTTACATTTCTGGGTGAATTATCCCTTTAAATGATTTTTGAAGTATTTTTTAGAAGTATTTTTTTTTTCCTGAGGTCAACTTCTACCAAGTTTTTCCACACCAAAACAGATGTAATTTATTTTGTACACAAGCATTATCCACTTTACTCACTGACCCTGTAAGTAAAGCCCTCTTTGAATGTAAAAAGAGCTCATATGACAACCACAACAATTATTCATTTCCTCATGATATGACCCTTTTAAAAACTCAAAGTAATGTTTGAAAGTAGAACTTTTTTGTTTTTCAATTATTGTCTACTGTATATATCTATTGTTTGACATTAAAAACTCACTAGCGTAAATGTTTCATTTCAGGTGGGAGTACATGCATGAACCCACAAAAGGCACTAAGGAAGCAGAGATACTGGAGGTCTTACGAAACCCTAAAGAATGGATATGATTGAGAGGAAGATTCATTCGTCCACTCACCAACATTGGTTGGGAATTGTGAAAATGGAGGGTGGGTTTATCTCTGGATACCAAACATATCAGCAACCTCTAGATATTTAGATAAAACAACGACATTCAGTAAAATAGACTATGGCAGGACACATTTGACTCATTGGCTCTTTGCTGACTGACTGCTACACTGCACGATTACTGGCTTGGCTGTAATGAACTCTCTATCACTGCCATTGGCTGTATGGATTCACTGGAGAGGCAGTGTTTACTCCTGTGACAGTGTTACTTAGTTACAGCTTTGTTTCTGCTTGCACTGCTTTAATTATGACTACTGGTGTATTCGAAACTGTTAATGACCTTGGTATGCTGTTTTTGAATGGACGTGTCAGCCTCGTATGTCTAAAATGTCATGTTTAACCTGTGATGATGCAAGCGCCATGCCATTATTGCTTTTCTAGCACTTCGTTTTCTCTCTCACTTCAAGTCCTTTTTTGTGTCCTGTCATGCACTAACAGATCTCTATTCCACTACTGGCCTTTTTTTTTGTTTTTTACACATATTAAAATTATAATAAGAAATCTTCTCAGGACAATGTAATAGCTTAATGCTATTCTGTGTATTAAAAAACAATAAAGTCTTTTTAAATGTGGTTTAATTTGGTGTACATGTCAATGAAGTATAAGTTATTTGTTCATCTATCTATCTATCTATCTATCTATAAATTACAGGAACGTCTGTGTGTCTGTCTGTCTGTTAATTGAATATCTCTCGAACTGTTAGTCCGATAGATTTCAAACATGACAGGTGTCTTGCTACGTGCATGAGTAAGTGCAGTGTCGAGTTTGACATTGTTTGGATTAGAAATGCAAAAGATATCGTTAAATATATCTGTAAAAGAAGCACACATTGAAGTTGTGGTTTAAAAATAAACATTCTGACATTAGAAAGGATTATGGTTTAAAAATAAACATTCTGTCAGCTAAACATTAAGTTAGCTACACTGTTTACTTCTGAAGTAAAAAAGTAGCGATTCTTTTTGAGAAATGTAGCGATTCTTTTTAAGGTTATTATACATTACAATGTAATTATACATTGTTTACAGTATTATACATTTAATACAATGTAATTATACGTTTATTACAATGTAACTATACATTTATTACAGTGTTTTTATAAATTTTTTACAATGTAAATATATGTTTATTACAATGTAATTATACATTTATTACAGTTATACATTTTTTACAGTCTTATTATACATTTATTACAATGTAACTATAAATTTTTTACAGTGTTATTATATATTTTTACAATGTAATTACACATTTATTACAATGTAATTATACGTTTATTACAATGTAATTTAACGTTTATTACAATGTTATTATACATTTATTACAGTGTTATTATACATTTATTACAATGTAATATAACGTTTATTACAATGTTAATATACATTTATTACAGCGTTATTATACATTTATTATAATGTAATTATAAGTTTATTACAATGTAATTATACATTACAGTGTTATTATAATTACAATGTAATTATACGTTTATTACAATATAATTATACATTACAGTGTTATTATACATTGATTACAATGTAATTATACATTTATTCCAGTCTTATTATAAATTTGTTACATTATTATTATTATTATACATTTGTTGATTCTTTTTGGAAAAAGTAGCGATTCTTTTTGAAAAAAAGTAGCGATTCTTTTTGAAAAAGTAGCGATTCTTTTGAAAAAATAAGCGATTCTTTTTTTAAAGTAGCGATTCTTTTTTTGAAAAAGAAGCAATTCTTTTTTGAAAAAATAGCGATTCTTTTTGAAAAAAGTAGCAATTCTATTTGAAAAAAGTAGCGATTCTTTTTGAAAAAAAGTAGCGATTCTTTTTGAAAAAGTAGCGATTCTTTTTTTTTTAGAGTAGCGATTCTTTTTTTGAAAAAGTAGCGATTCTTTTTTGGAAAAAGTAGCGATTCTATTTGAAAAAAGTAGCGATTCTTTTTTTTAAGTAGCGATTCTTTTTTGAAAAAGTAGCGATTCTTTTTTGAAAAAGTAGCGATTCTTTTTTGAAAAAAGTAGCGATTCTTTTTGAAAAAGTAGCGATTCTATTTGAAAAAAGTAGCGATTCTTTTTTGAAAAAGTAGCGATTCTTTTTGAAAAAAGTAGCGATTCTTTTTGAAAAAGTAGTTTATAAAATGTAATTATACATTTGTTACAGTCTTATTATATATTTATTACAATGTAACTACATTTTTTACAGTGTTATACATTTTTACAATGTAATTTCACATTTATAACAATGTAATTATATGTTTATTACAATGTAATTTAACGTTTATTACAATGTTATTATACATTTATTACAGTGTTATTATACATTTATTACAATGTAATATAACGTTTATTACAGTGTTATTATACATTTATTACAGTGTTATTATACATTTATTATAATGTAATTATACGTTTATTCCAGTGTTATTATAAATTTGTTACATTATTATTATTATACATTTGTTGATTCTTTTTGAAAAAAGTAGCGATTCTTTTTGAAAAAAGTAGCGATTCTTTTTGAAAAAGTAGTTTATAAAATGTAATTATACATTTGTTACAGTCTTATTATATATTTATTACAATGTAACTACATTTTTTACAGTGTTATACATTTTTACAATGTAATTTCACATTTATAACAATGTAATTATGTTTATTACAATGTAATTTAACGTTTATTACAATGTTATTATACATTTATTACAGTGTTATTATACATTTATTACAATGTAATATAACGTTTATTACAGTGTTATTATACATTTATTACAATGTTATTATACATTTATTATAATGTAATTATACGTTTATTACAATGTAATTATACATTACAGTGTTATTATACATTACAGTGTTATCATACATTGATTACAATGTAATTATCCATTTATTCCAGTGTTATTATAAATTTGTTACATTATTATTATTATACATTTGTTGATTCTTTTTGAAAAAAGTAGCGATTCTTTTTGAAAAAAGTAGCGATTCTTTTTGAAAAAGTAGCGATTCTTTTTGAAAAAGTAGCGATTCTTTTTGAAAAAAGTAGCGATTCTTTTTTTTTTAGAGTAGCGATTCTTTTTTTGAAAAAGTAGCGATTCTTTTTTGATAAGGTAGCGATTCTTTTTGAAAAAAGTAGCGATTCTATTTGAAAAAAGTAGCGATTCTTTTTTTTAAGTAGCGATTCTTTTTTGAAAAAGTAGCGATTCTTTTTGAAAAAGTAGTGATTCTTTTTTGAAAAAGTAGCGATTCTTTTTGAAAAAAGTAGCGATTCTTTTTGAAAAAGTAGCGATTCTTTTTGAAAAAGTAGCGATTCTTTTTGAAAAAAGTAGCGATTCTTTTTGAAAAAAAGTAGTTTAAAAAATGTAATTATACATTTGTTACAGTCTTATTATACATTTATTAAAATGTAACTATACATTTTTTACAGTGTTATTATAAATTTTTACAATGTAATTACACATTTATTACAATGTAATTATACGTTTATTACAATGTAATTTAACGTTTATTACAATGTTATTATACATTTATTACAGTGTTCATACATTTCTTATAATGTAATTATACGTTTACTACAATGTAATTATACATTACAGTATTATACATTACAGTGTTATCATACATTGATTACAATGTAATATTCCATTTATTCCAGTGTTATTATAAATTTGTTACATTATTATTATTATACATTTGTTGATTCTTTTTGAAAAAAGTAGCGATTCTTTTTGAAAAAAGTAGCGATTCTTTTTGAAAAAGTAGCGATTCTTTTTGAAAAAAGTAGCGATTCTTTTTTTTAGAGTAGCGATTCTTTTTTTGAAAAAGTAGCGATTCTTTTTTGAAAAAGTAGCGATTCTTTTTGACAAAAGTAGCGATTCTATTTGAAAAAAGTAGCGATTCTTTTTTTCAAGTAGCGATTCTTTTTTTGAAAAATTAGTGATTCTTTTTTGAAAAAGTAGCGATTCTTTTTTAAAAAAGTAGCGATTCTTTTTTGAAAAAGTAGCTATTCTTTTTGGAAAAAGTAGCTATTCTCTTTGAAAAAGTAGCGATTCTTTTTGAAAAAAGTAGTTTAAAAAATTTAATTATACATTTGTTACAGTCTTATTATACATTTATTAAAATGTAACTATACATTTTTTACAGTGTTATTATACAATTTTTACAATGTAATCACACATTTATTACAATGTAATTATACGTTTATTACAATGTAATTTAACGTTTATTACAATGTTATTATACATTTATTACAGTGTTATTATACATTTATTTAAAATTAATTTAATGTTTATTACAATGTTATTATACATTTATTACAGTGTTATTATACATTTATTACAATGTAATTATACGTTCATTACAATGTAATTATACGTTTATTACAATGTAATTATACATTACAGTGTTATTATACATTGATTACAATGTAATTATACATTTATTCCAGTGTTATTTTATATTTGTTACATTATTATTAATAGACATTTGTCTTTTTTTTTAAAAGTAGCGATTCTTTTTTGAAAAAATAGCGATTCTTTTTGAAAAAGTAGCGATTCTTTTTGAATACATTTATTACAATGTAATTAAGTAGCATTGTAGTAGCATTGTAATTTTTACAATGTAAAAAAAGTAGCGATTCTTTTTTAAAAAGTAGCGATTCTTTTTGAAAAAATAAGCGATTCTTTTTTTTAAAGTAGCAATTCTTTTTTGAAAAAGAAGCAATTCTTTTTTGAAAAAGTAGCGATTCTTTTTGAAAAAAGTAGCAATTCTATTTGAAAAAAGTAGCGATTCTTTTTGAAAAAAGTAGTGATTCTTTTTTTGAAAAGCAGCGATTCTTTTTTTTTAAAGTAGCGATTCTTTTTGAAAAAAGTAACGATTCTTTTGAAAAAAAGTAGCGATTCTTTTTTTTAGAGTAGCGATTCTTTTTTTGAAAAAGTAGCGATTCTTTTTTTATAAAGTAGCGATTCTTTTTGAAAAAAGTAGCGATTCTATTTGAAAAAGTAGCGATTCTTTTTTTTAAGTAGCGATTCTTTTTTGAAAAAGTAGCGATTCTTTTTGAAAAAAGTAGCAATTCTATTTGAAAAAAGTAGCGATTCTTTTTTTTAAGTAGCGATTCTTTTTTTGAAAAATTAGCGATTCTTTTTTGAAAAAGTAGCGATTCTTTTTGAAAAAAGTAGCGATTCTTTTTTGAAAAAGTAGCTATTCTTTTTGGAAAAAGTAGCTATTCTCTTTAAAAAAGTAGCGATTCTTTTTGAAAAAAGTAGTTTAAAAAATTTAATTATACATTTGTTACAGTCTTATTATACATTTATTAAAATGTAACTATACATTTTTTACAGTGTTATTATAAATTTTTACAATGTAATTACACATTTATTACAATGTAATTATACGTTTATTACAATGTAATTTAACGTTTATTACAATGTTATTATAAATTTATTACAGTGTTATTATACATTTATTACAAATTAATTTAATGTTTATTACAATGTTATTATACATTTATTACAGTGTTATTATACATTTATTACAATGTAATTATACGTTCATTACAATGTATTTATACGTTTATTACAATGTAATTACACATTACAGTGTTATTATACATTGATTACAATGTAATTATACATTTATTCCAGTGTTATTATATATTTGTTACATTATTATTATTATACATTTGTTGATTCTTTTTGGATAAAGTAGCGATTCTTTTTTTAAAAGTAGCGATTCTTTTTTTTAAAGTAGGGATTCTTTTTTTTTAAAGTAGCGATTCTTTTTTAAAAAGTAGTGATTCTTTTTTGAAAAATTAGCGATTCTTTTTGAATACATTTATTACAATGTAATTAAGTAGCATTGTAGTAGCATTGTAGTAGCATTGTAATTTTTACAATGTAAAAAAAGTAGCGATTCTTTTTTAAAAAGTAGCGATTCTTTTATGAAAAAGTAGCGATTCTTTTTTGAAGTAGCGATTCTTTTTTTTAAGTAGCGATTCTTTTTTGAAAAAATAGCGATTCTTTTTGAAAAAGTAGCGATTCTTTTTGAAAAAGTAGCGATTCTTTTTGAATACATTTATTACAATGTAATTAAGTAGCATTGTAGTAGCATTGTAGTAGCATTGTAATTTTTACAATGTAAAAAAAGTAGCGATTCTTTTTGAAAAAGTAGCGATTCTTTTTTGAAAAAGTAGCGATTCTTTTTTGAAAAGGCAGCAATTCTTTTTGAAAAAGTAGCGATTCTTTTTTGAAAAAGTAGCGATTCTTTTTTGAATACATTTATTACAATGTAATTATACATTTATTACAATGTAATTATACATTTATTACAGTGTTATTATACATTTGTTACATTATTATTATAAATTTACTATACAATACAAAAAAGTAGCGATTCTTTTTGAAAAAAGTAGTGTAAAAAATGTAATCATACATTTGTTGCAGTCTTATTATACATTTATTACAATGTAATTACACATTTATACATTACAGCAATTCTTTTTGAAAAAAGTAACGATTCTTTTTGAAAAGTAGTGATTCTTTTTGAAAAAAGTAGCGATTCTTTTTTGAAAAAGTAGCGATTCTTTTTGAAAAAGTAACGATACAGAAGAATTGATGTAACATATAAATCTATAATTACATTGTAATAAATGTATAAGACTGCAACAAATGTATAATTACATTTTTTACACAACTTTTTTCAAAAAGAATCAGTACTTTTTTATATTGTATAGTAAATTTATAATAATAATAATGTAACAAATGTATAATAACACTGTAATAAATGTATAATTACATTGTAATAAACGTATAATTATTCTTTTTGAAAAAGTAGCGATTGTTTTTTGAAAAATAGCGATTCTTTTTGAAAAAAGTAGCGATTTTTTTTTTTGAAAAAGTAGCGATTCTTTTTGAAGAAGTACCGATTTAACTGAATCGGTAAGTCAGCTACACTGTTTAATTCTGAATATTATATTTTTTATTCTGGTGCGCTTAACGTTATAGTTTTCTCAGAGTTTAGGCTCCTGTGAAATAGTAGCTTAAGCTATTCAGCAACTCAAACATACCAAACCAACAACTACTAAAAACACACAAAAATTGATTTTGCACGGGCATTGCACTAGTTAACATTAAATCCATTCAGTTTCAACATGGCTGCCAAACAATTACGTGTAATAAAATCGTCTAATA
This sequence comes from Tiaroga cobitis, assembly GCA_030578255.1. Lineage (NCBI taxonomy): Eukaryota > Metazoa > Chordata > Actinopteri > Cypriniformes > Leuciscidae > Tiaroga > Tiaroga cobitis. The sequence goes on along the minus strand of CM060598.1, from coordinate 41,501,966 downwards.
TGCGTTTAAGTTCACATTTGGCATGGTTAAACATTAATGATAATAGCCAAATGTCTCTAAGGCAACAGAACATTAATTTTGTGTGATGATGTCCAGTGTTTTAGCATGCAAATCTGCGCATACAGTTAATAAATTACAACTTAGAACTACCTCTGTGTGCTTGTTTGGACGTAGGCAATGTACAGTAGTCAACATTTGAAGTGGATCAAAATCTTTCATCAGTTATACATGAATTTTGAACAATACCTGTTCTTGTCTTAGGACAACTTTGATGAACTTGTTTGATCCACTTCAAATATTGACTGCTGTATTTCAGTTAGTAAATGTGGTGCATTTTAACATTAATGGATATGTTGAAACTAGACTGAATTTTATAGGAAGAACATAATCTTAAGACAAACTCATTTGGGTCTGTTTAACTTAAGGAATACTAAAAAACAAAGACGTTGTACATTTTACATATAGTAGATATTTATATGTTCATAATGCAATATTAGACTTCTAGTCTGACAAAAAATAATAGGAACTTTAACTTTATCAATCTATTTTCAGGATTCTTTGATAAATAGTCAATTCAAAAGAACAGCATTCATTTGAAGTAAAAATCTTTTGTAACAATGTAAAAGACTTTACTATCCCCACTGTGACTAAAAGTAAACATTTTAAACAATAGTTCACCGAGCAGTGGATGAACAAAGTCAGAGGACTGAGGGCCACATTTCTTTTTATTACAAATAAAAAGTCAAGCTCAATCATTACAAAAAATTAAACACATTTATATATACATTTTTTAATCTATCTCTGAGTAAGGCTTAAGCAATAAACACCACCACGGTCACTCCTAACTACCACAGAAATATCAGCCTGCAAATATACAGCAACTCCAGCCAAACTTGCAACATCATCAGACTGTATTTCAAGTGACAGTAGTCTTATTTCATAACATCTTTAAAAACAAACAATTTTAGGCAAAGTGAGACTGTTTTGATTTTCACGAAGCTTTCTTGAGTTAGTGCTGGTGATGTATTTTATTGCATATTTATGTAAGCGAGCACGTCGTTGATGAACGGAAAATATAAACCGTAAAAATCCAACAGCCTTGCCACATTTTTCCATTAATATTCCTTTACACATTAAATAATATTCCTTTACTAAGAGCAATTGGTGCCCTGAAAAAAAGTGCATTCACTCATAGTTACTGAATACATACAAAAGCATTGACTGTTTTCCATTATATTTCCCCCTCTCCCACACCCATAAACACACACTTTCCTGATATTTAATACTGAACGTTTCCTTGTCAAGTTTTTCCTTTTATTTTTAGGGGACGGCTTGTTCCCTAATTTGATCCTAATCTTAAATTCTCTTGGTTTTTCTTTAGTGTAGCTGGGGCCTGAGAAGAAAACAAGAGTAAAAAACCAAGAATATATTTTTGCTGTTAAACACAGACAAGGCCAACCTGAAAGCTAGTGTCAAATTTCCATATTTGTTTAACAGTCTGAAACTTTTTACCAGGCAGGCAAAATCAGTAACACATTACTTGAATCCTTTATATATAATGCATTATTTATAAAAGTATTAATGCATTAATTATGCCTTGTAAAGCACCTTATGGTCTCATGAATAAGTGCAACCACAGTCATAATACATTATCTATTCATTGTTACAAATGTAAAAAATATAATGTATTAAAACATGACAAAACCCATTTTAGATGTAACAAAGAATCTGCAAATATAATGCATTTTAACTTTAACAATTATTTATGAAAATATACAATGCATTAAAATGTACATCATGAAACCCTTTATAATGCATTACACATAAAGGGTTCAGGTGAAGTGTTACCAAAAAGATCATTTGTCATGGAGAAAGAGTTTTGATTTGTAGTGGACCCTATTTATAGTGGGAAACAGCTGCTGCTAGTTCTCACGTTGTTAATTCAAACATAGCACAATTCGGATCCAAAACTATAGTGTGAAAGTGTTTCAAATAATCTAATCAAGTGCGAAATCAGCCTTCGACAAGTAAAAAGCTTGGTCAATAACTGTTAGCGGTTAGAGAAACAAAACAAAAAGTTATGTATTCTAAAACAAAGTCTGCTCACAACAAACAAAAAGCATGGTTCTAGTTCCTTAATAATCACCTCCACTGTGGAACATTTTTCTTGCTTGTTCTAGTATTCCCAACTTGGGATGCTAAATATGCCTGCTTAATCCTTGGCCACAATAAATTTCACAAGGCTGTGACCATGTAAACTGCTCCAAAAATATGGAGAAAAGAGAGCACTGTTGCATAGACCATTTAGTTAACATGTCTTTCCATGGAACTCAATGTGGCTCAACTGTAATGACAAAACTCAAACCACACTTGTACAATACAATAGCTCAGTATTGTATTTTCCTACAGCAAATATGAGTCAAAACTTCACACACGCTGACGACTCAGGCTGATTCAGAAACCATGATGCTACACAAATTCAGGATTTGTGAAATTATGCTTGAAACAGCATTGCTGATAACATTGACCAAACATTGTAATTGGTTATCCATTCAGCTGAACAGTTTCCAACATGTTAACTAAATCTAACACAGTGTTTAAAACCTCAACTAGAGACCCAATATCAATGTTTCATTGATGCTGTGAGTCCAGTGCATAAAGGCGTCTATGCAATTACAAAGGTTACAGAGATAGCCTAAGCTAAAATTGTTATCTCTGAAGGTTACAATGAACCTTAAATTATAGCATGTCAGTAAACATTAAAATGTACAACTTCCTGAAAATATTGTGCATTTTTTTTCCCCCACTGAATCTTACGATTTAGTATTATAGTTCTAAATGGTCCAATAAGAGGCCACAACCGAAGAAAAAAATGTTTAGCTAATTTCTTAGTAAGTCATACTAGGAAGAATGTGTGCGAGTTGTTCATGTTTGAGTACTTCCTTGTCATTGGATTTGGGCTTGGGTCAAGATTCCAGCTGTCATGAGTTCTGAAATCATTTCTGAAATGAAAGAAATCTGCAGCAGTGTGTGTTCACTACTTACTGCCCCTAATGTGTGTGCACTAACTTGGATGGGTTAAATGCAGAGGAAAAATTCAGAGTATGGGTTACCATACTTGGCCTCCACATCACTTCTACTCTTATTTAAATTTTTTTTTAAAGCAGTTTAGCTTTAGTTTTGTTAGTACTGGATTTGAAAATAAAGCCTGTCATTGAATAGTGAAGTTGTAAAAAAAAAAAAAAATACAGTATTGGTGCCTGGAAGATGCATCACTTTCCCTGGGAGATGACAACCGTGCTACCGTGGTTACTGATGATGTCTTCATATTGTGGTGGAGGCTCTGCTTCAATCTGTATATCTGTATGGCCCACAGCTTCCTCATATGAAGGGGGCGGGTCACCCCGACTGCCCCGCCCAGGTGTGAGGTCAGCGCCTGGGTAGGCGGGGCTACTGTGGGCACTGATCTCCGAGTGAGGACTGATGTCAGGATGGTAGTCCCGACCCCACTGGTCCATTGACACCACAGATAGGGTTGTGTCTCTTTGTGGACGCCCAATGGCAGGGCTTTGCTGTGATCTTTTACGTGAGTGACATCTCCAAACTGTGATGGAGACCGCAGCAATGAGCAGCAAAACCAGCAGCAGCGGTAAGATCAGGTACAGGGAATGAACGCCACCAGCGATGGACTCAAGGCCTCCAGGCCTAGGACTGCTCTCACGCTGGTACTCCTCCCAGAATCGCCTCTGTAAGGGTCACAAGGTGAAAGAAACAAAACAATATAAGAACACTGTCTGCATAAATGTACATAATAAGCAAAAGCCATTTGTTTGTATTCTAAACAAAAAACCCTCAACGTCATTCAGACCAATAACCAAGACCATGCACAACAACACAAACCAATGACTGAGCACCATACAGAAGTGAATTGTGAACGCCTTTTGAATTACACTTCAATTACTGAATTTGAATCAAGATAGCCAACATGATGTAGAATTGCACTTCGTATTTGAATAAAGTACAAATAAATTGTATTGACAATTCAAAAAGTAATTCTGGAGAAAACTAACTATAAAGTCTATTAATAGTACCGTAAATCTTGGCTTAGGCCCCGTTTACACTAGTTCTTTTTGAATTTAGAACGCATAACTTTTTGCTACGGTTAACCCTGGCGTCTACACTACTCTGGAGTTTTGGACCCTCAAAAATGGAGGCTTTTGGAAATGCTGCAGACACCATTTTAGTTTGAAAACTCTGGGTTTGCGTCTTAGGGTAATCGGACCAAAACGGAGACTTTTGAAAACGAAGGCGTGGCTCTCCACATTAAGCTACCGGAACATGACAATAACAGACCATATCAGTCTCTCTCAATGGCTCTGTAACAGACCAGCCTCGACGACCATGTAAACATGGAGACAGAACTGCAAGCTTTGCTGACAGTCTTGTCCTTTTTAGAAGCCATTGTGCAGTTAAACTCCACATTTTAAAATACTGAAGCTGCCAGCATTTGCAAGCAGCAAGCTATAATTAGTGCAAATGGCAACTGTTTACACTACACGCATGCCCAGTGTGCAGGAATGATCACGTGACAGGTGACATACGTTTTCGGTCATATAGTGCGGACAGAGATCTTTTCTGAAACGCAGTGTAAACGCCAGTATGAACGAGGATCGTTTTCATTTTAAAACGCTGTGTTAAAACAAAAATGCACTAGTGTAAACAGCACCTTATTTAACAGTTTTGAAGATTATGAGTTTCGAAGGACAGAGATAATGATAGAGAGGTGTTGAAATTACACCTAAATAAATTTGTATTCAGTTCATCTATTTAAATGAACTTTTGAGGACCAAACACTTAATTTTCAAGAATTAATCACGTGTTGAAATTCATTGAATTACAATTCTTCTTCCTGTTATTCAAATTTTCATTCAAATTCCCATGGGCTGTGACCAATTCAATTTAAATTCCAACTCATGATTCAAAAGAGAGACAATCATTAAATTCTGGACTTTGCACAACCCTGTACTAGGGCTGCAATTAATCGAAACAAAACTGATGATTGAAATAAAACTGTGATTTAATTAAATACATATAAGTGCACTTTTACATCCTCCTGGATCATGATCCAGTGTTTTCAGTGTCTCAGTTCACAGTAAGTGCTGCTCCATGCAAACTCATCTCTGCCTGTGCTGTGAGATTGGGTCACTTGATTTTAAAGTTGTCCTTAAAAAAATTAAATAACGAAAATTAAAAATAAAATAGTATATTAATAATTTTAATGTAATTAGATCTAAATAATAATAACAATAATCTAAATAATAATAATAATATGCATTACATTATTATCATATAGTGATTTTGATATTTAAAAAAAAACACCACCACATTTTTGGGCCAAACTGTGCATGCAGCAAACATGTAGGTGGTTTTTTATTTTTATTTAATTTGTTAGAAAAATCACAATAGACCTTTTTCAAAGACTTCGATAATGCATTCTAACGGTCATCGGCATCATAAATCCTTTTTTTTTTTATTCTGTTTTTTATATTTTCAATTTAAAAACAATTATTATGTAGCCTACATTTACAACATTATACTGCATTATATTACCTTTGCATCAAAAAAAAAAAAAAAAAAACCTAGTTAAAGCTGCTGTGAGGGTGTTTGTAATACAGCGGCTGTGAGTGACGGTAAAGTTGACGTCTGTCTCTCTTCTGACTGCCGTTATCAATTTTTTACTCTTTTTGAAAGTTGTGAAAAACTATTGTGGGGTTTTCCTTGTGTTATTTGAGCCAATGGGAACACAACATTTTTTTATGTAATCTCTCATTTACCACTATAGAAGTTTACCCAACTATGACGACTACAGCTTCTGAGAAACCCGTAAGTGTCAAAACGGTCAATTACAATTATAATTAGCCATCCCGAGAAAATGTGAACCCAGTGAGGCTTTCCTGTCGATAATGCTCACTTCCTGCTTAGAGGAAATGCCACAGAGCGGAATGATTTAAGAAGTAGTGTTCAAGTTCATGCAACAACAACAAAAAAAAAGGAGCACAAATCTACCCCAAACTCACAGTTTTCTCATCATTCTCAAATGCCTCCCTGGCTTCTTCATAATTGCAGATTTCCTCCCTGCATTCCCGCTGGATGTTCCCTTGTTTCATCTCCTCCAAGAAGAAGTTTGCTCTCGGGAGCCTCCGCAGCACCGAGTGTGCGGCATCTGCTGGCAGGAACACTGTTGGAAATACAAACAATAAGCGTACAGCACAGAAACAAGGAGGGGGGCTGACAAAGTCATTTCTTTGAAATGCCAGTTCCTCCCTGGCACAGGAAGTTTGAAAAAGAGTAGCCCACTGTTTCTCACCATTGAGAGTGGGAGAAATAAAACAGATGCTATTTGTGAGCCATAAATATCGGATTAGTCATGGATTAAGTATTAGAGGCGCTATGTAGGCTGAGACCCCTATTGATAATCTGTAATTAATACTAATTGGAAATTACTGACATGTGTCCTTTACGTGACATCCATTATCACTAGCAGGTTCAGCATACAGACCCATATCATAGCAACGTTAAGAAACACAAAAGAGCGTCCTTGAGAATATCACAGTCTCTGGCCGAAAAAGACTAGAAGGACTCACCGGCTCCCATGATTCCTGCAGCTTGTTAGAGAGGGAAACTGGACCTTGAGAATGACAGAACAGACACCCAGATTTTTATCACTTCTGCTCATACATTTTCAGTATCTCAAAAGTCAAAACAACAGGAACATTCAAGATGAATTTTGACATAAAACACTACGTCCATACGTTAAGTTACAATAAACAGCAAAAAAAAAAAAAAAAAACATGTAAAAAACATAAATCATTCTGTATGTCTCAAGGACTGTTAGCTTACTAGCATCATAGGACACACTTAACCAATGGCACACGAATAAAAACGGACACGTTTTGACAAGCACGACTGTTCTTTCACTATATCGAAACGTAAAATTGCCGCCTCGAAACATTAAAAACATGACAAGCATAACGTTACAGAATTGTGTCGCTAATTCAGTCCGATATCGACTGAAGCTTGTCGACACGGTTTTCTACATAAAAACCACACAAATTAATCTAACCATCGACGCATCCGAAGCTATGTCTTTTGTATGTAATATATAGAAAAAGCTGCGACTTTAAATTAGATTATTAAAATGTGCAAAAACTGTGTTTACCCCACAGTCTATGGTTTACCCGTTCCACCCAAACGTGTAAGGCTTAGTCCCAATGTCCTGATTTGGAGCATGCGCAGTCAGCAGACAGAATGAAATGAACAGAGAGCCATGGCTCTGGTAATGAAAAAGCAGCTGACGCGGGTTTCGGGGCGTGAGGAGTAATTACAGAACAAGATTATTTCTTTTGGTTGATATATGAGACAGGAAGAAATGAGTAGTGATTAGGCTTATATCAGCGTTCACAGAGGCTTGTTAGAAAGGAAAAGTGAATTTGAATGCATGGATTGAGTAGCCTATAGCTATCTTAATTGGTGAAACATTTTATTGCTGTTGCTTTTTGACTCATCGCTTGTTACTCTTCTCCATATTATTCTCTTAAAAGTAATTTTAATTACATTTTTAGTGTGCTTTATTGGCAAGACAAAATCTTACTAGGAAAGTGTTGGCAGCTTTGTAGAATGGAAAATTGTGTCATGTAAAAAATATTAAATAACAACTGTACAAATAAACAATAGTAATGAATATAATGGAATATGTAATATTTAAACAAATTAAATGTAAGAATGAATCTTAATTTAAGAAGTTAAGATAAACAAAAGATAAATATAATTAGGCCAAAAGTGTTATAATGTGCATAAGTTCATGCGATACAAGCTGTGTGCCAATTCAAAGGCAGCATCCTTTTTAAATGGGACGTTCTAGCATACAGAGGACTGCTCTTGCCGCCTAGCAACTATGACGGCTGTCGTTGATGAGTGAGAGTAACGTTTGTATTGGACTTTTTTGAAAGTTATTCAGAAACTGTCTAAATATGTTCACCATGGTCCATTTCTGCATAGTTATAATAAATATGCAATGTTGCGATGCAATGTTAAGTGTGTAGCCTACAATAAGTGACTATAGGCTCACAGTGCGCCTGGTAAAATGGTCTCATTCTCCCAGCCATTCAAACCTCCAAGAAGTTCTAGAAGATGAAAAATATTGTAGGCCTATATTTATTTTCTATATGGAAGTCAGTGAGTGCCCCCTATTGTCTGGTTGCCAACATTCTTCAAAATATTTTATTTTGTGTTCAACAGAAGAAAAAAACTCATACATGCTTGGAACAACTTGAGGGTGAGTCAATTATGACAACATTTTGATATTTTGGTGAACTATCCCTTTAACCAGTTCGGAACAGACTGTTCGAAAGAATCGATTCGCTGAAAAATGTCAGACGTTCGGTCACTGCCTTCTCTCACACCTTTATTTATTTTTCGTTCACTCACAAACATGCACATTGAGTAATGTGTCTTTTAAAAAAGATAGTGAAACAACAACAAAAAAGGATCATTTCTCAACAATTAATTTAGAGCATAAATTAAACACTGACTGCTGTATGGTTACTTGCCACATAGACCTAGCGTGGATTGCATGTGATGGATATGTACAGGATATGATGGATTGCCTATGCTATCCAAACGTTTTCTGGGAAAGGGAAAACATTTATAGCCTACATTTCATCAAAATATGTCTATAAAGAATCCACATTCTAAAAAAAAAGTTTTTATAATTGGTAAATAAAACAAAGATTATTGGCACGTTTTACACATTATTTATGGTACACATTTTACAAGAAAGGTGTCCGTTCAAAGTGTCAGTGAATTGTTGACGAGGCACGGGCCAGTCCTAGGCACTAGGACCCTGCAGGTGCAGCCGAGATTTTTCAATAATGTGCAGTGCAGTCGCGTTCACAGGAGCGCGAGGGCAGCTGTTACAGCGTCCCTCTCGCGCAACTGCTCCACAATCTTCAAAACACTAATCGCGAATACGGATCCAAAGACATTGCCTGGGATCATCGTTCCTGGCTTCTCCGCGACGCAGCGCAACATCACTCCTCATCGCCGAGCACCCAGCCGACATGGCCTCATCCGTGAGCGGAGCGGAGGAAGTGCGCGTGTCGGCGTTGACGCCCCTGAAGTTGGTGGGTCTGGTGTGTGTTTTCCTCGCGCTGTGCCTGGATGTTGGGGCCGTGCTGAGTCCGGCGTGGGTCACCGCAGATGACCAGTACCACCTGTCCCTGTGGGAGTCTTGCTGGAAGCCCGCTGCCTCCGCGACCTGGCGGTGCAGCAGCACGCTGGGGACCGGTGAGTGAGACGCGCTACTTTTGCAACTTTGCAATAGACATTGTTTAGACAGGATGAGCTGCAGATACATAATTTAAGATGCAGAAAAAACAAAAAAGTGTTCAGTCTTTTTAACTTCAGTGAGCTCTGCATCATGACCCTGGAGGCTCATCTTTGATTTATGAGATAACAAAAGAGACCCGTCGTTCCCTCGCGCATCATTATCACTCATTGTTCAGCTCACGCTAAACCAGATTTTATAAATTACCGAGAAAATAGAAAAGTGTAGAAAAGATTTTTTTAAATCTCTACTTAGTCAGGTTAAAACAGATATGACTAGTCGTTTTAATGTTTACTCCTTTAAATGCATTACTGCTACTTGTATCTATTTCAGCATACGTATTTTATATGTAACACAAGTGTCCATTCCAGTTGTTCCTCGTTACATTTTTGTGTCTCAATTGCTTTTTTCTTACTTTATAGTTTAATTAAAAAACTTTTAAGTTCCAGGAACAATTGCAATAACTACTAATCAGAAATTAATTGTTGATTTCTAATAGTTCCTACTAGTATGTTGAATAAGTAGGAAGTTTAAAAAGATAGTCACTGTTTAATTATTTAGTTATTAAAAATAAGTCTTCGTTTAAAACAGCTTGAGGGTTAAACTAATGGTTTTGGGGGGGAAACAACCTTGAATTCGTCCTGCTTTATCAAAAAAGACTCTCCAGCCTGCAAGCAAGGATTAATTAACTAGAGACAATGTTTGTGAAGAATGCTTCATTAATTAATTGATATTGATCCTTAACATTTAATAGCACACTGCATTTTATTCACAGCTTGTTTGGTGGAAAGGCTTTTGGATGATGTGGGAATGTGTGATGGAATCGGTGGTCCAGCTGGGGTTTCATTTTGCTTTTGTTGTCTACAAAATGAGCCTTTGTTAATGTCTCCTCACCGGCCAAGGAGTGAGGTTAAGTTTGAGGGGAGAGCTCCCTAGAGGCCCTAATGTGGACAGATTAGTTACCAAGGAAACAAGTGCTGCATTCTAGAAATGTCATTTTGCACTGAAAAAGAAACTTCCCTTCTGGCATGCGTGAAGGTTTGTTAGCGAATAAACTGCAGTTTGGGGGCAGTTCCTCCTGCATATCCATTTCATATGTTAGTGTAGTTATACATTAGCACATTTTTTTTATAGTATAGTTTCGGAAAAGCAAAAAGCAGTTAAGATTTAAGATGTTATTTTAGGTCTGCTTTGCAATGACAACTTGTTTGGCTCTGGACCCTGTCCCGTCATTTTTTAAAAGCACAGTTTGACTCCATATAAAGTCATGAAGCCCCAGTCAAAATACCAAAGGAGCGGCCTGGGTGAATGGCTTTCCTCTGCAGCGCGTTATTGATTTTGTGCTTTCTGTAATCAGTCACTCCATTTCCTCTGTGTTTTCTCTGTGTCATGCACTGTGCATTAAACTAAATCTCATTAGCTGTGCAATTACCGGCTGACTCCACATCAGTCTTCTTTGAACCAGCATATTTGCTTCCTAACCTTTCATTGAGTACAGGGCATCATTTTTTAGTTTATCTCTGTCAATTTAACAACATAGATATGTTAACATATACAAACTCCCTTTTACATGCATGCACCAGAAATCAGAGGTTGTGAAAGCTCTCGGGGAGTGATAATCGCAAACAACAGGAATGTGGTGAAAGTGTGTGAGTCTTTTTGTGCGGATGTTATGCTCGACTGGAGAAGAGGCAGCGGTTCGATGTTGAGTCTGTGGCGCGCACTATACACCAATTTCTCTCCCTGTCTGCGAATGTCGAGGAATGTGGAGACTTTGTGTCTTATTGACGGAATTCAGTTTCTCATCTGTGACATTGGACTTCTTTTTTTACCCTCATCACAGTATCAGATTGAAAGAACTTGCCAAGGGGCACTTGGTTGCTGAAAAACAGATTATAGTAATGAATGTTTTGGTTTCTATCTCGTATCCTCATTTCCATCTGTAGTCCTGCAGGGGTTTTTGGATGAGCTCTATTCTGCCGGAGACCCCTCAGATGTAGACCTCAAGGTTACACAAAGTCGAAATCTTTTTCTCAGATGGGGGAAAGACACTCTTGTTGAGGATTCCCAGGCTTTTGGTGGCTATCCAGAGAGGTCGGAGGTCGAGCAGTTAGAGTTTTGTTTTTATATAGAAGCAAAGATCAGCAGCTCTGTTTTCATACATCTCTCTCCAACTTCCTGCGGTGACAGATATATTTATTACACATTATGCCAAATCATAAACCGTATTTGGTAAAAGGGTTTGTTTATGTTCGAAACTATAGTACGGTGGAATGGAGCTGAAGTAGCCCAGAGCCTCTCAACCATCTCTGAAAATCATGTTTTGACATGATTTAGTGCTAGAGATGATTATTTTCCAGCAGAGAAAATTATAGATCATTTCCCCAAGCTGATGAAAATGTTTCTATTTACAGATATCACTGTGTAATAACAAAACCCTGTGAGAGGATCCAGTGCTTTTATGGTTTCATTTAAACAAACAGCCATTGAGGTCTTATGAAATGTTGCCTTTCTCAGGTTCAGTAATTGAGTCATTTATCACTTGATAACTAAACAAAAACATCATCATAGTCTGTTTTAATGTGTGTGTGTGTGTGTATGTATGTGTATGTGTGTGTATATATATATATATATATATATATATATATATATATATATATATATATATATATATATAAACATACAGTATATAATTTCAGCAATTTCTCTAACTTCTCAAAACAATTCTTCACAAACTTATTTGTAAACATAATACAAAATACATAAATAATCATTATATATGGCAGAGTCAGAATGCAATAGTGTGCTGTTGTTGGCCTCTTTTATAAAGTAAAATAAGACATTGGTCAGGTTTTAGAGGAATTTAAAACCTAAAACATCATACGTTTTATATAATTAATGAGTAATGGTTGCTGTAATGTTCTTGTTTAACTTGTGTAACAGTGCAAACACTCTGTGACTATGATTTTATTTATGATGCGTAGGGTTCCAATAGATTGTTTGCTTGCACTTGAATTATAAAAAATAAATGAAAACTTTTTTAGATGTAAGGTAGCACTGATAAAACATACTTCTTGTTTTTTTTTTGTTTTTTTTAACAGTTATTTTTTCTCCATTCCCCATATTGAAAAGCTAAATAAAAATCAACAAAGCATGCTGTAATTAAAAAAAAATGTTTTAAGTGAGCCTTTCTGTAAGTTACATTGAAATGCTAGTAGGTGACTTTATGAGTCATTGAACCATTCATTCACCCGATTTGTTCAAAAACATTCATGATTGAAAACAAATGTCTTTATGAGCGAATCATTTAATCATCTACTCAATCAATTTTTCTACTGATTCATTCATAATTCAAAACAATTGACTGCCTTTATGAATGAGTCATTGAATTATTCACTCAGCCAACTCATTCCTAAACACTGCTGCATTCGAAATGGCATACTTCCCTACTACTGTATATACAGTAGGCGAAAAACAGTATGTGACAAAAGCATGTCCGAATTCATAGTACTCATAAAAGAGTAGGCAAAAAGTACCCAGATGACCTACTTCTTCCGGTGAGATTCTGAAGTGCGCATGCGATGCAGCAACTGTCTTTATGAGCGAGTCATTTAATCATTCGCTCAACTGATTCGTTCACAAACACTGATTCATTCATGATTCAAAACAAGTGACTGTCCTTACAAGTGAGTGTTTGAATCATTTGCTTAACGGATTCATACAAAAACACTGAATCATTCACAAACACCATTACTGTGCTGCTTGAAAGACGCATTCTAATGTGGCTTTGTTTGGATCTATCTTAGTTGACGGAGCAAAAATTAAAAGTAATTGTCAATAATGTCTCTAAAATGTACGTTACTTACTACTAACTAATTTGAACAATTTTTCATATTGAGTTATAAATAATTAAAGACTGTTTAAAGAAGAAAAAAAACTCCTTCAGCCCACGTAACTAAAGAAACTTTGCAAGTCACTCCTCAGAGATTGTCTACTTATAATGCGTTTCCCTTTTGCCTAACTAATGAGATTCCTCAGGAGTTGTCCTAAAGTGCATGTGAGATTCCACACATTTACTCTCATCGTCAGATATGGAAGCAGGCATACTGAAGCAGGCATACTGTTTCAGGCACCTCCTCTCTGACTCTTTCTCCTTGCCCCCTCCCTCACTCCTGCGTTCCATGGAGGATTCAGCGCTATTTCTGGGCCCTACTCTAGCTGAGTGTCTCAGAGTGCTTGAATGAAAAGCAGAAACAAGATGGGCTGAAGGAGAGAGAAAAGGAGGGAGGAATACATTACGTGATGCCCCATTTAGCCCACCAGAATTGTCGATAAGCTCTCTGCTGCCCGCAGAGGTTCATTCTTTCAGTTACGCAAACCCAAGATGTAAGTGTTCCAAGTGAGCCATTCTGAAGGCATGTGTGACATGTATTGACTTTTCAGCATGTTTAGAGGCTCTGTAAAAAGAACAGTTTAAGGGGCCATTCACACAAAACACATTTTTTTTATGTAAACATGAGCCACTTATGTCATTCCAAACTAATTCAGAGAAATTCTGAAGACTATGTTAGTCACCGTTTTCCCAGGCAATTACAGTGTGAAGACTGAAACTTTAAAGCTTCATAAAGAACAAAAAACACCATAAAAGTGGTTGATATTTCAAGTCTTCTGAAGCCATTCATTATCTTTGATTGAGAAATAGCCCAAATTGTTAAAAAAATGTATTTCTATAAAATAAGGTTTCTTTAGCGTTTAAACGAGGTGTATGTCCCATGATAATTTACTTTCATTGGATATAGTGTGTTTATATAATATGAATAGAATGCATGCAATGTAATGCGATATGAAACTGATCTACTATTTGTGTTGTTATGTAATGATTTAATGCAGACTGGCAGATTGCCACATTGGCTTTGTTGTTGGGTGGAGCTTTCCTTATCCTCCTTTCCTTCCTGGTGGCCCTGGTGTCTGTCTGCATTCGCTCCAGGAGACGCTTCTACCGACCGGTCGCAGTTATGCTCTTTGCTGCAGGTGAAATAAACACACACACACACAGACACACTTATGTTTAAGACATTAACAAGTTGGCTTCCCATTTCTGTTCTCCACGCACATTAAATTAGGGTTCATGTATTATGAATTTAAAGGGATAGTTCACTTTGAAATTAATTTTTGGTATGTTTTAGCTTACCTCAAGAGCATCCAAGATGTAGGTGTCTTTGTTTCCGCACTAGTTTCAATTTTGACATTTTTAGGTCAAACCGTTCTTGTCTGTCAGTCATATAATGCAGGTCTATGGTCTATCTTTTTACCTCTCGTAACCACAGCCACGTCCAAGTGATATGAGGGCGCGGGCGCTTTGATCTGCGCAAGCGCCGGAAGTGATCTCTCGCGTGTGTACGTCACTCATTGTTTACACAGAGATTTCGGAAGTGTTACCTTTCACTATGAAGATCTAAACATATTTAGATATACAGGCAATCGCAATGGAAGACGATTTCGATATATCAACAGACAACGTTGAATTTTTTTCGCAACCGCACGAGAGATCACTTCCGCCGCTTGCGCAGACCCTTGGACGTGGCTGTGGTTACAATAGGTAAAAATATATAAATACTGTTCGTTTTCTCCATAGACTGTAAAAAAATATGGCTTAGTATCCGTGACGTCACCCGTAGGTTTCTGAAGAGCGTTTTTGAAGCCTAAAGTGGGCGGGGCCGGCCGTCGCCATCTTGGCAGTGCGTCACCTCTCGTCACTACCGGATAAATTAAAATGGGCAAAGAGGCGGGACGTGGGTGAAGCTGAGGTACTAATGATATGCTACTGCCCTCACGCTGAAGTGACAGCCGATTGAAAAATTAAAGTCAATGAAAAAGTCAATGGTTAAAGTTCATGTTTTTACCCTACGAAATATTATAATAGTTAAGACGTAACTAAAAGTGAGACTATTTACTTTACTTTTTTATCAACTTTATTAATCCCACAAGGTTAAGAGCAAACACATACATAACACAGATCACACACATTTCTCACAACATACAAGCAGTCAACTATGTGTATCGTGATGCATCATTATTCTGCTAGTTAAAAATGTATTAGTAACTTACAATATTGCTCTAAGCTTGTGCATGTGAGTGACAGTGATTCAAGCACATATGTCAGTCGGCATCTCACGTCAAGTTCGTAAAGAGCTTTAATTCTCTGATTTTGGCCGCCTCTCAGTTTCTCAGATGGGTCAAACCAAAGATATTACCTCAGAAGTTCAAGTAAATGAACTAGAAATCCGCGCTCATTCAAGGGTGTGCATCTATTGCATGGACGGAGAGAACGCACTGAGATCATCAGAAATCTATTAGTCCATGTGAGGGAAACAGCTGGAAACACAGCGCTGGTCATTCTCTCCATACTCAACACGACGGAATCCAACGGCGTGCATGGGCGAAGGTATAATACATGTATTAAATTGTATGAAATAATCCCGGAAAAAGCAGAATTACAGCGGAGGGTGACGCTAACAGACAGCAGACAAACGACTAGCAGTGAAAGCAGCTGAAATCCACCTGTCACTCAAGTGGCCACGCCCTTAATTATGCAGAACTTTAAGGCTTAAATATAATTTAAACGGATGAGTTGTAAAAAAAAATCACCCCCCTCACAGTCGTCATGAAGGCCAAAATTAGCACATAGACCAAAAAAACTATTTGCCACCAGGCTGTAAACATGTTTTTTTTCTGCTGTGAAGTTAGACATTTTAACATGGGGGAGATACAGATTTGACTTGCTTTTGCAGTCAGCCTCAAGCGGCCACTCGATGAATTGCAGTTTAATTCACTTCCGTGTTGGCTTCAAGAGAGAGACAGGGAGGTTGCCGCTTGGTTTTCTCACACAAACCGCTCGTTTCTTGTCTTAGGCCATCAATGTGTTCTTACATTTACGAGTCTTTAAATCATGTTTAATTTGGACTTCTCTGTGCATGCTCTTTGAGGTGGTGACTATAGACCTGCATTATATGACTGACAGACAAGAACGGTTTGACCTAAAAATATCAAAATTGAAACTAGTGCGGAAACAAAGACACCTACATCTTGGATGCCCTTGAGGTAAGCTAAAACATACCAAAAATTAATTTCAAAGTGAACTTTAAAATGTGTTGTCGACTCTAAGACGCAATTGCTGCGGCTAATGGACCAGGAAACAGCAAATGCATTATTTGCATTCAAACAGTTTTTTTCCAAGCCACATCACACAGTTGCCTCAGTAATCAGTTGTTCTCGATATGAATGCATCACAGGGAAAAACTGTAAGGTACATCTAAAACAGACATTTTTCATCTCTTTTAAGAAGATTTTTACATGGCTTTGAAGTTGGCTCTTGCTCACTTTGTAGAGGAACTTATCAAGGAATAAAGCCCATTGAGGATTTAGAAGACTTTTAATGTTCTTAAGCTACTTTTGTCTCTTTGATAATTGCACATTTCATTGCCAGTGCTCCTCTGTTTCTCACAGTGGTCCTACAGGCCTGCTGTTTGGTGCTGTATCCCATCAAGTTCATCGAGACCATCAGTTTGAGAATATACCACGAGTTTAACTGGGGCTACGGTCTGGCCTGGGGAGCCACCATCTTCTCCTTCGGAGGAGCCATTCTCTACTGCCTGAACCCTAAGAACTACGAAGATTACTACTAAACATGCTACAACACCCACAATGCACTTCAATGTACTCTTCACTGTTGTGATAGCACCTCATGCACTGAACGTTTGTTCGGAACCTGCTCTTGTCGCAAACACACAGACCCTCAAAATGCAGAGCAATAACGAGCTGTTAGATACGTACATGCATTCTCTTTTTCCTCAGATTACTCTATCATTCAATTAAACCTCTTCATCAAACTCTTTCTTTTCCCATCTGTCTTCTCCCTCTCTCCTCGTGCTATTCTAACACTTCTGATCGTCACATGAGCATCTGACATTCCTGTCAACCTATGTTCACAGGAATACTGCCAGTCTGTGATGTAATCAGTGGAGAAACCTCCATCTGTGGTGGGATCTGAAACAAGGCAGACAGAAAATCTGACAGAATTAAACTGCCATGATAGGCACATTCATTTTGAGACTTGAAAGATAGACGGTTTTAAAGGCTTGGAATGCATCCAAGAACATAAAATTACGAAATCATGCAATTTGGAAAAAAAGAAAGAAGTTAGTACAGTAAAGGACTAATCAGCCAAAATGAAGTAATCAGTATAATATAGGTATACTGTATATAATATAATATCAGTATAGTATAAGTATAATGATAAACTGGTCATAAAGTCCTTACACTTTAAGGTGTGGTCACATTAGCAAAATCCTGAGAAGTCACTTTCAAAATGGGTTTAAATTTTCCACATAAAATTTGCCTATTGCAAAATCTGCATGGGGAAATCATTTGCCTCAAGCAAAATTCCTGATCGCATCCTAAATGACTATTTCAAACATGAAAATTTGCCAAACAATTCTAAACGTGACCACACCTTTATCCATAGATGTGCATCAAAGCATAATTTCTGATGAAATGCTAACTGAGACTGATGTCATTTTAAGCACAGATCATGTACATAGCACATGAATTATCATCAAGTGGTTACTTTGTGCACATCTGAAAACATATTTCCGCATATCTCACCCTCAGTTTATAAGGGATTTGGTAGAAGATACTTTGCATTGTAGAAAACCTAGGTCTTGTAGTCTAACCAAGCCTTGCATATAGACTAGTTTTTGACTGGTATCTGAAGAGTGATTATTAGTCTTCTTTTGCATAAGTATCCATACAGGTAGTTAAAGGATTATTTCTTAGCACTGTCAGTCTGTTGTGCGCATGTTGATGTTTGAATGAGGGGGCATGTATCATTTGAGTGCGTGTTTGAGTGATTGCATGCTTTCTTTTGAGATTTTTCAGTCCAGAATGCAGTTATGACATACTGTACTAATTTATATACTAACCGAATAAACGGATAAAAAGAAAAATGTGGTATGCTCATGGTTTATAGCCGAGATATCTCGACATCAGCATATAGTAACATAGAATCAGATCCTTTATTAAGTACAGCAACTGGAGGCATTTGCACAAGAAATCAACATCTTAAACACAGAATACAGTGTGGCATAATATGCATAAAAGTACCAGGTATAGGTTCATATGCAGGTCTTGTAGTGTTCTTCATTCATGAGAAGAGCTCATAGTGAGCACATACAGTGTAAAGTCTACATTAAAATTAATCAGCCCCTGTTTATCTCAATTCATTGAACGTTTTGTGAGAGAAGCCCTGTGCACAGGATTGTTTGGGCTTTTTCGTGTAAACTCAGCAGTCTTATTCTGCTTGGAATGGTAGCTTGGTAAACCACACCTCAGCAACATCTGGCAAGCTCTGCCCTCTCTTAAACCACACCTTCTCGGTCCACTCCAGTGCAAATCGATCGATCAATCAATCCCCTTTGTTTGTCTCTGTTATGTCAAGTCACCCTACTTCCTCTTTTAAAGCAAAGTTCAGTAGAAAAAAGTAAATACAAGTGCAGGAAGCTCCTCAAGTGGTAACAGGGTGGGTCTGATTGGATAATATTTCACTAGAGTAGTTGTCTCTTCTTCTGTGGGGTACGGCTCAGTTATTGCTGGGTGAAGCTGAGGGCACAAGGGACAGTAATCGTCAAATGATAGGCGGGACTTGAACGTTGCATGACGGAACAGAAGAATAGCAGTAAGAGTGAGGTTCTTGGCCTGTCGGGAAGGGTCGCGGTGAAGCCTGCTCAAGTGTTGCGTGGCATCTCGCACTGTTCGCAGCGGTGCAACGCTGGATGGTTAAGAAAAGTGCAGCTTTCACAGTTCCACTGAGCGCCCTCAAAATCCTCGTCCCTTTGCACGACCGGAGGCTTAACTAATCAGAGGAGACAAAACATTATGAAACAGCATACAAGCACTTATTTATTGCTGCTGTGAGCTAAATTTAAGGGCTTGAGAAGGCATTCTAGCATTCTGCCACACCCACTGACAATTTGGGCCACTGGCCCCGCATAGCAACATAAGAGTGACGAAAATAGAACAAGGGTGCAAGAAACACTATATCATAACAAGCAATCTAATAGCCTCCACTCCACTGGTGTAGTCAGAGGTCAGGACAAATCTGACAGGATATTCAGAGAGCAAAGGGCTAATTTTAGCTCAAGGGAGGTTTGTCTACAAATTCCATGAGATATTTTAGTGAAAAACCTATCTAGGATATTAGGGATGTGCCCGAAGCCGAATACTATGTTTGGAAAGGAAATGACGCGTTCTACAGAGCCCCTGAAGCAGGGTTTCTCAAATCCAGCCCTGGAGGGCCACTGTCCTGCAGTGTTTAGCTAAAACCATGATCGAACTCACTTACCTGCAATTTTCTAGTAACTGCAGACCTTGACTAGATTGTTCAGGTGTGTTTGATTAGGGTTGGAAATAAACTCTGCAGGGCAGTGGCCCTCCAGGAATGGATTTGAGGAACCATGCCCTAAAGGTGACATGGTGATGGGGAAAGAAATTAGATTGGAGGAAAAAATATATTTCAATGCTTTTGCGTTCTCTCGCAATTAATTGGGTAATTATATAGTATATAATTTACGGGCATCAGGTAGCCACTATCAATATGCGGGGTATTGAAACCACTTTCACTTTTGAATTTGCCATCATGTGTACTCTGTATATAGGGAGCAGCGGTACAGACCACACATTTTACAAGATAAGATATTTGTCAATGACGCTCAGGATCTCTTGTGCACCAAATCATCCAACATCGTCCTATCAGTCATCTCTCCTTACCATCTTCACGTGATAAGTGAAATATGATGTACTGTAATGTAACCGACAACCAAAGGAACCCTAACCATGTCCCTTTAGGGAGCCCGTAGAGTCAATTCCCTTGCCTTTCCGAATTCAGATTTAGGCTTTGGGCATAACCCTACAGGATATTTTCTAGCATAGCAAAGGAACAAAATTGGTTCAATTGGTAAATATTTGTTAATGGATAAGGTATTAAACGGATAGTTCACTCAAAAATGGAAATTACTCCACGATTTACTCACACTCAAGTGCCCAGCCCTATTAGTTTGAACCGCGAGAGACGTCAAAGCTTACGCTACTCCCACATGCTACAAGATAGAAGATAGTCATATACACCTAGGATGGCTTGAGGGGAGTAAATCATGGGATAATTTTCATTTTTGGGTGTACTATCCCTTTAAGTACTAACAATGATCACAATTTTAAACTGTATCTATTCATCTAGGTTAATATACTATTTTAACTCATTAAGACTAAGGCGCATCCACTCCTCGTTGGAATTATCTTTAGTATGAGATTCCAACTTATAAAAAGAGTTCACTTATAAACACTGCATTTTTGGAGAGTATTGTACCGACTTGTACCAACTGACCACTGCAACATCATGTAAAAACTTTCAAAATGGCAGCTACTTCATCAGTAAAATGTCATTTTGCAGTTATTTCATAATACCTGTGTTTAATAGTTTCTTTACTTGTCTTTATGCAAGAATAATCAGAAAATAAATGAAAGACATACAAAAGTTTTATGTAGCTACCACCGTGTCCCGCTAAATACACTAAGTTATTAAATTACATGAATTCATTTTCTCATTAATAGTGTCATCATAGAAACACATAATTCTGAGTCTGAAGACACAAGCATTTCAGAGTAGAAGATTCGCTTTAAAAGTATTTTCCACTGTATGTTCTTGATACCAAATCCATTAACAAATATTAGCTAACTGAACCGTATTGTAAATAATAACCACAAAATGAAATAATGAAATGTTTAAAAATGTAACATCAAAAAAATAAATAAATTGATGCAGAATTGATTGAATTCCCACCTCTTGCAGGTACAACAGGGCCAGGTTGAATATTATCATAAAAGTTGTTCATGGTTCTCACGTCAAACTTGCCTAAAAAAAAGAGAGATATGGATGAAGCAAATGGTTATCGGCACAATTTGAAGTTGAGTGCAATCACATGAAATAATGCAGTGAAAGTGTTCATTTCATATTGAATGTCATGAAGATGACTACATTCATGCTATTTTTTACCTCTGGACTGCAGCAGGTCTGTCTCCTTCAAGGTGCAATCAATGTCAATCTGAAGCTGTCTGTTTTGTGACCGAATTCTGGTCATATCCTCGGGCTAGCAAACGCACAGACAAAGTACATGAATTTTTCATATTAACCGCACACATAAAAGCAATTTATCGTTGTCACACACTTTACTGAAACCTGTTAAACTCCAAAGAACGAGATGACGCTTGTACTGGATGGGTACATTATGTACAGCAGTTTAACCTATGAAAAAAGATTCATTCAGTCTGCGAAGCATGCAGAATGAGCAAGAACTGAATGAGCAGATGCGATTCATTTCCACCTCTTCGTATTTGCACGTTCTGCATGCAGATTCTAGGTATGTATGCTTTTATGCAAGGCTCATTTGGAGAATTTGATGAGGATTCATTCATCTTTTATTAGCGATGTAAAACAAGTGGGTGTGTTCGTTCAGCACCTCTTCAAAAAGATGCATTCACATGCTCTAAAAGCCTGTTTTTTTTCCCTTACCCGAGGGATCAGGCTAGTGCTGTTCACCCGTCTGAAGCGTCTCTGCAGGGCGTCAAATTCCATTTCATTTACTTCCGCCTTCAACTGCTCCAGTTTCTGCCGCTCCAGCTTGAGCTCTTTCATCAGACGCTCCATCCGAGCACGCTGGTGCAAGAGCAGCGCTAAGGAGACGAACAGCATTAGACAAGGCTACAAGACTGAACAACACTTCCCCACATACACTCAACCCTGATGCACATGATAAACAGATGCAAAACCAGCTTATTCTGGACAGAAACTGACCACTTTTACAGGAAAGAGTTCTCAATGACTCGACAACTTTCAGAGATTTGATGTTACAAACCTTACAATCCTTCTAATATCCAGTAGTTAGTTCTTCCTTTAGAAACTATATATATTTTATTATTTTTATAAAATTATATATATATATATATATATATATATATATATATATATATATATATATATATATATATATATATATATATATAACTTTGTTTCTTAGCATAGTTAAAGGGGTCATGAACTGAATTTTTCTTTAAATTTTATGTTCTATGAGGTCCACTTATGATGTTATCAAGATAAAAATAAAAATAAACTAATTTAGATTCTATTTTCTATTCTGTTTTTGACCCTCTCTTTCAAACACTATGTTTTGATAGTTGTGCCGCATTCATGACTTGGAAGTAAACACCCACTGCTATGATTGGGCAATTGTTTGAAAATATCTCGTTACAACATTTGCCAACAATGTGAAACACTTATGTGTATTAATTTACACATGCTTCATAAGTCTTGGTTGTGGCAAGTAAAATACTTGAAGTTACCACAGATATAACTGACAAATTATCAATTATTATTTATGGTGTTTCGTATGAACGGAATTATGACTGACTGAATGTACCATTGTTTGTCGCACTGTCGTTCTTACAGCTATTCATCGCTCATCCTTTGATCAAGTGAAAACGTATGCATTGTCATTTGCGGTGTCGTGTTTTAAATATTGTTGTAATATTTTACAGATGACAAAACAGAAGATGTCACTCACTGAACCTTTAATTCAGGATTACAGCAAATGGCTTTGACCAATAACAAAAGCAACGTACTCTACGTGCTATCTTCCAAATCAGATAATCCAACGCATTAACCCCATAAATGCCGAAGCAAAGAACAGCAAATCACAACTATTACAGTTTGATTGCGGCGCTACAGTATAAATACTTAGTACATATCAAATGATCTGTAAAAGACAAAGCAATAGTGACACATGGTAAAAACATTGTTACTCACACAGTGTTGCGACATTGCAGTTGGATATAGTCGTCACTGCATCATCTTTTATTTTCAGTCTCTCTGAATGGTGTCTTGTTTAAAAACGGATCCGAGGTAAAATGAAGCAAACAAACGAACAGTGTCTTACTGACGTGATCTGAAACTTCGTTAAAAATAAAATTTGTCCATGCTTTCTTATTATTAGGATCACAAGGAAGGCAATGCCAAGATGTATGTTGTCACCAAGTAAAACATGTTCCTGGATCAACATCTTTGTTGATCCTGGAACAACATTCCAATCAACGAATCAGATTTGAGGGAAGTTTACAGTTTATATCAACCAGGGTTAGGTGCTTCTACATCAGTGTTATTCACCTATATCACTTTCCTCTGATTTTAGGGATAAGTTAAGGGTAGGGATAGGACTACATTTTCAGACAGAAATGTTGTTCCAGGAACAAAATATGTTGATCCAGGAACATGTCTTCCTAAAAATCACGATGACAAAAACTGCAAAAAGACTGTTTTTCCACAACTTCCACTGCAAAACGTCTTAATCCTCAGAGGCCTCTCTATCTTTTTGCTGGAGTGAGCAATCCTGTTTTTGCGTCTCTCGTATTTACTACTATAGGGATCTCCCAGTCACGTGACCCCTAGCCGCGTGTCAGCCATTTTGACGGAATACATCCGTCGGCTACTCATAGATCCATTGCCGTGGGTAATATATATTTTTAGTATATTATAATTATTAGTATATTATTATACTAATAATATAATTATTAGTATAATTAGCCTAAATATTGCAATATTTTGCACTACAGTATTGATATAATTGCATGCGCAAAATCATGGTGCAAAATATCTCAATACTGAACAGAATCGATTTTTTCCCCCACCACGTCATGTCATCGCACTTATTATTAGCATCATAAAAATAAATATACAAGAGGAAGATAAAGGAATTAGGAATCATATATCCATATGAAGCACCACACGTTCTTTTTACAGGCATTAAATGTGTAGAAAAACTTCCTGACATTGAGATCGGTGACATTACAGCTACCTTATTCACTTCCCATCACGCTACACCGGAGTTTCATTAAAAGAAAATGATTTTTCAATCATCACCGCAAAGGTTGGTCAATGTATTTTTATCACCAAATTATAGTAGGCCAACCTGTAAAAAATTTTAAACTGAGTTTACAGGGAAAAACACAAAACAAAATCACCAACAAGATTAAGTAGACTATCTTTAATGAATTTGTTTAATCTAGTTTGATCCAAGAAAAACGAAATAATAGCCTATGCTTATATACTTTTTTATACTTATCACTGACTGTCACTGTAGTATGATAAACTGTCATTGAGACTGTTGTCTCACCTGTGTGTCTAACGATTTATAAGAAGTGTCAAATAAAAACAAGATCAGCTTTTGGTATTTGAAAACGAAAGAATGCAATGTGATAATACGCCTAACGAATTAACTGATCTAGGAATGCATGTATGCGTTTTGCCTGTTTAATCCCAACCACTTTTCTCCGTTTTGTTTCTTTTGGGATACGGTATAAAAATATTCCTTTTGTATGATCACGTATCTGATCGCATCCAAATGCACAGCATCGCTCGGGCATGATAGGAATATTTCGCGACGAGCTGTATTATCACCGGCGGTTTAGCATTTTCTATTCCGTCAAGATGGCTGCTCCAAATGGCGTGACGTCACGCGGGACGTCCCTATATGCAAATCGGTGGGGCTAAAGAGGCAATGATGTAAGCGTTGAATTTCTTTTCTTTTGTCGCACTATGACGTAATATGACAAAATCCGAAACGAATCATTTTACCATCTTGGATTCTATAAAATCTGTTTTTGTACTAAAGAGGAAGATTTGAATTCTGAAACTTACAGGATATTTTTAATAGTTCAATGACCTCATTTGTCAAAAGATCAAGGAAAATTTGATTTCTCAATTCATGACCCCTTTAAAATGTGTTCCTTGACTCCTTGAAAGAGCCTGCCATAAATACGCCACCCTAAATAAAGGAAAAAAATAATTTATTATATTTATTTTATATTTATATTCACATATATACATACACACACACACACACTATCATTTACAGGTTTGGCGATAGTAATATTTTGAAATGTTTTTAAAAGAAGTCTCATGCTCACCAAGGGTGCATTTGATTGATCAAAAATACAAAAAAGTAATAGTAGTAGAAGTAGTATAGCTTAATGCCATGTCAGCATCTGAGGCTCTCTCTTAATGGAAAAAACAGTGTTTCAAAAATACAATAGAAATAAAAACAAAACAAAACAGCTGTTAGTATTATACAAGATGTTTTACATTAACATTTGATAAAAATTCTAAAACCTTTTCTAATAAAATCTCACTAAACAAGTCCTTAAGTGAGCTTCTTACATACAAATGATGTCTGATTGCATTAAAAGTGGGACAGTCCCATAAAATATATTAAATGGAAAGATGGATCTTGCCTTTAAGCAAAAATACACGAGTCAATCTTGTATGACCATGTGACATCTAGTAAAAGTGAACACCACTTGATAAGGAGATTAAAAGTCTGCTGGGGATGGATTTTATGGAATTATTTGTTTGTATACGTTTCCCATTCTTCTTACCACTTGCTAAATATATAATGATTGACAGTAGGTCTAAGGTCTGCAGGACGAATTTCACATTTTACCTTGAAATATTATTACAATTTAAAATAACTATTTTGTTTTAATATTTTTAAAGTGTAATTTATTCTTGTGAATTCCAGTGTTACATGATCCTTCAGAAATCAATTTGATATTCTGATTTGGTGCTCAAGAAACATTTTTTACTGTTGAAAACAGTAGTTCTGCTTAATATATTTGTGGATAATGTGACAGTTTTTTTCAGAATTCTTTGAACAGAAAGTTCAAAAGAACAGCATTTATTTGAAATGGAAACTTTTGTAAGATTATAAATGTCTTTACTGTCACTTTTTATCAATTGAATGCATCCTTGCTGAATAATAATAATACTTTCCTTAAACATTTGTATTTTTAAAACTGTAATAATATTTATATCCATACCTTGAGTATATGCATAGTCATCCGAACCGGAGCTTGATCGTCTAGGCATGCGGTTGATCTGGCTGGAGATGTTCCCTGGCAGCGCAGAAATGGGCAGGATCGGAGGAGGGGCTCCATGGCGTTCGCCCTGGTCCACTATGTTGAGGAGGGATTCGGTCTCAACTGGTGGAGAGCTTGATGAACGCTGTGCTTGCCCAGGAGACACTTTGATCTTGATGAAGGCAGAGGTGGCAGGTTGAGGAGAGGATGTGGGCCGGGGCCTTGCCACACCCTGGTGGACATACATTCCTTGATGAATAGAAGCTCCGGTCATATTGATGGCCCGGGATGGGGAGCTCGGGGAAGGGCTGGTGGCCATATAGAGCGTTCCCTGTGGAGCATGTACAGGGGAGTTGCTCCGTGGTCGTTGTCCCTCCAGTGTGATCTCTATCTGGTTCTTCATAGGGCCTTTGGAGGATATAAAAGGCCTGTGGGAAACAGGCGCCGGCTGCTGGTAGGACAGCCCAGGGAGGGTGGGGGGACTTATGGGAAGAAACACCTGGGGCGGCTGCTGGACCTGATGTTGGGGAGAGCTGTATGGGGACTGGTACGTCGGAGTAGCATAAGGAGACTGCTGGTATATGGAAGTCCCGGATGTGGACCAGGGAGCAGGCTGAGGACTTTGAGACGGTGAGGGACGCATATACACGGTGTTCCCACTGTTACAATAGACACCAGGGGGGATTTGCAGTGCTTGTGGGGCAGAGGGTATGTTCTGGGAGAGGGTAACCGTTATGGGAGTCATGTAACGTGGGACGGGGTGGTATGTGGGAGACATGCCCTGGATGCTGGGCGGAGGGGTGGGGATGCGTCCTTGATCGTTAATGTAGAAGGGGTTGAAGACGGGTGATGGCGCCATGGTGGCGGGTGCAGAGAGGGGCTCAGGGAAACCACTTCGAGGATGCTCAATGTGCCCGTCGCTGGAACTGTGGACCAAAGCTCGGCCGCCTGCATTGTTTTTAGCTCCCTCGGGAGCAGGGTAACCCACGCTAATACGCAGCATGTGGTTCCGGTTTAAGTGCAAATCATCTGGACTGTGGTACTCCTCATACAGGTATCTATTACTCTCCTGAGCCAGCAGATGGCAGCAGAGGTCCAGGTTATTGTTGTTCTGAAGAGGAAATGGAAGACAGTGAGGTAAACGTTCTTGCACCTGACACCACTTTGACACAGTCAGTTAATGGCATTCAGCCAGAATGACACAGTAACAATTATCACTGATAAATCTTTATGCCCATTGCACTTCATTAGCTTTAGGTGTACATACATTACCGTTCAAAAGTTTGGGGTCAGTAAGATTTTTTTTTTAATTCAGCAAGGACACATTAAATTAAAACAACAGTAAAGACATTTATAACAGTACAAAAGATATTTTCTTATATTTTCTATAGTTTTGGAATATTTTCAAATAAATGCTGTTCTTTTGAAAAAAGGTATCACAGTTCCCTCAAAAATATTAACCAGTGCAATTGTTTTCAAAAATCATAAGAAAATGTTTCTTGAGCACCAAATCAGCATATTAGAATGATTTATGAAGGCTAGAGTAATGGCTGCTGAAAATTCAGCTTTGCCATAAAAGGAATAAATTCCATTTTAAAAATATATTAAAATTGTTACTTTAACAATTGTTACTTACGTCTGTTGTTTAAAAATGTGCTATACAAATAAAGTTGCTTGCTTGCTTAACATTATGGAAAAAATATTACAATTTACTGTTTTTACTGTATTATTTTACAACATTCAAACAATAAATGTTGTGTTGCACTTAAAGGGTTAGTTCACCCAAAAATGAAAATTAAGTCATTAATTACTCACCCCCATGCTGTACCAACCCCGTAAGACCTTCGTTCGTCTTCAGAACACAAATGAAGATATTTTTGATTAAATCTGAGAGGTGGATCACTCCTCCATAGGCTCCCTAAGGGAATGAATCCTGATGGCCCAGAAAGTCAATGAAGAAAATGTTTAAATATTCCATGTCACAACAGTGGCTCAAGTATAAGTTTATCAAGCGACGAGAATACTTTTTGTGCGAAAAAACAAACAAATAACGACTTTATTCGACTATTCCTTTTCTTCCTTGTAGGCCTGAAACGAGACTTCAAGAGATTTCCACGACGCACGCGCGAGAATTGCGATCTCCTTCAACTACTTCAGGTCAGTTCTCGCGCGTGCGCATCGTGAAAATCTCTTGAAGTCTCGTTTCAGACCTACAAGGAAGAAAAGGAATAGTCGAATAAAGTCGTTATTTTTGTTTGTTCTTTCGCACAAAAAGTATTCTCGTCGCTTGATAAACATATAGTTGAGCCACTGTTGCGACATGGAATATTTAAACATTTTCTTCATTGACTTTCTGGGCCATCAGGATTCATTCCCTTAGGGAGCCTATGGAGGAGTGATCCAGCTGTCACATTTAATCAAAAATATCTTCATTTGTGTTCCGAAGACGAACGAAGGTCTTACGGGGTTGGTACAGCATGGGGGTGAGTAATTAATGACTTAATTTTCATTTTTGGGTGAACTAACCCTTTAAGTTGTGTACAGATTAATACTTCCATATATCATATAATCGACCAATCAGTGATTCAACCATGCCTATACAAGATATCAATAAAACAGCTTTGTGTCCATGTCACCTGACTTGACATTTACCTCAGGAAAGCCATTTGGTGTCCATAGCTTGTTAGTTAGCAAGAAAGAAAACTAGAGAATATCACTAAAATCTAAATATATTTCAGTGTTGTTATTGTTAACTAAAACTAGAAATAAAAAATTGCTTAAAGATAAACTGAAATATCTAAAAATATTAGCTATTTTTTAAATATATTTTTTATAATAGCTAATTGAAATAAGTTGTAGTTCGAAAATTTACTAAATCTAAAATTAAAATAAAGCTAATTAGATTTTTTTTAAAAACCTAATAAAAATGAAAGCAGAAAGCACATAACAGAATTCCTGAAACTTAATTTAAATGTAAACTGAAAATATAAAACTAAAAGCTAAATAATAATAATAAATACAATCATTGTATATTAATAATAACACTATGATATATTGTTCAAATATATGCAACACATTGGTAATACAGTAAATAGGGCTGGGTTTCGATTCAAATTTCAAGAATCGTTTCGATTCCGATTCTCAAGATCTTGAATCGATTATCATCATTCGATTCGATTCGATTTTCGAGATTTAGATCAGTGTTTTTGAAAAAAGCATTTTTTTTTCAGCTGTTACCTGAAGGACTGTATGCAACATATTTATACTATTATTATAGACATTCAACTGAGTATGGATGGTTGTAAAGAACAATTCCCCTTCCAGAGTGTTGATACAACTGCTTTCACAAACATGCACTGGTGTAGACGACAGAGGACGCAGTATATCAGCAGCAGTAGTAGGGCTGACACGATATCCGCAATCTTATAGTATCACACACTGACAAGTCAACCGCAGAGGATTGCAAGTAACCGCAGCAATATTCACGTTTTTTTATAAGGCTATACCCTTCTTGTTTTGAACTTCATGCATGTGTATTGAATGTTGAACAAGTTCATAATGATAACAAGACTGTTTATCATGG
Organism: Tiaroga cobitis; assembly: GCA_030578255.1. Taxonomy (NCBI): domain Eukaryota; kingdom Metazoa; phylum Chordata; class Actinopteri; order Cypriniformes; family Leuciscidae; genus Tiaroga; species Tiaroga cobitis. Next base: position 41,471,982 of record CM060598.1, on the reverse strand, counting down.
TGATTTGTAGCCTACGGCTTTCCACAGACAGTGAATGAGAGAGATTGGCAGAGCGCGTGCGAATACCTGCGTCTGTCTTTGAAGTCATATTCGTGGAAAGGTTGCCGTGTAAAAGGAAAGCGAAATATTTGTCGTATAGTCCTTTTAACGTTCACGTCACGGAAATGCACGTCACGGAAATGCGCGTCAGCAGCAGCGCTGGTCAGCTTCCCACAGCGCGAGGAAGCCGCGGGGAAATAAAACCAGCGAGTCGCGCATCGAATCAATTCCATATTGGTCTTTAATGAAGCATTTTCAGCGTTACCCATGCGACGCATTGCTGCTTAGCTGAGCCTTGAAAAGTGGAACTCAAAGTTAAAAATAATTAACACCTTGTTTCATTATCTCTTTTAATGAATCAGCTTTTCTGAACGTGTTCGTTGAATGAACGGTTTAATGACTCAATCAAAGTCCGTTGTCGTACAATGTGCGCGCTGAGTGAAAGCCTTTCAATGCGCATAGGGATCTCCCAGTCGCAGCAAGTTAAAGTTCACAGGGAAAATGTAAGCCTATTATTAAATCGATCCTCTGAGTTACGGATCGATCTTTAGAAATTTATATGAAAATCGATTCAGAATTGGTGAATCGATTTTTTCAACACAGCTCTAACAGTAAATAACAAGTTAAGCACAAATATAATGTATATTTGAGTAAATCAAATTGTCAAAAAATAAAAAGACTAAAAATTGTTTGGAGGCCATTTCCTCAAAATCAAGTTTTTATGAGAGCCACTAATTAAATAATTATATAATCAACGGTCTAGAACAGAAACATAATTATATATTATTTCATTCAAATGGGTTTCTGGTTCAAAATGACTCAATTCAAAGACCAGGCCATATGTACATTCTAACCCCCCCATTTCCATTCCGTTTCTATTGTGGCAGCCGGTTCTCACCTGAAGAAGGCACTGAGACACTACCTTCTCTGGAATCTCTGGGAAGCGCTGCTTGAGGTCCTGCAGTATGTGATAGTCCAACTGAGGCCCTCCCTGCGCCATCCTGAGCCCAAAGAGAGAGTCACTGAGTCCGCAGCCAGGAGCGCAGCACCTGCTCTCCTCTCATCCCCTGACAACACACATGATAACATCACATCAGAGCCACAGATCGAGTGAGACCACTCACAAGCACTGCCAACAAACTACCTAAGGGTATTTGAAACAAAGAGAAATCATCACTCACTTTCATAGCATGGGGAAAAAATGCATTATACATTCTGCCTAACATCTCTTTTTTTACGTTCCACTGAATAAAGTAAGTCCTACAGGTTTTGGAACAATGTGTCAGTAAATGATATTTTTTTATTTTAGGGTGAACTATCCCTTTAACACTATAAAGCCTATTGTATCATATTTGATACAATTAGGCCTCTAAATGACCAACATGATCAAAACTGCTAGGGGGAAAAAAAACAGTTGTACACAATCTTCTACATTAGGGGTGCCAATTTACGTAAATTCCCATAATCGATTGTAGCAAAAAATTAACAATCGATTAATTGTTAACCTTAACTTCTTAACTCCGAAGCTGGGGGCGCCACCAAGTTATGTTAACAACCACTTGCTTAAATCAACAGAAATAGCCAGGTGTCATTATTAAGCTTAGAAGCTAGACTTTACAGTGAATATAGGGAATATGACAATCACTTAAAGCGATAGTTCACCCAAAAATGAAAATTATGTCTGTCATCATTTACTCACCCTCAAGTTGTTCCAAACCTGTATGAAATTCTCTCTTCTGCAGAACAAAAAAGAAGGTATTTTAAAGAATATGGGCAATCAAACAGTTGATGGACCCCATTGACTTACTATACTATGGAAATCAATGGGGTCCATCAACTCCTCCATTAGATTGTCAAAATCGATTTGAGTTCAAATTTAAGTACCAAATATGATACAACAGACTTTTGAAGAATGTTTTTTTCCCCAACATCTCTCACTCTGTACTGCATTGCATTTTATGGTTTTCCACCATAATTAAAACTACAGAGCTTTGTTTATAAGCTAAGCATTTAAATATCATCTTACTAAAACATTAGGAAATATAGAGTGACAACTGATATGTATATATGCATTTAATGTAGATAAATAAGAATCAACGTTTTACATTACAAGCAATCAGAATTTCATATTACTTTTTGGCCATATAAATAATATCTGTACCAAACTATATTTTTTTCCTCACTTTGGTCCTCTGAATATATTTTTCTCCACCTCATCTAGTGTAAGATCCATTAGCTCTATATCATACAGTATACGAGCTATACGCTGAAAGCCATATGACACAACAAGAAAACAGGCAAGCAATATTAAAGGTTCAATAAACTGTTCCATTTAGACCTGTTAAGGTCGCTTGTGCACCAGACGGCCTCAGACACTCGGCTGCCGCAGTGTGAACATGTCGCTCAACTGGACAAGAACAGAGCTTTTATACTGACACGTAAAAACTCCTCAGGCGTAAATTAAAAGCTAAAAGGCTTATGAAGCTACTCTTGTGTGTCGCGGCGTATAAGAATGGCTTGTGTTGTGTTTAGCGACCTCACCAACGACAACGACCTGAAATCTGAGACATGAACAGAGGTTCACATGTCCAACCCTCTTCCGCTCGACCTCATCCATCCACACACACACACACACACGACAGGTGTTACTAACCTCCATAGGCATAATTGCAGCACTGTTAACACCTTATTAAACTGAACACAAGCTAATTTAAATTAGGTGCAAATCTGAAATTAGTCCCAAATAGGAAACACTAAGTTCATAAACAATATTTGAATGCAACAGCAGTTAAGTCACCAGTAAAAATAAAATAGAATACCAACATTTAAGATTATATTATAGACGACAACTTCATGAAGAACTGAAACCGACAAAATAACTCATGAACATCATAACACGAACCAAGCGCAGGTTGATTACAGCACTGCCTCCTGCTAGCTGAACCGTCTAAGCATCCATTAAAGCACAATCTGTCACGAAAAGTAACTATTATTACAGTCAAGTAGTGACAGTTCTGCCGGGTACCTGTGTCTGGCGCCTCTTGATCGCGGTGAAATTACGACAAGCCACCGCCAAATCCGTTTAAGAGCTACAACTCAACGCTATTTTTGCATGACGACAAAGATAGAAAGCTTCAATTAATGGGATAAACTCAGACAACAGCGTCTCATTATAAAACAAAAGTTACCACATTATTCTTCAATAACATATCAAGATTTACATTATCTTTTCACTTGCACGTACTTATCACAGGGATGAGAAAGGGAAAGGAACAAAAACTGTGGTTGTTCATTAACCGTTAGCTTTAGCATAGCTGCTAGCCGTCCGGTGTTTAGCCGCAGGGAAAAAGACGGAAACGCAGCGCGCGCCGCTCCCGCGTGCTTATCTGACTGACGTTTAAGTAATTCTGCGCGCGATACCTGCCAAAAGCTTGCTGACATCGTAAAAACCCAAGCAGGAATTTATACGAACACTTGCTGTCAGTTTCGGTGCAGTACAAACGACGGCTGGCTGCTCGCCGTTCTGATAACAGTATATGTGCGCCAACAACATACCGTGCGCCGGAGCCTTACGGCCATTGACCATCCAAGCAAGGCTTTTTACATGGGGTGTGTCACAGGACTGCAGAAGTGATAGGGAATGACCACGATTCACCGGGTTTCTACAGGGAACTCGGCGGTTAGCACAGTCGTAACAAAATTGTCCTCTTCACTTACGCCTATTTCTCTTCCTCTGTCGTTCCGGTTGGAGGTTTCTCATGTAACGATATATGGCACATCCATGCCCTCTGTCGGGCTGGGGAAAGAGAAAAGAAAAGCTTTACTTGCATAACAGTACAAAAGTAGCTATCTTAAGTTATTTCATTACTGTGTGTGAAGATGAACCGGTGGAAACTTACAATATTATTGTGTAGATAAGATGCTCTTTAACCATGCAAAGCCCGACAAATGAAATAGTCAGACAAAAAAAAAAATTATGTATATATATTATATATTAAATATATATATATATATATATATATATTTTTTTTTAATGGAACAATTTATTCAACCTTTGTTGACAAAATATTTGTAAAAAAAAATTAAAATATATATATATTTTTTTTAAGTATTTTTTTAAAAGTGCATATGTATATTTGTTGAGCAGCCTATAATATTTTATAGGTAAGATATTTTATAGGAGGTAAAAAACCCTCCATTTTATTCAGAGGCCCAACCTGAGCAAAAATATGCAGTTTGGTGCAATTTCTGATATTTATACGGCCAAAAGGTAGGATAAAATTCTCAGTGGGATCTTTAGATTATTTACATAAAATGCATATAAATATCACTTGTCACTTTGTCTCCCAAAAATATTTCCTATACATGATAGTTATTTAAATGTTTAATGGTCAAAGCGTTGTATTTTTTATTTTGGGGGGAAACATAATGCAATGCAACACATTGATGATTGAGGGATACAAATGAACGTTCCTCGAAAGCCTGCAGTTTCATTTGATAATGGCAGTTATGTATGGATAATCAAGTAAAATAAGTTTCTTCAGTCCAGCTAAATTTTCATTTTAAAATATTGCTAACAATATAAAAGTTATTCTTACGTTTACTTTATAAAAATCAGTAAAGATTTCACAGTAAAGATATTTCTGTTTACTATGTTAAATGTGTTTAATATTGATACCAGTTTGATAATAAAGATCAACCCAAAGCTTGATCCATTGGAAGTCCAAGAAATTCCTAAAGCATCAAGGGTTGGGTTGAAATTGTAATGCACTGAGATGAATTTCCTAGAGTTCACCAGATGAGGGAGTCATTTACTGCAGCTCAGCTACAAATATAATTCAGTGTCATAATAATAAACAGCTCCAAACCTTCCCTCTGGATAGACCGAAGGCAACTAATTTATGGACTGATTGCTATTTAACTGATATTAATAGTCCTGAATGTGCATGACATTCTAAAAATTACACTGAAAAACAACACTTTACAGTAATGTCCCAATGATATTAGTGCATATGAACTAACAATGAGCAATACATTTGTGACAGTATTTATTATTCATTGGGTTGATTAATATTAATTTTAGTTCATGTTTGGTCCATTGAATAATATTAACAGATACAACGTTTGATCTTAATATTGTATTAGTAAATTTAGAAATGAACATTAACTTAGATTAATATTAGTTTCATTGTTAGTTCATGTTAACTAATGTTAATAATGGAACCTTATTGAAAAGTCTTACCAAGAAAAATCTCTGAAAAATGAATTTAACCAAAATCAAATAGGACATGGAGAGCTCTTTTCCACAAGCCAAGACTAATTGTATATAAGACGCTTAGGGGCCAAGATCAGGACAAAAGGTACTGAGATCCAGACCGAGTCCATATTTATGAGGTGTTGAGGGTTTGTCTCAAAAGCACACAGTCAAGACTCCAGCTATTGCTAAATACACAGTGGAATAACTACATGTCATATTTCTATTTGGGTTCTCTGACACAGATCAGGATTTTAGATCATAGCAAAGTTATTTGAGATTGATAAGTCAACATTTTCTCTGAGCTCCTGGGCAGCCAGCCAGTTCTCACTTGTCACAACCCTAATTTAGCTTGCCTCTGGTAGCCTACCTGTTAGTGGAGACTTCAGCTATCTGTAAGAGATACAGAGGAAATACAGAATATGGATATAATTTTCCTTGAAAAAATACTTGAATCCTTTAACATCAATAATGTATTCATTTTGAGCTAAAAATAAGAATATTATAATCAGTGTAAGATGATTGTTTCAGGGCATTTAAAGTGTCTTGGTGTGTTTTGAATAACACAAATCACTCTGATAAATTAGCAAAGGTAATAACTATAGACCTGTTGTGCTGTAGATACCAGGGTTGGAAACATTGGAGCATGCTTGAGTGAATTGTTATGTTGCATATTTCAGCAACTGTGAAAGAAATACAAGTGCTTCAAGTGATACCATTTCTCTTTCAAACCAACTGTATACTTTCCATCCTGCCCAGTGTCCTGCTGCGATCTGCACCTGTTCCTGTAGCAGAGTAAATGCCCAGCTAGGCCAACAGCTGACTTGTTGAGAGAGGGAGCGAGGCAGACAAGAAAACAGACAAAGAGAAGAAGAAATACATCTAAATGACATTTCACATCACTTTTTTTTTCGTGATGGCCAACCTATAAACCTGTTATTAATCTTTGGGTGTTTTTCTTTACATAATCCGTTAAGTCAAGCAAAAGAGCAACAAGATGATGCACAGTCAGTGGCTCCATAATTTGTCCATCCAGTTTAATAGTCCCTAAAAATATATTTATGGGAGTCATTTTTCCACATTAAAGCCAGTATTAAATAAAAATCCACCCTATTTATTTTCTAAATGCATCTTCTTGATCTTTTTGTGAATGATTCATCCATCAAAATGTCACATCTTTTGGTTAAATGACATTTTCTCTGGTGATGTATGCCAGACTTTCCAATCATTTCGCACCTAAACCCCGCCCCCTTTCTTACAGACTCGCATTAAGATCAGCAAACGATAAACATAACAAAGTTTTTCTTTTTTCAATAATCTTCTAGGATGAACGTCACAAAATGGAGGAAAGATCTGTAGCCACTTCCTTTTCATTGTGACTTTAAACATAGTCTTGCAACAACAAAAATATAACAAAGTTTCACTAAAAGACAAGGAATGCCTAAATGAAGACAAACATTCCCAATATTTGAACAGTGGAATCAGGGTTTTGATTCAGTGTAAACTAATGAAAATTGTTGCTTCTTTTTACTGCTGCTGGATCTATTCTAATATCCACCATAATAATCCATTTCAAAGGGCAGCTTGCCAATAAGTGTCGTGGTTCACAAGTTGAGGAAGTGCCAGACTGCCTCCGCTCCACCTGCACAGAGAAGTCCTTCTGTAGCACCGTTCAACACACTTGGAGCAATGAGCTATTTATATCACCTCTATTCCAGTGTTTAACAAGCCTTTTCTCCATCTTAATGTCTTAATTGTTGTGAATTTCACCTGAAGAAACAGTACCAAAATGGACAATATAAAAAAATGACATGAATGAATAAAAATAATGAAATAAATGAATATAGCAGTGAGAGAAGCAGTGAGTTTTAGCAAGCTAGCTGTCTCCATTGCACTGATCTCTGCCCACAGGTGGGACGCTATTTCGGGCTCTCCCTTGTTTTCTCCGCTGGTCTTCCTGTTGGGGATAGCACTTAAGCCTTTGAATTGAAGAAAATATAATTTTAGATATAGACTTTTAGAGGTTTTTAACAGTATTTAAAAGGTTCATCTTCATCAAATGGAGCCAGCAGTAATTATCTTTTTTATTTATTTTCTCTTTCATGGTGTGCTCTTGCATGCCTCTGCAAACATCTCATGCAAGCGTCCTCCTGAAGCTTACTCAAAGCTGCTGGTTAAACCCTTTTAACTCAGAGTATGAGTCTTCCAGTACCGATGGTGTTGCAGTCTGAAGGGAGAGAGATGCATGCTGGGTATGAGATCAAGTTACAGATGGCAGTGCTGTCCTTCAGGCTGAGGGGGGTTTCCAGCTCAGAAAGAATCATTTAATAACATCAAAATGGACAATATTTAGCATCTAAAAATGTACAAACAAAAAAGACTTCCTGTTCATACTGCATCCAAAGTGTGTTCGCTGTATATTATATTTATCTGTACTCATATTTAATTATGTTTGTACTGTAATATTGTTTGAATTCGAGTGATCCATTGAGATATCTGGGTTATCACACACCTCTGTGACTGTGATAAGTGGGTCAGAACTGACTGGACAAACCACAGACCCTCAAGATAAAGCCACTGGCTCCAACAGCCAACAATAGCTTTCCATGTAAACACGCTGATGCTTCCGTGGAAAATATGAATGAAAACAAACATCTCTGATAGGTGCTTACGTAAAATGTCTATATACAAAACCCATATTCAATGTGGATGATTGCAATACACTGCAAAGGAAAAAGAATGCTATATGCTGAAAAAAGGGAAGGTAGGCTAAATAATGTCAAATAAAAATTTTCTTTGCAATGGAAATGGAAAAGGTGAATTACCATATTTACATGCATTATTCCATTTAACATTAATTTACAGTATTAGTAAAATCATTTTTAAAGAGTAGCCGATTTATAATTTACGTTTTATATTCACAAAAGTTCCTCCATGGTGCATAACATTCAAATATTTATTTATTTAAATGTAAAAAAAAGTATACATTATACACATTTAACATACATTAGGGGTGGTTATGTTACATTTTATTTATAGCATTATTTTAATTTCATGTTACTGTCTATTAGATTCATGGAAAGAACATTATTTCATCACGTGACCTAATTTAACACTTGCAAAATTATGGCCTATATGGTAGCCTATACAAAGTGTACATTAGTAAAATATACAGACAAAAAAAACGTATCAATGAATTAAACGCTGAAATGCTAGCTAGTGTTTAAGCTGCTATTAAAATGATTGAATAAACAAATTACTAATAACTTACGGCTAAATCGTGTCGTTACAAACTGAATATAGCGATCATAGTGACAAAACAATTATAAATTCGTGTAAAAGAGCCTCAGACTGGAAGATAAGGAGACATGTGAGGCGACAGCTGAGGCCGTCAGCCGGTGGCGCGTGTGGAATGCGGTAGATGGAGAGGGGCACGGGTATTTTTATGGATAGCGCCCACCGATAACCGACTGCGCTCATTTGACTCTCAGTTGCATGGGAAGAGAAGACTAAACCTGTGCTTGGGGATTTAGATTTGATTTTAGCATTAGCCAACGTGAACTACAAAAAAAAAAAAAAAATCTTATGAAAAACAAAGGGAGAATATCACTCTAAAGAAGGTAAGATATTTTTTAAGTTATCGTTTAAACTTTAAAGTATGAATAATTTAATAAAGTATGTGGAGGACAAAAAAAATCCAACCGGCAAGTCCACAAGCGGATGAGGGCCTGATCTCATATCTTTGTAACTTACTTACTGAGAAGAATACAGTTGACTCATTCGAAAGGACTATTTTTATTTCATTAGATCATTTCAAATTACTTTAATCTAAAGGGGAAACTCAAGGTTTTAAACAGAAAAACAACTGTAAAAGCTAAAGATCTTTATAGAAACTATGTGGGGAACATTATCTCTGAGAACTTTTAATAAACGGTTTGCCAGAGGATAAAGAAAGCCTATGTATTGAAGTATGTTGAATACCTTAACTAAAATAAAATATTTACATTCTTTTGACACTTTTTCAGGGGGAATATTTAGTGTTTAGCTAAATGCTATTAAATAGATATACAATCTATAAATATGCAACATTTTAGAAAACATTTATTCTCAGCATCCAACTCTGAAACCTTCCTTAAATGTAAAGAATCCAACTACTATTAAAGATAGCAGTCTATCAGTGTTATCATATTTTTGTAAGGAATGGATTTAAGATTAAAGACATTATAACGATTATTAGTGCACAGCATAAATTCATATTTAAAAAAACCATGAATTTGAAATGTGGCGGGAACAAATGCTTTCAAATGGTGACATGTTTGGGGTCCATATTGTCTTTGTCATCTTCTAAAAGTGAGGTGTGATCAGTTGTGAGTTAACCACAACACCAGTTGTGAGGTGTTGTGTCATTTATGAATAGCAAAGGAGAGTGACTATGCATTGAAATTTAGATCTTTACAGGTATATAATATTGCACACGCGAGTCATTTGTAAAATTGTGTTTTTCTGTGCTGCATGGGTTATAATGTTGCTGTTTTTGTGGGATTATTTGGATTAAGGATGTCAGATGTAGAACATGTGAACTGCAAAGATACAATTTAAAAATGCACATAAACACACTCACAAATACATACATATTATTTTTCCAAACTGGCTTTGTACTTTCACACTGTAGGAGACACAGCATTTTATATAAAGAAACATCTAGAACTTAGTCATTTAGTCGGGGGTCTCATGTGTGCCATCTGGGTGCTGACCTCTTCTTAGACTCATATCTCCAGGTAAAAATAGCCTCAATCACATGGCTGAACCCAGACTGGTGGATAATATTAGGGCCTGCAAGGCTCCTGGTAGAGGTCCCACACACGTTCAGCTCATCTGTTCTTTTGTAGACCACCAACTAACACTTCCAAGACATTTCTTTACTTTTTTTTTTTTAAAGAAAACAACATCAATTCTAAAATTAAAAATAATATGCAGAGTGTAATATTCACATTCAATTCAAATTTATTTGTATAGCGCTTTACCCAATATAATTTCAAAGCAGCTTTACAGAAAATGCATTTGTCTACATTACAATTTATATAGTAGGCCAATAGCTGTTTGTGAATGTAAAAAGTCTGCAGTTTTAAAGATCAAAGTGCATGACAAATAAAGTTGTCTCCTAAAAGAAATCGATTTTGAACTGCTGAAACGAGTTATCAGCAATTCCAGTCTCACTTCCTGTTACATACCTATGTAACTATATAACAAATTTGCATAATGCCAGCTCATTGGCTGCCTGCGAACAAAGTCTACTTTGACCCGCGCTCAAACACTGTAGATGTGTGAAGCCTGGAAGAGTTTGGTTCGTGTTGTCGACAGGTCGTGAAGACGCTGTTTTCTGCGCTGTGAATCCACTTTGCACGCACTTTAAAGTGTAAATTGCAGGTAAAATTTTTCACGAAGATAATGCAATGTGCTTACTAAACATAAAGATAAGAACCGCCCACTATTGTTTTTTTATGTTTTTTATACCAAAATGCTGAATATAATATGAAAAGTTGGTGCGTTTTACAGTGGTTTTAAGCACGCCCCCTCCCTTCCACTAGGCTGGGCGTGACGTCATAAAAGGTACTCCAAGCTTTTACTGTCTATTCCAGGCCTGGAGTTACGTTATATTGGAGACCTAGCTAGCAAAAATGGTTAACTATTGTGTTTGTGCGGGATGTACGAATACATCAAAAACGGGGGAGAGGCTCCACCAGTTCCCCAAGGACAAACGGCTGATTCGTGCCTGTAAGTGTTAGCATAACTTACCCGAGTTGGAGCTTAGATCGGGCCCAAAAAAATCAAGCAAGACCCTACCCGAGCCCGCTGTGTCTGAGCCCGGTCCGGCCCTGCCCGACACATTAACTGTAATTATGAGCCCGAGCCCGATTTAAACTCGACCATTTTTTAATACGTGGGTCATTATTATAACTGACGTTCTCAACTACTTTCTATATTACTTTCTCCCGCCCGCAACATTTATGTTTTGTCCCGCTCCCGCCCGCAAAAATACTTTTTTTCTGTACCTCCAAATACTTTCAAGTTAGCCTACGTGTCGCCACCATACACATCAGCATAAATGCTCCTTATCAGTTATTTGTTATAGAGCATTAACACACAAACCACTGTTATAACATAAAGTAAGTGGGCTACTGCGTGCATGGTTTGGCATGACTGCGCGCAGAGTGCGCTCCCTTAAAGGGTTAGTTCACCCAAAAATGAAAATTAAGTCATTAATTACTCACCCCCATGCTGTATCCCCGTAAGGCCTTCGTTCATCTTCGGAACACAAATGAAGATATTTATGATTAAATCTGAGAGGTTTATGACTGCTACATAGGCTCCCTAAGGGAATGACACCGGACGGCCCAGAAAGTCATTAAAGAAAATGTTTAAATATTCCATGTCGCAACAGTGGCTCAACTATAAGTTTATCAAGCGACGAGAATACTTTTTGTGCGAAAAAACAAACAAAAATAACGACTTTATTCGACTATTCCTTTTCTTCCTTGTAGGCCTGAAACGAGACTTCAAGAGATTTCCACGACGCATGCGCGAGAATTGCGATCTCCTTCAACTACTTCAGTTAAGTTCTCGCGCATGCGTCGTGGAAATCTCTTGAAGTCTCGTTTCAGGCCTACAAGGAAGAAAAGGAATAGTCGAATAAAGTCGTTATTTTTGTTTGTTTTTTCGCACAAAAAGTATTCTCGTCGCTTGATAAACTTATAGTTGAGCCACTGTTGTGACATGGAATATTTAAACATTTTCTTTAATGACTTTCTGGGCCGTCCGGTGTCATTCCCTTAGGCAGCCTATGTAGCAGTCATAAACCTCTCAGATTTAATCATAAATATCTTCATTTGTGTTCCGAAGACGAACGAAGGCCTTACGGGGTTGGTACAGCATGGGGGTGAGTAATTAATGACTTAATTTTCATTTTTGGGTGAACTAACCCTTTAATAATTCCTAAAAAGCTGATATCAGTTCATCGCGATCTCACACATCTCTGTTATTATCAATGAAGCTTTCATAATATATATACTATGTTTGTTATAATTAGAGGATTTGCCAGCTTACAGAATTTAGCACTGAACAAAAAGTCAGTTTTGAGCGGTGGGGGAAGTCTATCGTACATGCTTCTGATTGGCCATTATTGCTTTCAAGAAATCAACACATATGTCTGTGATTGGCTACATCGCTCAACGCTGCAGACATGTTAGAAATAGAAACTCTGCCTGTAAACCGTTTCTATTTGGTTTTAGTTGTTCTTATTGCTTTTCTGCAACAGATGAATAAAAATGTATTCGTTTTTATGTTTTATTCATAGATATTTCTAGTTTTCGGGAGTCCCGCGAATCGTTTTATTCTCCCTCAACCGGCACACACAGAGTGAGTGCATCACCGCCCGCGCTCCCTTTTATGACGTCATCACCCAGTTACGGTAAAAAACATGCTACCTTTGAAGAAACCCCAATAAATGTTATTTTAACGCATTTTGAGACAGAAATTTTTACATATATACACATTGAGCACTTTAATTTACACATTAATTGGTTGTGGTGGTTAACCTGCAATTTACACTTTAAAAGGATGAGGACTTGCACTGGAATTGATACAGAAAAACCGATGCCATCATTCCTCTTCACCAGTGGCGGGCAAAGTTACTTTGAAAAGTAATGCATTACAACATTGCGTTACTCCCTTAAAAAGTAACTAATTGTGTAACTTCGTTAACTCACCTAGGCTGGGCTTGTTTTTTTAATAACAAAAAAGTTCTATTTTGGGGCAAATGTAAAAGCCCTTTCACGCCAAAATTGAAATAATAACTCTGAGGCAGCTCAAACAAACCTTTCAGCTGTGGTGCCATTCTGGATTGCAGAAGAATATGATGCAGGCGAAAAAAGTTTTACACTTACTTCACTAATAAAAACTACGGAGCCCCCCTAGTCCCACTTTGTCAAAAAAATTCATTATAACTATCTCGTGGCCTCAAGATAAGTATCTCGTGGCCTCAAGATAAGTATCTCGTGGCCTCAAGATAGTAACTCGTGGCCTCAAGATACTATCTCGTGGCCTCAAGATAGTATCTCGTGGCCTCAAGATAGTATCTCTATCTCGTGGCCTCAAGATAGTATCTCTATCTCGTGGCCTCAAGATAGTATCTCTATCTCGTGGCCTCAAGATACTATCTCGTGGCCTCGTGATAGTATAGTATCTCATAGTATGACGAGATACTATCTTGAGGCCACGAGATAGTAACTCGTGGGCGTGGCCTCAAGATAGTAACTCGTGGCCTCAAGATACTATCTCGTGGCCTCAAGATAGTATCTCTTATCTCGTGGCCTCAAGATAGTATCTCTATCTCGTGGCCTCAAGATAGTATCTCTATCTCGTGGCCTCAAGATAGTATCTCTATCTCGTGGCCTCAAGATACTATCTCGTGGCCTCGTGATAGTATAGTATCTCATAGTATGACGAGATACTATCTTGAGGCCACGAGATAGAGATACTATCTTGAGGCCACGAGATAAGAGATACTATCTTGAGGCCACGAGATAAGAGATACTATCTTGAGGCCACGAGATAAGAGATACTATCTTGAGGCCACGAGATAAGAGATACTATCTTGAGGCGACGAGATACTATCTTGAGGCGACGAGATACTATCTTGAGGCCACGAGATAGTATCTTGAGGCCACGAGTTACTATCTTGAGGCCACGAGATAGTATCTTGAGGCCACGAGTTACTATCTTGAGGCCACGAGATACTTATCTTGAGGCCTTGAGATAGTTATAATGATTTTTTTTGACAAAGTGGGACTAGGGGGCTCCGTAAAAACAAATGCTCACATTTAGTCTAGAACTATAATAATAACAATCATGTTACACACAGCGCTTACTCCCGATTTTTCTCAACATGGGGACGAGAGAGATATCAGTCAATAAATGAAAAAAAAGTAACTTGCATTACTTATTTGAAATAAGTATAAGATATTTTGTTGTAAATTTAAAAGTAATGTGTTTACTAAAAACGTAAAGAGTTACTTGAAAAAAGTAATTTGATTACATAACTTGAGTTACTTGTAATGCATTACCTTCAACGCTCTTCATATCATTGTGTATAAAACACTGAAGAAGCCTCAGGAGCCGAAATTCAGATATGGTAGGCCTAATAGTTGTTTGGTTTCTGACACGTGCTGTAATAAGTAGACCAATCACAACAGACTTTGCTGTCTGACCAATCAGAGCAGGTTCACGGAAAGGAGGGGTTTAGAGAGACAATATTCGAACAAACCGTTTTCAGACTCTTTGAAAAATGAGGTGATGTGCAACATATATTATCAGAAAATGTGTTTTTGACCTTGGATGCATGTAAATCTATTTTAAAAGACCTCCAAAACAAAATTAGGAACCTTTAAAATAGCAGTCTTGTGGTCATTATGTCTTTCTCCCAATGTCAGCTTCATCTGACGTATCTTGCAACAGGCCCTGTCCCGGTGTGTTTGAGAAACAGCAACATGACTGAAGTGATGAGCATGGCGGATGTGTCAACAAACATGACGCATATAAACAACACGGAAAACTTGAACAATATTGCTGATGCTAATGATACAGAGAACACAATCAATGATGAAAACCATAAAGAGGAAACACATGACATGAGTTGCATGACTGAAGAGGTGGAAATGAACAGTGCTGCAGACGAACCAAAGGAGACCGAGTTACCAGAGAAAGAAGAGCCCAAACAGGAGACAAAGACCACCAGCAGGGCGAGAAAACGAGAGAGGGTTCCAAAATCGAATGATGAAAACGTGGAGAATGACGAAGAGGCTGAGGCATCACATAATACAGATATGACACATTTTTCAGATGTGGCCCTAAAACAAGAGGTATAGTATGATGGAGCTATAATAATATGCTTAAATGAATCAATATTTTCAAAAATACAAATAAAATGAAATACAACATTTCTATAATTAACACACGGATATCTACAGTTCTGCTCATAAGTTTGCATACCTCTTGCAGAATATGCAAGATGTTAATAAGATGAACAAAATAAGAGGGATCATAAAAATTGCATGTTACTTTCCTGAATAAGCTGTTTCACATAACAGATGTTGACATATAGTCCACTAGACAAAATAATAACTGAATTTACACAAATGAACCAGTTTAAAAGTTTACACACCCTTGAATCTTAATATTGTGTGTTGTTTCCTGGATAATCAACGACTGATTTTTATATTTTGTGATAGTTGTTCATGAGTCCCTTGTTAGTCCTCAGCAGTTAAACTCTGTTCTTCAGAAAAATCCTCCAGGTCCCTGCACATTCTTAGGTTTCTAGCATCTTCTGCATATTTGAACCATTTTTAACAGTGACTATGATTTTGAGATCCATCTTCTCACTGAGGACAATAGATGGACTCATGGACAACTGTTACAAAAAGTGAAAACATTCCTCAAGATGGCAACAAAATGCATTAGGACCAACAGGTTGAACATCTTATTATTTTTTAAAGACTTCCGATCATCCAATTTAGCCCACCAGCTCTTAAAGGTGCAGTGTGTAGATTTTAGCGGCATCTAGCGGTTCGGTTGCACTAAGGGCTCAGCCCACTGCTCACCCCTCCCTTTCGAAGAAGCTACGGTTGCTAAAACGGGACAAACATATCGTCGTCTGAGACAGCAAATAGCCAGAGTAAGCCAAGTTTCTGTACCACAGTCCATTATAAACCACATCATGGATAAAGTTTACAAAGCCATAGTCAGGTGAGGATCAAGGGTCTTAATATATAATATAATAATAGTAATCAGCTGATTGTCTCACGAACGTAACCAGCACATTTCTCCCCACATAGCATACCCATAATACAGCGAGGGAGAAGAACCACATGTAACTATCCAACTACATATTTTTTCTAACAGGGTAGTAAAAGTTTAGCTGGCTAATATGAGCTGTAATGCTGTAGGGCTGTGGCTGAGCTGGTTAAAGCGTAAAGCATTGTTTATACTTGACGCGTCCGCATGAGCCCAAAGGTGTGCGCAGCAAAAATGACGTGATTGTAACAGCGCGCGCGCCTCCACATCCCCTAGACACCATTTACTACATACAAATTAATAAATAATAATGAATAAAACTATTGTTTTTTTTGTCTGGTTTTGAAAACTCTTCGCGATCGACTTAAAATGCTTCCAAGAACGACTTGTCGACCACGATCGTCGGGTTGGTGACTCCTGTAACGTTACTGTTTTACGGTCAATCGTACTAATCAGCTGATTGTCAAAGCCATAACACAGCGAGGGAGAAGAACTAAGTTCCATGAAACAATCCAACTACATATTTTACACCACGGACAAGGGAAAAGTCACTAATCACGATGTCCATGGCTAGCTTCTAGCTTTCTGCGGCTTCTCTTTCAAGGTATGAATGAAACGCGCTCTGTAACCCTGTTTGTTCGCTGTCGGCTACGGTAGAAACATGACATCACAATATGTCGACCTTCATAGAAGGGGGTGTCCGCGGTTATGTAGATATAAATGTCTCATTCTAAGGTAATAAAAACATTACAGTTCATTGAGTAAGGTCTTTATACACCACTGAACACATAGTTATGGATCTTATATTGCATTTCTGTCAATAGGTATGGTGAATAGATCCTCAGAAATATTACACATTGCACCTTTAATGCATATTCTGTAAGGGGTATGAGCAGAACTGTGTGTATATATTTTTATTAAAAAAACAATTAGGCCTATGCATAATTATGGAAATAGATATCAACTGTATATATAACTAATATGCTAATTTATAAAATGGAAAAGTAACTGACTATAATATTTGTCATTTGTAATCATATAATCCTTACTCTCCGCAGAAGAAAATGTTATAAAAAATGGAAATTAACAAATTTTCCATTCCTCTTTTACTAACAATCTCTCATATCTCGTTTTTCTTTCTTCTGAAGAAACTGCTTAAAACATCTAAGCCTGTACAGAGAAGTTATGTTCCCAAGGTGGGGAAAGAAGATGTGAAGAATAAGTTTGAGGCCATGCAGAAAGCTAGAGAAGAGAGAAACCAAAAGAGAAGTCAGGAAGAGCAAAAGAAACGCAGAGATCAGTACGTTAAAGAGAGAGAGTACAGTCGCAGGAAGCAAATGGTCAGTAGAGAAACCTGCCCATCAGCACCTCACTTCATCCACTGACTGCACTGCCTCATCTCTCTGACACTAACAATGCATATTAGAAGATTTTGTCTTGAGGTTAATGAAGATACTGCTTGCTGGGTATTCAATGTTTGCATAAGCTTAGGCATGCATCGATACCCGATTCCAGGTATTTAAAAGGATATGCACAAACCTTCTTACAAAAAAAGCTTTTAATCAGTAAAACACCCCAGTATCTGTGATGCCTGCTTGCTGCATGCACACTCTACTGATCCCCTGCCCATGTCACAATTGACGGCCCAATCAGCATCCGCCCCTGTAGGTCATATGTGCCTGTCTTACAAGGATTAAGGTCTGCTTGGCTTGCTATGACCAGCATGGTTTCTGATCCTGGATAAAACGCCTAACCTAACAACAACTGTCGGATCCTCCACAGATAAAAGAACTCCTCGCCTCTAGCGATGAAGAAGAAGAGGTGAAGCCGACGAAGATAGAAAAATCATATGTTCCCAAGATTACAGGTATGGTGAAATGAGACAAATGAAGGGATTTGTATTTTTGAAATTTTTTTTCTTTGGACTGAACCAATGTAATCATTGTAACAGCGCTTTAATCCCATAATAGACGCCAACTGTCGGCTTTCTGTCCATTCACAGGCAGTGTGAAGGGGAAGTTTGCAGAGATGGAGAAACAGAGGCAGGAGGTGGAGAGGAAAAGAACAGATGAGGAGAGAAAGAAGCGAGCTGCACAGGAGGCCATAGAGAAGGCCAAGATTCAGAAGGAGCTGGCCAAGAAAGCTGAGGAGGTGAGTCAGTGTGTCATGAGAACAGGCCGTGGCTGCAGGCACTAGGAAGATATGCGACTTGGCAGTCGGCTGCTTTGTCAGGTCTACTATTAGAAAATCTCCAGCAAAGTATCTGTAATCACTCAGGTAATCCTCTGATATAATCTAAACATCTATTTTAAAGCCTAGCAATATATGAAAGTGAAATCAAATCATGGAATGGATTAATATAGAACAATGTGTTGCATTGCAATAGTAACAGGCAAGGTAAGACATTCTTTTACCAACCGAAGTTAAATACTATTATTAATACAGTGGATTCATAAACTATAAGTCTAATTAAATAATTATATAATAATGATTTTAATGCAAACATAGGCCTATATATCTAATTATATATTTTTTTATTTTAATTGTTTAAATACATATTCAATTTAAATATTGTGTTTTATACTGTATTTCATGTCTATCTATCTATCTAGATTTGAAACATATACTTAAATTGTAATAATATTTCACAATATGAGTGTATTTACTGTCTTGTCAAATAAATGCAGCCTTAGTAAGCATAAGAGACTTCTTTCAAAAACAAAAACAATTCTTAGTGACCCAAAATTTTTAACAGTAGTGTATAATATAAAAATTGCACAATTATATGTGAAATGTGTGCAATATGGCCAAATGGCACACTGTCAATTACAAAGGCATGTCAGTTCATATACAACATGGCACTGGTGTTAAATTTAGGAAAATGCCACACTTTCTGGAGCCAGAGTTAACAAGCATGGACAACATGTGACTGGCAACTGTTTCCCACACCACTTGCAGGCCGTGCTCTCTGACTGAATTAGCAGTCCCATATCTCTGTCTAGTATGACACAAATGAAGGCAACTGTGCCAGAAGATTTTTGTTGTTGTTGTTGCTGTCAGGCCTTATCTGAAACCTGTCTGGATGCTTGTCCATGACTGCAGAAATGTTGCAGGTCAAAGCATAAAAAAAACAATTTGTTATTGATTTAGATTAGACTTCACAGTTGTTTCTGATTTTCAAAAAAAATCTTTATAGGGGTCATATAATGGTACATGCACTTTTACAAGTTGATTGTACTGAAATGTGTGTTGGCAGTGCCTGTACACAACCATCATAAAATGATAAAAATCCATCCAGTGTTTTAAAAAAAAAAAATCTCCTTATATGTTTTCCCCTGGCTCAAATTGAGCCGCTCGATTTTGTGACGTCACTAAATCGGACGCGCCTCCCACGATTGTTGATTGACAGCACCGTTTCAACACAGACCCGCCCTCGCTTGTGAGCGAGCGAGCTGTCAATCATAGTCCGCGCGGACCGGCGCGGTCATTGTTGATATGCTGGAGCACTGTCTATGAGCAGAATGGCGTCTAAGCGATTGTGGTGTTCTGTTCTTGGGTGTAATAACAAACACAGCAGTCATTTTAATGTTCCTTAATCCGAACCGCTTAAGACGCAGTGGCTGAGTTTGTTTTCGAAGGGAATATTCCCCACGAGCAACGTCAATGCTCTCATGTTTGCGCGAATCATTTCACACACCAGACTGCTTTATAAACGAGGATCAGTATAAAGCTGGTTTTGCTAAGAAGCTGCTCATGAAAAAGGATCGGTACCAGATATTCGTGTTCCTGCTGAACCTCCAGAAGAACTGAAGTGAGTGTAACGTTTTATTAAACTTTATATTAATATTTATATTAATCTTTGCAAATCGCTAGCTGCACGCTTCACAATGAATGCATCTAAGGTTTACACTCAGGGTACATTACGGCATGTTTTCTATGTATGACCTTCTCAATATAATTCATAATCCCACGTTTATACTGAACAACGCGTTATGGTTATTGTGTTATTGTGTTCAAACGGTGTACGCACAGAACAGAGAGGCGGGTGAGCAAAGCTCATTATCATTTAAAGTCATATGCACTGAAACGGCGTGCTGAAAACAGAGCTGTTTTTGACCAGGTAAAATAAGTGTTTTCTTACATTACTAATGAGAATTTTTAATTACAGTACATTACAAACTTTTAATTTAGACCCTAAAGAATCATATTAGCTTGTTAAAAAATGGCATTATATGACCCCTTTAAAAAACCCAGGAAGTTAACATTTCATCATACCCTTATAATTCCGATGTTAAAACTGCTATCTAATCTGTTTGGGAAACTTCTTCACTTCTTCATCACAGGAAGGTGATGACAGTATTTTGGTTCGAGTAGTGCCTGCAAAATCACAGAAACAACCAGGAAGGATCAAGATCAATTTTGAGGACATGGAGAAGAGCCGAGAAGAGGAACTAAAGAAGCGAACTGAGGAGGAGAAGAAGAAGAGATACGATGAGAACCGGCAGTCCTTCCGAGAGGCCAAGCGTCGCTCTATGGTTGAACAGGTGAAGATTCTGCTTTTTTAACGATCAATATAATCTGTAAGAGAAAAAAAAGTTTTGTTAATTTTGGATATATATATTTTTTTTCTTTAAAAAAGTTGGACGATGAAGAGTTTCATCCCAAAGAAAAGGAGCAGATGACCCCTGGTAAACTGCGTCTGACCTTTGAAGAACAGGAGAAAGAGCGACAGGAGCAGCAGAGAAAACAGGCAGAGGACGAAGCCCGACGCAGACTGGAGGAAGAAAAAAAAGCATTTGAAGAGGCCAAGCTGGGAATGGTGGGTATATTTTTTAACAACCATTAGATATAATCTTTCACATATACAATTTATACAGGACACTTTTTTTTATTGATTTTTTTACTATTTGGACATTTAAGCGACAATTAAAAATGCATACATACAGTATTTGCAGTATATAACAAAATATAAAAACATGGCATTTTAAACAATGTGGTTATTTAAAAATCATAACACTTTTCACTTTAACACTCATCACGTACACTTTTCAATTAAAACATGTTTGTTAGATTTCAAAACATGAAACAATAAATATATTGTTCAAAATGAAGACAAACATTCTAGGTAATGTTCTGGTTTTAAAATTTTGTGCAACATATTTATAGTAGTTAATATAATGAGCTACACTGGTGGATATTCTGAAAGGACCCTGTGTGTGCATCCTGCATCCAGGAAAATATTTTGTATGACATTTTTAAAGGGGTGGTATAATGCCCTTTTCACAAGATGTAAAATAAATCTCTGATGTCCCCAGAGTGTGTATGTGAAGTTTTAGCTCAAAATACCCCACAGATATTTTTATATAGCATGTTAAAGTTGTCAGTTTTTGAGGGTTAGCAAAAACGCACCGTTTTGTGTCTGGCCCTTTAAATGCAAATGAGCTGCAGCTACCGACACAGTGGGCGGAGCTTCAAGAGCTCGTGTGTGTGTGTGTGTTAGCAGCTCCAATTACCTCATGCAGACACACCTAAAATGTCAGAAACTGTTCTGCCTTTTATGTTTAAACCGGAGTCAGACAAAGATGGAGAGAGTAAGAAGTGACAACATGTAGAATGCAATAGGACATTTCTGAATGGTTAGTTGATGAATTTATGTTGCTGATGTGGAGTTAACTATCTTCAATTATCATATTCTGTTAGGATAATCTATAAATCGCTTGTATAAGAACTGTTGTGAGATACACACAGAGCGACTTTCTATTGCATGTGAAAATATCACGTGACCAAGCACCAACACTGAGCATGCGCTTGCGCGTGCCGGCGCATGTAGGCAGTTATAGCATTGTAAAATGCCAAATTTACTTGCACAACAGCTGCTAACAAAGACAGCAAAGTCAGTAACGCTTGTAAATCGTTATCCATGTTGCAGTTACTAACGTTACGTAGTCCAGGCTGTTTTTGTATGTTTTCTTCCGGGGAATGTGATGGGTGGCTGACGAATCAGGGAAGGATACGCCATGACTGATGACACCCAATCGGAGAGCCGAGCGCGAGCGTCTGCGTCATCGTTTCTAAAGTCCTCCGTTTTGTCCCGTCTTCACTAATATAATATAATATATATATATTATAAGGCCCCGTCCACACTACTGCGTTTTCGTTTAAAAACGGAGACCTTTTGCTACGTTTGTACCTCCCGTCCAGACTAAAACGGAAAAAACGAAGACCTAAAACGGAGAAGTTTAGAAACACTGCAGCTCTGTTTTGCGTTTTGAAATTCCGGAGGGTGTTTTAGGGCGTTTTCACACCTGAAAGTCCGCACCAAGGTCCGAACCAAAGTTCACGTTTTGATACATTTTATATTTTCAGAAAGTTTTGGTTTGGTTTCAGACTGCAATTATGCGAGCGCACCATAGACTGTAAAAAAATATGGACGTAGTATCCGTGACGTAACCCGTAGGTTTCTGAAGAGCGTTTTTGAAGCCTAAAGTGGGCGGGGCCGGCCGTCGCCATCTTGGCAGTGCGTCACCTCTCGTCACTACCGGATAAATTAAAATGGGCAAAGAGGCGGGACGTGGGTGAAGCTGAGGTACTAATGATATGCTACTGCCCTCACGCTGAAGTGACAGCCGATTGAAAAAGTTAAAGGGTTAGTTCACCCAAAAATGAAAATGAAGTCATTAATTACTCACCCCCATGCTGTACCAACCCCGTAAGACCTTCGTTCGTCTTCGGAACACAAATGAAGATATTTTTGATTAAATGTGACAGCTGGATCACTCCTCCATAGGCTCCCCAAGGGAATGAATCCTGACGGCCCAGAAAGTCAATGAAGAAAATGTTTAAATATTCCATGTCACAACAGTGGCTCAACTATAAGTTTATCAAGCGACGAGAATACTTTTTGTGCAATGGAATATTTAAACATTTTCTTTAATGACTCTCTGGGCCGTCAGGTTTCAATCCCTTAGGGAGCCTATGGAGGAGTGATCCACCTCTCAGATTTAATCATAAATATCTTCATTTGTGTTCCGAAGACGAACGAAGGCCTTACGGGGTTGGTACAGCATGGGGGTGAGTAATTAATGACTTCATTTTCATTTTTGGGTGAACTAACCCTTTAAGTGCTCAACAGTGTACAAACATGAATAATGTAATATGAGTGATAAAGTACCGTTTCTTACAGGCCCTGGATGACGAGAACACTAAGGATACACAAGGAGAGAAGGAAGAATTCAGACCTGGTAAACTTCGACTCAGCTTTGAAGAGCTGGAAAGACAGAGACTGGAAGAGGAACATAAGCGAGTGGAGGAAGAAAGGAAAAGACGCATCAAAGAAGAGAGAGAGGCCTTTGCCGAGGCCAGAAAGAGCATGGTCAGTTTGTGTGCTTGAGAAAGTCATGTTTGTTTGTTTTTTAGCTTTTCATGTGCTATGGTAACCATGAAATTCTTTGATAGTAGTGGTAGTTATATATATATATATATATATATATATATATATATATATATATATATATATATATATATATATATATAGCCTATATAACCTTCTGATACTTTGTTAGGGAGGCCTACACAATATTTAATAGTCATAAAATGCTCACTATTATTACAAAAGGTCATAGAAAACGTGTACGACTTATCTGTCTTGAAATAAAACACCTACGATCTAAAATCAGACAGAGATAAGGGTTTTGACTTGGCACAGTTGGACATGTAGGCTGGATGCCAGACCAAACTTTAAATGTTGACTAACTCATTTTCCTCAAACCTTATCTATTCACTTGCAGGTTGTAAATAGTGACGATGACATCCTTCTGGCCATGATAAACTCAGACGGGGCCAAACCTGGGAAGCTGGCCATCAGCTTTGAGGATCTGGAAAGACAAAGACAAGAAGAGGAGCAGAAAAAGAAAGAAGAGGAGGCCAAGCGACGCCTGGAAGAGGAGAAAAAACTTTTCGCAGAAGCTCGCAAGAACATGGTAGGATCATGCATGTGATGTAACATACTGTATTTGCACATGCACAGTGCGTTTGCATGCACTAATTGACATGACCAACAAAAGTACATCTTAAACAACAACAAAAAGTCCATTAGTGCGCTATATACAGAAAGCTATATAACTGCTGTACTGGTTATTAATAACATAGCATAAACATACTTTATGCTGCATGTTAATTGTAGTGCAATCTACTCATTATATTTATATCATCTGAGCACATTTTGTCAGTCAGCTAACAACTGTTAACCAGTGTCAATTTCAATACATCGACCGACTTTAGGTCTCTAATTCAATCTAAATCAATTAATTCACTTGCAAATATAAACACAACACATGTCCAAATCACACATGTCAGTGTGCTCAAATGGTATATCTGCTGCAATGCTTGTCTGTTATGCTTTTCAAATTGTGTCTTTAAGAGCCCTGGACTGGATCACGATAATTTGACTGGATATGGAGTTAAAGAAGTAAGAAACTTTTTTAAACAGAAACTGCTATCCTGCTAAAGAGAAGCATTGCCACAATGATTGATTACAAAAAAAACTGCTACAAGACAAGAAATAAAATAATGTACCTAGTGAGGCAAAATATTCCAATGAAGCTATAGACAAAATAAATATATTCAAGAAAACTATTTGATCAGAAAACAAGTCTTAAAGTGTCAGGATTCAGAGAAGGGAGGACCCAGATGCAGAATGAGCGGGGAGTGATATTTATTAACAAAGACAAAACACAAGCAGGGAAAGTCCAGGCAATAGGGCAGGAGAACAGGCTGGTCAGGGATGAGACAACTCCAGGGTCTATGGCAAAAGTGGAAACTTGACAGCAGCTCAAAAAAATAAAAATAGATTATTTGGCAAAAAATAAAAAAGTCAAGAGGAAAAAAAAAACAAGGATAGAGAGACCTAGAATAAAAATAAAGACTAGAACTAGACTAAAAACACAGGAACAAAGAAAAACTAGAATTTAACAAAAAGGAAATAACCAAACCTAAATCTAGCACTGACTGACAATATCTGTGAGAACTGCATACACACAATGAACGCACACAACGAACCAGCAAAGACATGAGGGGAAAGAGACACAATATAAAGGGAACAGCACATGAGGATCAGGAGAAAACAATCAAGCAAGAGGACTAGACAAGGACTAAACAAAGGGGGCGTGGTAATGCGAATCAAGGAGGCGGAACAAGAGCAGCACATGGCAAACACAAAGACAAAGCCATGTGCTGACACACAACACAAACATAGAGACATGAAACAAAGATAACACAGACAAGGCTGCCAGGGCAGAACCCTGACCTAAAGGGTCATATCATACATATCATTCATTTCAATTTAGTGTTTTCCCTCCCCTTGAGTTTACAGTATTAGTCAAGAGGATGTTTAATGTCAATGTCTTTTTGGGCTAGGGAAGACATCTGGACTTATGAATGTTATTGCTTGTTTTTATAGAACAATGAACTGTTTTATATCAAAAGATTAAAAAGTCAAAATTTGATTCCTCATGATATGACACCTTTGAATATCTTTACTTTTCCTTCTCAAACTAATGTGCTTTGTTTAAAGTATTTACAAAAAAAATTATGGGTAAATAAGAAAAAAACATATCAATATATGATCATACTGTTCAAACATGGCTGCCTATGTGAGTCTTTGCTCACATAACAAGTCACAAACTGTGATAATTTTAGCTCTTTTTACACTTGGCACTGTTTTGATGTTTTAACTGATTTTGTCTATTAATAACAAGGTTGTGTGCCATTTAGAATTTAATTGAAACAGACAGACAGATTAGGGAGGAAGGACACTTAATTTCCTAGAATGCATTACCTATTCCAATTCAACTATACTGGGATTTGGATTTAATTCAAAGAAAAACAGTGGCTGCATCTGAAATCACATACTTCCATACTATATTCTGAAGTATACGAGATTCTAAAGTGTGCGTACGATGGACACTTTACTATTCCATTAGGCCACGGGAAAGGATTTGTGAATGGCAGTGAAGCGATGTAACTCACGCTGGTAGGTCACATGATAATGACATGACAGCATGGCGAATGTAGTCCGATTACATTCATACTACATACTATATAGAACATACTTTTTAGCGGTCATGGAGTAATTACTTATTCAAAATAAGTCCTATTCAAGAGAGTATGCGATTTCAGACGCAGCCACTCATTACTAGCACAAGATGTATAAAAATAGATGTCCATAAGAAATTGAATATCAATTGAGATGTGTATCTCATTTTTGTGACAGGTGCAGGATGATGATGGAACTCTGGTGCGGACAGAGTCACAGGAAGCAATGCACCCAGGGAAACTAGAAATCAACTTTGAGGAGATGCTGAAGATGAAAGAGGAGGCAGAGCGGAAGCGCAAGGCGGAGGCCAGACGCCAGAAGATGGAGATGGAGAAGAAAGAGTTTGAACAGTTGCGACAAGAGATGAGCGAGGTTAGCTTCACATGCTACTGAAATGATCATTAAATTTACAATTTCATAACATGTTTGCTTATTTCCATATGTTTTGTGGGTTTGATTTAGGATGAGATCAATGAAAGCTCTGAGGTGGTGAGCACCGAGTACGAGGAGCTAACAAAGCTGAAGCGGACTGGCTCCATCCGCGCCAAAAGCCTGAAATCCAAGTTCGAGAAGATCAAGCAGCTCACAGAGGAGGAGATCCAGAAGAAGATCGAGGAGGAACGAGCAAGAAGGAAAGAAATTGACGAGAAAATCAAGGAGAGAGAGGCAGAGCGCTGTCAGGAGGTGAAAGAACGAGGCAATTTCTCATGTTTCATTCCAGCTAAAGAACTTTGAAGTGAAGAATTGTGCTCATTTCTTCCACAGGATGAAGATGAGGACAAAACAACTCCAATTAAACCAGAAGACGTCCCGTTCAGACAGAAAGTGGACATGCGAGCACGGTTCGAGCAAATGGCAAAGACCAGAGAAGAGGAGCAGAAGAAGAAGATCGAAGAGCAGAAATTGCAAAGGATGCAATTTGAACAACAGGAAATTGACGCTGCTCTCCAAAAAGTAAACCTCTCCTGGGCTGCTTTGTTTCAGAACTAAATGGCGGACATGCCTGGATCTGATCTCAACACTAATGCATGACAGAGCTGCATGCGTGTGATTTCTGTTGTGTTTTTTTTTTCGAGTGTGAAACACTTTGTCATGTGTCTTGTCAGAAAAGGGAAGAAGAGGAGGAGGAAGAGGGTAGCATCATTAACGGCTCCGCCGCCTACGAGGATGAAGAGGAACATGCCAGGTCAGGCGCTCCGTGGTTTAAAAAGCCCCTGAAGAACCAGTCGGTGGTTGACGCAGAGCCTGTGCGGTTCACAGTGAAGATCACGGGAGAACCCAAACCAGAGGTCACCTGGTGGTTTGAGGGTGAGCTGCTGCCGGACTCTGAAGACTATCAATACATCGAGAGAGGCGAGACCTACTGCCTGTACCTGCCGGAAACGTTCCCCGAGGACGAAGGGGAGTACATGTGCAAAGCCGTCAACAGCCGAGGCACTGCCGCCAGCACCTGCATTCTCACGATTGAAAGTAAGCCTCCTCCTGTCTCTGCTAACCGCCTGCATGCTGAGATTTCTTATGGCGTCACTAAACTCAAACGGATCGCATGCTCCACTTCCACTCGGTTCTTCTTCCTCTTGTTAATCAAACTGTGTCTCCCTGTCTTTCTCTTTCCAGCTGAGGACTACTGATGCTCTCCTTCTCTGGAACTTTCCCATACTTTTCTTTTTTTCTTTTATAAAAGTTCATTTCTCACGGTAGGGCCAAAAACCGAGGAGGAAGGAGTGGTATTATTTTTTCTTCCATTCCTCCTGAAGATATGCTCAATGATGAAGTGCAATCTGTTGTTTACATTAGATGCTGCACTCACAGTTAACAAAACAAAAAAACTCCATATCTGGGATGAATTTGTGCCAAAACACAGATACCGTTCCCATGATCTTCTAGAATAAATACATAGCGTAGCTGAAAAAGAAATCTAGTTAATTAAATATATTTTAGTTCAACATATACCCACTATGACACTGAGGAAGGATTTCATACCCATGTCACCGAATGAATGAGACGTTACTTGAGAGTTTGATTCAGTATCTGTAAAGGGGACAGTGGTTGCATTTTCTTTGCTAAATTCCTGTAAGCACCTCTGTTCAGGCTCAGATGTTTTTTTTCCACTTTTTTCCCCATGTTCTCATGGAGCTTTCATATCCCCAGATGTTTCTATGTTAAAGTGTAGTGAGTAAATGAAATGTATAAACAGTGTATGTAGGTTAGCAAGAGGTGATTTTAAGTTTTAGGCAGAGTATTTGTGTAATGTATAAAATTATAATAAAATGAATGAAACGTGTTGTTGGCTGATTTCATCTGATTACAGTTTGATATAGAAAAGAGTGCTAGATTGCCTGTGAATATGGCATTCGTTGGTTTAATGGAAATTGGTACGAAACCTTTCGTAATTTGAATTTGAATGTATAACTAAATGGAATTGAAATTCGACAAAAATCATACTGTTGTCAAGACAGCTGCACAGAAATATTTTAGAAAATATATAAAAAACGTATTTAAAAAGCTTGAAGGCCGTACAAGCCTAAATGACAGAATAACAGACAAAATAGACAATAGAATAGAAATAGAAATAAAAATAGAGCGGAAAGCTCTAGTTCAAGTGCCATTTTGCAATAGACAATGATTATTATGAAAAGTGTCACTGACAAATAATTTTGCCTTTCTCATAACAGACCACTCTTCTCCTCAACCAGCTCAAATATGGATAGATATTTAAATTTTACGTCAACGAACAAGACTTTATTACTCGTTCTGCTAGACATATTCGGTGTATTTCATATTGATTTATGATTTCATAAATCAACTTATTTCAGACAGACAACAGTACATTAAGATAGATATTGATGGTTTATTATTCAACAGTATTAATAAAACAGTACAACAGTAGCTAGTCTGTTCTACATACCTGTCAACAGAGCAGGAAACTTTCCAAATTTACCGCAACAGATTTTGTACTCAATTCTGTGAAATCTCAAAAGCTTACAAAAATAATTCCTTCTTTGCAAACGGTAATACATGTTGCATCCGCAGAGAGGCGCAGCTGCGTCATTAATCCGCGCACGCAGAACAGCAAGCTCTATCAACAACGTTCTAGGGTAACTATAGCAACCAGGCGAAAAGCTAGAGCGCTAGCTAGCAAGCGCTTCGTCAACTATCCTTACCTTATTTTATCCCCCAAACAAATCACTAACCATTAAAATACCATGCTGAAAATACACTAACGGTGTGTAAATCAAAATATGTCGTATGTCGACCAACAATATTTGAGGTGTTTGAAGTTTGGGGCTGTTTACACCGAAGAAGCCAACTTGCTATCTCAGTCCCATATTTATTTCCGCTGTGTTATTGTTATCAATGATGTGCAAAGATGTAGAGGAGGTGTCCGCGTCTTTAGTACGGGAATATCTCAGTCGAAAGGTGGGTGACAGATTATTTTCTTTCAACTGATTCAGAAACGTAAACATGGTTACTTTGACACAAAAGCTAACTATACTATAACGTTACCTCTCAAAGCAGAAGCATTTAAGAGATTTTTTAAAAACATATTTACCTGTTGTGATGTACATACTGTATGTTGTTTAAGGTGCTTTAAAGTTCGCTTTCCTGAAAGAATGATGAAATGGAAGTACATTTCCTGATAAAATGTACTTACAGGGCCTGAAGAAAACGATAGCGTGCATGGATGAAGAGCTTCCACGGACGAATTCAAGCGTTAATAACAGATCAGATCTGCGCAGAATACTTCACCTTGAAAGCCTTTACAAACAAAATAAGGTATCAAAGTGAAAAAACAACAACAACATCTGTATATATCATATTAAGATTGTTGGAAAAGCAGAGAGGCCATAAAAAGCATTTGTATTTAGGCTGAAGAACACCCTTTTAAGTCTATGTTGGAGATGATTGTGAAAGTTAGAATGAGTGAAGGTGACAAAACCAAAATACGCCACCATGGAGACAATGAAGCACATCTACTGGAACAAACCATGTCCATAGGCATGAGCGTTAAGAGAGAACCAGATTGTATGGAAAGTCTGTTGTGTGACAGTCCAAGGTATTTCTTTATTGATTTAGTTTACAAAAATCCATATATTCATTTGTTTGAGACTTTCGAGATCTGTTGACAGCAATAAACATCCACCCTTTTCACAGGTTCTCTGAAAGCGACAGTGTGTCACAGCTTATTATTAAGCCTTCCCAAACACCTTCTGAAAAGACACTAAAAAAGAGCTTTGCTGTTCACCCTGAGAGTGAGAGAAGTGTATACTGTTTGCCGTCCAGCCATGATCTCCTAACAGTGTCGAAAGAGGGATTTCTTTCTGAGAAAAAGATCCTAGACACTGATAGCCAGAAAAACAGAAGCACCAGGATAAGACGAGGCATTATGGCGGGTCCCATTGCCAGCTCTTTGCAGGTAATGAACGCTGATTCATTAAAGGCATAGTTCACCCAGAAATTAAAATTCTGTCTTCATGTCGTTGCAAACCCGTAAGACTTTCGTTCATCTTCGGAACACAAATGAAGATCTTTTTGATGAAATCTGAGAGATTTCTGTCCCTCTGTTGACAGCAACGCAACACTTTGGCACTTCAAAAAGTTCATAAAGAGATCGTAAAGCTAATCCATATGAATTGAGCGGTTTAGTACAAATTTTCTGAAGAGACTTGATCGCTTTATATGATGAACAGATTGATTTGGCCTTTTATTCACATAAAACGAAAGTCTTATGGGTTTGGAACAACATGAGGGTGAGTAATTGATGAAATAATTTTTATTTTTGGGTGAACTATCCCTTTAAACTTAAATTAATTTATTGAAAATGAAAATACAGTGTTTAATAATGTTACATATTTATTTTAGTAATTTTACTAAGATTTGATTCTACGTTACTCCTCCATTACAGCATTGCATTTACAAGGATTTAATTTTCCGTAGGAGAGTAACAGAAGACGTCCAGCCCGAAAAGCACCTTCATCTCTAACAGCAACAACAGAGGATCGTAGAGAATCAGCAAACTGGACAAATGGCCTCAATACTACAAATACAAAGTCTAACCCACCAGCCTCTCTTGAAGGGGAGAGCAGCATGCTTTCTAATTTACATAAAGGAATCATAGACCACAATGGGTATGAAAAAATGCCGGAAGTCAAGCATCGCTTGTGAGTTTGTTTCAATCATTCGGGGAAAAAAACCTCTTGCATATTTTTGTCTCGTTTTCCAGTTCAAATATATAAGCATTCTTAAATCAAGATACATTTACTTGATAAGCAAAATGACTTAATATTGTAATATTCTATTTTTTATATAATATAATATTTTTTATAAGAATGACTATTATATTCATTCTTGTTTTCTGAAAAATCTATCAAAATTAAGTGAGTTTATGCATAAAATTAAAAGCCAACGGGGTAAGAAAGAGAACCTTAATTCAAAGTGAAAACAGGATTGTTTTTCTTACTTATTTTTTCTTGTTTAAAGCAAAAACTCACTTAATTTTGATTGGTTTCTGAAAAATGTATGTCATTTTGCTCCTCAGGAAACTGAAATGTATGTTTTAGATATTTGGACTGGAAAACAAGATACGGATAAAAATACTGAGCTAGAATATTGAAAGTGCAGTTACTTAACTTGTGTCTGAGAAACCTACTCTCAATATTTTATGTCGACCTTTATTGATTTAAAAATGTCAAAATCGTTGTATTTTTGAAGGGCTAAAATAGTTATACCATTTGAATCCCAGAAAAATAGAGAGGACCATAACTAGTGAGGTAAAAGGTTGGAACGGTTCTAGGGGCCGACAGGTCCAGGGGGACCCACAACCTTTTCTGAATGTTATATTTAAAAAGGGGCCCAGAACTTCTAGCCACAGCCTTGAACGTATGCATGATTATTATGAATAAAGTCTCTTATGCATTAGACAATATGGCTCTAAGAAGCTCCCATTCAGGATGGTAAAAAGAGACTGTTGATATTTATTCACAGCTGTAATATGTCAAGTGTGTGATTATTAACTTTTGTTGTTTCCTCTCCAGAAAGAATTTGGCACCCGGACCAAAACTGGATGGACTCCATGTGTTGGAAATGGTTTTGGGTAGTGCACCTCAAATCTTCAGCAGATTACATTTTGTATCATAGCCAAGTCAACCACAGAATACACTAGCTTGTATTGTTGTATTGCTTTAATATGAGTGTATTTTGTCCTCATTAAATATTTGTACAGTTGTCCACTTTTAATATTTGTTTTCCTAATAACCCTACTTTTTTCACCCTACAACCCCACTCAAATTTGCTTTAAATCAATCTGTCATTAAAATTTGTATTGTTTTGAAATTATTTTTCAATCTTACAGACGACATAGAGAATGAGGAGAGCTTGTGTGATGTTCCTAGAACATCTATGCCAGAACGTAGTTTGGACAAGACTCCCATGGACCAGATGACGGCCACTGTAAGCACATTATCATTTATCTTCCTGGAACCATTATCTATGTGATATCTATCCAGTCTGATATGATATCGCTGTTTTCATGTCTACTTCAGGCTCTGAAGGAGATCATCTTTGGTTCTCCTATGGCTTGCTTCACTGAGGAGTGGAAACAACAGAACTTTACCTTTTCAGATACTCCAGGTTTGAAGTATGGGATTGTACAAAACAAGGTACAGTACTTTAGACAACCTCATGATTTACTGTTTTGATCTGTAAACCTTTGCGTTCTGAGATGTTCTGGGATTGTTTTATCAGGGAGGACCCTGTGGTGTCCTTGCAGCAGTTCAGGCTTGTGTTCTACAGAAGCTTCTGTTTGAAGAATCAAGCAGCGACTCATTGGATGAGTGTGTATCAAGGATCAGTCATGTTTTTTTCAAATTATTTTTTTACCTTTATTATTTTAAAACCATTCAATCAATTTGGGACCATTTTTCCTTTGGATTTTTTTATTTGTATCAGTGATTATTTTGGTTATAAATTATAAAATTTGTATTTCACTGATGTCTTAATCAGTTGTCTTAAACTTGATTTGTTAAATATCACCAGGAGACTGGAGGTATCAAACGTTTTGAGGACAAAATGTCTATCTCGGGCTTTGGCTGACATACTATGGAGAGCCGGGAATATGAAGAGAGCCACAGTTGCAATGTAAGTGTCACACATTTAGAATTATCACTTACATTTACAAAATTATTTTTCATTTCTCAACTTTAAAGTATCTGCCCCCACAGAAACACAGGAAGAAGTCTTTTCATCCCGATCGGACGTTACAAATCAGATGGTATTCTGGAAATGGTAAGTTGATTCTTTGTCCCTTAAATTTCCTCCTAATTACTTCTTTTGACGACTACATATTTCTCTTTTGTTAATGTTTTTTTTTAATATATATTCCACATAGATAACATACGTCACTGTTGAGACGTTGGATGATCTCACTTTAGTTCTTGAGAAGCATGTTAGACAGGTAAGTCGGTGATGAAATGCCTT
Source organism: Tiaroga cobitis (assembly GCA_030578255.1). Taxonomy (NCBI): domain Eukaryota; kingdom Metazoa; phylum Chordata; class Actinopteri; order Cypriniformes; family Leuciscidae; genus Tiaroga; species Tiaroga cobitis. Next base: position 41,438,272 of record CM060598.1, on the reverse strand, counting down.
ATGATGAATCCTATATACCTGTGTGTATTTTCTAAAAAAAAAAATATATATATATAAATATTATTAATATTAATTATTATTTACAGTATTGTTATATATTATTTCTATTTTGTTATAATTTATAATATGTATAATAATAGTTGTTTATAATATTTATTTAGAACATTGTTATTATAGATGTATTATTTGTATTTTATATTATTTATGTTTATTATTATTTATAAATAAGCAAGGTTTGTATGTGAGCACATCCATTGATAGTCTTGAAGCATTTTAAGGCAAATATCACCTGTTTAATAGCTCCTTGCTTCCTTTTAGTTTGAGTCTGGTCCCTTTGGCTGTATTCTACTTACCATCTCTGCAATTCTTTGCAGAACTACTGCAACGTGAGTTTTCACCTCTTTAACTCAGTACAGACTGTTTATGTTCATATATTCACTGAGCTAATCAATGTGTTCTTTGTGTTTTAGTATACAAAGTGATATGGATGTGCCCACCTCCACCCTCATTGGAGCTCATGGCTACTGCACACAGGTTTGCTGTTAACACTTTACAGTCCTAATCTAAACACCCAATACACAAAAGATAGCATACTTTATTTTGCTCTTACCAAAAACAATGCCTTGGTGTCACCTATTATATTGGTTGCTTTTTGTATAGCTCCAGTGTAAACAGTGTTCTGATATGATTTAGGCAATAAATCTTATAATTTCCCTTTCATTTTTTAAGGAATTGGTCAATCTTTTGCTTTGTGGACAGGCAGTTTCAAATGTCTTTGATGATGAAATGAAGCTTGATTCTGGAAATGGAAATTTTACACTTCTTAAGGGAATTAAAGCACACTGTAACATTGGGCTGCTGTCTTTATTTGAGCACTATAATATATGTAAGGTAAGAAGGCTTGAAACACTAAAATATCCTTAGATATTATATCCAAATGTGTTATATCCCAATTTCTCTCTTTTTCAAGGTTGGATCTCACCTGAAAACTCCCAAGTTTCCAATTTGGGTAGTGTGCAGCGAGAGCCATTTCAGTGTGCTCTTTTGTCCCTCTGAAGACCTGGCAACCGATCACTGCAAAGAGGAAGAGTTTGACTTGTACTATTATGATGGGCTGGCTAACCAGCAGGAACCAATTAGATTAACAGTCTGTGAGTCTTTTGCTTTGGGTCATTTGCTTTTCTGGACACACACACATAAAAACAAACACTGATTGTATTATGCATAGTATTTGAGAACAACAAAATAAACACAAGCTTTGCAAACTTGCTTCATAATTAGGGTTTATGATAAGTCAGTTTTAAAAGGTCTTTTGTATTCTGTGTCTGGACAGATTCAGAGTCTTGTGCCGCAGAGTCTGCTCAGAGTGACAACGCAGACAGTGATCTCATTCCTCCACTGGAGCTTTGCATCAGGACCAAGTAAGTCTCTTATTTCGTCAGTGCTTTTTCTATAATATGTCATTTTGATATTGTGAATTGCAAACATGTGGCGATATGAATGCTTCAAATATGTTTTACAGATGGCGAAATGCAGTGGTCAGCTGGAATGATACCGATCCCATTCTTTGATATTGCACGCAAAAAGAGATTTTTCTTTGTTAGCCCTGTGTGACCCCGGTTTGATTTTATCTGGTGTAAATTTTCATTAGGTTTTATATTAAAAAATGCATGAGTTAAGTATTTCTTTTGTCTTCTATGATAAGCTTTTTTGCTGCCATTCTTAATATCCTTAATATTATTTTCAACATTCTGCTGCTTTTTCTTACTTTTATGTTTTGTGTTGTTTTATGTGAATTCAGAAGTATAAACACAGACATACATTTATAAGACAAATGCCTTATTCCAGGGGTATAGATCAACACATTCTCAATATTGCCAATCAATATTATATAAAACATTTCTTGTTTGCTGCCCCCCTTCCCAATTTAAACCAAGATCTATGCCCCTGTTCTCTCTTGCTCATTTTATACAATTGTTTGCAATTACTTTATCTCTCACAATGTCACATTGACAGTATAACATTAAGAACTGTCATTAATTTTTCTTATTCAAATCATGATTAAATGAACTGTAATAGAGAATATGGCTTGTGATGTGTAAATACTTGTCATTGCTCAATGATAGTTTATCCAAATATGAAAATTCTGACATTTAATTACCTTAATTTCCGAATGTGGAACACAAAAGAAGATATTTTGAAAAATGTTGGTAACCAAACAGTTTTAGTGACCATTGACTTAATTTTTGTTTGAACTATATATTTAACTTTGTGCAAGAAAGATTTATAAAGAGAATATAAACGTTGTCATTTTGGGCAAAGAATGCTTTTGTTTCAGTTGTCCCAATGGGAGTAAACATGACTAGGGTTCCACATGGTGATACATCTTTAGATTACTAAAATGTCAAAAGAAATGCATTTAAAATATTGAATCTGCTCTGAACGGAATCTGAAACCAATGACACACGTGCCAGGATAATTACTGGCATGTGACAATAGCTAAAGAGTTGTATGTATTTAATTTAAATAAAGTCCCTTGAACTTGCATAAAAAATTCTCATAGTGACACAGCTTGTTTTAAGTTACTATGAATATAATAAAGTGTGAGATTTTAACCTGAGCTAGTACGCAGATCCGAAAACCCATTCACGCGACCGGATGTGAGCTTCTGTGATTATCCCTCCGCATGCCATAAGGTTGCTGACCCATCTCTTAAAGGGGTCCTATTATGTTTTTTTTGTTTGATCATGTTTGATCATTTATTATTAACATGGCACTTCTGGTGTAGTATTTCTGTCCTAGTAAGGTTATCTTGTGTATACTCGGTTGTTATTTAGGAGTATAATTCTTCATACAGAAAAGCAGCTGTCTTCAAATGTTACCATTTTATGGAATGATCGCAGCCCTGTAGCAACAAACTGGACTGAACAATAGTAATTTGTGCATTATGCATGACAAAGCATAGGCTATAACATTTATTAGCTGATTACTGCTGTAATTCACGTTACAAGATGTTTGCTTGATCATTAATCATATTTGTCAACACAAGTCAATACAAAAACAATCAAAGTCTTCGTGGTTCCCTAGGAATGCAACACAGAGGTTTATTTGAAAACCTGTAAAAACATATTGAAGCAGTTGATGAACCACATGGAGTTATTGCATATACTGAAGGCCAAAATAATTAAGCCTTTTTCCTGTAAAGACTTCATGTGGCACACACTGAAAGCTGACCACAAAAATATCACCTTTTCCACCAAAATGCCTTCTGATTAGTGCTACCTTTGGCTGAACCTCTTAGCATGTTATTTAGCCACTGCCAGTGCCAAAGCCCTGAAGAGAACTGTTAGTCATAGTATCTCTGATCTTTGCTCTCCCTGAGACCACAATTGTGGAACTGACCTGAACCCCAGCGCTCACTCTGGGTCTCATAGTTGGATTGGGTGTGGGATTGTCGTTAAAGAATATGGCTGAACTATAAACTGATTTTGTTAGTTTTGATGCTGTATCCCTGGAATTTGAGAATAGAGAACTCCCTGGAATAGGCAAATGCTTAGCATAGTAGAACTCTTGGACTGATAACACAATTGTAAACATGAAAATATTACATTGATTTTCCACCAATCAAGCGTATTATTGCAACACAAGCATCTCAGATCTTATAAACGAACATGCATTTGATAGGAAGTAGCCTATTTCCTGGCAAAAGTTTATAATACTTTAAAAACATCTGACTCTGATCACTAACTCATTTACTTTGATCTGTCTTTTCCTTCCTCACAGCTAAATTGCATCACTCCATGCCAACATATTGCTCTGGAACATATGATTACTTTCCATCCCACAGCTGAAAGTGAACTGAAATAAGTGTAAATATCATATTTAAATTTTTCTGTTACAAATGAAATTCATAAACAGCCATGTTTGAAGGACCAATTTACTGTCCTTCACTAACTGACAGCCAAACTTAAAGGTACAATATGTAAGATTTGTGTAATAAAATATCGAAAAATCACTTGCACAGTGTGATATATTTCTTGCAGTTGTGTACTTACAATATCCCAAAAGTTCCCAAAGATTTTTTATTTCAGAGAAATTCCAATTTAAAATAATGGCTCGTCCCATTGTCGCCTGTCAATGACGTAATATCCGTGTTATCCCTGGTTATGGCGACAGACGTGGATAACTGCGTTAAGTCTAGCGGCACGCTCACGCTGTTGTTGTTTCGGTCAAACATTATGGACCGTGGCAAGCAGACTTTGGGACAAAAGGAGAACTAAAACAAGGATCAATATCAGCGTGGCGTTTTCGAGATGTCGAGAGTGCACGTCCGCAACTAACTTGACAGAGCTTCAGAAGTCACGACTTGACAGAGTACGCTCTTGCATGTACTTTATTAGACAGGTGAGCAAATGTACAACTAATCAATGTTATATAGCTCAACATGATGAAATGTTAGATCAGTATGCTATTCTAATGTTGATCTAGCTTACTGCTAGTCATACAGCCAAACAAACTAGAATAACATTATAACTCACACACTCAAATGCAGTTTAGTGTGATAGTGTAGTACGTTAGACCAAGTGAAACAGCGCTGTGTTACCTCACAAGTTTAATTCGTCTAATAAACTGACTTGTGTGAGTAGTAATTCAGCACTTGCGGGTAGTTCGGTAGAATGAAATGTCCATTCCTTATATCCGCGGCTGATATCTGTCTCTTATTAGCAATCGCGACCTGCGTCATACCAGTCACGTTAAAAAAAACATCAATGTATTAGGCATGTGCCGGTATCAAATTTTCGTGCTGCGATTAATTGAATGAGCTTTTATCACGGTATACGGTATTATCACGATATTTTAATTGCTCAAGAGAAACAGATGGATTGCGGGTATCTAAAAAAACAACTTGCATCACAATGTGTAATTGTGATTTTCAAAACATGGTAACTAAACAGAATTTTATTAAGTTTAGTGACAACGTGTTACAATGTTTACATGGTATAATGACTGGTAGGTTACTGTTTGTATTCAAATAAATTATTGTATTTGATTTTAATCTTAATTCAATATTGACTCATTTGGATAAATATTAGGTAGGCTACAGTCTGCATGTTAATTTTTCTCAAGAAAAAAATATATCTCACATAATGCTGTAAACAGAGAGAAATTAAATATAATGCGGTTTTCATTATAATAACAATTATGTAATGACAAGTAAACATATAATTAATATGTAATAAAGTGCACATATTTAGCAAAATGACAATTTTTTCTAGTCAACTAAAGTGCTGGTCATTAAATGGCTTTCCTGAGGTAAATGTAACGTTCTGTGACATAACTGTTCTCCTGCAGTTTTATTGACCTCTTTCCGTGAAAAACACTGATTGATCGACATTTTGTATGAGGCATAAACCTTAAGGTAAGTTGTACTGTATCTTTAAATAAAAAGTAACAGATGATCGGTTTACTTGAACTGAGGCGCAGCGATCTGTCACAATGGACAGAACCTTTTTTTTTTTCATATCAAAAGTAACCTGCTCTGTCTAGTCTGTCGGTGTCAGTGTCCTCTTTGCTCCGCGATTTTTCTCTGCGTGAGAGCGTGTGAAAAGTGTCAATTCCGTAAAGCGGCTTTCAGACAGAACGCGATTTGCTATTTTGCAAATAAAAAGTTGAACTATTTTTAACTTTGACCCCGGCGTGCTTTGGTCGACGCAGCAACAAAACGTCCCCGCGAGTATTCTGCGTCCTGTCTGAAAGGCGCTTGAGTCTCAAGTTGAATGCGTGAGAGTTGGCAGCCCTGCGGGGGGTAAATCGTCGGCAGCGTTCCTCCTTCCGCCATGCTTCTACTCCATGTGATGATTGTTTACATTAGACTAGAGTGCGCTCTGCGCCGCGTGCACACAGTGCTTATACATGTGGGGATTGTTTACATCAGAGTGCGCACGTGTTTTGCGGAGCATATACGCAGTGTTTAAGCGGTTGATAGAAAATTAGCTAATGCGTGTTCTAAAAGTCTAAATTCAAATCTATTATTTTTCACGGTATTTTGAAGTGGCCGCGATAACAATATCGTGCATATTCATTACCGCGATTTATCGCATTACCGAATACCGGCACATGTCTACAAACAACCAGCCTGAAAAACACGTATGAAGAACCAATAACGTCCATGCTTATCGATACTGCGGTCTTCCTTAATTTGGCCCCAGGGCCCGTTTAATACCGGGTTTCGATACCCATCCCTACATATGGGTGAGTTCATATGGATGAAAGCATGTTGTGTTCTGTCTCTTGGTTTGTGATAGTGGCAGCTACTGTGAAACTCACCTTCCAAACTCACCACATCTGAGTGTGGATGGCATCAAGAGCTTGTCCTGAAGAATCACAGGGCCAAACGCTAGGGATTATATCTCATCTGGTGACAAGAGCATAGCCATAACTTTAAGAACTCTAATGATATCTTTACCCCCTGATATTGCATTGGGGATATAAATTCAAACATTTTAAAGGCTAAGAGTATGAGACATGAGTAAGCTGGTCAGATATCTGTGAAAAATAACTTGCGAGCCTAAAGTTGTCGACCCCCTGAACCACATTCAGCATTTATAAGTAAAAGGAATTTCAGTATTTATCAATAAAAAATACATACAAATAAATAAATACCTTTGAGTTGGACAGTATGGTGTCTGTCTCATTGGCCAACATAATTCAAAACAGATCTAGAGAAATAACATATACCAATGACCATGATATCCTGTTATCATAATAGTTAAATGAATTATTATAACTACGACCATTATATTTGTCGCTTAATATTTAGCTGATTATTTAGCCTACAGGCTTATCAAGGATAATCTCATTGAAAAAACCTGGAGTTAATGATTTTAAAAAGTGAGATTTCTTTCAAAAGTATAAATCTTACAGACCCCAAACTTCTGAAAAGTAGTGCACTGTATGTTTGAGGTTTTGCTCATGGATAGCCGTGGAGATTGTCTTGGACAGGGAGTGCAGAGGGCCATCAGCATGATGATCTAGGAACATAACATGCAATTTGTCACTGAGCCAACAATGTTACATAGGATTTACAATAGAATATAGGGTTTATTACAAGGAACCAAGCTAGAGCAGAGGTGAAATGCAGAAAAAAGAATATATATATATATATATATATATATATATATATATATATATATATATATAATCTTAAGATAATAGATATTGTGAAATAAATGCATATGAAATTATTATGATGATTAAACAATAATGCAACCTTATTGTAGAGGTTTCACTTTCTTTTGATCAATATTTGTAAGTGACGTCACTGATTAACAGTACAGTGCATTCTATTAGGTTAAATAAATTAGCTTACTTCTAATCACCCATTGACAAATTACCAGCAAAACAAAACTATCAAAAACTGTTCTCTAACGTTACACAAAGATGTGGTTAACCCCAAACTTTCATAAACAAGAGCTCCAGTCTGTAGAGTTAGCCTTAACTTACCTCTTCTTCTGGAAACGGTTGAGATGCTAACGGACTTTTTCGAAGACACAAAACCATTTCTATAAAGTAAATATTCAACAGAAGCGTATCAATTACACGTAAGAAATGTGTCAGGACCGTTTGTATGTATTTTTTGTGTGATTTGTTTTTTACTAAACTTACCTGAAAGCAGTGAAAACAACAGCGAGAGACGCTAGTTTTGATGTTTGTCAGTTGATGACGTTTCCTCGTTCCCATGTCATCATCTGCTCTCGCGCGCGCTCCAGTCTTTCAATACGACTCGAATGTGTACGCGCACGCGCATTAAAACACTTCAATGGCACGCAGCATATAAATAAACATCTAGAATTAAAACATATAAAATAATTTAAAATATCATTAATATTAAATCATGAATTTAGTTTAAGAATTTGACACCTCTTTATTTTATTTGAAAACGTGCTTGCAATATTTTCATATTATCTTTTATATATAAAATAAAGATGTCCTGAAAGTGCTTTAAGTTGTAAAAATGAAAGTAGTATTGATTATATAATAAAAAATATAAAGTAGCTTTAGAAATGGTAAACAGTGTAAAAATAAAAGTAGCCTACATTGCAAAAACTCACTTGATTAAAACCTTTACATTATCATGTATTTTCATGAATATATTTTCACATAGGTTTAAAAAAACTGAGCTGAGAACTAACTGGTGCTTAAATAGTTTTTTTTTTTTTTTTTGACCCTTTAAGAATTTTCTGTTCCTGTTCAGAAGAGCAGGAAAAAAGTGAAGCATGGAGTGCTATTTGAATGCATAGGCGTAATTCTATGGGGGGACAGGGGGACACGTCCCCCCCAATATTCAAAGAAGGACAATTTGTCCCCCCCAATATTTGATCATAGGCTACTGTATGATTATGCGGGCGATGTGATTGCAAATACGTCTTTCTTTCCAGCTCCGAAAATATAAAATCCCGGCCGGTCCATTTCCCAAATCCATTCGACTTGCCTTCCACTGTTATTAACAAAACCTATTTCTCCTGAAATCCATGTCATGTTTTCCCTATACCTTTAGTAGCTCGTGCACCGTCAGTGAGTTAGGAACAACCAAACAGAAGAAGAGTTATGAGCGCGAAATCTGACAGACATTTGGCACATATTTATGAATGGTAAATATCCTGTATTTGGCTGGCATAATCCCTTAGATAACAACCCGGTGAATTTCATTAGAACTTCAAATTGTAGAATTTGTGAATTTCGACTGTAATACTATACAGCTTGTATGAATGGGATGACTATTGACAAGCTAGCCGGCAGCTAGCTGCGTTACTGTATAGAGGGAATGCATTAACGTCACGCCGGAACACGCCCCCCTCAGCCGGACTGAGTGGCAGAAGAGCTGCTGCGTGGCTGGAGTTAATAGGAGAAACAGCGAAAACGCGAGTAAAACAAACTATTATCAGTTTAAACTAAAAGTTGGACTCGATATAGTGTTCCTTACAACTTATCAAAGATCCAGTGATCCATGGATATTGAGATGCAGCCAGGAATCGTGTTTCCTGACATTTATATGTGCCTGATTTCGACGCCCGAGAAATAAATTAAGAGAATTTGCCTGTAAACGTTTTATATAAATAGAATATAGATAGGTCTAAATCCGAGTGATCACTTACATTAATGTTATACTGTATATCATCATATCGTCCAGCGCTAAAACTTGTATAGTTTTTTGTCAGTGTTTATTTAAAAACATCCAATTATGCAGAATATAGTCTGTTCTGTAGCTTTTTGCAGTCTGTAAAAATATACAGTACCTCAGATTTCTGGTCAAATCTAGTTGTACAGTCAATCGCAAAGCTCTTTCCAGTTTTAGATGTGTTTTGTGTGTTTTTCACGGCATTCACGCTGAAAACAAATGCCGCCGCTCAGTCTTTTTGCCACTTGTGGGCGTGACCGCATTCACCCCGGCCGACGGTGACGTCATACGCATACCCTCTATACACGCTACTGCATTCAAAACAAAGATATAGCTCTACATAAAATATGCGCCCCCATTGGACCGCCACCAAAGGGCCTCTCTCGATAGGCTGCTGCAGTTGCCGCATGACAGCCAATAGGCACGCAACCCGCCTTTGCCTATGTCTGTATGCTGCCGCAACGTGTTTTACTTAATTCAAAATTAAGGAAATTTCAAAATTTTTTGGCTTCAATATCTCGTGGAAAAGAGGTTTTCCCCTATAAAAAAAATAAACAGCATTTTCCCTCATTAGTACATAACTGTTTTACTATCATTGCTCAAGACTTGATATTAGAATATTGTTATCCTATAACAGTAATTTAATCAAAATGTTTATAGCCACCATATGTTTATAGAAGAATATAAGAGAGAGATCACTGGCCGCTTTGTTGTCAATTTAGGCTTGTAATTGATGCAGATGCTGTAATCATTAGAGGGTGAGTATACGTTAGTTTGACGATCAGATGTAATTAAATTCCTTGTTGTGTTATACAATTACAAACATTCGGACCATGACTTTTATTTTATTTTGATTAAAAAAATGTGTGCATGCGCCAACACAAAAAGTCCCACAGCTGTCCCCCCCAATGTGTGATTGACAATTTCGCCCTTGTTTGAATGTATTTATTTGTTGCTGCTGAAAAAAAAAAATATATACACACTCATTATGCAACATCTGTCTAGCACGTTATGTGTTGCTTCTCAATGTTTTATTTATTTATTATTATTATTTATTATTTTTTAAATTACTTAGTAATTAAGTATATAGGTTCCCTTAAGGTTGTTACAAAAAAATCTGTTTGACCAGCATCACCAGCAAGACCATGCTAGACCAGCATCATTAATGAGACCTTGCTGGTTGGCCAGCATCACCATGCTGTTTGACCAGCATCACCAGCAAGACCATGCTGGTAGACCAGCATCATTAATGAGACCTTGCTGGTTGACAAGCATCACCAGCAAGACCATGCTGGTAGACCAGCATCATTAATGAGACCTTGCTGGTTGGCCAGCATCACCATGCTGTTTGACCAGCATCACCAGCAAGACCATGCTGGTCCACCAGCTAAACCAGCACCAAACCAGCATAGACCAGCATAAACCAGCATAGACCAGCATAAACCAGCATGGAAATTATGCTGGTCTATGCTGGTTTTTTCAGCAGATGTTGTGACCCAGTTTTATCCTTAGACTATAACGATATGTTTATTTATTAAGAAACCCCCAAATCGTCATCTCTTGAATATGTTGTTAGTTTCCTTATTTTATACCCAAAAAGTTTCTCCTTTAAGTTTTCCTTTTTCTTGATGAAACCTCTCGTTTCATCCCTCAGACTTATAACAGCCATTTGTTTTAATGTATTATGAAGAACTATTTAAAGATATTTAGCCTTGTTATTGTTCTTTTTTCCTGTGTATAAATATCATATTATAATGTATACAAACCAATGATCTTTATGTTTTCTGTTTTGTCATCATGATTGTTCATTGTTAGATACAACTATGGTATCTTTCCATGATCTTGTATGTAATAATTTTAAATTATATGAGTGACAGGTGCACTAACACTTCATAACATCAGTAACTCGACAGCACAACCTAGAACAGTTTTCCTCTGCGTTTGTAATGTCTGCACAAAGGAGACGGGCAGCTGCTCGAAGATCTCTCCTTTGGAGAAAACTGTTGATTTTTTACCCGAAAAATTTAAGTATCACTCCTTAAAAATTAATATTACCTCAGAATGAATTGCATTGTTAGCCCACCTCAAAACATAAACAGAATAATAATATTAAATGCTGACCAATACTTAATTATATTACTTTTTTTACATACTAAAAATGATATAATTGAATAAAACAAGCTAAATGTTATTTGTTTTGTCATTTGACATACTTATGCATGAATACATTTATATTGATATATGCAGTGAAACATCTCAATTGTCAGTCAAACAATGAATTAATGCATACATCAATTAAATAATTATATTTTATATACTGACAACAATAAAAAACATGAATAAATGAGTAAAAGAACACATAAAAGTAACCATCACAATAAACAAATGCATATACAAGTCAACAACACATGGAACAAAGCTTTATTCAAACTACAAGCATGCATTTACAGGCGCTGAACCCCAAATCCTACTGCCATCTCAACACAGCGGTTCCCATTCTGGGGCTTTATTCTGATGAATTCACCAGAGGTGACCGTGCCTTCGTGCCGGAGCTTGTGGAGGGATGGAGGGTCTCATGGAGTGATGGAGGGTCTCGTAAGGGCAGGTGGAGTGATGGAGGGTCTCATAAGGGCAGGTGGAGTGATGGAGGGACTCATAAGGGCAGGTGGAGTGATGGAGGGACTCATAAGGGCAGATGGAGTGATGGAAGGTCTCATAAGGGCAGATGGAGTGATGGAGGGTCTCGTAAGGGCAGATGGAGTGATGGAGGGACTCATAAGGGCAGGTGGAGTGATGGAGGGACTCATAAGGGCAGATGGAGTGATGGAGGGTCTCATAAGGGCAGATGAAGTGATGGAGGGTCTCATAAGAGCAGGAGGAGTGATGGAGGTGCTCGTAAGGGCAGGTGGAGGGATGGAGGGTCTCATAAGTGCAGATGGAGTGATGGAGGGACTCATAAGGGCAGGTGGAGTGATGGAGGGTCTCGTAAGGGCAGGTGGAGGGATGGAAGGTCTCATAAGGGCAGATGGAGTGATGGAGGGTCTCATAAGTGCAGATGGAGTGATGGAGGGACTCATAAGGGCAGATGGAGTGATGGAGGGTCTCATAAAGGCAGGTGGAGTGATGGAGGGTCTCGTAAGGGCAGGTGGAGGGATGGAGGGTCTCATAAGGGCAGATGAAGTGATGGAGGGACTCATAAGGGCAGGTGGAGTGATGGAGGTGCTCGTAAGGGCAGGAGGAGTGATGGAGGGACTCATAAGGGCAGGTGGAGGGATGGAGGGTCTCATAAGTGCAGATGGAGTGATGGAGGGACTCATAAGGGCAGGTGGAGTGATGGAGGGTCTCGTAAGGGCAGGTGGAGGGATGGAAGGTCTCATAAGGGCAGGTGGAGTGATGGAGGGTCTCATAAGGGCAGGTGGAGTGATGGAGGGTCTCGTAAGGGCAGGTGGAGGGATGGAGGGTCTCATAAGGGCAGATGAAGTGATGGAGGGACTCATAAGGGCAGGTGGAGTGATGGAGGGACTCGTAAGGGCAGGAGGAGTGATGGAGGGACTCATAAGGGCAGGTGGAGGGATGGAGGGTCTCATAAGTGCAGATGGAGTGATGGAGGGACTCATAAGGGCAGATGGAGTGATGGAGGGTCTCATAAAGGCAGGTGGAGTGATGGAGGGTCTCGTAAGGGCAGGTGGAGGGATGGAGGGTCTCATAAGTGCAGATGGAGTGATGGAGGGACTCATAAGGGCAGATGGAGCGATGGAGGGTCTCATAAGTGCAGATGGAGTGATGGAGGGTCTCGTAAGGGCAGGTGGAGTGATGGAGGGACTCATAAGGGCAGGTGGAGGGATGGAGGGTCTCATAAGGGCAGATGGTGTGATGGAGGGTCTCATAAGGGCAGATGGAGTGATGGAGGGACTCATAAGGGCAGATGGAGGGATGGAGGGTCTCGTAAGGGCAGGTGGAGTGATGGAGGGACTCATAAGGGCAGGTGGAGGGATGGAGGGTCTCATAAGGGCAGATGGTGTGATGGAGGGTCTCATAATGGCAGATGGAGTGATGGAGGGGCTCGTAAGGGCAGATGGAGTGATGGAGGGTCTCATAAGGGCAGGTGGAGTGATGGAGGGTCTCATAATGGCAGATGGAGTGATGGAGGGGCTCGTAAGGGCAGATGGAGTGATGGAGGGTCTCATAATGGCAGATGGAGTGATGGAGGGGCTCGTAAGGGCAGATGGTGTGATGGAGGGTCTCATAATGGCAGATGGAGTGATGGAGGGGCTCGTAAGGGCAGATGGAGTGATGGAGGGTCTCATAATGGCAGATGGAGTGATGGAGGGGCTCGTAAGGGCAGATGGTGTGATGGAGGGTCTCATAATGGCAGATGGAGTGATGGAGGGGCTCGTAAGGGCAGATGGAGTGATGGAGGGGCTCATCCATGGTACCACTTCCAGGATTCAGCTCTGGGCTCCTCATCCTCAGTGCTCACACCAGTCTGCAGATTTCAGATCCTACAAAAATTCACAAACATTATACAAAAGCAGTCATTTTAACAGCACAATGTCATTTGATTTACGTATTCAAAATAACAAAAATGACCTTTATATTTGAGTAAAATCCCTAAAACCTTTTTTTCCCAACAAATGCTGCCATCATCTTTCCTTGCAGGTCCTGCTCCACCACAAAAGCTCTGCAGCAAATGCACAGAAATCAAGAATCAGAAAAGTGCTGCAATTTCTCCATGAAATTACAAAAATTCAAATAAACTTAAGATTTAATAGATGTTGTTATCCATTTCTGTAGTATACTCACTCAAAGCCTTTGATGACAGCATTCAGCATCATGAGCCTCTCTCCACCGGATAAACACATGCGTGTTCTTCCGTCCCTGTAACATACAGACAAGATTCACATTAACGTTACCTCTGTGATTTATGAGCTCAATACTGCATTTACATGCTGAGGTTGTAGCTGATGTGTTAACTCACTTTTTATCCAACTTAAATGTTCCTCAATTTATCAACAGTAATAAGGGACAAATAAAATGTATAACATGTTTAGTTACTTTATAGATTTGTTTATTTACCTTATTTATCGCACATTTGTCTAATGTAAACAGTGTTGACAACAGTGAATTATCCTACATAATAGCACATATTCATCGCTCAGATGTCTTATTCATATTGGGATGTGCTCATCTGCAATACTCATACAATATTTTTCTTTCAGATGTAAATAGACATTTTAAATAAGCGTGTTTAAGATGTATATGGTTATTTAAATTCAGTTTAGAGACGTAACTTATAACGTTACGTGTGCTTACTGGAGCTCCCCTGTTAGCTATAACTGTTACATAATAAAACATGTTTTCACAGCTAAATCACAACTATACTATACTGTCTAACTCCTTTACACCTTGAACAGTTAAAACGTTTACTCTTTAGTAGTTTAACACATACGACACAAGGAACCGTGCTTACTCACATTTGAAAACCCCCGCGTCGCTGATCTCCGTGATGTTTGATAATGACGTATCCTCTCCCGTGGCCTCCTGGGATAGAAGAGTATCCATCGGACGAGCGAGCACTCAAAAATCTGGGCACAAGCAGTAAGCCATTTATTTTGTATTAGTATTATTAGCCTTCATTTCATTATTAGACCTGCTAGCAACGTTAGGTGGAATTCACTGTAAAGATGTAGTTACAATTCTTAGTTTCATTCGTGGTGTTGACACGAAAAATGAGCCATAATCTGGTGGAAGATTGCTGCAATCTCCTAGACAAACTAACACTTAATAACATGAGGTTTTAACAAAAGCCACTACATTTCACTCACTCAGACATCATTTTAATGTATTTATTCATTTTGTTCAGATATAGCGTGAGCTTAGTCATCAAGTTTAACGGCATTTAAATGAATGGAACTTTTTTTATTTAGGCTAAATTTGTTACCTTTGTCCAATTTAGATCTTTTCTCAGCGACCTGAAAGCTATCAACAAAACGGACAACATCTGCTATTCTTACTTTTGTCAGATGTATGAATGACTGAGAGAGAAACCCATAGACATGAAAAGAAAACAAGCTGTTCACGGTCCATTTTGAGAATGAATGGCGATCGTAGCGGGCGGCGGCGCTACCGGAAGTATCGCTACCCTACTTCCGGCCTCGGTCGCCATTTTGTGAAATAGGCCTATCGCAAAAACAACTTTTAAAAACATAAATCAAGCATTAATCCAACTAAAACGTTTACAGCGTTGATGTAAACCTGTATACACAACGACATATAACGCATGGTGAAAAGGTTTTTGTTTTTGTTTTTTTAAACTGGTTACCGTCGTTGGGAACTACAGGCACATAGTGCGGTATAAATACCTTCGGAACCCGCTGAAGGACTGTGTTGCAGGAGAGGACAAGGATGGGAGAGGGCCCTGCAACACGGGGGTTGGGTATGGGGTTTTACAATGTGCTGCCAAGGATACGGACTTTCACATTGTGATGCCGGACATGGAGTCCCTCAATGTGAACGTAATTACTAGGAGCACAGCCACCTAACCTTTTGTCTTTATGTTATTACCAATTTTTTGTTCTACATGGTGCATGATGCGCAACTCAAAACTACTCCGTTTTAAAATTAACACAATTATTACACTTTTTAAGAAATGTGATCATATATTTACAGCCTTAAAATTATAAAAAGTCAATTTAAGACAAAAGTGGGGAACCCTGGTATTGACGGAATTCCGTCGCAGACTCTCGACGGGGAAATGTAATCCCAATATATATTTTTTAGTGATTGTGAATTAGCCTACACTGCGCAAACCAAAGTAATACCCACCGAATGAAGAAGGGTTTCCTCTCAGTCTCCACAGTACATCAAATATTTATTTTATTTTTCGTGTTCGCATTTATGAGGAAAAAAAAAAAACAATGTTATGGACGTGCTTTAGTGAAAAACAAAAAAAAAAGCTCTGAAAGCGGCACTAAAAGATGCTTTAAAACTTTCACAGACATCAAACAGAAAGCACAAAACCTTTCTTTAACCTGAATTTCGTTTTGTATTAATTGTATCTTAATTTTAATCAATGTTTCATCAACCAATTGTCTGATTTAATAAATAAGTAGCAGACGATCTATAAGAAACGGAGGCGCCAGCGCGTGAACTGCAGCTCGTCTCATAAATGAACAGAAACTCAGCATATAAGGTATATATATATATATGTTGTCCCCTCATTTAAAGACGGGACCCCCCAAAAATAAAATTCTGGCTACGCCCCTGATGAGTAGGCACTTAATTTCAATAAGTACTTACTTAACGAGCTCGAAAAGAGTAGGTACTTTATAGCCAAATCTCGTTGAGTATGAATGCGATCCGGACATCTGCCATGTTGACGTTATCATGTGACCTACGACGCGTTATCACAAGCGCGACAACTTAAAATATATGAACGACACGTTTAATTCATCTGATCTATCTGTAAATATCTTGATATTGATGAAACTTGCTCATTTTGTGGTAGTATTGTTGAAGAAACAGCTGCCCATTTATTTTGTGAATAGTTGATTTAAGTTGTTATATTTTAAACCCCCCTGCTGGAAAAACCAGCATAGACCAGCTACCAGCAAGACCAGCATATGTTGTGTTTTGGTGCTGGTATGCTGGTGCCCAGCATGGTATGCTGGTGACCAGCATGGGATGCTGGTATGCTGGTGCCCAGCATGGGATGCTGGTATGCTGGTGACCAGCATGGGATGCTGGTATGCTGGTGACCAGCATGGTATGCTGGTATGCAAGCTGTATGCATTTATTAAATGCATCCCATGCTGGTCACACCAGCACCAACATTGGATGCTGGTTATAAACATTGGAAACTATGCAGGTCAACAGTAATAGACCAGGATGGTAGCCTGCTCACCAGGATGGAATGCTGGACAGCTACATTGAATTTTGGTATGATGAAAATCATGAAAATACAAGCTTAAATTAATACATGTAACAAGTTCATTTAATAATAACAAGTAAACATTAACAATAATAACAATTATTTAACAAAAAACAACACTCAGGACGACAGAACAAATCAACATAAACAAAGAACATACACATCAACATTTAGTAATTTACCTGAAAAAGTAGGATCAATACAGTAATGATGACAGAACAGAACGACATAAACAGAGCATACACATCAAAATGTACTAATCTATCTGAAAAGGTAGGCAACTGTTAGCAGGTTACTGTTGACAAGGACAAATGTGTAGTACAAATCACAAAGCAGTCGTCTCATTTTTGTCTCAAATGGAACCACATAGTCAAATTTTAAAGTTTTTTTTTAGTCTATTAATGTCCATTATTTTTTCTGTAATGAACCGTCCGGCCTTTATCCATCTGGCCTGCGACTCTGTCTCCTCCACATTCTTTTTGTCAAGCCACTCCTTGAAGCAGACTGAAAAGAAATTAACAGATAAATAGTGATGCTTTGTCGCACCAGAACAAATAAAAATGTATTACTCCATAACCCAGTACTTGGCATCCCACAAAGACCTTGTGGCTACTGCTACCTTTTATGGCGCTTTTCTATTACCAGTACCAGCTAGACTCGACTCGCCTTGGCTCGCCTCGACTCGGCTCGCTTTTCGCTCCGTTTTCCATTGCAGAAAGTACCGCCACAAATAGTACCCGGACGTCATAGCGACGCCTTTCGTTCCTCGTTGCCCCATCAAGCTCTCGCTGGATCCTCTCTTCGGCAACCAAACAAAGGAATGTCTGCACCTCCTCGTTTGACCACGGCGTATTCTTCCGAGTTGCCATAATAATAGTAGTAAGTTTAGTAACTATCTCTGGCCAAACTATTTTAAAAATGGCGGGGTTATTCTGGATACTCCATCTGGCGCGTGCAATGATGACGCAGATTCTCTGTGACCAATCAGCAGTCGGCATTGTTTTCACGTCACATTTCAGTATCGGCTTAGCTCGCCTCAGCTCGCTTAGAACCTCGCCGGAGGTGGTACGAAAAAAAGTACCCGAAAGCAGGTACAGGTACAACTTTTACACAGTGGAAAACCAAACAAAGGCGAGTCGAGTTGAGCCGAGCCGGTACTGTGTAGTGGAAAAGCGCCATTAATGTCTGAAGTTTCTGGGGGGTTAAGGGCTGCCTGGTGGTTTTGGTTGTGGGGCATTCCTTCCCTGTAAGACTTCTTTCCCCTAGTGTCTTAGTGCCCCAGATTGCCACTGCCAACTCCTTCACAAATAAGGAATCCCGAGTACTGTTTTGGATCCTTGACCAGGCCTCTCTACGCACTCGAAAGTCTCCCCCCAAGTGAATCTGACAAAATTTAAAACAAAAATAATCAAGGTACTAGATTGTACATATGCATACAAAATTCATAAAAACTTTAAGTGTACTGGTTCTTATATTAATCCATGCACACAGATGACAAGGGCAATGCTGTACCTCATCTCCTTTTGAAGATAGAGAGGGTTCCACCTCATTCAAACAGCCAGACTCTGCAACTATATAAAAAATAATGTAAATATACATATTTACCCACTTGCATCAGGGCCTATACTTTGGTAAATATGGACCAAGATAGATTTCAGATATCTGTGAGTAATATATTATTTGCACTTACTTTGTAAGGTCTCCTTTAGGCTTGGTGGTCTAGGATCTTTGACAATTAGAAAGAGAACAAACATATCACAAATATGATAGATGATGGAAAACATGACAACAAAGAATATACTTTGTAAACCCTCAAAGATCACAGCAGTAGCACTCCAATAAGACTCATAGTCTTGCCCAATCCAAAAGCAGTGTGCTGAAATTTGAATTTGCTATATGCACCACCCCCTCCCAAGAAGACAAATCTTGGAGATCTCCTTAATAAACGGTCTGAAATCTCTGCCCCTTTACCGATCAGAGCGCACACTGACACGGAGTAAAGCCTTGTTTATACTCGACGCGTCCGCACGAGCGTGAAGGTGCGCGCGGCAAAAATGATGGCATTGCGGTGTGGGCGGTCGTGCGCGTTGGGTGCGCAAGACCCCATTTCGCTTGGCGGTGTGCACTGCTTTTTTTGTAACAGCGCACGATGTGCTTTCCGAGGATGAACGACTTCAAGCCGAATCTGCCGAGCATGTACGTCTCACCACACCAGTTTCCGCGGCTAAATTGCAAAGTTCATTGCAAAGTTTTTTCTTGTTAAGGTTTAGTTTACTGTGTGGGATTTATTTAAAACAAAGCACGTTCATTGCAAAATTTTTTTTTTTTGGTTAAGGATTTGTTTCCTGTGTGTGGCCCAGGAGGACCTATAAGGGTCTTCCCTAAGGGCCCCGGTCCTTGAACGAGATTCTCTGTCACTCAATCATCTGAAGGGTTTCTCGGTCAGTACAGTAACAACAAATAGCGCTGTTTTCATTTGTTTCAGACTATTTCTATTATTATTTTTATTAGACTATTATTTCTAGACTTATTTTACATTTGAGAATTCAATTTATGTACCTAAGTTAGATTTTCCTAAAAAACATAATGCGCAGCTTATTTCAATTGTATTTTTCTTCTATTGTATTTATCTATGCTTGTAATTTGTTTATAATTTTCTATGCAGATTCAGTTTTGAATAGATTTCACTCCCCAATTATTCTATGATTATTTTCAAATAGACCTAAATAAATAATCTGATGAAATTGTTTTTATATTGCAATATATATATATATATATATATATATATATATATATATATATATATATATATATATATATATATATATATATATATAGCAGAAAAACAAAATATGTATTTAAGTTTTTCCATATCGTGCAGCCCTAATATTGAGCATATCTTAAATTGAACCTGGATTGATAGTTTATGATACCAGATGAGATGTATATATAATAGATTTTGAACTGTACTATTTTTGTATTGCAGGTTATAATAAAGACATTTAATTATAAATTTTTTAAAGATCTTGTAAATAACTTTGCTTAATATTAACATTATTATTAGTAGTATATAAATGCTACAAAATTTTCATCATGAGCTATTGGCATGTAAATGAACATAATGAGAATAGAGAGTGAAAAAAACAGCTCTATCTAAAACTTTTCAATCAAGTCAAAGGAGTACCAGCTCCTGTTGAAAAGTTATAGTACACAGTACACACACATGAGAGGTACAGCCTCTCCCTACTCTTACAAAATTACAAACGTATTCACTCATTCATAAACATTATTAGATTCATCAGCATGACGACAACTTCCATAATTCCGCTTATGCGTCATCAACCTACCCCTTTGTTATAGTAAAAAGGTTAGCGATTCCTAGCGGCGAAAACCCCCCACATAATTTGTAGCTTTAAATTAACCACACTGAGTTCAAAGTGTATTTGTGTGTATCACAGTACTCAAACTGTCCTCAGGGTGCCTCTGTTGTGCCATGAATCCAATTTCAATCACAAAAAATGCTTATATGAATAGTAACAGTAATATTTCTGAAAATAATAGTAATCAAGCATTCTTTTGAAAGTGATTTGTATGACAATACTATTTTATATGAACTTTTTTTGTGAATTAATGACAGATAAAGCTCTCTTTTTTACTTTTGTGCTCAACTGAAACATAGGCCTACTAACATCTCAGACAACGGTCCTGATGTTTTCATACACGAGTCTCCCATCCGAAGCTCCCAATCATTTTATAGGGCCATCTGGTGTTTTATTTTTAGGGCCCTGATAATGGAACAATTTCCACCCACACACGGTGATGCAGGGCCGGCTCTAGCCCTTTGGTTGCCCTAGGCGAGATTGATTTTCTCGCCCCCCCCCAAACTTCAACACGCAAATTATGACTTGAACAGTAATAAATTGTTTATGCTACAAAGAACGTTCAAGGATATTTCAATCATCCTACATAGTTGCATTGTACAAATACATTTTATCTGACCATGTAACTTGTAGTAGATAAATGAGAATTACTACCACCACTACTATTATTACCAATCTATTAGGCTGCTACAAGGATAGGGGGGTTCGGGGGCATGCTCCCCCGTAAGAAAATTTTGTGCATTTTAATGTTAAATTCATCAATCTGGTGCACTTTGAGAGTTCAAAATTAAAAGCTCCAACCCATATTCAGTGTTCAAATTAAACAAAGAAAAATTCAAACCTCTTTTAGTTAGTGTCTGTCTACATTACATAATAATAGTTATAATATTAATCCCATGATATAATACCCATAAATTGTAAAACAATGCACTGAAAAATAAAGGAAACTTTCCTAAGTTTTGTACTAATTTCTATACTAATAGAAAGAGTATTTTTCTAAACTTCACATTAAAGATGTGATTGGGCCAGCCCAGTGTCAATCAAGAAAACAACCAATGGGCCGCTGATCTACGCGTTTCATGCGGTGTCAGAAAAAAAGCTAACGCTGATTTTTTTGACCAATGCATTACACCAGCACTAACCCAGCGCCGCCGATTAAGCAAAACAAAACAAAACAAAACGAATGGGCTATTTCTATTTTAGCCCCCGGCCGCTTTTTTTGCTTTATCCATCTTTTTGAGGGCGCCTACTCCTCATAAATCTTATGAGGGCGCCTACTCCGCTACACATACCGGTATACCCACTTTTTGCGCCACTGGCAGGCTTATGTGCCGGCACGGGGCTGAGCCCCGGAGAGCCCCGGCCCAGTTTAACCACTGGCTGTGAGCTTGATGATATAGTCTACATAGCTCTGCTTTGGGCCCGTTTTTCTTCCTCCTCCTTCCGTCGTTTTCGGAAAGCCGATCCCGATGGCTTGGGTGTTCTTTTAATTATAAAAGAGTATACAATATATGATCATTTATAGCCTACAACCCAAGGGCGTTTAAAGCGCATTTAAAGCGCTAAAACCAGCTGTCAGGTGTTTTTCGCGCCACTCCCGGTTGCTGAGCAACGCGCGTGAGTTTGACAGCTGCCTGTCAGAGTGACTCAGTCGTTTTTTAGGATTGTATAATCTAGTAAAAGAAATGGACAAATACAAGCAGTGTGTGGACAGGGCACAGTAAAAGTGTACAGCGTGTGCGCAGCTTTCAT
The DNA here is from genome assembly GCA_030578255.1 of Tiaroga cobitis. NCBI lineage: Eukaryota > Metazoa > Chordata > Actinopteri > Cypriniformes > Leuciscidae > Tiaroga > Tiaroga cobitis. Next base: position 41,416,032 of record CM060598.1, on the reverse strand, counting down.
AATACGATACATTCATTTAATTAACTATTTTTTTTAAATTGTCTTTTTTTTTATCAATTGTTTCATCAAATTGTTATTTAAATGTAGTATTTTAGAAGGCATATATATTTAGTATTAAGAGTTTGCTCCCAAACTTGCCTCCTCAGTCGCCATAAAGTCTTCATGTATGAAGATATAGGCTACTGTCTCATTTCATTCATGCCTGTGTTTCACAAGCCAACAGGCGCGCAAAATGAGTGGAGGTGGTGAAAGATTCCCGTGTGACGTGCCAGGAAGGAGGACAAGAAAATCTGGAAACCTGATAAATAACGCATGTCCCGGGGAGAAAAGCATTTTTTCTATAGTCACGTGGATGCAGTTTGGGGCCAATAAAACCTGAGGCTCTTATTGAACATCAAAAAGAGTTTAAATGCTAATGCCATAGAATGGCAACCCAAGTTGAGTAAGTCCTGAATTAATTAAGAGACAAACTGTCTGTATGATCTTCCACTTCACATGTCAAAGTGTTTGTATGGGTGGTATTGGTTTGCATGTCAGTTCATATTCATGTTTTGTATTTTTTCTTAAATTGGTGTTAGTCATAAACTGGCAAAGACAAAGCTTACCCCTGCCCCCCTCAGTTGATGTATGAACCATAAATCGTTAGACCGCACAAAATAGATCAAGGGTCTTTCAGAAGGAGATGTGTGGGTTTAAAGAGAATATGGAATATAACAGGACAGGGCCCCTCAGGATCGTCTAATGGGATTAAAATGTTTACTTTGCAGAGTGTTGCCTCAGAGGCAAAATTATGGTTTATGTCATGTTTCATTTTAGTACAAGCATCCTTTCATCATCCTTTTCCTGAAGAATCTTTTTTTTGTTGCCAGACTTCTCTTATTATTATTGAGAATGCAATAGTTGTTAGACCACAACCGTTCAGGTTGGGTTTTTTTCAGTCTTTTATCTGAGATGTTTTTTTTTTCATAACCCATGCTAGTATTTATAGGATGTTTTCAAAAGTTTAGGATGGGTAACATTTTTTTAAATATGTCTCTTAATTTTGCTCACCGAGGCTGCATTTAATGGATCAAAAATACAGTAAACAGTAATATTGTGACATTTTTAACATTTTAAAATATCTGTTTTATTTTAATATATTATTTTTAAATGTAATTTATTCCTGTAATGGCAAAGCAGAATTTTCAACATTACTCCAGTTTTCAGTCACATATTTCCCCTGATACAGAAATCCTTCTAACATGTCATATGATTTGCTCAAGAATGTTCTTTTTATTATTATCAATGTTGAATTTTGTTGTGCTTCTTAATAAACCGCGATACATTTTTTTCAGGATTCTTTATGAATAGAAATGTCAACATACAGCATTTATTTGATATAGATTTTTTTTGTAACAATGCAAAAGTCTAATGTCACTTTTGATCAATTCAATGCATCCTTGCTGAATAAAAGAATTTGTTTACAAAAAAAATGATTGATTAACTACTAACTACAAGGTAACATTTGATCTCAAACTAGCCCCAGCTAAATTTTTATTGAATAAATTCAGCTTAATGTTGAGACCTTATTTTGCCCGCCCCTTTTCTGCGCTGCGATCTTTGGTTCGTGTCTTCCGTTTTTTATTTCCACACCATTAGGGTAAGATCTTACGGATTTATGAATGTATAGCTCGTTTTAAAACCTTCCCGGTCTACAGAAATTTATGACATCCGCTTCACACTTCTCATGATAACTTTCGTTAACTCTACCATAAGTAAATCTCCAGCTTATTAGGCCTACTCTTCAATAGGCTACAGAGCTAACATTACCTGAAAACAGAAATTCAAACACAGTATACCGGTACTAAAAAATGTCTCAGGCTTGTTTTTCTGGCGGTTGGATAACCTATATAAGTTAACACAGAAAGTAGCCTAATAAAGCTAACATTTTAGTTTGACTTCCTGAACTTGACAATCAACATTTTCTGAAGGTTAATTTTTCACTTATCATTTGTTGAAAAAAATAAAAGTAGCCTATTTCATTTTAAAAGTCCCATTTTAGGCCGCACATTCATTGTCCATTTGTGGAAATTGCTTAGTACACATACTGAACATGCTACCTTTTGCATGTAGGTAAATGCACGTGTGCAGAACTGCTCTATTTTGAATATAATAAATAAATAAAACTATTTTAGACGGTGCTTGAATCACACAATTAATGCATGTGCGATTATAGATTTACTTAACACAAAAACAAATCTTTGAAGTCAGTAGGTCTGGGTCTTGCTTTTAATAGACACATCCACATCATCTCTCTGGTGAGTCACTGAGGATGCGGTCATGAGAACCATGACCAGGGAAACTGTTGGACAAAGTCTCTCCAATCCATCACTTCATGAATGGAGCCGGGGCTCTTCGGTTCAATGATGAAGAACTCTGAATAAGGGAATGACCTGCCTTTGTTAGACTTATCTCCGGGCACTGGCAGCTTGCCGGTAACCGGAGGATTGTGTGTTTGGGTTTAATTGTGTTAGCACCCTCCCACATATCCTCCCCTGTGCGTTTTCTGTCTAGTCCCTTAATCTCTGCTGTTTGTCTCTGTGATAAGTGATATCCCGTTTCGATCACGGTAGATTGTTTATGCCCACCTGATGAGAAGAAGGCTCTGCAGTGGCCCGATGGACCCCACCTTATTTATAACGCTGGAATCTGATTAGACTGTTTGTGAAAGCCCAAGATACCTGTCATTTTGACTCCATAATCATCTCATTCTGAAGTGATGCATTGATGCTTTCAGACAGAGTCTTAATTAAGATGCAAGCCGTCAATGAGCGAGGGATGCAGATATATTTTCAGCGAATTGTTTGTTGCCAGACATTGAGAGTTAAATGTCTGAGGATTTATGTTCCCCTGGACCAGTAAAGCCAACAGCTAGACTATTTCAGAAGGCTCTAAAAACCACTTGGACCATGTCACACGAGATAACAGTGATGAATGGTGAAGGGACATTATTTCCTGATATTACTTTCCCAGAGTTTCACTGTAGAGCACTGGAGCGAGAACCGCCTTTTCTTTACAGAAAGCCAATGGCGTCAGGCAATTTTTGGTTTACCGAGAACATTTAAAAGGGGTCATATCATGAAGAATCAAACAATTATTGATCTTTTGATTGCAATTTAAAAACATTCATAACTTTCTCTGTTGTGAAAAAGTACTTTTTCTATTGTTACTCATTGAACATGTGAAAGTGAAAAAATCTCTTTTTACCCATTTATGTAATTCTAAGAATCAGAGAAAGAGTGGAAAATTGTGGAAAAATATATATAAATGGACCTCAGGGAACAGAAATAACTGTAAAAAAAATGCATGATATGGTGCATGATATGACCCTTTTAAACAGACTAGAGACATGTGTATCAAAGAAAAATATGTCTGATAAGCAAGATTCTGTGAGACATTTACAATACTAATTATTTTGATAAGTTTTCAGAGACATTCTGGCGTGAGAACTTGTAGCACTGTGAGTTCTGGGGCAGCTTTCAAATGGACGCTTCAGTATGTTTATGTCACACTCTAAACAACAATTAAACTCAGCTCAGGCCCACATTTCATGTTTGTGTTAATAACCATTCAGATCAGATGAGGTAAAGATTTGATTACGATGGAGATAGAGATAAAGCCATAGTTTTAGTTGATCTCAAAAGAATCTAATTTGCATTGTTTTAGTAAAACCCACATAAGGGGATGTCAAAATGTTTGTCATCCCTAATACAAGAACAGGATCTCCAAGAGAGAATAGTCGTTGTTTATTTGCTCATTTAAAGCTAAGTCCACTCTGGTTTGTGTGTTTTTTTAGATGTAATCTTGTTACTCCAGTGCTAAACACACACACACACACACACACACACACACACACACTTCAGAGATGTTTTATCTGCATAGCTGCTGAAAACAAAAAGATACGTTCCTTTAATCCAAGGCAAAATAAAGACAAGCAGCTTTTGAAATTGTTTTGCTAAACCATTTCAGAACTATAACTTTTTCTGAATATGGGGAGTGCAATCAAAATGCTTGACAGCATATTAATATGTGAGCAATTGAGTCGAACAAGACAGACTTGCCTCACTGTTGGAATGATGAATAATATTGTGACAGGTTTATGATTTTATGTTTCCCCTGAAACAGAATAAATGGATTGTCAGCTATTATGAAATCTGCTCAATTACGGGAATATAAAAATATCATAATTCAAATCAATCATTCACCAATAGCAGCTAAAAGAGACCAAAAACATCTTTTCATGCTCACACATAATTTTTCATCAGCCATGGGAATGCTTTAGAGAAATATATCATCAGATCAAAATTTTTTATAATAAACAATTCATAAAAAGGAAAAAAAAAAACAAGAAAAACAATGGTAGTGCTTGAATGTTTTAATTCGTTCAAAGCATCAGTGCAATTTTACCATTGTTATCAAACTATGTGTTTTCATAATTTGAAATAATTCATAATTTGAAATTTCTATAAGTGCCAATGGTAGATATCATGAAAATGACAGCATGGTAAGAAACTTTCATATAGGCCTACACAAATTTTTTTTTTAAATGTAATGGATGAAATATTTTTAGATTTGCATTAGAAACAATACATTTGGGACAAAATTATTTAAGAGTAATAATGGCTTAATGAGATACATATTCAAATATCCTCTCTTGTAATTAGGACAGAATATTTACAGGTCATTTAAATAAATAATTGGCTGCAATGATAAATAATACTTTCCTTAAAACTCATAATATAAAAAGCAAAGCTATTAAAAAACTACATTTTTAAAGCATTTAACAAACATAAATTATGGTAAAAAAGCAATTATTAATTATTAATTATACTGTGGAAATGGAAATGACAGGAAAAAAAATATCAGTTAATTGCAATGATTTGAAGGCACTTCCTTGGAAAAAATAATTTACTCCAGCATCTCTGGAGTTTCTTCTTTTATATCCTCAGGACCTGCATGTGGCACATAAATAATTATGTGTCAAATAATTAATCACATTAAAATTTACTTTTCATTTAAATCAATACTTTTAAAATACAGTTACAGTTAGAAAGGTGTATGAAGAAGACAGCATACGAAACTAAGTTCCAACAACTCAACCTGTCATACACAGAAACAATGAACTTCAGACTTGAATGCATTACTCTCCACTTGAATGGAAATCACTTATTCACATCATAAAAGACAATTTAACCGTTTCTAATTGATTCAAAGGAAAACCAGTCAGAGCAAGAGTAATCATAACCTAATAAAACACCGTAATTCACCAGCCACATCATTTGACATTCAGACTGGTAATGGATTCTTTCACCTTTCACTAACAGGTTCTTTAAAAGTCTCATTCCACAGCTGTCATGCTGCCGATGATGTCGCAGGACAGACTGATTCTAGCGTCACAGTTTGGTCTTGAACTATTTTGAATATGCTTCTAAGAATTAAATGAATAATGTTTGATTCTTTTACACACGAGCTCTGACTGACTGTCAAGATTGGGATTTCATCATTTTATTATACAAATCTAATATACAATTATTCAATTGTACAATCTACCAGGAAAAAAAGCATTAAGCAATTGCAACACAAGCCAGAAAACATCTGCTAGATCTAAGTGCACAGCTTTTTATCAATACAGACATACAAATCAGTTTCTTTAAGTCGTTATTTAACTGCCATTTTAATTGCAAGATAGACTCTTGAGAGACTTTGTCACATCACTTTGTGTATCATTTCTTCAAAGTGGTTGGTTCAACTAGGAAATGTGTGTTACAAAGCACCAGATGGCCATGATTAAACTGCATTACATCTTACTCAATATTTCTTCGAAGGTTTCAGTTAAAGAAGCATGCGAAACGTTCCAAACAGTAACTGGGAGCAGGCTTGACTTATCATATTACAAATGTTGCAGTTGTCTTGTTTCAGAAAATAAATAAATAATGTTATGCATGTATATAATTATGAAATATTCATAATGTTATTATATTACTTTTACATAAATGTTTTTAATATGCATGATCATGTCCAAATTATATGGATTAAATAAAGAAATTTAACAGATTTTAGTACTTGAACCAAATGCATTTCACAAAAAACAAAACAAAAAAAACATTCCACCTTGCTTACAAATAGCTAGTTAAAAACAGCTAAAAACTTTGTACTTACATGCGGTTTCTATGATTGTGTGCAAAGGGGACTCATCGCTAGCCTTGTTAGCAATCGTGCACATCTTTTATAATCTGTTGGGGACAAGAAAAAGAAAACAAGGAATTTTTACGTTCAGAACGTTAAACAGGCATTAGCTATGTTAGCATTGACAACAAAATCGTCACTTCCAGGGAAATTGCTGCAAATTATTTGTGATAAAAATGATAGTTGCTGCCATCGGGGAAGCCACTATAGCTCTTTTTTCCTACTGAATCAGAATCAGAATGAGCTTTATTGCTAACACATTCAAGGAATTTCTCTTGATGACAGAATCTTCTATGTACAGTATGTACAGATATGTTATACAAATGCAAGAGAATGTGAATAAGAGGAATGGTATTCTAAATAAATGTAAGTATGAATAGTGTTGAATTGCACATGTTTATTGCCCATTGTTTATTGCATTTAACTGCCCATGAGGTAGATGGCCCAAGGGAAGAACCTTTTCTTGTGCCTGGCTGTTCTGGTGCTCAGGGCTCTGTAGCACCGAACGGACGGCAACAGTTCAAAGAAGAAGTGGCCTGGATGTGAGGGGTCCAGAGTGATTTTGCCAGCCCTTTTACTCGCTCTGGATGAGTACAGTTCTTGGCGAGTAGGGAGGGGTATACAGATGATCCTCCCAGCAGTTCGGACTATCCGTTGTAGTCTTCTGAGGTCTGATTTGGTAGCCGAGCCGAACCAGACAGTTACAGAAGTGCAGAGGACAGACTATGACTGCAGAGTAGAACAGTCAGAAAGCTGGTGATCCACTGAAAGATGTAGCTAGGAACAGAACGCTGGGTTAGTTTGATCTGGAGGAGTGTTGGATTGACGGTGTTGAAAGCCGAGCCGATCTTCACATAAGTCTCTAGTCTGTGGAGATGTTGCGGGACGTAGTAGAGTGCCATGTTGACTGCATCCTCCACAGATAGACCTGTTATTTCGAAAAGCAAACTGCAGGGGGTCCAGTGATGTCCTTCAGGTGGGCCAGCACCAGTCTTTTAAATGACTTCATGCTGGTGAAATGTTTCTGGAAGACTCGGCATACATCCTCTTCATAGATCGTAAGTGCAGAAGGGAGGGAGAGTGGGGTTGCTGAAGGTGTTGATGAATGCATGGAGAGAAGGTCAGAACAGGTGTGGGGTGTATAAGACTGGGTTTTTCAAACCTGCAACAAAACTAATTTAGGTCATCAGCGAGTTGGTGATTCAACACAGTGCTCAGGGATGGTGTCTTGTATTTGGTGACGTCTTTCAAGCCTGATGTAGGTTTGTTGGCTGAAAACTGGGGTTTCAGCTTTTTAGAGTAGTTTCTCTTGTCCACTCTGATCTCCTTTGTCAGAAGTACTGTACATCATAAATTACTTTGGTCTAAGAGAGTGAAGATGAAATGCAATAAACACTGTCATGTTGTCTTGCGTTCGGATGCCTGGTGTTTGGGAACGCAATCATGTGAGGCACTTCTGGGAGGTCATTATACCAAATTATTCTGATGACAGACTTTGGCTTAGCCATTTCAGAATGATCAAGCCAACATTTGAGATGCTGTGCAATGAAATTGCTCCACTGATTAGTCCAGTTATCCAATCACATCCACCGTTGAGGCAAAGACAAAAGTTATTTTGTTGTGCATCGAGGGATTTATTCTGTAAACGTGTTTGTATATGTGTCTTCTTACCGAATAAAAAAATTATCCACCTAATTTGAGCGCCTAAAAATGTGTTTTTTTATGCACATTTTCAAAAATTTTGCACATCTTGGAGTTTCCATCTGGCGTTTTTTTATGCGATATCCCAAAATGGATATAAAAATAGGTGGATGGAACTATAGCTAGTGACACTCTGGCTTGTGCTGTGACATGAAGCAAACGTCACCACTTCAAACGCACTGATGAAATTCAGTTTTAAGTGGGGCTCTCATACCATCACGGGATGATGTATACAGTATATGAACATGGCTAAGGGTTAGATGGATCCCTGGAAATAGCTTCATCTCTGCCCCAGTAATGTACTTGATGGCCTAAAATGACTGTGTGGGTTCAAGCACCACATGCTTCCACCCTTAATGGTGTTTGTGAAGTCTAAACATCCCATTGCTGTCCTGTTCCAATCACTGTTGCCGTCATTTTCTCTCAAGGTACTGCCACGTTTCCCTCCCTCTCCTTTAAAAAGTGACATTTCAAAACAGAACTCAAACACTAATGTATCTTAAAAGGATATGGGATTGGAATGGCTTTAGATTTACTGTTACCGTATGAAAACTTAATAATGTTTATTTACATGAACTCGTGAATACTATTTCAAGTTTACTACAGTTTAGGAAGCATTTAAGTCATAAAAATCTCTGATTTCGCTGTGAATTATTATGCTTTTTGCCATTCCCAGTGTTCCTCATGGCTGCCAAGTGCTCAAATACAGCTGGTCGGTTATGCATGAACAAAGCTCACCGTACCAAATAACATCTCATTGTTATACATATGCTGCACTTGCTTTACTACTACTTGCAATAATTCATAGATCCTTTTTTAGAAAAGAAATATCCACAATATCTAAGGCTGAATTTCACAACCCTTCTTTCTCTATGGAGAACGACAGAGGAGGGTCATGGAGCAAGTTCACAAAACATCTCTGGTCACTAACACGCGTGTTTTTACTTAAAAAAAAAAACCACTTTAACAACCAATGTCTAGGGAAAATAAGGCAACTATTGTGACCCAGAATTTAAATTTGATCATCACTTTGGGCAACTAGTTTGTCTCTTTTTTGTGAAATATAAAATTTAGTACAGTTAAAGAATAAGAGATCTGATTAGTTTTGACATTTCTGCTCTCTATACAAAGTAACATGATGGATGGACCATTAGATACGCGTTATTTATTGGAAAAATCTAAATCTCTCCTGAACGCCACAAAGTCCATGAGGACTAAGGGTGGAGGAGCATTTTCGTTGCGGTGTAATGCCCTGTCAAAACATTTTGTTACTTAAGAGAAATAGAAATGTAGGCAACATTTCTATAGTCTCTATAAAACACAAGCAGCACATACATAAACAATGAAAAGAATTTGCTGTAGAAAATATTCAAACTGCAAGTAACAATTAATAGAAAAACGTACTCCAATTATCTTTCTTTTATTTACTACTTTTACATTGTACAACATAATCAATTAAGATCATGGCGACATAATTCCAATTTGAGTCTGCAGGGAAACATGTCATGTATTTGACCCAAAATGAAGATTCTGTTATAATTTACTCATGCTCATATCATTCCAAACCTGTATGCATTTCTTTCTTCTGCAGAACACAAAAGATATTTGAAGAATGTTGGGGTCCAAACAACATTGGACCCCATTTACTACGGACAAAGAAATACTTTTTTTTGTGTTCCATAGCAGTAAATAATCATCCAGGTTTGAAATGACATGAGCCTAAATGAGTAAATTATGACATTTTTCATTTTTGGGGGAATTATTTTTTTTTTAATTAAAGATAATACGTACATGTCGGTCTGGAACAATCCCTTGTGTTGTGATAAATTCTATGGAAATGTGTCCTGCATTCAGATGGAAACTTGACTGGTCCTGCTTGGAAAAAAAAAAGATTTCAATCATCATGGGTTTTGTGGATTAGATATTCTGGTGAACGAAATCATTCGGCTTTTAATTTCTACTACTACTTAATGTCTACTCAAGCATTATGCCTAATCTCACAAACTCGTAACAAAGAGGATGGTAAAGTAAAGGTGCTGTAAGTGAGTCACTTTTTCACTTGTACAGAACCCAGAAGGAGAATTAGTGCATGCTAACGCTTGACATGCCATCACAAGTGCAGAGACTTAGTGATTCTGATTCTGGCAAAGCCGTTACAAAGTTTCATTGTATAAGCTTCCGGATAACAGATTTTAACACTGATTATTGTAGATGAATAATAACAAAGATTCTGCAATGAATAATCATCTTAAATGTGCTTTTCCTGAAAGAAAAATTGGCAGGAGTACGAAATGTATTTCACAACCCAGAGGCTGTAGAAATAATTTACCTCAGTTAACCTACTGCAGGCGTAACTTATTTGACTGGCTTTATGTTTTATGAGAAAAACTGCAGTTTTAATGAGACATTTAAAAACAGGCCTTTAATGAGAATAAAGAAAGAGGTACTGAATACTGCACAGAATATACTATATTCTGCCAACTACTTTTTAAATAGCAAGTGAACAGAAGCTTTATTTCACAATTATCATTTTAGACATTAGTATGCTCCACTGCTGTCATATGGCCCAGCTACATTTGTCAATGTATCAAGTTGCATGCAAGTCAATGAATCATATCTAGTTATTATCTTGGCCATTTTTGCAATCCAATTTTGTTAAAATAGCCTAAACTTTTGCCAGTCCAATCAAATGATGAGTCAAGAAAGAGATTGGTTGTAGTGCACTGCATTGTGGGATACAATATTTCACAAAGTAAACATGTGGCAAAGGTAGCAGGTCATATGACAAGGTAAATTCACATACTGTGCATGCACCGTATACTATATACACTGCAGAAACAGTAAGAGTATTATATACAGTAAGTATGCTATTCTGAACAGAGCTGGATCACACATCTCGACCTCATCAACAGGACTGCATGAAATATTTTGTACTAAAAAAGATGAAATATATTGAAATGGGTTTTTGTTTACCTGTAAAATGTTCTATAAATTTGTCTTTCATGCTTATGTCTCTTGGGACAATATCTGAAACAAACGGACAGACAAAAAGACAGTGTTATTGTTTTTGTGTTAATGTTTCACCCCTGCCTATTCAGTAAGGCTCATATACCCCTTCATCGACACCAAACCAGAAATGTGTTCTTTAAACTTAAAAAATGCTAGATATTATTTAGGAATTTGACCATTTTGAACTGAACTGAAGTAAGCAATTGATACTTTGGGTTAAACTGAAGCAGTTTGAGAAACATAGAAGCTGTTATTGCATGTAGCTTGATTTGAAGACATTTTATGGATGAAAATAAGAAAAAGCACTGTATTTTTGTGGAGTAGTTAGAGTAAAATTTGCCACTGTATATGGAGAAATACTCCACAACAATTTGTCTCATCCAAATCAAACTTTACATATTTTGTTTGCTTTTCTTTAAAAGAAATCCTGAAATTAGTTGTTTCATTAATTTAATCTGGGACAGTATACATATATATTTTAATTTTACAGTTGTAATTTTAAAGTCTGTTTTATAGGTGTATAACAAAACAAAATGTAAATGTTCCATGTTCCTGCATGGAAAATACATGAGTATCCCTTTGGGTAAGCGTTAAATGAGTTGAACAACACAAAGTCTCTGCCAACTAACATACATTCGCTATTCATCACATCTCAAATGGAAAATGAAGACTTTTTTTGCTGATATAGGCTATAAAAAACACTGCTGTTATATTAACGGATGTGATTCAGTGCATTTAGTCTGGGAATGATTATGTCATCAACTTGCGTCCAGCTCAGTCACTGAATACAATCTCTAGCACATGGCTTGAAGTCATTGTACAAGACTGTTACCTTAGCTATCTATAAAGACATATCCCACTGACTTCTATTATTAGTGATTTTAATAAAGACATTCTTAATGAACCATTTGTCTTATTAATGACCTCCCCAAAACGTTTGGAAAACTGAAAACATTACTTTAATTTGCAGCGGCCCACAATGGTAATTTACAGACAGTCTTGCAATCTGTCACATCTCAAACTCCTAAAAGCTTGTAGTGTACAAATGTGCAACAACCTTTTGGAAAACTTCCCCTCTTAAGATGATGATATAACTGATTATAGTCATACACGTCATGTGTTTGTCTGTGGTCACTACATGCTTGATATAATAAAGATGGAGAGCCCCATTAAAAATATACAATAAATCCCAGATTGATAATCCAGCACTCAGTAAATCAGCTTGAGGCTTGGGGTCCTTGCTAATTATGTACAATCTGTGGCCCGCCCGACCCTGGGATACTTGTCCCCATGTAGTCTATATCACTTCCAGCCTATTGGAGTAAGGAGATTATTGCATGCAAAGTTGTAATGCCTATCAATGTCAGGTCCACAAATCCATGCAGCAGCTAATTTTAACCTGTCTCAGAACATAGGATAACCAAGACTGTGTTATGAATGAGTTCCTCTTTCATTTAAAATACCGGAATTTTCTACATTTATGACGCCTACAAATTCTTCTATTGTGGCCTGTGGGTCATGCTTTTCCCATTTTTAATAAGACAATCATGGTGATGATGCATTATCAAACACCTATTTATATAATTACGGGTCCATACGCATGTTGTCGCACCTGAGTCTTAAGATGACTAACTGTCTATGCTAATGGGCTGTTCTATTCAGAAGGCTACAGTGCAGTTTGGATTATACAAAAGTCCCATGATATCAGCATCAACGCACAATTTAAAACTAGCATGTTTTCACTGGATTAAAATCAGTCTCATTGAAAAACTTTAAAGGCAGTAAACTCAATCAAAGTTCATCAGATCAGCAATAGCAGATGTTTATAGGTGTAATTCTTTCTTTGGCACACGACTTTTGTGTAACAACGCACCACAATCATTTTTGTAAAAATTTTTTTCTAAGACATTTAAATAGACAATTCTGAATCAGCCCAACCAGAAAACTGTCACTGTAAAAATTTAATGAAATTCGTGAAGAAACTATGTAATAGCACGAACTATGGTATACGCAGAGCCGGATTAAATAAATGGACTACACTAGGCAGGCTGTAGTTTTGGGCCCCCCTCCACCTATGTCATTTATGAATTGAAATCTGAAACTTACCAAAGTTACTAATACAAGTTAATTCACATTTTACATAGCCTAGTCTTTGGTTACAAATTGGTTGTTTGTATGCCAAAATAAGTCATGTGTTGTATATTAAACAATCTATCAGACTATTTTTTGATATTCATTATTTATACGTCATTACACGGCTCTATTAAATGCTATTAAATTATCCTCATCTTGTCCATTGGGAGTGTCATTGTTAAGGCAGTAGTACCAGTAAATAACCAATAAGTGTCAGTAAACTATGTAAACAGCTCAAAACATTTTTTTTTTAATATTCACAGCTTAAAAGTTTTATGTCTTCCAGGTCTACATATATTATGTACATTCCCAAACTGTCATTAATAGAGGAAATAATTGGAAAAAGAGGTGAAAAGGGCCAATTGTCAAAATATTATAATTTAATAATGTTTAACTCTAAAGAGTCTGCTGTAGACAAATTAAACGCATGGAGGAAAGACATTCAAGAAGAAATAGAGGAATTTGAATGGACTGAAGCATGTTCAAAGGCGCAAAAACAAATCATAAACATGCAGCTTAAATTATTACAGAATAAATGGTTGACAAGGGTTTATATAACACCTGAAAAACTCAATCATATGTCTAGCAATATTCCTGATATATGTACAAAATACCAAAATTATAAAGGAACTCTAATTCACTGTCTATGGGAATGTTCTTATATACAGAAGTTCTGGAAGGATGTCATAAACTGTTTGTCAGCAGGGCCTGCATTTCGTTTTGGAAAATGGGGGGGAAATCCCCCCTTAGGTGATTCTTTAATTTGAGGGGGGAGTTTAGACTTTTTTTTTAATTACATTTTATCTCCTAAAATGTATGCACTCATTGCATTTTTACAATGGGGTAATTTTGTTCTTAAGAATTTACGCAACACAGGGAAGCTTGATTTCAATCTTTGAATTAAATTGAAAAAAGTAGCACAAAAGTACAATAGAATAAAGATACCTATAAAGAGAAAAGTTTTTGCTAGGTCTCACACCAGTATTCAGAAATAGTACTACATGGACTGAATAAAGTAGGCCTAATCAAATGCAAAATAACACTGTGTTTTAGTCCTGAGAACTAAATTAAATACATAGGATATTAATCCTGATTCCTTAAAATGAAAGCTATGTTTTGTTGTTTTGACAACCAAATTAATGACAGACCACGGCTGCTGTCACTGTAAGAGCTCGTGCACAGATCCTGTATAGCCACTAACATTATACGGTCACGTGCGATGGATGCTTATTGAAGACATAACCGACTGTGTTTGGAGGATACTCACCAAGACCGAAATTGACATAATTGTCGCATGTTTTTGACTGTTAAAGCGATATAATCCACGAAAAATAACTGTTGTTACCCGCGAGCTTGTGAGGCGGCTTGTAGGCCTATGTGTGCAGAAAAAAACATCTCTCAGACAGCGCGCAAAAACATCTCTCAGACAGCGCGCAAGTATAGCCTACCGAATAGTTCAAGATCGCGTGAATGTTTAAACTGGTAAGACTTAAGACGTGCAAATGGTAACTGTAGTTACTCATGATGCAATGCTGGCCCATGCAAATGACAATTCCGTCTACCCCGACTCCGAAACGCGAGTGTATTATCGCCGCATGAACGAGATAGGACATTTGTACATTTTTTTATTTTTGTCCCTCTGTCTGGGCCCCATCCCACCAATCGGGCCCTAGGCACGTGCCTAGTTTGCCTTTGCGTTAATCCGGCTCTGGGTATACGAACTATGCAAACTATGGTATAGCAGAAATGCTAAAATGCCTCTAAACACACCACAAGTCAGCTACTATAACATGTCATGACAAGGAACATTCAGTAGTTGCTGTAAATATAATGATCTACTAAATGATCATGATATTTACTAGTCCAGGCTTCACAGCACAAATGGTAACACTCTTTTAGCAATTACAATGAGTACTTTGAGTATTATTATTCCAGCATGGACAGCTTCCATTACATACAATTTGTACAAGTCAGTTTAATTGGGTTCAATGAAAGACTTCAAAGGTATCAAATTATGTCAGATATAACTAAAGTTATTATGCATGAGGCAAATTTTAGGAAGACAAAATAGTCTTACATGGCTGAAATGCAATCAGGTTTTTACCCACAAAATGCAGGTCATCAGCACAGTTTTCTAATGGCACACATGATTTCTCAAGCTTTTAAACTTGTCTTTGAATAGTCCTTAGATCTTCACCGATGATTTGAGCATTATGTGATCTGTCTAATAAGACCATGAACATTCATGTTTTACCCTCTGCAGATCAAAAGAGTGTCCCTTAATCCAATTTCATATAATTTTTACTGGATTTTTCACAATGACCCCACAGGTTATTTGTTGCTGTCACTGCAATGCAACCAAGAAGACTATGTAAGACAAGACCGTTATGAACAGCTGTCCATGCATTAAGCGATTAAAGCATTAAAAGTGCAGTTGATATGCAGGCAAAAACTCCCACTAACAGGAAGTAGTTAATGCCCAGGATTACATTTGTATCATCACCTGATCTCAAATCAGCTTACCTATTGGTCTGCTGTTGTCCGGCTTGGACAAATGTGCAGTCTTTTCACGTGAGGAAAACTTAACATCTTGAGAGACAGAGTAGAGGCCACTGGTGATGCGTCTGGACGCGGGCTTGTCCCTGATCACTTGCAGGATTAGATTAAGAAGAGTTTTCCTTTCCGTCTCCTTCACCTCCTTGCTGTCCATGCACTGGCTGGAGGTGATGAGCAAAAGAATCATACTCAACAATATGTGCCATCTCTTCTCAGCCCGCATGGCTTTCCAGCCTGATAAACGAACAAAACAAGCGAACATTGTCATTATATCCTCGTACCAAAAGTTCTACGTGCGTAAAACACGCATTCAGACGGCAAAGCAGTGGCGCAGTGGTTCTGCGTTTACGCAGTAGATTCGAGTCCGACCTATAAGTCATGACCTGCAACACTCCTTACAGTAAATAAAGCATAAATAATTAAATAAAACTCCCCTAAGTTTTTAATAAAACGCCGACTAAATGTACATGAAATTACCCAAATTCAACTATTTCGCACTGTTTAAACTTTGAAATCAGAGAAACAATTCAGTTCACTTTACTATAATTATACAGTTTGTACTCACATAAGCAAAATAAATAGCAACTTACGCGATTATATAGCCTATTGGTAGGTGCTTGTACCTCTAATGATGCGGACGCAAAGTTGTCAGAGAAAAATATATCCTCCAACAGTTTCTGCTGTCTCGTGTCTTTCTTGAGAACATGCGTCTTGTTTTTATACGTCAAGTGCGAAGCTTCTTGAATGTAATATCATCGATTTCAGGTGGGTGGCAAATGTAGACATCTTTCTCTTAGGTTTTTTTTTTCTTTCTCAACTCGTGGTCAGTTCCTTTGACATTCGCCCCTCCTTTCGTTTTAAATTCATCACAGAAGTTCAGATAACTATAAAAAGTTGTCTCAAAACTCCTCTCTGAGGTTTATTAAAAGAATCATAGCTGGCAGAGAGCTGGACGCGTAAATGTCCTCGGAGATATCCATTGCGCCACGTCCCCCAGGGAAATGATGGGGAACCTCAAGTATCCATATATCCAAATATACTCGCTTAAATGTAGCTGAGCTCTGAAATTAACGCCTGGATGTTTTGGTTCATGGATGGCCGGGTCTTGTGACTGCACTAAGCGCGCTATCCTGGTAAGCCCTGCTTGTTTCCACCTCCCAACTCTATAGTTTGCACTTGGCTTTGTGCTGGTATTACACGCTTAACGCATAAATTCCAGGGTTCTTAACTTGTGTAGCCTATCTCTACAAGTAAACGCAATCAATAGTCTAATTGGAATGATATTAAGCACGTGGGCAAACTATTTTATGAATTATCACATTGTCAATCTGTTCTCATGCCTTAGTCGAACCTTGGTTATTTCTTTAAGCTTCTTAATATTTCTCTGTAGGCAGCCCCCCATCCGAATGGGGGTCTGTGAAGGTCCTGCAGGGGTCATGTCCTGGAAATCTGGCCAGCCTTCAAGTTTGATAGTGTTTGTTGGTAATGATGTGTCATGGTAATAACATTTTACACTTTCGGGGGAATGAACTGCTAAATTAACCTCAGCATTTTTTAATAGCAAAATATATAAATAATAAAGGGAGAGAATTTAAATTCTAAAATGTTGACTCACTTCTCATTTACATAATAGAAAAATCTTTCATTATAAATTATAATTCAGAATGCATTTGTAGTCTACTATAGCCTAAAATAAATAAAAATGCACATAAACCAATCAAATGTAAGTGTTTACAAAAAACAACAACCAAACAAACAGACACTAAAAATAGTTTAAAGCTGTTATAATCTAGCCTTTAAAACTAGAATTGGTGCCAATAATGATCTATCCAGGGGATCCCTAAAAGTTGAAAACACCTTCTCGGTTTGATTTATTTATAAGTAAATCAAAAGGCACAATTTCACACAGCTCTTGCTGCTCTTACAGGGATGTCACTGAACCTGCTCCTCATATGGGAATTTGAAGGAAACGGCATTTTCCTCTCTTGACATCAATATGGCTTCATGCTGATAGGAACATAAAAAAAAATATTTTCAGTTAGTCACTTTTGCATGAGTAGCCTACATTTTAAGCTATGCTTTACTTTTAAAGTAACCATTTAACTTTACATATTAAAGTGGAACACGTAATCAGTGCCATGATACCCTTTAACCTAATACCAAAAACATGATTATTGGAATGCGGTAGGCTACTTACCACCACCATTGGATCGTTCTTATACACTAAATAGGCTACATACTTACACTGTGTGTTTGAAAGAAGGATTGTCCAATGTTATGCAGTGTTTTTAACGTCAAGTTCCCAGCCTTTCAGATAAAAAAAGGCAATGAATAAGAACGAATACAAAGATCATCACTGATAACATCAGATTACTGGCGGGAAATTTGAACCTCCAGCAGACGCGCACGAGAGATGGTTCACCTCACGATGACACACTTGTGATTGGCTGAATGTTAAAGTAACTAATACCAGAGAACACGTGCAATGTGTTTAAAAAAAGTGACAGAATCACCGTCGTCTAAAAGTTGGGTCTGCTACGCCCCAGATAATATGTATTAATGTCTTATGCCTCATGATGAGTCATGAACTCTCCTCGCCGGCTAAAAAAATATTGTGCTTGGCGCCATCAAGCGGTGTGTTCTTAAACTACATGTAGGCCTTATACAAAAAAGCTTTAGGTAAATAGTTTTGCTTAAAGCATTTTATTTTTCTATAATAAAGATTATTCTTGAATCTAACTCTTTGTGTCTAAATATATATAGGCCTATATTTTTTTAAAGGGTATTAATGCCTCGTGAACTCTCCTCGCTGGCTATAAAAAAAATATTGTGTTTGGCGTCATCAAGCGGTGTGTTCTTAAACTACATGTAGACCCACAAAAGCTTTAAGTAAATAGTTTTGCTTAAAGCATTTTATTTTACGTAATAAAGATGGTTCTTGAATTTAACTCTGTGTATCTAAACGTGTATTAAATACTGATTTAAATTTTAGGAATTTTCCAACCAGGGCTGCCTGCACACAAGAGTAGCTGCACATGCCATTCGTAAGGTGTTTCATTGTTATGTTCCCCCCCTTTTTTGTAAGGTGTTTCTTAAATCGCCTCGTTCGCATTTGGGGCTAATTAGTTTGTACTAATTCTACTGTTATTTTTTGGTCCCACCACTTGAAGGCAGAACTTCCAATTGAAGGCAGAATTCTTAGCTATGACTTTTGCCTTTTTACCTTCAAGAACCCTTCAAATTTATAAACAAGTGGCGTTGAAAATTTGTCTTGTTTGTTGCTGTTGATGTTTCAATTTATTATGGTCAACGGTAATAAATTATAGATTTCCACTATTATATTATATATTCATTATATTATATTAAAGGGAATGGAATAAATACGGATACAACAAACTATACAAATGATATTTTATCTGATCGTATTTATTTGTTTATTTTTGCCAACATCATCATGTGTACAGGAATGATGCCTGTTGGGTAAACAAAACCATGGGTAAAACCAGAGGAAAACGTTGATGTAATTCATACCCGTTCGACATTTGATCTTCTTCCGTTCTGCGTAAGCGTTACCGTAGAAACAAGTTGACAACAACTTTCAGCCAAGTTAGTCAGACGTGCACACGAATGGCTGCTGTAGAAATGTGTTTATTTCAAGATTCACTTTACTTGTTTTCGGAAGTGTTGTTCTAGCTGTTAACTTAATCTTTAACTCAGAAAATTGATGTTTTAACTAGCTACAGTCAGACTTGAACATCCTGCGATTCGGAGGAACCGTTTAGCGAGTTTTATCAAACGATGTCGCACAGGTTTGTTGGCTAAAGTCATAGTAAATGTGCTTTCAAATGTGATTTCAGGGAAATATTGTCTAAAAAAAAAAATGAAATTGTCGCCGTCTTGCTATGAATTTAGCACTATATTTTGTAAAATCTCTGTCAGTAATTCTTAATATTTTTTAAACATAAATATTATGTTTTATCTAAGTTTAAGATAATATTTAATTTTATTAAATGATTAATACCTTAGCTTGTTCACAACAATCCAATGAGTAAGACACAATTTACCTCCAGCAGCACATACAATAAACTCTGGTCTGAAGCTCACGAGGAGCTCAGCTGTTTGTTGGACCAAGAACTCCCAGACGAACCTCTCCGCCCTGAGAGAGACAGAGTGGTGTTCTTCCAAAGGATTGCCACCTTGTACGTCTGCTATGCTCAGATCTTCAGGCAGCTGGACGAGGCCTATGACCAAAGTGTTCACCCCCAAAAGAGGCGTGCGATTAGGCAGGTGCTGGAGGGTGTGATGGGTCGTGTTCTGGAGCTCAAGAACGAAATGGTGGAAAAGGAATTTTCAGAGTACCACTATATGGATGACATCATTCAAGACCTGAAATTAACCCCTGTGAGTTTGACTAGAGTGTAACTTATGCTATAAACAAATTTTGAAGTGTATTTAATCTATAAATCATCATTTCAATCTCACATTTGTCAAAGGAGGACCTTGAGATTCCAATTCCCAGGTATTTCATTCACGAGCGAAACAAAGTGCTGCAGGACAGAGAAAGATTGTTTGCTGCTACATTAAACCAAATGGATGTTACAAAAAAGACAGTAGTAAGTTAAATTGCTTGTTTCATCATAAACGAAAATAATTGGATTGTTTCATACTCTAACATGACTTCTCTTGCCTCTCCCAGCCTAATGTAATGCGTATGTTGACTCTGGAGAGGGCCATTTTAGTCATCCAAGTGGCTGAAAGAGCACGGCAAGGCCGACTGAGGGCAAAATTCATGAGGGAGATCCATAAAGACTCTGAGAGACAGAAGAAAGCTGACGAACAAGAGTCAGTAAGCACTGACCAGGCTGCAGTTTGTATCCAGAAGGTACAATATACTATTGTGTCAACACAAAATAGTTATAATTTAGTTAATATATGACTATTAGGAATGCAGTACATCATTAAAATCTTTATTTAGGTGTGGAGAGGCTTCATGCAAAGGAAAATGACAAAAAGGCTGCGTGAAGAGGAAATGATATTTCTTGGAATGGTAAGATATTGTGTACACTACTGTTCGATAAGTTTGGGGTCGATAATATTTTTAAATATTTTTGAAAGAAGTCTCTTATGCTTGCCTAGGCTGTATTTATTGGATCAAAAATACAGTAAAAAGAGTAATATTGTGAAAATATATCTACAATTTAAAACTGTTATCTATTTTAATATTTTTTAGAATGTCATTTATTCTTGTGATGGCAAGCATTTTCTTCTGATCCTTAAGAAATCATTCTAATATGCTGACTTAGTGCTCAAAAATAATTTATTATTATTACCAATGTTGAAAAAAGTTGTGTTGGTTAAAGGGATAGTTCACCCAAAAATGAAAATTATGTCATTATTTACTCACCCTCAAGTTTTTCCAAAACGGTATGAGTTTCGTTCTTCTGAACACAAAAGAAGATATTTTGAAGAATGTGGGTAATCAAACAGTTGATGGACCCCCTTGATTTCTATAGTAAGGAAAAAAAATACTATGGAAGTCAATTGGGCCCATAAATTGACATTCTTCAAAATATCTTTTTTTGTGTTCAGCAGAGGAAAGAAATTCATACAGGTTTTGAACAACTTGAGTTTAAGTACATGATGACATAATAATTCTGTGGAAACCGTGATATAATTTTTTCATGCATAGATGAATAGAACAGCATTTATTTGAAATAGATTTTTTGTAACAATGTAAAAGTTTTTTATGGTCACTTTTGATCAATTCAATGTGTCCTTACTGACTAAAAGTAATCATTAAAAAAAAAAAAAATCTTACTGACCCCATATTTTTTAATAGTTGTGTGTTTACCCTTTATATTGTATGGTACTTTACATGACATGCAAAACACATTAACAAAGGTATGTGCTTTGTATTGATAGTCATAAATAAAGATTCATTCTGATTCTACAGCTTGACTACATGTTGAGTATGCCACCAGTAGATGGAACTCTAATACCGTTTCATGTGATTCTATGGCCGTGTCATCTTCAGGCCATGGATCCAAAACTGTCCTATCCATCCCAAAACGAGCTGGCTGCCCAGAACAACAAGGCCAACAGGCACACCAGGCAAGAAGAACATGAGGATGACTATCAGAAGTCCATCGAATCTGTTATTTATCAGCTCAGGGACGTGGAAGGCCCAGAAATGAAGGAGACCATGAAAGATCAGATCAGACAGTGGTTCATAGAGTGCCGGTGAGTGGGATCTCTTTCCAATGTTTGCACACAACCATGAATCACCATAAAATCATCATATAGGTTTATGTCAAACATCACATGAACAAACAGGTCTCATTGCATCCGCTTGTCGGAGAAAGTGTTAATAGCAGTATGAACTGAAAGTGATATCTTTGGACTTTTAAGGTAATCAGCTAACCTATCTAGTTTTTTTGTTTTAGTGAGAAGAATACAAATAAAAAAACTTTTAGATATCAATCTGCATATGTGATGGACATGGGTTATGCTCATCTATGGTTGCTCCTTTGAAGTCCTCTTGAGTAAAACAGCTCTATATTTAACAAAGCACATACAAAAGACCTAAACTGCAAGCAATGCGACCTGTTGTACAGAATACTGAAGTTTGTTGCGTATAACACCCATTACCTTAGGGTTTTACTGAGCATATTTTAACAACATTTAACATGAGTACTTGTGAATAGTGATGCAACAGGCTCATTTCCTGACTACCCAGAGGAGGAGGATGGAGGTTCAGCTCTTATATTCGCAGAAAAAACACCTGAGGAGGTAAACATGTTCACATAAGTAGTACATGTCAATATATGTTCATCTTTGACCAAAAACTATGTATAGAAAAGGCTCAGAATAATAACATTTTTCTGGGATGTTCTTTATCCATGCTTTTTTGTACCGTGATCAAATGAATTTGGAATATACCGTATGAAGTGTTTGTCATGTTTTCATTGACAAAATCTGTCATGCCCATGTCTGGATGGAAGCTGGCTGAAGAACTGGCAGCAAAGGAGGAGGATGATGCCAACAAAAAGCCAAAGGGCAAGGAGGAGATAAAAGAAAAAGGAAAGAAAGGGAATGTCGAAGACGAGGTAAGAATTGAGGAGAGGGCTTAAAGTGACAGAAAACCAATGAAAAAATTGTAAACCGGAAAACACTGAAAAGAACATCACTTAAGGCAGGATGAGTACCAAGTATGACTACTGTACTTCTCATTGAGTGTAGTTTTCCTGTTTTTTTCTGATATTTTACATTTAACTGGATTGTCACAGGAGGAAGAGCCTGGACTGAAGATGCTACCATCTGCCTATCTGGCAGATCTTGAGAGGGAATACAAGACATTTTCTGGCAAGGAAAATTGAAAAATGAAACATTTATGTGTTACAATATCAACATATCAGTGTCAAGAGAGAGGGAGTGACTGTCTCATCTGATCTGCAGAGGTTTGGAAAAACAGAAACGAGTCCAAGAACTTTAGTCAAAGGCACGAGCTGGAGCTGATAAAAGAAGAGAAGAGAAAAGAGATTGAAGTGGAAATAAGAAAACAGGTGACTGATGGTTCATTAAATGTCTTATAGCTTGTAAAAGATGGTTACTGGTGTTGAACTGCTCTTCGTGTATGTACTGTTTTTCATTGGCTGCCGTTTTTCTTTTCAAAGTTTCCTTATGATCATACATTTAAGGCCACATGTTCCTCACAATTATTGTCATTTTTATTAACGTTAATCCTAGCTTTTAGAGACGTTGGTTTTTGTTGCTTGTTCAGGTGGATGAACTGATGAGACAGGAGCTGGCTAATTGGAAGCTGGCTGTGGATAAAGAAAAAAGCGGAAAGGGCAAGGGTGCTGCAAAAGTACAGTAAACCCCTTATGTTTACATGGATTTATTGAACATCAGAGAGATTGCCTGGATGTCTTATGTTACACATTGTAAATGAAGAAACTGAAAATGATGTTGCCTCTGCTTGCAACACTGGTATTATACTGTCTTTATGTACATTTTGTTTCTGACTACGCAGAAAAAGAAGGCATCAAAAGGCGGAAAGAAGAAGAAGAAGGACAAAGACCTTACAGCCGATAGGTTTTTTTAGTTATTGTTTTAGTTGTTTGAAATTTTGCTTTTGGAAGTTTGGAATTCTCCACCATTAAAGGAATAGTTCATGCCTTTAATTACTACATGTTTCACACCTGGCTTGAATTTCTTTCTTATATGAAACACAGAAGGATTAAATTCAAATAATTGTATCGGATGTTCATTTTCATGCCATATACTGTATGATGACTAAGGCTTTCAACTTTCAAGCTTCCAAAAACACACAAAAGCACCATAAAAGTGGTCCATACTGTATGATTTCTGCACTTTATTTAAAATACTTTAATATACAGTATAACACACTTTTATGATACTCATTCAATTTCAATACGTAAAAATGCCAGTTGTGTTCCACAAAAGGAAGAAAGTACAGGTACAGGTTAAATACAGGTTACACGAGTATGAGTACATAAGTATAAAATGAGAATTTAATTTTGTGTAAAGTTTTCCCTTTAGATGTTAAATAAGTGGTCAGATTTTCCTAAAATAAATGAATACTTTTATTCATTAAATTGATCAAAAGTAACAGTAAATATATTTGCAATCATTACAAAAGATTTCTATTTCACAAAAACTGTTCTTTTGAACTATATATTGAACTATAACAAAGAAACATTGATAAAAATGATAAGAAATGTTTCTTGAGCAACAAATCAGCATATTAGAATGATTTTTGACACTTACGAATGGAGTAATGGCTGCTGAAAAATGCTGCTTTTTAAAATTTAAATTGTAAAAATACTTCACAACATTACTTTTTTACCGTATTTTTGGTGAAATAAATGCAGCCTTGGTGAGAACAAGACACTTAAAAACATTTGAAAAAATCTTACCGCCACCAAACCTTTGAATGTGTATATTGACAGGGTTTCCGCGGGGTCTTAAAAGTGTAAAAAAGTCTAAAATTTCAAAATCACAATTTAAGGCCTTAAAAAGTCTTAAATTTGCTAGAGTATTGTGTTCTAGGTCCTAAATCATTTTAAACGGCTCTTAATTTTCCTACTTCCTCCCACAGCGCTTTGGAATGTTTTTTTTTTTTATTGCGTGGTGTTATAGTTCCTTATAGTTATAGTTCGCTAGTCCAAATATAATTTGCTGTATTACGACTACAAAATAGACCAACATGCAACAGCCAATCAGCTTTGTGCATCCATCTAAGCTGTCTTCAGTACTGTTCAGTTTCAATAAATTAATTTACTTTGCAAGTAATTTTGAGACTCTGCGTTTCCTTTGTACGTTTTTTTTTTATGTCGTGATATAGGTCTTAAATTTAATTCATAATGGTCTTAAAAAGTCTTAAATTTGACTTTGTGAAACCCTGATTGAACTCTATGTTAATTTAACTACTTTTTTTTTTTTTAGGACCACCGAGTCACTGTTTGAAGAGCTGGTTGAACAAGAATTGCTGAAAAAGGCAGAAAATGTTAAACTAAAAGATTATCTTGGTAATGTTTCAGTTTATGGTAAAAAAAGAGAAATAAACATTTCTTCTGTAATGCTTGTTTGGCCCTTTCAGAAGTTTAAATGGGTTCATAAATTTATAAAGGCCTACATGTATATACAATTTACTAATCATACTCACAACCATTATAACACATCTGGACACATCTGCTCTCATTAAAGGTGACTATAGCTACCTTGGCACAACTCTACGACAGTCTGATATTGAGCCTATGCCGTCATTATCTGATGTTCGGCAAGTTGTAGCGCTTTATGCTGTTTTACCATTAGGTGAGTCAATTAATCGCTCTGGATGTACATATTTTTACTTAAGAAATGCCACTTCAACATACAGAACATACATACAAACTTCTTCATGTGTTGGCTATATATGGCCAGCTAAAAAAAACAAAACATTTCCTTGTTCTATACTAGGTTCCCAAGCAGTTCATGAGAAGGCTCCCCTGGTAAAGAGCATCTTGCTAGTAGGGCCATCAGGGGTGGGTAAGAAAATGTTGGTCCATGCAATTTGCCAGGAGACAGGGGCCAATCTGTTCGACCTTTCACCTTTAAACGTTGCCGGAAAATATCCTGGCAAGAGTGGATTGCAGATGATGCTGCATCTGGTGTTTAAGGTAAAGTTTAGTTTGATATTGGCCTAAATTTGTAAAACTGACCTGCTAAGTATTGATATTTTGATGTACTCTGTATTCGGTGCAGGTTGCCAGACTGATGCAGCCCTCTGTAATATGGATTGGAGATGCTGAAAAGATGTTTTACAAAAAAGTACCAAAAGATGAGAAGGAGGTAAAGAGTGTAACCTACTTGTGATCTGTTTAGTGGTGAAATGAAAATTAACGAGATGTTTTAATTCTGCATAAACAGTTAGATCCAAAGCGTCTGAAGAAAGATTTGCCCAAAATCCTCAAGTCCATCAAAGGAGAAGATTGTGTTTTAATCGTAGGTACGACAAATGATCCACACAGTGCAGACCTGAAATCCTTGTGCAAATTCTACAATAAGATCATCCTCATACCTCGACCGGACTATGCATCAAGATATGGTAAGCTAATTTTCTAGATTTTTGTCAGCAAATAGCAAATCATTAAGTGGTGAGGCTTTATATATTATGAGATGTGTTTGTGTGTGTATACAGTATGTATGTATTTTAGGCTTACCAATGTTGCATTTATTTTATAAAAAAAATAAAAACAGTAAAAACAAATAGTGTGAATCTATTCCTGTGGTGGAAAAGCTGGATTTTCTGCAGCCATTATGCCAGTTTTCAGTGTCACATGATCCTAAATCCTTCTTATATTCTTCTTTGATGCTTAAAGGGACATTAAGTAAGAATTACTCCCATCTAGCGGTCAAATTGTATTTTGCATCCAAACGAATTGTGCTCTCCAGCGCCTCGCGTTTTCAAATGCATGTTGCATCTACGGTAGCCGTTATGTACCAAAAAGCTATGCCAGGATGTCTTCTAATAGCACTTCGTCGAGTGTTCCTTAGGGTGAACAGGTTTGTTATTTCAAACAAACTTCAAATTGACACAACGAACAAACGAATGTTACAGTATGAAGTAATGAGTGTCAAAAACATGAACTATTGTAATCAGTAGTTATGCCTTGTTTACTCGTTATATTAAGTTCATGCGTTGTTAGATATCATCATCAGATGATTCAACAGTAGGGAGAGCAAGAATTAGAGGTAGAGGAAGAGGACAGAGAGGCAGTGGATCAGTGGTATCTAGGCGAGGAGGTGGACGACGAGGAAGAGGAGGAGAGCGAGAGTCAATACAACGACGACAAAGATGCCCGGCAGCTACAAGAGACGATCTTGATAGAATTGAAAGTTTCCAAAGGCAGAGAAGAGAAGCGACCGAGGCTTTCAGTTACATCACGCTGGCTCTGAACGAAAACGCGTTGTGAAAACGCGTTTGCGTACTTTTTGTCCCTCTCTGCTATTATAGTTTTTCAAGATGGCGGAACTACATGGAAGCCTCCGTGGACTTACCCGTCCCATGTATTTAAATATAATAAATTCTTCGTTTACGAGGATAAATCAGATAATTGGCAGAGGTATTTGTTCACCATTGGGGACATATTTATGAATAAAAATATTGATTTTAGAATATAAATTACCTAAAAAGTTACTTATAGTCCCTTTAAGAAACATTTCTTATTTTTATCAACGTTGAAAACAGCTGCTTAATATTTTTATGGAACTCATGATACATTTTTTTAGGATTCTGAATAGAAAGTTCAAAAGAACAGCATTTATTTATAATAGAAATCAATTCAGTGTCACTTTTGATCAATTGAATGCATCCTTGCTGAATAAAAGTATTAATTTCTTTAAAAAAACAAATCTTGCTGACCTTAAATTGTATATCTAAATAATAGTGTATATATAATAAGCAAAATTTCAGTGTTTCCAATCATACATCTGCATATTTTCACAGTAATGTGGAAAGAGCTGATAAAAAAGAATAGAGGAGAATTGACCAGCGTCCTGGACCTCAGTTCTCTGGCAAAGATTTCCGATGGCTACACACAGGGTCACATGGTGCAGGTGGTACGTAGCATCTTGACTGAACGGCGCATTCAGCAGTTGCCTAAACGTCCACTAACTGCTTCAGAGTTTGTGCCTCCACTTGCTAGAATTGACCCAGTGTTTCAGGAAGAAGAAGAGTCGCTAAAAGTAAGTATAATCTCAAGCGGGCATTGCTTCCCACTGCACATTGAAGTTGATAGCGAACTTACTTAGGCAATAACCTGAGAGGGAAACGACCCTCATGATATTCATTTTATTTCCAGTCTTCACTTTTTTTTCTTCTTAACAGAACTGGTATGCCAAGACTCCCCTTGGAAAGAAGAGAATTAAAGCTGCCTTAGGGAAAGAGGGTGATGAAGAGTCCCCAAAAACAGGAGGCAAAGGTGGCAAGAAGAAAGGAAAAAAGTAACAATATAAGAGTTAACATGATCAACCACAGTAGGAGATTCCCTGCTTTGACCAATAAATGCATCGATTTGCTCATGCCATCATTATCTTATGATGATATGCAAACCTTGACATGGCTCCCATTTTGATGGTCCACCGCTTCATTAGTTCTAAAACACAATCTGCCCTGAAAATGTATATCTAAAGGGATAATACCCTACTGTTCAAACGTTTGGGGCCGGTGAGTCTCTTATGCTTACCAAGGCTGCATTTATTTTAAATTAAAAATACAGTGAAAATAGTATTATTATGAAATATTAAAATTTAAAATAACCGATTTCTATTTTAAGAATTTTAAAATGTAATTTATTGCCTGTGGTGGCAAAGCTGAAGTTTCAGGAGCCATTGCTCCAGTCCCCAGTGTCACATGATCCTTCAGAAATCGTACTAATAAGCTGATTTGATGCCCAAGAAGCATTTCATCAATGTTGAAAACAGTTGTGCAGTTTAATATTTTGTGGAAAAAGTGATACATTTTGTCAGGATTCTGTGATGAATAGATCGTTCAGAAAGAACAGGATTTATTTGAAATAGAATGTATTTGTAACATTTTTAAATTCTTTACTTTCAATGTAATGCATCCTTGCTATATAAAAGTACAAAAAACAAACACACTTACTTTTGAAAGGTAGTGCACAGACAAACCTAAACATCTAAATTCAAGTATTGTGTAGATATTCAAGCTGCAATTTGCTGGCGAGACCTCCGCAAGTGCACCAGTCTGCTAAAAATGTATTTGTGATTTTTATTTTGTATTTGTATTTTTTAAGTGAAGCTAACAAGTTTCCCTGCATAAGAATTCTTCCCTGTGTCTGCTGTGGGATGTTGGGGTCCATACATAGAGGTGAAAAGACAGTATGTGCTTTAGATGTGTCAAGGACAACTAATGGGAGAAGGGGATTTTGTAGCCCCAGTTAGCCATGTGGATCTGTGATTGGTGTGGGCTGAAACTGAGACAGCCCCCAGACTAGGGTTTAAAGGATTATCTCAGATCAACAAATGGACAGGCACTCTGTCAAAGAAACACATCTCAGTGCTGGTAAACATGTAGATCTGCATATTTCATCAAAGTAGAACTTAATGTATGTGATTTCACAAAGTTAGAATTGAGGTTTTGGTGCTTCATTTTACTTATGATTTTGATGCAAAGCAGGAACAAGCTGCACAATAGCATCAACGTCATTGACATCCTGAAGGTCATGCTGTTTTCGCTCTCTCTAAACTCATGTGCCAACTGTGTCATGGGTTTGGATGGATTCTATGGATTGAATTTAGCCAAATCGCTTTACGTTTATATATATTTCTAAAGCATGATTGAAAAACACTGTTGCAAATGATTTATGCGTCTATTGATCGTATCTACTTCTATTAATTCAAATGATATGTTCAAATTGAACTGCTAAGAATTATAATAATGGAGTCCAAAGCAATATAGTAGTGTGAGCACTGAGCAGTAAGGTGATTTCGAGTTGATTTATGGCTCTCGATAAATCTGTTGTCAGCAGGGTGGAGAGAGACAAAACCAAAGGACATGTGAAACTAGCAGAGATGGGCTCCAAACAAGGACCTGTGAGCTGTTCAGCTGTTTTGTCAAGTTCTAATTTCACCTAACACATCCTCACATGGTTCTGGTTCCTTAACAAATGACTATTTATACGGCGTCTTCGGTCCATCAGTGATATCACATCCCCGTCACTTTGAGTTGAGACCACTTGTACACATGCATTGTGGATGTCTGCAACTCCTTTGACAGACTTTGCACCTGCAAACTGCAACAGGCTTTCAGGTTGATTCAATGGAAACAGGTAAAAGTTCAGTTTTGAAGGTGAGGTGCATAATTTCTTTCATCGCCAAACAGAATACAGACAGATTTCTAACACTTCCTCCTTTCTGTCTATCATTGGTTGGCAGAAACAGGTAGTTCCTCACCCAAACTCATGCCATGGTTGAGCTAATTATTATGTCCAGCCATTTGGAGTATAAAATCAAATCAATTCTGTTTGATGCTGCTATTAACATAAAAATGTCACTATAAATATCATCTATCAAGATAACTCAGGACAAATATGTCCACTGACAGATGTTCAAATTTGATAATGCAACGTGCTTAATAGACAAAAAAAAAAAAAGTCTCAAATAATTCTTGAATTATTTCAATTGAGAATATGCATGTTGAGACTTCTTTAGTTGTCAGAATGAATCCTGTTCTTTTCACATGAGAGCTTGAATGCCTCTTACCAAATCTGCACAGTCTTCCAGTATGGGCATTCAGATCTAACAAGTGATTTCACAGCTGAATGACAGGATCTTTTAATCTCCCGTGACCTTTCCAACTCAGTTGTATTGACATCTCTCAGAGAAATATGATTTATGAACTCAGGAACCTGTGCTACAGTGAATAACTTCTAGTCAGCACAACGTTATTTAATAAAAGGAAAATATTCATTCTCTGGGAATCAACTTTGAATCAAGCCTGAGAATTTGTTAAGGGATACATAGTCAATTAAGAGATATAATAAATAGGCTAATGAACCAAACCATCCTTTGTGAAAGGTATGGTTGGTTTTCTGTGTATGAAAACAATGCTAGCAGGCAGGACTTGCTCCACGTAGCCAAGATGTTTCTATCTTTATGTATAATGACGCACAGCTATTTTGGAGATATGTCAGCTGTTTGGTATTAGCCTTTGGGAAAGCTGGAAAAAAAGAAAAACACTTTCAGCTGCTTGTCTGCCAAGGGAAACGGGATAGCACACTGACCTGGGTATCTTTGGTCAAAGTTTGGAGGATAATCTTGAAGGAATTTATGTGAACTACAGAAAAGCCTAGGCGGACTTTGATGTTTTCTGGTATTTATGTCATTAGTTTCAAATATTATGGTTTTAAGGGTCTTTTATGGACTTTAATGTGAGGGAAATGCCAAATTCAGCTAATGGTGAGTGGAATGGAAGATCCGTTTGTTCTTCTAAATGTCTGGTCTGTATGAATGTTTTTCTCACGACTGATTTTAAATAGTTTAAATACCCAGTTTTCTGGTGCATGATCTTCAACAACAGCAACAACAACAAACAATTTGATGAAGTCTAATCTAATGTCTCTAGTTTTATAAGTTCCCAATTTTTTTATTTGACTATAGTCTGATTAATACAAAAAAAAGCTATGAAATTCATTATTTATTCCATGTTTTTAATCTCAAGGATGCAAGGATGGTGTCATGTTTCAACGCATTATATAGGCTACACTTGAGGCAAACTATTAATTGAGCAATTGTGACATGCTGGGACAACTGGGAGAGGCGTTTGTTTGTAATGTGAGAAAGAAGTGTGCAGGGAGTTAGTCTGTCTTTGTTTGATTTAGACAATTTTCAGTTGTATCGGCACATGGACATAAGTTCTCCATATAAACTAGACTGGCAGAGACATCAGTGCATGCCAATGAATTAGGCCTACACGGAGTGTAAGAGCATATCATTTCTGTCAGTTTCATATTTCTTAGCCAGGCACAGGTTGTATTCACTATTAAGATCTGCTTCTGTGTTACACAAGTGTTTTAGACATAAAATTAGACACATGTCATGAATGCATGCAGTATTCATTTATTAAGTACAAAATTAATAAATGAATACATAAATTATGAAAATTCGGAAATAACAACAATAAGCATATTTCCTTTTCAGTCTTCATATTGTGGATGAGTAACAAAGGACACTTTTTTTTTAGTGCAACTGGAGTAGTAAACTTGAAGTTGCTGGGCATTCCTAAAGGCTTGTGAGAGTAGGCTAGCCTACAAGGTGCTATGGCATGTAAGAATAATTTCTTAATTAAGCATTCTGAATATTTTTATATCGTCATGAACTCATTATATATTTTATACTAGCACTGTACTACTTAGCAGTCCCTAAGTGACATTCGGGGGACTCTGAGACATTCACGTGAGTTTTGGCGCGAACACGATCAAAGGAAATATAGAAATCATGAGCACGAGACAGGTTGTCGTGCTCGCGCGAAAGATATAGTTTCCCCCGCAAATGTCACTTTAGGGGCTCTGTAGTAAGGCAGTATTTGTTAAAAAAAAGAAGATAATTCCTCTATTTTTGTCTAAAGTGAATAGAATTCAATTGGTGAAAGGGCTAGAAGATGTGACGCTGTGTGAGAAAGAAGTCTGTACATTTGAGGTGGTCCTCAGCCATGCGTACGTCCAGGGTGAATGGACCAGGAATGGACTCCCACTTAAATCCAGGCCTGTGTGTCGAATTGCTATGCAGGGGAAAAAACATACACTCACCCTGACGCGGGTCACGGTTTCTGACATGGGCGTCATCAGCTTCAAGGCTGAAGGGATCGAAAGCTCAGCTATGCTGACAGTCACAGGTAGGCTAACGTTACCACCAATACGCAACCTGTCTTTAACCCTGTAAAACCTGACATATGAAATACAAATGGGATTATTATTATTTTTTAAATGGAACAATATTGAAGCTTTAGAATATGTAGCCTACATACCCTGGCCCTTGCACAATCTGCAAAAATGCAAAATGTTAATTTTAATAAAATAAGAGAGATCATACAATGTGTTATTTTTTATTTCTGTCCTGAATAAGATATTTTACATTAAAGATGTTTACATATAGTCCACAAGACTAAAAGAATAGCTGAATTTATGACCCGTTCAAAAGTTTATATACCCTTGAACATCTTTTATGTAACATATGTTATTCAGGACAGTACTACATAAAATCAACATGCATTTTGTATGGACCCTCTTATATATACATAAGTTTTTTTTACAAAGCTTTTTTTGTGGGGAGAAAAACGATGCAATGCAACAGATTGAGAGATGTACAAATAAACATTCCTCAAAAGATGTACAGTATCAAATTTGATGTACAGTATTATATTAAAAACTCACATAATAACTTGATTTTTCTAAAAAGTGATGTAGGGATACTCAAGTAAAACCTAAGTTGCTTCAGTCCAACAAGTGTGCATCATAAAATATTACAAACAATATAAAAAGTTATTTTTAAATTTACTGTATACAAATCAGTAAAGATTTCAGAGGGAAAAAAAGACATTTACAACAACTTGAAGGGGACTTTTTAGAATTATACTAAAAGGCCTTTCAATTGCCCAAAAAAAAAAAGATCCCCTGATGATTTTGTAAGTTTCCCCACTTACAAAGAAATAAAGGGTCTATCATTTTTATGGTAGGTTTATTTTAACGGATAGAGACAGCATATCAACCAAAAAAATCCAGAAAAAACACTATAACATTATAAAGGTTATAAATTGATTAGCATTTGATCAAGTAAAATAAGTATTTGATCCCCTACCAACCAGCAAGAATTCTGCCTCCCACAGATTGGTTATGTGCCCATGTGGAACACAGATTAGTCTTGTCACTTTAAGAAAGTACTCCTAATGTCAGCTCGTTATGTGGATAAAAGACACCTGTCCACAGAATCTGTATCTTCTATTCCAACCTCTCCACTACCATGGGCAAGACCAAAGAGCTGTCAAAGGACATCAGGGACCAGATTGTAGACCTGCACAAGGCTGGAATGGGCTACAAGACCATCAGCAAGAAGCTTGGTGAGAAGGAGAAAACTGTTGGTGCCATTTTTCGGAAATTGAAGAAATGCAAAATAACCATCAATCGCCCTCCCTCGGTCTGGAGCTCCATGCAAGATCTCGTCTCATGGGGTAAGGATGATCATGGGAAAGGTGAGGGATCAGCCCAGAACGACACGGGAGGAGCTTGTTAATGATCTCAAGGCAATTGGGACCACAATCACCAAGCAAACCATTGGTAACACACTATGACAATGACCCAAAACTTACCGCCAAGGCAACAAAGGAGTGGCTCAAGAAGAAGCACATTAAGGTCTTGGAGTGGCCTAGCCAGTCTCCAGACCTTAATCCTATAGAAAATCTGTGGAGGGATCTGAAATTTTGAGTTGCAAAGCGACAGCCAAGAAACCTTTAGGATTTAGAGTGGATCTGTAAAGAGGAATGGACCAACTTCCCTCCTGAGATGTGTGCAAACCTGGTGACCAACTACAAAAAAAGGTCTCACCTCTGTGCTTGTCAACAAGGGTTTCTCCACCAAGTAAATGATGTGTTGCTTGGGGATCAAATACTTATTTCACTTACTGAAATGGAAATCAATTTATAAACTATATATAACGTGTTTTTTTTCTGGATGTTTTGGTTGATATTCTGTCTCTATCCATTAAAATAACCCTACCATAAAAATTATAGACCCTTCATTTATTTGTAAGTGGGCAAACTTACAAAATCATCAGGGGATCAAAAAACAGTTTGTTTGTTTTTAGCAAAGATTTGATCATGTTAATTCAAAGGCTGTAGAAATTTGCATATAAAATGATACATTAGGCTTTAGAGGGTTAATGCAATATAAAGTAATTTATCTGTGAGATAGTGGTAGTAATGCCTCAGATCTCAAATGATTTGGATAATGTACATTTACAGTAAAGAAGTGTTTTTTGTCACTTTAAATGTTACCAAACAAGCTGCCTGTGATAGCAGTTTGCTACTATCCTGTTTCCTTTCTCTCAGCCAGGGATATAAAGATTGTGAAGGATCTTCAGAATGCCAGTGTGACCGAGAGGGAGAGTGTGACATTTATCTGTGAGGTCAACTGGGAAGATGTGGATGGGAAGTGGTACAAGGACGACAGCCGGTTGCGAGCTAGGGACAATGTTAAAATAAGATGTGACGGTATGTGTGAGAGGTTTAGTGACACTTTGACTTATGGTGGATGTCATTATGTTCATAACAGGGTCATTCTCAAAATATGGTAACAAACATTTCACGTGACTTTTTAGACATGAATAAGAGATTTCAAACTTCTTAATTTGAAAAGCATAATCCTTCAATTTAACCCAACGTTTATTAAATGACATAGTTTTATGCTATATACACTCACCTAAATGATTATTAGCAACACCATACTAATACTGTGTTTGACCCCCTTTTGCCTTCAGAACTGCCTTAATTCTATGTGGCATTGATTCAACAAGGTGCTTGAAAGCATTCTTTAGAAATGTTGGCCCATATTGATAGGATAGCATCTTGCAGTTGATGGAGATTTGTGGGATGCACAATTGCAAATCCAGGGCACGAAGCTCCCGTTCCACCACATCCCAAAGATGCTCTATTGGGTTGAGATCTGGTGACTGGGGGCCATTTTAGTACAGTGAACTCATTGTCATGTTCAAGCAACCAATTTGAAATGATTTGAGCTTTGTGACATGGTGCATCATCTTGCTGGAAGTAGCCATCAGAGGATGGGTACATGGTGGCCATAAAGGGATGGACATGGTCAGAAACAATGCTCAGGTAGGCCGTGGCATTTAAACGATTCCCAATTGGCACTAAGGGGGCCTAAAGTGTGCCAAGAAAACATCCCCCACACCATTACACCACCACCACCAGCCTGCACAGTGGTAACAAGGCATGATGGATCCATGTTCTCATTCTATTTACGCCAAATTCTGACTATACCATCTGAATGTCTCAACAGAAATCGAGACTCATCAGACCAGGCAACATTTTTCCAGTCTTCAACTGTCCAATTTTGGTGAGCTCTTGCAAATTGTAGCCTCTTTTTGTAGTGGAGATGAGTGGTACCCGGTGGGGTCTTCTGCTGTTGTAGCCCATCCGCCTCAAGGTTGTGCGTGTTGTGGCTTCACAAATGCTTTGCTGCATACCTCGTTGTAACGAGTGGTTATTTCAGTCAAAGTTGCTCTTCTATCAGCTTGAATCAGTCGGCCCATTCTCCTCTGACCTCTTGCATCAACAAGGCATTTTCGCCCACAGGACTGCCGCATACTGGATGTTTTTCTCTTTTCACACCATTCTTTGTAAACCCTAGAAATGGTTGTGCGTGAAAATCCCAGTAACTGAGCAGATTGTGAAATACTCAGACCGGCCCGTCTGGCACCAACAACCATGCCACGCTCAAAATTGCTTAAATCACCTTTCTTTCCCATTCTGACATTCAGTTTGGAGTTCAGGAGGAGATTGTCTTGACCAGGACCACACCCCTAAATGCATTGAAGCAACTGCAATGTGATTGGTTGATTAGATAATTGCATTAATGAGAAATTGAACAGGTGTAGGTGAGTGTAGTTTTGCATGTTTAAAAAAATGTATATTTAAGTTTGTCAAGTGCATAAAAAGTCCTTATCTCTGTCGTCTAGCATATTTATTTGTTGATTTAAAAAACAATTAATTTAAGCATTAATTCACAGTATAGCAAGTTTGCAAAAACGCAAACCAAAATAAGTGGATAGTACAAAAAACTAATTTTCCCTTGATTTCTTTCCTTTGATGTTTTCAATGTTAACTTGTATTTTGAAAATTCAAAAAGCTGTTTATGTAGCTGTGCACCATGTTGAAAATTTAGTTAATTTAAATGAGTTATTGGTGTTAAATAATAAAAAATAATCATTTGAATTACGCGGGAATATGATTTTTTTTTTTTGAGAATGACCAAAAAGGTCTTTAATTGAAAATGATAATATTTTGTTTTAGAATCTAATTTTCAGCAGCTCTTTCAAATTTTATCAAATTTTACAAACAGGTAAAATACACTCCTTGAGCTATAAATCAGTCAAACCAGAAGATGCTGGTGAAATCAGATTCACTGCCGAGAGGGTCTCTTCAACAGCAACACTACGAGTTAAAGGTAAAAATGAGAGCATCGCATTTGATCCGTTTTCTTCAATTGTCTTTGAATTTACCAAGGATGATCATTGCAGAGCTTCCAGTTAATTTTTTGAAGCCCCTGAGGGTGAAGATTGCCATGTACAAACACCGTGCCTTGCTGGAGTGTCAGGTCTCCCGTGACAATGCTGTGGTTAAATGGTACAGAAGAAACCATGAAATTGTGCCAAATGGCAAGTACCAAACTATCAGTGAAGGTGTGTACAGACAGCTCATCATAGATGATGTGGGCTCCTCAGATGAAGACACTTTTATCTGTGATGCTGTTGATGAGAGGACTTCCTGCCAACTGTTTGTAGAGGGTGAGAAGTAATTTTTTTTCTAGTAAATTTAGTTAATTTTATCATAATTTAAATACAGTTTACTAATCCAGTTTCAATATTATCATTGATTTAACAGATTCATTCTTAGTCTACTTTTATTCATTTAGTCAGTTAGTCTATCCTTTTAAAATGTTAGCTAAGACTTTTATTCACTGGATATTTGATCTATTCTTACAGAGCAGGCCATCGGCATTTTGAAAGGACTCAGTTCTGTGGAGGTCATGGAGCCTAAAGAGGCTCGTTTTAAAGTGGAAACCAGTATTAAATTAGAGAGGGCACCAAAATGGACCCTGAATGGGCAGATACTATGCCCCTGTCCAGACATCAGGATTGAGAGGCAAGGAACCTCGAACAGACTTATTTTCACCCAAACTGACAGCAGCATGTGTGGCATTGTGCAGTTCACCTCGGGGAAGAGCAAGTCAGAAGCTCAACTCACAGTTACAGGTAATTATCTGGTCAATCTCAAATATTCACAGTAGGGATACACAATAAATTGGTGCCATATTTGTCACGTTTGTGGTGCGGGTTGAAGAAAAGGCTGAGTCAAAACCTCCAATACAAATATTTACTGATAACTCAAAAACGGGTACAGGCACACAAAAGGGCAGATGATACACACAACGTGACATAGACAATAACCGACCAAGACTAACTGAACAGAAGGAGACTAAATACAGATGCAAATGAACAATAACGAGGTGAGGACCGGTGACACGGATGATGATGACGAAGAACAGGTGGGTGATTGAGGGAGTGAGTTCAGGTGTGGAGACAAGAAGGATTCTGGGAAGTGTAGTGCAGACGAGGACTGAGAGGTGCAGACGGTGACTGTGACAATATTAGTTATCGTACAAGTTTTTTTTAAATTATTGGTGTTGAAGCCATTTCAATGGAAGTAATAATAATATTTTGAGTTTATTTAGTAAAACCTGAGAAAACCTGTGTTGCAAATGGAACGTAGAAATTTGAATGTAAACAGTTGACCAGTGATCTAGTATAATGTAATGTGATTGGTTGTTAGATTTAGTATGAAAGAAATAGAATCCTGCGAAGCAGCCAGAAGCCAATGGACTTTGGAGCAACACAGTAGTACTGGGAAGTTCGGATCATTTTACTGACTCGGATCTTTGAGTCTCGTTCAGCAAAATGAACAAATCTTTTTTCGAGTCATTTCGTTCATTTCATTCATTTCAGCATAATATAATTAAAATGGCATGTTAAATATCCCAACACATCTAGTACTTATGAAAATGTTGATTAAATTTGTAAAAAATAATAAAAATAAACTATAGGGTAATGCAGCCAAAGCAAAATTATAAGAAACCGAAATTTGTATTAATTGATTAGTTTTTGGGTCTTAAGTTCAGGCTATTGCAGTTTGATTCTGTTAGTTCACCTCACCTCCTGATCCGAGACGTTCTTTCCTTTGCAACTTTATATTTATCAGGTTTGTTCTCCTCCTTTCGTGTCTCGAGACGTTGTCGACTCGTCAGTGTCTGACTCAGAGCCGGATTAAGAATTCAGAGGGCCCTGGGCACAATGTCTTGTAGGCCCCCCCTTAGGCAGGCCAAATGTAGTTTGTCCAAGGACATTTTAAATGGGCTTTTACTGACTTAAAAGGAACTTTGTTGTACATATTACTTCATAAATGATCTGTGTTTCCCATAGGATTTTATAAAACTATGTTGGGTGGACCTCTGTCCCTCTAGGGGGGTTCGGGGGCATGCTCCCCCGCAAGAAAAATGTGTACATTTTAAGGTTAAATGCATCAATCACTTTGAGAGCTCAAAATTAAGAGCTTCAACCGGCTTTAACCCATGAACTGTGCACATTGAACAAAGAAAAAGCATTGACTTGTACCTGGACATTAAAGAGGGCTCAAACACCTTTTTAGTTATGATATAGAGTCTCAGTCTACATTACATTATCACTGGTGTTTTAGGATGCCAAACAATTATTATAATAATGATTTATATAATTATTCCTATGACGTAGAATCCATACCTCCTATAAATGTAGCCTAAAAGTATTTTGCATTACATTACACAGTATTGGAAAAGTACAATACTTTTGTCCTAATTTCTTTAATTGCCAGAAATAAACCCTGAGCTTTCATTTAGGAGAAAACACCAGATCACCATGCTGATCGCGTGAGCAAAGCGCGCACTTCTCTTTAAATCACGCAGCACAAACAGAATGCCTATAGGCTACTTAAAGTCTTTTGCTGTTTTATAACGGCACAAAGCAATATCACAGTTTCAATTTGTGTTCGTTGGCAAAATATAACGCTAGACAGTCGAGACCTTTATGTTAGGCAACTGCTTCTCCATCACTTAAAATTTCAGAGCGTCAAGTCACGTGACGCGAGTCGACATGATAGCTCGCTCTCGCTCACTGCGCAGGAATAGTGTTTTTGACGCGATTTAACATTACATTTTGATCGAATGGGTTGCAAAAATCTGCATATAATTAGGAAAGTGAGGACTGCATTTATAACGTGATCTAACATAATATTTGACGGTGCGCAGGGCCCCTTAGATGTCATGTGCCCCTGGGCAAGTGACCAGTTGCCCT
This sequence comes from Tiaroga cobitis, assembly GCA_030578255.1. Taxonomy (NCBI): domain Eukaryota; kingdom Metazoa; phylum Chordata; class Actinopteri; order Cypriniformes; family Leuciscidae; genus Tiaroga; species Tiaroga cobitis. The sequence goes on along the minus strand of CM060598.1, from coordinate 41,376,210 downwards.
AATGGTTAATCCGGCCCTGGTCTGACTCTGATTTGTGCTATCTGCTGGGCCGTGCCGTGTGTGATACAGCAGGGCCGGAAAGAGTAATGATTAGTTCATCTTTCGAGTTCGGGTTCGGCCGGGTCCGAGTCTTTCGTTCTTCCTGTCAGTCCCATAGAGGCTATGCTGTCAGTACCGGAAAGAGAAATGATTAGTTCATTTTCTGAGTCTTCTGGTTTGAGTCTTTCGTTCTTTTGTCACGTGACCGCTGGTATTTCGCATCAAATACAACATTAGATTCGTATTATTGACTGCGTCTGAATTGTATATGGTTTTATATTTAGGAATTAAAATACAAAATATGTGAAATAAACATTATCTGAAAAATAAAAGTTCCATCTTATTATTGTCCCAGTTCGTCTCTTTTCTAAATGTTTCTTGTGCATCTGTGGTGTGTTTTATTATATATTATACATTAAAGGGGCATTATGCAGAAATCCCGTTTTTGTCAAACAGCGACCCCTAGAGTTGCTGTGGAGTACTTGAATTTAACGTCACTGTCGTAAATACCACTCACTCAGAGCGTGACATGGCCTGTTACATAGTATACAATAGTACATTGTGTTTAATTTGTCGTTTAATGAGATATAATATATGTTGTTAGTGGTGAGAATTTTCACATGATTAAATACATAGATCCGACAATTTTAATGGTCCAGAGGCAGAACTTTTGCCAAGTGTGTCAGAGGTTCTGGGTTCTAATCGGTACTAGTATAGTTTATTTTCCTCATCAAAACCGATTGTTTATTAGTGATTGTATTTCAAGCAGGGACATGTTTTTTTGTGCATTAGGTTTTGTGATTTCACCATAACAAAATATAGAGAGTCTCTCAGTCCCCGCAACGGATTCAGGCGCGCGTCACAACAGAACACTGTAACTTATCTGCACCACTGATCGCAGAGGCAACGAGCACTTTGGTCACTTGATTTCAAAAATAACACATTTCAGATCGCCTCTTATTTAACAAACGAATGAAATGAATGCTCTACTAGAGTTACCTGGAGATGTTTTATTTGTTTGTAATGGTAACGTTACATCCGTGCCGCGAGAAGTTTCAATGGGGACATAACACACCTGCAAATTATGCCTATGCTCGTGTCCGATTCCTCGCTCTGTCAGTCTGCCGTTTCCTCTTTCTCTGTTCCTCCGACAATGCTTTCCTAGCTTTCTGCATCTTATATGCCGGCTCAGCCATGACGATAGTGTGACAAACTCCATCCATTTATACCTTGTTCCTGTGTGTATGTGTGCAGTTGCCGTAAAGGAATATGTTACATCGCGAGAGCTGATATCACGCGATACTTCCTGACGCGGCCCGCCGCACCGAAGTTGCAAGTGGGATTTTTTCGCTCACAGGCACCGGGGGGGTCGAGACGCCCACCATTCAACCCGAAAGAAGTTATATAACCATTTCAATAACTCTGAAGCTGTTCAGTTAAGCTAAAAAAGCTGCATAGTGTCCCTTTAATTAACTACTATTATATTATACATTATATGTGCTTGTTTGTAAAAAGGTTGTGAATTAGTAGGCTATTCAAAACGGTGACAAGTCACGTGACAAAAGAACGAAGGACTCAAACCCGAAGACTCAGAAAATGAACTAATCACTACTCTTTCTGGTACAGACAGCATAGTATGAAGGTAAAATGATGTCATAATGAATTGCATGCGCAGGGTAAGATTTGTGAAAGTGTGCATAAGATTGCAAGCGTAAATTAAATTTGCGTGTGCAAGAGAAGATTTGTAAGCGTGTAAATCGCATATCATTTTTTTATTTTTTTTTATTCATTTAGCTGACGCTTTTATCCAAAGCGACTTACAATTGCTATGTCAGAGGTCGCACGCCTCTGGAGCAACTAGGGGTTAAGTGTCTTGCTCAGGGACACATCGGTGTCTCACAGTGGATTCGAACCCGGGTCTCTCACACCAAAGGCATGTGTCTTATCCACTGCGCCATCACCACCCACTATATATATCATATATATATATATACCCACTATATATATATATATACTATATATACCACTATATCAAGTGTAAGAAAAAAATATTTGCAGCATTTTACTGTTATTGGTAAGTGTAATACATGTATTGTGAAACTGCAGCTTCATGCTAACGCAAAATAAATAGGATCTGTATTCTTCTGACTTCCATTTTTCCGCGCTTACACTTTTGGCACGGTTTTTGAGCACAAATGCGGCCAAAAGCATTGCAAGCCTGCAACAGCCATTTGCAACCGAAAACAACAGAGTCAGGGACTGCAAAACAGATTGATCGCGTAAAATCAAACTTTGTGTAAATAAATCAACTGTTGTAAATGTCTAAATGACTTATTGTGTACATGCGGCAAAAAAGTTCCCGAAATAACCCGATTTGTACAGTTGCGTCTTTCTTTTACCCGCGCTTCCAATTTTGGCACGATTCTCTCACTGAATGAGTTTTGCAAGCGCGAAGAGGAGGGCGGGTCCACCTTCATCATGCAGCCAATCAGATGAGCTTCTCGCTGACACTTGATTTATTCTTATCTGATTGGTTCAATAAACACGTCAGTCTTCAGAACGCATATTTATCTTCATTTGGCTCATTCTCGTTACTTTTAATGCAAACATACATGTTAAATAAATACATAAATCATGATTGTTTAATAACCTGTGCACCATTAGGTGGATTATTTGAGTAAATACTGAATTTAGAGCTGGTGTGTTAAGAAAGAAAATTTCTGTATATTCAGTGCATGTGTCCTGCTCATAGACTGTGATCCTGCTCATCATCATCCTCCTCAGCAGGCCAGATTTGTTTGTAATGTTGATGTTGCTGAATGTAGGCCTTTTTGTACTGCATGCATCATTTCACCTGTCAATTAATCGTGGGCGATTCCAGAATTATTATTATTATTTTACTAAAATTAGTTATAATAATATATTTTTCCCTTTAACATGTATTTTAAGGTCATCTCTAAATTATGCACCATTTATCACCTGCAATGCCATCGTGTAACCACTAGATTGCTGTATAGCCCTATATATAAACACATATGCTGTGTATTCCCTGGCTGCTGGGTTTTTATTCAGACATAATTAGTTGCATTGCATTTGATTTTGCATGTGGGTATATATATATATATATAATTAATAAAGACTACTTTTTGTTAAAGTTGAATTTATCAGTTTCAGATTTATCAGAAATTAATCAGTTTTTCATTAGCTACAGTCAAATCTGGACACAGAGAAAGCATTTCATTATACTAGCAACATAATAGCTTGATCAGTCACACGAAAGTAATCAGAATTGTGACAAAGACAATATTTAAAAATATATGTTAAATACCATGAACAGAGACATGATGTGAAAAACACTGCATCAGAATGGTATTATTCGGTATTAAAAAATGGGTATTCAATGTTTTCTTTTTGTTTGTTTGTTGTAAAGTTTAACATCAGCTCAGTGGTGTAACAGATAGGCTTATAATATATAAAATTTAAATCCAATAACACCGCTCGGAATTCAGTATTTACTCAAATAATCCACCTAATGGTGCACAGGTTATTAAACAATCATGATTTATGTATTTATTTAACATGTATGTTTGCATTAAAAGTAACGAGAATGAGCCAAATGAAGATAAATATGCGTTCTGAAGACTGACGTGTTTATTGAACCAATCAGATAAGAGTAAATCGAGTGTCAGCGAGAAGCTCATCTGATTGGCTGCATGATGAAGGTGGACCCGCCCTCCTCTTCGCGCTTGCAAAACTCATTCAGTGAGAGAATCGTGCCAAAATTGGAAGCGCGGGTAAAAGAAAGACGCAACTGTACAAATCGGGTTATTTCGGGAACTTTTTTGCCGCATGTACACAATAAGTCATTTAGACATTTGCAACAGTTGATTTATTTACACAAAGTTTGATTTTACGTGATCAATCTGTTTTGCAGTCCCTGACTCTGTTGTTTTCGGTTGCAAATAGCTGTTCACAGGCTTGCAATGCTTTTGGCCGCATTTGTGCGCAAAAACCGTGCCAAAAGTGTAAGCGCGGAAAAATGGAAGTCAGAAGAATACAGATCCTATTTATTTTGGGTTAGCATGAAGCTGCAGTTTCACAATACATGTATTACACTTACCAATAACAGTAAAATGCTGCAAATATTTTTTTCTTACACTTGATATGCGATTTACACGCTTACAAATCTTCTCTTGCACACGCAAATTTAATTTACGCTTGCAATCTTATGCACACTTTCACAAATCTTACCCTGCGCATGCAATTCATTATGACATCATTTTACCTTCATAGTCTCTATGGGACTGACAGGAAGAACGAAAGACTCGGACCCGGCCGAACTCGAGACTCGAAAGATGAACTAATCATTACTCTTTCCGGTACTCACACCATAGTCTCTATAGGACTGACAGAAAGAACGAAAGACTCGGACCCAGCCGAACCCGAACTCGAGACTCGAAATATGAACTAATCGTTACTCTTTCCGGTACTGACAACAGCCTCTATGGGACTGACAGGAAGAACGAAAGACTCGAACCCGAAGACTCGAGAGAGATGAACTAATCATTTCCAGTACAGATTCAGATTCAGAAACCATATGTTGCGCAATGCGCATGCGTGGTCAACACAAAATGAACGAATCACTCTCTGAGACAACTCGGTAGTCCCGAGTCATATTAAAGATTCGTTCAAAATGAACGAATCGTTAAAGATCGACACATCACTACAACACAGTCTTTTGACCTACACGGAACTACAGTTAATTTGTAAGGAAAGTAAAGATCCCGAGTTTTTGTTCTATTTTATGTTTTGAAATTCATAACTAAACAGTCAAACGCAGAACTTTGGATTCAAGACTTTTATTCGCTGACGTTTTGTGTTGAGTACAAAAGAACTTTGAAGTCCTAAGCTAGTGAGTCATCAGGTTGCTGCACTCACATCAAAGTCAAAAGACTGCTCGACCTAGTAAAAAAAAATCGAGTAAGTTCAGAAGATTGCTCGAGGAAGCCGAAATACGAGCCTCGTGAGACGATCGCAAAAGAAGGCAGTCACTCGCGTGATGACGGCGAGCGAGTCGACGGGGCTGAGGAAACTTGCTAGCGGCTACAAAGACAGACAATAGACCAATACGGACGAAGAAAACTACGTCGCAGCTCAAGAATACAGAAAGAAAATCAGAGGTAGCCAAACCTAGAGTGTGAGTCGTCAGTTGAATTAAGTTTTCTCTGGAACAGGTCTGATATTATCTTCTTGGCTCTATTAGCCTCCTGATTAACCATTGTCTAAAAGTAAAGGCAGTAATTGGTCACTTTATTTCGTTCTGAAAGTCATAGAGCTTTATTTAAAGAAATCCTACACTACAGTGACTCTTTTTTACGAGTGTCTGTGAAGACATAATAAGAGTAGAAGCTGTGGACAATACCAGAAATTGTTGCAGTTTTGTGTGAAGATTTTAAAGTGACATGACATAGCAGATGAAAGCGCAGCAGCCGGTTTTGACCAAAAGAGGCACTGTTGCCAACTATTCAAAGGAAAGTAGCTGGCGTTCCCTAAAAGTCGCTAAATGTCGCTAGATGACGTCATACGTCAATTAGCATATTAATGACGTCATCGCGTCGTACTTGCATTCTGTCAGGCTAGTGCAGTGTTTCTCAAACTTGTTCTGCCATTCCCCACTTTGAAGGTAGGGAAGGGTTCGTGCCCCACCTGTCCTCATGCAATCGCCCCAACAAAATGTTAAAGGGATAGTTCACTTTGAAATTAATTTTTGATATGTTTTAGCTTACCTCCAGTGCATCCAAGATGTAGGTGTCTTTGTTTCCACAGTATCTTCAATTTTGATAATTTTAGGTAAAACCGTTGTTGTCTGTCAGTCATACAATGGAGGTGAAGGGGGTCCAACTCAAAGAGCAGTCAAAATTAAACATTATTTAATGACTCGTTAATGTAAGTACACATTGATGCCCTAAGACACGAAACGAGTGGTTTTTGTGAGAAAACGAACAGTATTTATATCTTTTTTAGCTCGTGTAAGCATATCCATGTCCAACTGATCTGAGAGCAGGGCGCTTCAGTCTGCGCATGCGTACAGCGTTCGCCGGAATGCCCCGGTTCAGGTTCAAATAAATAAGGTTGTGAAAAAAAATCAACGTTGTCTGTTGGTATATAGAAATCGTCTTCCATTGCGATCCTGTATATCTAAATATGTTTAGATCTTCACAGTGTAAGGTAAAACTTCCGAAATCTCTGCATAAACAATGAGTGACGTAAACACGCGCGAGGGAGCCCTTCCGGGGCATTCCGGCGAACGCTGTACGCATGCGCAGACCGAAGCGCCCTGCTCTCAGATCATTTGGACATGGATATGCTTACACGAGCTAAAAAAGATATAAATACTGTTCGTTTTCTCACAAAAACCACTCGTTTCGTGTCTTAGGGCATCAATGTGTACTTACATTTACGAGTCATTAAATAATGTTTAATTTTGACTGCTCTTTGAGTTGGACCCCCTTCACCTCCATTGTATGACTGACAGACAACAACGGTTTTACCTAAAATTATCAAAATTGAAGATACTGTGGAAACAAAGACACCTACATCTTGGATGCACTGGAGGTAAGCTAAAACATATCAAAAATTAATTTCAAAGTGAACTATCCCTTTAATAAACTAGACCTTAAGTTCAAATGTATTTTGTTAACATGACATTTTAAAAACATAAACATGACAGTAGATAAAAATAATAATGCAATTGTGTTTGTATTTTGCCTCTGATAACATCAAATTCAGAAACGGAGACAATAAAAGTGTGGAGTAAATGTGCTTTGCTTTATTTTGTCACTTCGCAAACTGCATGCAAAAAGAACAAACAAAATTGAAAAAGAATAATAATAATCTCAGGGTTTTTCCTGGCTCAAAACGAGGTGGGAGTGGTAAAATCCTAATAATGCACGTATTTTAGGTATTTTTATAATAATAATTGTATTTTGTATTTTTCGAAGACTATCATATAAGCTACTGTGTTTCCCACAGTATTTTGTGTGTGGTGTGGACCTCTGCACCCCTAGGGGGGTCCGGGGGCATGCTCCCCCTGAAGAAAAGTTTGTGCGTTTTAAAGATAAATTCATAAATATGGTGCTCTTTGAAAGTTAAAAATTAAGTGATGAACTAATTTAATGTCTGCAACGAGCCTGTTTTTTAGTAGGCTACACATATTTTCTGAACCAGAGACGGAGAGCGGTCACCGCTTGAGATTACAACTATTCTATTCTATCTCAGTTCACCAGCCACTTACTGTCATACTTTCATTTAGGGAAAAGTGGATAAATTGACGTTTGTTAAATCCAAACAGATCCGATTCTCTAAAATCCGGTGTAAACTAACGCCCATCGCATATAGCTCAACTAAGGTGTTTAAACAACAAAACATCCACTTGCTCATATTTGACAATCGGAATATCAGATATTTCCTGCTATAGCAAACAAATTTGTGAAATAAAAGCAGATAATCAGTCATTCAGCGCTATTCTGGCTGCGGTGTGACAAGCAATGACGCGTCACCATGGAAACCATAAAGGGATATGATCTAAATAACGGGCGCCTCTAAAAACATTTAAACTTACGTGTGAAAAGGTTAAGTAAGGCTTACATTTAAATGTGTCGTTGTTTTGTTTGGAGCTTATGCTCAATAAATAAAGGAATTAATAGAGATGGGCACAAATTTACCACATTTTCTCCCGTTTGTTGCGCCCCACTTGTCATGTTTCTATTCCCCACCAGTGGGGCGCGCCCCACACTTTGAGAAACGCTGGCCTAGTGCGTTTTCTCTCTAAATTAATGCTCTATTTAATATAATATAGCCGAATGTCAAATAAAGCTGTTTTCATTTCCTATTTTTTGTTGTTGTCAGACAATAGAACGAGTAGCTATAATATAGTGAATGATTACATTTTTATAGGCCTATGTGGAACATTATCTGAATTGAGAGAGTTAGGGAACCGGATGAACTAAGCTCTGTGATAGTGAGTGTTACAAGTAATAACAAGCACAAGAAAAGAAATAAAATGAAAATGGTCAAACTAAATTCTTTAAATATAAAACAAAAGAAAAGCAGATAAGTGATAAGTCCGTGGAAAAACACTGCTCATTCGCGTCTGTCAGCAGCCGTGCGCTCCTCTCAGCCATTCACTGAACAGGGGAGACGCAGCTAGAGAGAGTGACGGCAGGGAGAAAGCAAGACCTCGTGCTTGCAGGACAGTACTGGCAACATTTAGAGGTTACTGAGGTTTGTCCTAAAATTGTCGCTAGTCGCTTTTTTGAAAAAATGTCGCTAAAAGGGTCTGAAAAGTCGCTAAAAATAGCGACAAAGGCGCTAAGTTGGCAACACTGAAAAGAGGGCGCCAAAGCCCACAGAAAAGGCTGTAGAGGAGAAACTACAAAGGCTGAGAGGAGAACGCAAGGGAAAGTTGGCACAAATAATAAAACAGAAGAATGATTTAGCCAAATTGAAGGAAAATTAACACAATGTTAATTTCATTAAAGATGAAGCATTGCTAAAGTTTGAAAGATGCTCAAGACAGTATGAACGGATTAATGAAGAGTTGTGTGAGTTAAAGGTATTGTAGGTAGGAATTGTATAAAAATAACTTTTTTCCAAATTTGTTTAAACTTTCTCTATTTATCAATGCATAATTAAAATGTAAGTACTCTGAAAAAGAAAGTATAAAAATCGAGTGTCTGTAGACCTCTCACGACTGTTTTAAAGACAGCTAATTATTTCCATTCACTCCACCCCCTCCCTTCTGGGCTCCTTCCAAAGCCACGCCTCCAAAACACATGAATGCGCGACTCCGACCGCTGAGCTGAAGACGCATTATTTACCTGAGACGAGCGGAGAGGAAGGAGCGCAGTGCATGTAGTGACATCATGTCAGAATCACATGTAACAAAAAAATCTAACTTTATCATTATGAAGATAAAGAAATAAGATGTATTTTAGTACTCACTATCAAGTAGCATATTGATATTGGTAAAGATTAAAATATATATTTATTGATTCGCTAACGAGCTAGTTATCTATAAGGCAAAGCTAAAAACAGGTTGCATGATACACGTTTTTCCATTGCCATCATTTACACTGTGATGAAGATGAATTTCGTGTAACATTCATAACATATATGGTGTTCTGCATGTAAGAGTTTATAATGAAAGCATTGTTGACTCTGATGAGGACTACACTCCAGAGACAAGTACCGCATCGTCAGGTCGAGGACAGATCCGGGGTCGAGGGATTTTTTTGTTTAAAAACAAAACAAAGGCGAAAAAACCGTGCAGGTAAACTTCCAGGTGAACATGGTAAAAGAGTTAGACAGAGGGTAAATACAATTCTAAGAAAAGTTCCTGGATGCGGATCGGCCTACTATAACATGTATTTAGTTATCTAAAGCAAAATTATGCACAATTCAACACTATAGCTATCATCTTGGCTAGGCATATATATTATTTATCATCTCTCTACTACGGATCGCTAAGTAATGTTATGTTAGCTATATTAGGCAGCTACGTGTGCTAATGACACATGCTTCATGAAAACATAAAGAAAAAAATATGTATGCTCAAAATACAAAAAGAAAGATTTACCTGTCCAGCAGAAATATAGCCATCCAGGCGTCACTTTTCAGCCCCTTGAGGTCTCTCAGTTCTCGCCATCGCGGGAAAGCCACGCCGATATTGGCATGCGTTTTATTTTGTTGTTTATCCAAATACTTTTTGTTCATTACCTTTTCTAGTAACGTTACTGTATTCCTTTTTTTGCCTGGTTTGCCTTCGCGAACTGCATATGTGAATTTTGATTGGTCTTTCTAATCTCTGCCATTGTTTTGCTATTCCTAGGTTCCGTGCCTCTTGAATTCCTCAAATCAAACGGATGCGCGCGCAAGTGGGCAGGTCCTGTGTGGCAAAAGGGTGGTTGCCATGGTTGCGAGAGAGTGACAGTCAGCTAAGCCAATCCCTTGTTTCGTCCCGAATGTAAATAATGAGCTGTGGTTAGTGCAGATTAAACGGTCTAGAGTCACTCGATTTTTATACTGTTTTTATCAGAGTACTTACATTTTAATTATGCATTGATATATACAGAAAGTTTAAACAAATTTGGAAAAAAGTTTTTATAAAATTCCTACCTACAATACCTTTAATAGATGAAGACTATAGGAAAGCGGTTCAAGATGCTTATGAGAACAAATATTCAGAATTTAAGCTGTTTATAGAAGACACAAACAAATGGATTGCAGATGTCTTAAAAGACGAGGAAGATGATATTAGGCCACACGATAGTGTATCCAAAGCTAACTCCAAGGTAAGTCACACTTCCAATACTAGTTCTGCAATGCTGAGAATTAAGGCTGAACGTGAAGCACTGTTGGCAAGAGCTGCAGCAATGAAAAAGAGAGAAGCAATAGAACAAGAAGAAATTTGCTTGAGAGTTAGAAAAGAGCAATTGGAGCTTGAAACTGAGCTTGCTGCTTCAGATGCCAAATTAAAAGTTTATGAAGAATTTGAAGATGCTCGTGAATCTAACTATGATTTATTGGAGCCACCTTCCGGATCCAGATTTGAACCCCTGATACGAAGACAAGAAAAACATAATGTAGAAGATTATGTGCTTCGTGGAGCTGGTAAGCCATCCCTTACATTCAGTCCAAAGTCAGCCACTCAAGTTGGTGCGTCAGATAGAAGAAAGTCATCTTTAAGGTTTGATGCTGTCAGCAGCACGCCACATCATAATTATCATGATTACACTGATTCTTCTACAGATAGCCTGCATGAAGTACTACAGCGTCCAAACGAAGTCACAGAGATGCTCATTAAACAACAGAGTTTGTCTCAACTGCCTCAAAGAGATATCCACATTTACAGGAGATCCTCTGACTTACAGATCTTTCATAAGGGCATTCGAGCATGCTATCGACAGTAAAACAGACAGTCATCAAGACCGGCTGTACTACCTTGAACAGTTCACGAGTGGAGAGGCACTTGATCTTATTCGGAGCTGTGAGCACATGAGACCTGACAGAGCGTACAAAGAAGCCAGAGAACTGCTAGATCGTCACTATGGAGATGAAATGACCATTGCTACAGCTTATATCAAGAAGGCTATGGAATGGCCTCAGATAAGGCCAGAGGACAGAAAAGGATTGAATGCTTTTGCTTTGTTCTTGGTTGGATGTTGTAACACAATAAATGATGTTGACTACATGTATGAAATGAACAATCCTACCAACATGAAGTCCATTTTATCCAAACTTCCATTCAAACTGAAAGAAAGATGGAGAAGTCATGCTTATGACATTCAAAAAAAACAAGAAAAAGAGCCAGGTTTCCTGATTTAGTGGAATTTGTGTACCGCCAAGCAAAGGTTGCCAATGACCCGCTGTTTGGAGATATCCTGGACTCCACTTCAAGTAATCAGATCAACTCAAAAAAGCAAACAAGCATTAGAAAAAGTGAGTCTAAAAGAAGCAGCTTTGCTGTAAATGTATCTGCTACTGAAAATAACGTCAGTAAAAGCCAACATGAGAAGAAACCCTTTGCAGTCAAGTCAGCTAGTGTCTTTCAAAGTCCATGTCTTTACTGCCAGAAGAACCATGCACTGAATGCGTGCAACAAGATTAGAGAACAGCCTCTGAAAGAAAGAATTCAGTTCTTGAAAACGAACGGCCTTTGTTTTGGGTGTCTGACAGCAGGTCATATGTCCAAGGACTGTAAATAAGGGCCTCTTGTCCAGATTGTTCACTCAAGCACCCAGCTATCTTGCACGTTGTTAGGGAGGATGCTTCATTAAAGAACAACAGTGCAGATGACAGCTTACAAAGCACAAGTGAAGTCACAAGTGCTCTCGTGTCTGCAGGGTGCAAAAGAGGTGACCATACTGGGGCCTGGAACAGTGAGTGTATTCTTCCCATCGTACCTGTTCGGGTAAAACATAAGAAAGACACAAAGATAATCAAGACCTGTGCTTTTCTGGATCAAGAAAGTACAACGACTTTCTGCACTGAAGACTTGGCGAAGAAGTTGAATATGCGAGGCAGAAAGAGTTCCTGCTTCGCACTATAGCGCAAGAACAGAAAGTTAGTAGCTATGAACTTACAGATCTGGAGGTGTGTGGCTTAGAGGAGCAAGATTACATTCAGCTGCCCAATGTGTTTACTCAGCCAGATATACCTGCAAAAAAGGCCAACATCCCACAGAAGAAAGATTTGGAAAAGTGGTCTTACCTGAGTCGAGTCCATCTCCCAAAACTAGATGCAGAAGTTGGTCTGCTCATTGGTGTCAACGCGTACAAAACCATGGAGCCATGGGAGATCATTAATAGCCAGAACGACGGACCATACGCTGTGAAGACAGCTCTTGGTTTGGTTGTCAATGGGCCAATCAGCAGATGCCAAGAGAAGGAATCAGACGATGGCAAAAGACAAAGTTTCCTTGTCAACCGTATTTCTGTGATAAGGGTTGAAGACATGCTGATGAAGTATTACAATGCAGATTTTCCAGAAAGAAGATGTGACGACAGACGAGAACAGTCTCAATATGACAAGCAGTTCATGCATCAACATCAGCCCAGCTTGTGGATGGTCACTTCTGCATCAAATTGCTTTTGAAGGATGACAAGGTGAAGATGCCATGCAACCGTGGTATTGCTGAACAGAGGCTTAACTCTCTGAAGAGGAAGTTCAGTAGAAATATTGACTTCTTTCAAGAGTACAGGGTTTTTATGGACAACATACTGGAAAAAGGCTACGCAGTAAAGATTCCAGAAGAACAGTTGATTCGCAGTGATGGAAGAGTATGGTTCATTCCACACCATGGGGTGTACCATCCAAAAAAGAGGAAGGCGACTCCGAGTCGTTTTTGACTGTGCGGCAACTTATCAAGGTGTGTCGCTAAATGACCAGTTGTTGCAAGGGCCTGATCTAACTAACACCCTCATCGGAGTGTTGCTGAGATTCAGACAGGAGCCTGTTGCCATGATGGCAGATATCGAGTCCATGTTTTACCAGGTGTGGATTCCAGACACGGACGCAGATATGTTACGCTTTCTCTGGTGGTCAGGCGGTAATCTAAATGTGGAACCAGAAGAGTACAGAATGTGTGTACATCTGTTCGGTGCTACATCATCTCCTAGTTGTGCGTCATATGCATTGAGAAGAACAGCGGAGGATGCAGCATCAAAGAGTACACCAGAAGCCACACAGACAGTCCTCAAGAATTTTTATGTGGACGACTGCTTGAAGTCGGTAGCCACAGAAGACAAACCCGTTACTCTTGTCAGGGAGCTGATGGCGCTGTGCGGCAGTGGTGGTTTCCATTTGACCAAGTGGGTCAGCAACAGCCGAGCCCTGCTGGGCTCCATTCCTGGCCACGAACGAGCGGCTGAAGTCAAAGATCTTGATTTGGAGCATGATGAGTTACCAGTGGAACGGGCATTGGGCGTGCAGTGGTGCACAAGTTCTGACAGCTTCAGGTTCAAAATACATCTGCCGGACAAGCCATGCACAAGACGGGGCATTTTATCTGTAGTCAGTTCAGTGTATGACCCAATGGGTTTTTTGGCACCACTCCTACTACCTGTCAAGCTCATTTAAAGAGATCTCTGCCAAGAGAAGAAAGGTTGGGACGAAGAGATCCACGAAAAGTCATGCCAGACATGGAAGTGGCTGACAGACTTAGACAAGCTTTCAGAACTCAGTCTGAACAGATGTTTCAAACCCCCTGCATTTGGGCCTACAAAGGTTGCTCAAATCCACATTTTCTCAGACGCTAGTCAAGATGGATATGGCGTTATGGTGTCGTATCTCTTGCTGACAAATGCTTACTTTACTTTAAATTACTTTAAATACTTCTCTGTGAAGCGAAGAAGATTTTTGCCAAAAGGAATTGAGAAGGTGTTACATTTAGGAGTATAAATGGCTTCAGTTTAAGTTGATAATTAATATGTTAAGGCCTAGTCAATTAGGGACCGGGATATGTTGAAGCCATTTCAATGGAAGTAATAATAATATTTTGAGTTTATTTAGTAAAACCTGAGAAAACCTGTGTTGCAAATGGAACGTAGAAATGTGAATGTAATCAGTTGACCAGTGATCTAGTATAAAGTAATGTGATTGGTTGTTAGATTTAGTATGAACGAAATAGAATCCTGCGAAGCAGCCAGATGGACTTTGGAGCAACACAGTCTTTTGACCTACACGGAACTACAGTTAATTTGTAAGGAAAGTAAAGGTTATAGCTGTAAAGGTTGTAGCTGCTAGCTAGCCAAGTTTTGACAGTAGTGAGATGAACACTTCTCCCGTTCAGCCTTTTCAGTTTGAACCCAAGCGCCCAGTAGGCTTAAATCAAGAGAATAACGCGGAAAACGATAGGCCTACTCAAGAGTTATATGAAAATGAAGATTATCAGAGAGTTGAAGAAGCGAGAGTGGGGCAAAATAGATGGTGTCTGCGGCAGTTTGCCAATGCCAAGCGAGAACGAGAGTGTTTGCTGTAAAGAGCTCCACTTTTTTGTCAGCAGGTGTCCAGGGTAGGCTGTATAGATCAGACGATCGTAGTACTATCGGTATAAATAATTTAATAAGTCATATACTGCCGTCGTTTGCTTTATTTTCCCTAAGCAGTCACTATGTTGAACGCATAGAAATACCCTCTCGGACATTCAGTTAACGGACGCTCTGAGGTAAAGTGAATTCAGACTGCAGACTAATAAGCAACGATTGTATTTAATTGTACAGTACAATCATAATACAGACATGATCTCAATTCCATAATGTCCTTCCTTAAACATAACAATATTGCTGGCCATAAACTGACAAAGTGCGCGTCCGATGTGCGATTCCTCGAGTTGTCATAAACGCGGCACGGAGCTGCGCTTCTCATCCGGACCCGGTGTGCAACCCCCTTTACAAAGTCAACACTATTCTGCTCATCTACCTCATGTACATTTTCAATCTTACAATATTATTAATTACCATTGCACTGAATTGCCTTGCACTACATATTTAAAATCTTAAATCTAAGACTATAACGTTACTGACTATACTGATCTCTTTACAGAAACGCGGTCGTTCTCGCTTGGCATTGGCAAGCAGTTGCCGCACAGACACCGCGTTATTCCCTTGATTTAAGCCTACGGTGCGCTCGGGTTCAAACTGAAAAGGCTGAACGGCAGACGTGTTCATCTCACTACTGTCAAAACTTAGCTAGCTAGCCGGTACGTTGGAAAAACAATAAACGAAGCGGCTACAGCCACAGCGGCTAGGCGCAACCATAGAGGGCTCAACCGACTACAACCTTTACACGTCACTACCCAGAATGCATTAAGACGTAAATAACTATGGCGGCCTACGACTGAACGGATTTTCGGCTTTTTTTTAATAAAAACAAAAACATTTGGAGTGTTTTTGTGTCACCTTTTTATAGCTGATGCCCACGTTAATCTTATAAGGCCAACATGCCACACTAGTCGGGGTTCACTTTAAAGTCCTTAGCTAGTGAGTCAGGTTGCTGCACTCACAATTGGCATTTACTATTTTTGCATTTAGGCTGCGTTTACACTGGCTCCAAAAATTTGATTTTTTACTAAAATTTGACACACATCGGAATTTGTTGCACGCGTATAAACAAAAATCACTCCTGTATGCACGTTGTAACATGTTGTAAATGGACGTCTTTGACGCTCTTCACCAAGCGCTTACACATACACACAGGAGCGTTTGAAAGCAGGCGTCTATCAGATTTTTTAGAGATCCGCCGCTGACAGACGCATGCTTTCAAATGCTACCGTGTGTATCTGTGTAAGCTCTCGTTGAAGAGCGTCTATTTACAACATGTTTTTGAAGCGTTGATCATTGTAGCCAATCACAGACATGCATGTTGAGCTCGTGAACACAATGGCCAATCAGAGACATATGTTGAGCACGTGAACACAATGGCCAATCAGAGGTGTTTAAGAATCCGTTCAACAGCGCTCAAAATGCTAGAGGGAAATGCTGGTATAGTCACATTTTTTAAATGTTTGTACCGACTTGGTACCGAAGTACTTTTGAATTAATTTAAACTAGTCATTTATTTTAATATAAGCCATTTATCGTTAATTCGTTAAACGAATTTTCGGTAGTGAAGAAGACGAGCATGGTGAGTTTGAGTTTGGGTGAAGATGGCATAAAGGATGGCATGTGGAATGGGGAAACCCCGTTGTCGAGTGGACCTGATGGGACTGAGCAAGGATTCAAACTGGGAGGTAATGTGGCGATTGGTGAAATGGTTGTGCAACAGGATCTTGGATATAGATGCAAAGATGTGTCAATACGAAAGAACGCGTGTGGGACAAAACTACAAACAGATGTGCATCGACGGAGGTATGACACTTCATTTTTCCAAACGCTTAATCATGCTAAAGTCATATGGGACATTCGATCAAAACCTAGAGGCTTATTAGGGGGACATTTAAACATAAGAAGCATTGCCTCAAAGACTAATGAAGTGGAGAAACTCCTCACGGATTCAAATTTAGACTTTCTTTGCCTTTCTGAAACTTGGTTAACACAATCATCCTCACATGCGGCATTTGTTTTCCCAGGGTACAGTATATTTAGGAAAGATAGAAAGAAAGGAAAGGGTGGTGGGTTACTTATTTATGTAAAAGATCATATAAAGTGTAAACAGATAGAGATAAGTGAAAAGTTGCAGACAGAAATAGAATGTTTGGCAATCACCATAACCTTATCACCACAAATGTCATTTATATTGGTTGGAATTTATCGAGCACCCTCTTCAGATGTTACTTTTTATAACTCATTTAAGGATATTTTAAAGGAAATGCAAAGTTATGGAAAGGAAGTGATTGTTTTAGGGGATTTTAATGTAAACTGGATAGATAAGAAAAGTAGGAAAAAATTGAAAGAAATTACTGATAAGTATGGCTTTGGCCAGATGATAAATGGACCTACTAGAATAACTCGAATAAGTAAAACTCAAATTGATCTTATATTTTCCGATAAACCAGAGAGAATTATTAAATCTTTTAATTTTGTTACGGGAATTTCTGATCACAATCTAGTACTTATTGCCAGGAAGTTAAGCAAGAAAAGGTTTATTCTAAGACAACACAAGACTGATTTTTCCTTTAGGATACCAAAGAAAGACTTGTCCAAGTTTGATACAGAATTGAAAAATTCAGATTGGAATAGGTTAACTAGTATTGAAGAAACAAACGTACTGTGCAAAGCTTTTATAGATACTGTCAACAGTGTTAAGGTTAATTTTATTAAGGAAATAGCTAATAGACATAAAAATATAAACCTACCTTGGTTGACAGAACATATTTGGAATTTGATGAAGAAAAGAGACCATCTACTCAAAAAGGCATTCAAATCTGGCATTGATACTGATATGCGTCTCTTTAAAGACTACCGTAACAAAGTAGTAAATGAACTTAGGAAGGCGAAAGCAAACTTCTTTATTGACCTAATTAAACAGGCTAAAGGAAATAATCACTTACTTTGGAAACACATTAATAACCTCTCTCGAAAGGAAAATAAAAGCATTAAGTCTTATGAGATGAAGATCAATAATATATTAACACAGGAGGAGAATGAAATTGTAACGGCTTTTAATGTGTTTTTCAAAGACTCTGTTTATGCTTTAATTAATCAGTTTGGGATTAGGAAAATCAACATTATACCACCAGATACTAATTACCCTGTTTTTCGTCTAACAGAGGTCTGTGAACGAGAAGTTATGAATATTTTAAAAGGTCTAAAGAATTCAACAGCTCAGGATATTTATGGGATGGATTCCTGCTTGATAAAGAGAAATGCCATAACTTTATGTTCCTCAGTTACACATCTGATAAATAACTCTTTTGGACAAGCTGTGTTCCCTGAGAGTTTAAAAACTGCAGTTATCACTCCAATTTTTAAGGGGGGAGACCATTCTGAAATTGCCAACTATAGACCAGTTAGTATCCTTCCAATAATTTCTAAGATAATTGAAAAAGTTGTGTCCAAACAACTAATTAACCATCTTAATTTGGGTCACCATTCTTTGAACGAAATGCAGTTTGGGTTTAGACCGAAACATTCAACAGAGACAGCCCTTTGCTACTTTGTGGAACAGTTAAAGGGCATGTTGGATAAAGGAGGGGTGGTAGGGGCCATCTTTATAGATTTAAAAAAGGCATTTGATACAGTCAATCATAATGTGTTATCTAAATTATCAACTTATAATGTATCAGCAAATGCTATAGAATGGATGACTTCATATTTGTGTAACAGACAACATTGTACACGAATTAAAGGAACAAATTCTGCATTTTTAGATTGTCCTACTGGTGTTCCACAGGGTTCAGTTTTGGGCCCACTTTTATTTAGTATCTACATAAATGACCTACCATCTATTTGTCCAGAAGTTAATATCCAAATGTATGCAGATGATACGGTAATCTATGTCCATGCTAAATCTAGACAGCATGCTGCATTTCTACTCTCAGGAGCTATGGAGAAAATTGCAGATTGGATGTCATATTCCTGTTTGACACTAAATTTAGCCAAGACGGTTAGTATGTTTTTCTCCATTAGAGGAAGTAATTGCACTCCTCCTGAGATTAATATTAAAGGACAAAAGGTACAGGATGTTCAGCAGGTTAAATTTTTAGGTGTGATTATTGATAGCGGTTTAACCTTTAAAAAACATATTACAAAAATTTCAAAAACAGTAAAGTATAGTTTGGCTCATTTCAGATTTATAAGAAATCAACTGAGTATAGATGCAGCAAAACTGTACATGCACGCAATGGTATTGTCACATTTTTCTTATTGTAGTACAATCTGGTCTCAGACAAATGGTACATCAATGCAACCACTTAAGAGTCTGTATAAACAAGCATTGAAAGTCATGGATAAAAAACCTAATTCTCATCATTATTGTAACATCGTCAAAAAGCATAACTTGTTGACTTTTGAAAATTTCCTGTTTTTGTCTAATGTTAGGTTAGTATATAAGATCATTTATGACTTAGCACCACAACCTTTCAAACAATATGTAACAATAAGCAGACCAGGCTCAAGGTTAACGAGAGCTTCATCGAGAGGGGACTGTTGTGTTAAGTTTCGGTCTACGACTTTTGGACAAAACTGCTTTTCAGTAAAGGCAGCAGGCATGTGGAATTCTTTACCACTGAGTGTTAGAGAATGCAGTACATTAAATATTTTTAAAGGTAGTGTGAAAATATGGTTGAAGGACAATCAGGTTTGTAGTCATTGAGTTATGAGACATTGAATGTGGTCAGTATGTTTTTATTGTGTGAATGGTATAATTCTTGTAGTAGCAGTTTGTTTCTTTTGTAATTGTATTTTTTTATGTTGGTTATTATGGTTTTATTGTAATGTTTTGCACGCTTTTGGCACCTGCCCAGGGACTGCAGATGGGAATTAGCTTTTAGCTAAATCTGGTACAGTACATCTATTGTACATTGTCCCTGTTAAATAAATAAATAAATAAAATAAATAAATAAAATAAAATAATTGGCCATTACAAAAAAAAAATCTGCTCATCTTATCATGAATTTAATATCAGTGCATCCCTAGTCTCGCATAGCCAGACCTTCAGACTGACGACAGAAGGTCTGGACTCTATCGCCATTTTTCTTGGCCAAGGACCGCCCAAGAGGATGTTTGACTGACATGTAATTCAACCAATCACAGTTCATTTTGTTTCACATCATGTTTAGAGGCGTGACGATATTATGTCGATGTCCCTACAATAACACACCGGTGTGCATCTAATAAATTATTCATTGAAGAGCGTTGTGCAAGTTTACTGCAACAATGGAGCCGCAAACTTCACATACTTTTGAAAATCCAGCGATTAGTTGATCCTGGTAAGCGCTTATTGTCACAGTTGTAAACACAACGGCTTTCTTCTTCCACGAGGGGTTTTGGCGTCACAGAATTTGTTTCCACGCGAACCGTTAAAGAACGTGACATAAGCGTCTCCCGGACATCCTGTAGAATTCAACCAATCAGATCGCGACTTCGAAACTCCTGAAGTGTTTCCAGAAAAGTGTGCCATATGCATCAGAAGTTCAGCCAATGGTCCGTGGGCGTGACGTCTGAGGCTGAGACTAGTGCATCACTAAATCAGAGCATAGAGCCATGCATTTGTATTATATGGCTTGTAAATAATGTGGCTTATGAATTCTTGCTTTCCTACACTTTCCTAATAGAGCGGCCTTTGATCATCAAACAGCCCATTTCAGATGTGGAGGTGAAGGAGAACGGGTCAGTTACTCTCAGCTGTGAGTTCTGTCCATCCCCCAGAGTGGTGCGCTGGTTCAAGGGTAGAACCCCCCTGTTTGCCTCCAATAAGTGCACAATGAAGCGAGAAAAGAACCGGGTTGAGATGACCATCCTGGGTGTGAAAGTAGCAGATTCAGGAGAGTATCGCTGTCTGGCTGGTGGCTCGGAGACAAGAGGAAGAATCAGTGTGGAAGGTACCTGCACAGTATAAGGGTGTTTAACGTACCTGCAAATTTTAAACACATTATCAAAATAAGACACAATCTGCACTCCCTGGTATTAGAATTAGAAATCATTTTTATTTTCTTGCAGTTAAAAGGTTGAAGATCATAAGACATCTGGAGCAAGTAGAGACTGAGGAAGATGGATCTGCTGTATTCAGTTGTGAACTGAGTCACGAGTCACCCAGTGTCCAGTGGCTTCTCAATGACAGAGTACTGTACACCAACCACATAAACAAAGTCCAGAATTCTGGAAAAGTGTACAGTGTGATTCTAAAGCGACTCGCTCCTCAAGAGAGCCGTGTAACATTCAAAACCTTTGATATCAGCGAGTCTGCGTTCCTCAGGGTCAGAGGTAAGGTTTTCAGTTACCATGGGACTAAGAAAACAGGATTTTTTAATAACCTGCTGTCCAACTCCTCTACATTCAAAGCAGAGACAGACACATGTACAAGAATTTACAACAGATATCGGATATATAATTGTTTCTGCCCAGCACATTCTTAAAGGAATAGCTATAAATTATGGAAGAGATTTAACCCTTTAAGAGCACTATTTCTTTCAATTTACGAGTTCATGCATAAAATGAGTTGTACTTTATTATAAGAAATAGACATACTGTTGCAACTCATTTCAGGCCACACAAACAAACTCTGTATACTCAACTAACCTTTCAAATCCAGTGGTTATAATACTCTCCACTCTATTTTTAAACTAGAGTTTAGGTACAATCTAACCAGCATATCATGGAGCCCCTAAAGGGACATGGTGATGGAAAAAATATGAGATGGACATAAAAAAAAAAAAAAATTGCATTCTCTAGCAAAAGTTTTGCGTACCCCAGAGAAAGTTTTGCGTTCCCTGAGAATCTTTGGCTTTACTCGTTTAGAAATAAAATTTTTTGCAGGTGAATGCAAAGTTTCTCAGCGAAACGCAAAACATTTGCGAGAGAATTCAAAAGCATTGACATAATTTTTCCTTCCATCTCATGTTTTTTTTTCTATCACTATGTCCCTTTAGGGGTTCCGTAGCATCCCTCCTCTATTATTATGATGTTTTTTTTTTAATTCAAACAGTTTCTATAGCAGAAATTTTTCAGCCTGTCTGACTGTACATTATAATGTTGTGATGCCTAAATTCACTTTAGCATGCAAAAGTGAGTGTTAATTTTCTTTGGTATAGATTTCTAATATCGGCCATTTATGTGTGTCTCTTAGAAAAGCCAGCAGTATTCCTCAGGTCACTGGAGGATGTAGCAGGTGAGGAGCGTGGAGAAGTCCTTCTGCAGTGTGAGGTTTCCAAGCCATCTGTAACTTCTGTCTGGAGGAAAGATGGTGAAATTCTGACCGTCAATGAGAAGTATGAGATTCTCCATTTAGGAAAGTCATTGACTCTTATAGTTCGCAAGCTGAGAAAGGACGATGGAGGGGAGTACAGTTGTGATATTGGCTGCAGCCAAACTAAAGCGAAAGTCATAGTTCGTGGTAGGTTTCATGATCTCTAATTGAAATAATTAACAAAAAATTACATTTTATTTAAACTGAGGGTCTTTTTTTAGACCTGCGCATTACCATTACCAAACGCATACGGACAGCAACTGTGCTGGAAGGGGAAGACTGCAGTTTTGAGTGTGTCCTGTCCCATGATATCATCGATGAAGCATTGTGGATCTTGAATGGCAAACTGATTGTCAGCAATGGACGGATCATAGTCACTAACCAGGGGCGCAAATACACAATGAGCATTCAGGAAGTTATTATATCTGATGCCGGAGAAGTGGTCTTTACCATAAAAGATCTCAGTTGCAGGACTATGTTGTTCGTCAAAGGTGATCATTTAAATTTGCAAATAATGCAAGTTTCCAAGTTCAGCATTGCTTACTCTCTGTCTCTTCTGTTTTCTCAGAGAAGCCTGTGAGAGTGTTTAGGGATATGCTAAATGTTAAAGCGACACCCGGTGAAGATCCAGAGCTCAGCTGTGAGATCACCAAACCTGATGCAACTGTTAAATGGCTGAAAAATGGGCGAATAATTAGAGTCAGCCCAAAATATGAAATAACCCAAAAGGATTATTTGGTGAAGCTCATCATCCATAATGCAGCCATAATGGACTCAGGAGAGTACTGCTGTGAGGCTGATGGCATTGCTACAAGGGCAAGATTAGATGTCAGAGGTAAATACTTCCCTATTCACTATTATAAATTTGAGTTGGCTCATTTTATACACTTCTTTATTAATTTTTCCCAGTGCAACTGCTCTTTCAGTGATTGACCGATCAAGTTCATTTCATTCTGCTGAATTGCATTTACACTGTTACTCTCTCTTTTGTCGTAATGCATTTAGACTTGCAACAAACATTTGCGAAGGAAATGAAGGATTTGCGTGCAGAGGAAAAGAGCACAGTGATCATGGGGTGTGAAACCAGGAGGCCCGCCACTACCGTGAACTGGTTAAAAGGCTTGATGGTGCTCAGCTCGGGACAAAAGTACATGATGAAGAAAAAGGATGTTGTCCTCACTCTGACCATCTTCAGTCTGGAGAAGAGTGACAGTGCCATCTACACCTGTGACGTTGGGACAATGCAGAGCAGGGCATTACTTACAGTACAAGGTAGCCAAACAACAAATGGTTTAAAATTCTTTCAGAATTAAAAAAGTGAATCTGAGATGGGTTACTAGAATAAAGTGTTTGAACACTATTTTATAGTCACTTTATGAATTGTAAAAGTTTTTATGCATCTATTAGATTTTTCATATGAATCTGGCTCTCAGGTCAAAAAGTGGTCATTGTGGATGAGCTAGAAGATAAAGAGTGTCTAGAAGGAGATACCATCGTCTTTAAGTGTCGGATCTGCCCAAGTGACTACACTGACATTAAATGGTACCTGGATGAGACCTTGCTCTATACTAATGATCTTAACGAGATCAAGATGATGCCTGGTGGCTACCACACTCTTACCTTTAAACAGCTTGCACGTAAAGACACCGGCACCATCTCCTTCGAGGCTGGGGACAAAAGATCATATGCGTCACTTTTAGTCAGAGGTAACTATTATAAATCATGACACTTGACAAGATGCATGTGGCATATAAGCTTGAAATAGCGGATTGCCGTTAATAATGCTCATGAGAAGGCCTTTTAAGATGAAACTAGTCAATATGTCTTTTACTGCTTTGATATTATAAAAGGATCATGATACATATAATTTTTTATACATAATGTTACATATATATTTTTATACATAATGTTACATATATATTTTGAGGTTTCGAACAAAAAAGGAGTTTTAAAGAGGCTTATGTGTAAACTTTTGTTGTCTTTGTTGTCTATCATAAAATGAAAAATGTGAAACATAAGAAAATACAGTGCAGATCAGAATAATGTACAACATAAATAAACTGAAATATGTCTGTAATAAACCTCTTTGAATAACAGAGAGACGCCCCACGATAACTAAAGCATTGGAGGACACAGAAGCAATTGAAGGTGGAAGTTTGGTGCTGTTATGCAAGACCTCAAAGCCATGTCATATTGTTTGGTACAAAGACGGCTGTTTAATCTGGAATTCCTCAAAGTACTTAGTTAGTCGATCTGGAAATGAGGCCAGGCTGGCCATCCGTGTTGTGAAAGACAGTGACGCAGGAGTGTACGAGTGCGATGCAGGATCGGTTAGCAGTAAAGCCACTTTGACTGTTAAAGGTATTTCAGATGTCTCATTTCCACATTCTTATTCTACCATGTGGGAGGTTTTAGTTTTACTACTTTTTCTAAAATGACATCATCTTTATGTTTGTTTCACATTAGTTATCCTTGCTGAGTTTACAAAAGCTCTTCAGAACCAGGAGGTCAAAGAGGGAGAGAGTGTGACGCTGACGTGCGAATACTCTATACCCGGCGTCCAGTTTGTCTGGCGCAAAGGACCCGAGACACTAAAATATAGTGATAAGTACCACATGAGGCAGAGGAAATCTTGCATTTCTCTTACAATACACAATCTGATGCCAGAAGACTGTGGGAATTACACATGCATTTGCAGAGACCAAAAAACTATGGCTACTGTTACAGTCAATGGTACTGATTTCTATGAAAATGAATTCAAAACATTTGTCTTTGATTTGTAGCTTCACTTGTACCATTCCCTCTTTTCCAGCGGTTCCTATATCATTTGTTAAAGAGCTCAAGAACCAAGAGACAGAGGAGGGTAAAAATGTGACATTACGCTGTGAGCTTTCTAAAGCTGGAATCCCTGTGGAATGGTTGAAAGGTGAACAAACTCTCTGTCCTGGCGAAAAGTATCAGATGAGACACATAGTCACCATACTGGAGCTGGTAATCAGAAGTCCAGTGCCTGAGGACAGTGGAACGTACATCTGTGTGTGTGAAGATCAAAGGACCAAAGCTATTATCAAAATACGAAGTAAGACAAGATGTTGAATATAAACACTTTGCTTCTCCAATGATCTGAATTCTGAAAATGGAGCTTATATATTCTTTAATATTTCCTTAGCTCAACCCATCATGTTCAAACAGAAGTTAAGAAATCAAATAGCTGAGGAGGGAAACAGCATAATCTTACATTGTGAGATATCCAAACAAGACACCCCTGTTGAGTGGAGAAAGGGGAACAACCTGCTCAAGTCCGGAGAGAAGTACAAGATCAGGCAGAGAGGCTGCATGCTAGAGCTGAAGATTTTCAATTTGACACAAGAGGATAGTGGAGTCTATAGCTGTACAAGTGAAACTGCCCAGACATCAGCCAACATTACTGTTAGTGGTAAGCTACTTCAAAAGTCATCATCCAAAATAAGGATTTTTTCTAATACTTGCCCAGTCAGGCCAGTAGTTCTGTTACTTGACCTGCCAATTTTTCAATGCCACTAAAACAAAATAGTGATCATTTAACAATGCTTTTTTATATTTGCTAAAATATATGTAGAAATAAATATATATCTCTAAGGTATAAATATTTATATTTATTAAATGTTCACCAATTTAACTTACCAATTCACAAAATTAACGGAATGCATAGCTGATATAAAAAATTGGATGACTAGTAATTTCCTACTACTAAATTCTGAAAAAACAGAGATTCTAATTATTGGACAAAAAACTTCCACACGTAATAACCTAGAATACTGTCTAACACTTGATGGCTGCTCTGTCAAGTCTTGGTCGTCGGTTAGGAACCTGGGTGTGCTCTTTGATACCAACCTTTCTTTTGAAAGCCACGTGTCTAGTATCTGTAAAACTGCATTTTTCCATCTTAAAAATATATCTAAAATACGCCATATGCTCTCATTGGGAAATGCGGAACAATTAGTTCATGCGTTCATGACCTCAAGGCTAGACTATTGTAATGCTCTACTGGTTGCCCTGCACGCTTAATAAATAAACTACAGCTAGTTCAAAACGCTGCAGCTCGAGTTCGTACCAGAACCAGGAAATATGACCATATTAGCCCGGTTCTGTCAACACTGCATTGGCTCCCTATTAAACATCGTATACATTTTTAAATATTGTTGATTACTTACAAAGCATTAAATGGTTTAGCTCCGCAGTACTTGAGCGAGCTCTTAACGCATTATAGTCCTTCACGTCTATTGCGATCTCAAAATTCCGGCCAGTTGATAATACCTAGAATATCTAAATCGACTGCTGGTGGTAGATCCTTTTCCTATTTAGCACCAAAACTTTGGAACAGTCCTCCTACCATTGTCCGGGAAGCAGACACACTCTGTCAGTTCAAAGCTAGACTACAAACACATCTCTTTGACCTAGCATACACATAATACATTATAGACTTCTATAATTCAATGTTAGGCTGCATAGATTAGGTCAGCCGGAACTGGGAACACTTCCTTTAAATCTTGATGTACTCGTTACATCATAAGAAGAATGGCATCTACGCTAATATTAGTGTCTTTGTTTATCCCGAGGTTTTCCCGCAGCCTGCCGGATCTAGGCCGTGTCCAGATCTGACGAAGGAGATCCGCCTGGACCCGATGACAATGCAGTGCTGAAGTATCCACTATCCTCTCCCTATGGAGGATCCCTTTCCCACTCTACAGATAAAGCATTGTGAATTTCGGCTCGCGTACCCCGAAGTGATAAAACAAAATTCTGTATCAAAATTTATAGGCAAGACAAGTAGTTTGTTTAGGCATCGGTTGTATGGAATTACAAACCTGCACACATATTTTCAAAAGCACATAACTATAGAATCAATTCTGAATGAGCATGTGAACGCCGTCAGCGTTAATCACAGGTTCGCGTTTAAAGTCTGATCATTTCGACGGAGGTGAATCAATCAAAATTAAATTTAGCTGGAAATAACATTATTCAAGAACCGCTATAAAGCCAAAACAATCTCTGTTACCTTAAATTATATGTTTATCTCTGTAAAGCTGCTTTGAAACAATCCATTGTTAAAAGCGCTATATAAATGAAGATGACTTGACTTGACTTGACCAATTCATTTTTTACTGCTTTGATTTTTTTTTAAATTGTTTATTAATATTATACATATATAATGTTATATATAACATATATAAAAAGTTTGTGTAAGCTATTAAAAAGCTTTGTATAAGAGTCATTTTAAATGTGTGCATACATGTATGTGCAATATGTGTGTGTATAAATATTTATATGTATTATGTACAATTTTGAAACAAGCTAGAAATTTTAGAGGTATAATCATGTCACTTTCCCCAAAAACTTTGTCAAAAATCTATTTTATCCAGCTAGATAAAATAACAATAATAAATAACAATAAAATAATAAAATAACTAATAATTTGCTAGGAATAAAAATGGTTGTCAAAATAAATGAATGTTTTATTTATAGTGGCAACTCAGCATTGGTTTGGACAAGTGACTGCAGACAACTGGTCCGAAACTGTCTCACACTTAATGTTGAATGCTAGTTTACAACAAATTTAGCCTGTTCGTTTGCCAAAGTAAATAAGGATGTACTTATTTGTTTATTCTTGTTCTTTAGGTCAACCTATCACTTTCAAAGAGAAGCTGAAAAACCTGGTAGCCGAGGAAGGGAAGATGATAACATTGCATTGTGAGCTTTCCAAAACTGGTGTCCCAGTTGAATGGTGGAATGGAGACGAGCTGCTCCAGCCTGGAGAGAAGTATAAGATGAAAGAACGAGACACATCAGTTGAGCTGATCATCTGTGAGGCCGTACCTGAAGACAGTGGAGTCTACAGATGTGTCTGTGGAGACCAAAAGACCAAAGCTACAATTAAAATTGTTGGTAAGGTTTTGTTTCATTGAGTTTTTGTTATTGATACAAAATTGATCTTATTATAAAACATATGTTGGTTGTTCAGGTGCTCCAGCTACTTTTAAACAAAAACTTATGAACCAAGAAGCTCTTGAAGGGGAATCTATAACCTTACACTGTGAGCTCTCCAAAATTGGAGTACCTGTGCAATGGTGGAGAGGAGATAAACCGCTCCTTCCAGGGCCACGGTACCAGACGAGGCTGGATGGAAGGACAGCTGAGTTGGAAATAACTAATATTTTCTCTGAAGATGCTGGAATATACAGCTGTGTGACTGGAGGCCAAAAGACCACAGCTGAAGTTAAAGTCAAAGGTAAGGTCTAAAGAATGTTAAAAATATATACACTACCACTTTAAATATTTTTTTTTATTAATCGATTTAATAGCAAAGATGTATTAAATTGATCAAAAGTGGCAGTAAAGACATTATAATATTATATTATATTTCTGTTCTTTTGAACTTTCTTTTCATTGGAGAATCCTGATTTTTTTTATAACGATTAACACAAAAATATTAAGCAGCACAACTGTTTTCAACATTGATATTAATAAGAAATGTTTCTTGAGCACCACATCAGTATGTAAGAATGGTTCATACAGATGTGACACTGAAGACTGGAGTAATAGCTGAAAATTCAGCTTTGAAATCATAGGAATACATTTTAAAACATTTAAAACATTTTTGATCAAATAAATGCAGGCCTTATGGGCATTAGAGTCATTTTTGGGTGTTTTCACACTTGGCAGTTTTGGTTTGATTAAAACTAACTCTAAAGCGATTGCTCTGTTAATGTGGTTCATTTGAATATGAGTGAACACTTCCAAATGAACTCTGGTGCGGTTCGACTGAAATATGAACGCAACACGGAACAAAGACATAAATTGAACAAAAACTGGACGTGATTTCACAAGATACGACTCTAAAAAAGGACAGAATGCTCAAGCATACCTGGTTCCATATAGTTTGGTACAGGTGTCAGAACAGTGTCTGCAGCAGATATGTGTGTGACACAGGAATTCCTGCTGCTGTTTTGAGCAACACTAAAAAAGATTTTTTACCTTAAAATAATGTTTCCAAAATCGTTTCAGCGGTTCATCAAGTCATGAAAGGTTCAATGTTTTTTTTGGTTTGTTTTTCTTTGTTTAAGCAAATTAGTTTTTTGTTTATTTGCTCTATAACTGGTCAAACTGGTCTTAAACAAAAAAAATATCTGTAGCCATTTGAAATTAGATGCACCACTGCATTTTAATTATGATGATAAAGATGGTACACACATGTAGCATGAGCAGTTGTTTTTGATTTAAATTAGATTTAATTATAGGATTTAAAGTAAAATTTAAAGTTTATATATATGAGGGGATACGGAGCCCCCTTAGTCCCACTTTGTCAAAAAAATTAATTATAACTATCTCGTGGCCTCAAGATAAGTATCTCGTGGCCTCAAGATAAGTATCTCGTGGCCTCAAGATACTATCTCGTGGCCTCAAGATAGTATCTCGTGGCCACGAGTTACTATCTTGAGGCCACGAGATAGTATCTTGAGGCCACGAGATAAAGATAGTATCTTGAGGTCACGAGATACTATCTTGAGGCCACGAGATAGAGATACTATCTTGAGGCCATGATATAGAGATACTATCTTGAGGCCACGAGATAGTATCTTGAGGCCACGAGATACTATCTTGAGGCCACGAGATAGAGATACTATCTTGAGGCCACGAGATAGTTATAATTAATTTTTTTGACAAAGTGAGACTAGGGGGGCTCCGTAAGGGGAAAAAAAATGCCATCAATTTTTCTGAAGACAATCAGTTCCCTTAAAGGTATTGTAGGTAGGAATTTTATAAAAACTTTTTTCCAAATTTGTTTAAACTTTCTGTATATATCAAAGCATAATTAAAATGTAAGCACTCTGATAAAAAGAGTATAAAAATCGAGTGACTCTAGACCGTTTAATCTGCACTAAACACAGCTCATTATTTACATTCGGGACGAAACAAAGGATTGGCTTAGGCGACTGTCACTCTCTCGCAACCATGGCAACCACCCTTTTGCCACACAGGACCTGCCCACTTGCGCACGCATCCGTTTGATTTGAGGAATTCAAGAGGCACGGAACCTAGGAATAGCAAAACAATGGCAGAGATTAGAAAGACCAATCACATATGCAGTTCGCGAAGGCAAACCAGGCAAAAAAAGGAAGACTGTAACGTTACTAGAAAAGGTAATGAACAAAAAGTCTTTGGATAAACAACAAAATAAAACCCATGCCAATATCGGCGTGGCTTTCCCGCGATGGCGAGAACTGAGAGACCTCAAGGGGCTGAAAAGTGACGCCTGGATGGCTATATTTCTGCTGGACAGGTAAATCTTTCTTTTTGTATTTTGATCATACATATTTTTTTCTTTATGTTTTCATGAAGCATGTGTCATTAGCACACGTAGCTGCCTAATATAGCTAACATAACATTACTTAGCGAGCCGTAGTAGAGATGATAAATAATATATATGCCTAGCTCAAGATGATATAGTGTTGAATTGTGCATAATTTTGCTTTAGATAACTAAATACATGTTTAACAGATAGTAGGCCGATCCGCATCCAGGAACTTTTC
The DNA here is from genome assembly GCA_030578255.1 of Tiaroga cobitis. Taxonomy (NCBI): domain Eukaryota; kingdom Metazoa; phylum Chordata; class Actinopteri; order Cypriniformes; family Leuciscidae; genus Tiaroga; species Tiaroga cobitis. Next base: position 41,345,698 of record CM060598.1, on the reverse strand, counting down.
TTAGAATTATATTTACCCTCTGTCTAACTCTTTTACCATGTTCACCTGGAAGTTTACCTGCACGGTTTTTTCGCCTTTGTTTTGTTTTTAAACAAAAAATCCCTCGACCCCGGATCTGTCCTCGACCTGACGATGCGGTACTTGTCTCTGGAGTGTAGTCCTCATCAGAGTCAACAATGCTTTCATTATGGAAACTCTTACATGCAGAACACCATATATGTTATGAATGTTACACGAAATTCATCTTCATCACAGTGTAAATGATTGCAATGGAAAAACGTGTATCATGCAACCTGTTTTTAGCTTTGCCTTATAGATAACTAGCTCGTTAGCGAATCAATAAATATATATTTTAATCTTTACCAATATCAATATGCTACTTGATAGTGAGTACTAAAATACATCTTATTTGTTTATCTTCATAATGATAAAGTTAGATTTTTTTTTTACATGTCACTACATGCACTGCGCTCCTTCCTCTCCGCTTGTCTCAGGTAAATAATGCGTCTTCAGCTCAGCGGTCGGAGTCGCGCGTTCATGTGTTTTGGAGGCGTGGCTTTGGAAGGAGCCCAGAAGGGAGGGGGTGGAGTGAATGGAAATAATGAGCTGTCTTTAAAACAGTCGTGAGAGGTCTACAGACACTCGATTTTTATACTTTCTTTTTCAGAGTACTTACATTTTAATTATGCATTGATAAATACAGAAAGTTTAAACAAATTTGGAAAAAAGTTTTTTTTATACAATTCCTACCTACAATACCTTTAAGAGATACATTCATATAAACCCCAACCCCCAATTCAATATTTATATATTTCTCCTTATATTTTGCGCATATACTTCGTGCCTGGTACAGTATTTTCTCTGATGGCTTGTCTGATTAATCTTCACGTCAGTCTTCAGCACCAAAATGGTTGCAATTTCAAACCTTGTAAAAGCTTCTTTTTTTTTTTTATCTAAATGAATTATTTTGAACACACCATAAATCTTACAGCTTTGATAGCGTATATATCATGATTTCTGCTTGTGAGGTAATGGTTTATATTAAAAGACCAAAAATGTCAATATTTTCTCAGCTCTTCCGATTACATTCAATCGAGAGCTTCAGAACCAGGTGTCTATAGAGGGTGAGAGTGCAGTATTTACTTGTGAGCTTTCAAAGCCTGGTGCTCCAGTCGAATGGAGGAAAGGTAGAGTAATTCTGAAAGCTGGAGCCAAATATCACACGAAACTGGAGGGACGATTAACCAAACTGGTGATAAATAATCTTGTTGAGGATGATGCAGGAAATTACACCTGCAAAACCAAAGATTCACAATCAACAGCCAAATTGATGGTTCAAGGTAATATCCGAATTACTGCTGAATTTTTGACATTGTGGATTTCATATGCATTTCATTTTCATGACCATGTGATTTTTTTTTTTCTAGCACTGAGTGATCAAGTTCTTCCATTTCATTTAAAATGGCCATTTCCTCCACAGCTACTATTGAACCTATTCAGGTTATGCGATATTTAATTTAATAAGGATGAAATCTATGGAGGTAGTTTTGTTTCTTTATTATTCAATCAAAAAAAAGGTTGCTACAATCCAAAAAAATATTTTCAATTAAAAAACCTTCACTTCAATGAAAAAAAAAATTTAAATCAAAGAAAAAAATTATTTTAATCCAAAAATATATTTGAGACTCAAAAATATACATTTGAACACTGCTTTTCTTTGATTGAAAATGTTTTCTTTGATAGAAGTCCGTTTTTTTTTTTGTTTAAAGCAACCTTTTTAATTGAAGTAACATTGTTTTTTGATTGGACCATATAATGGGTAGGACATTTGTGTCTTTATCATTCAATCAAAAAAGAAGTTGCTTCAAACAAATAAACAACAGAATCAATAAAAAAGTCACTTCAATGAAAAGATAAACATTTTCAAATATAGAAAATCGTTTTTGAATGCAAATAAAATACTTGAGACTCCAAAAATTGCATTTGAACACTTTTTTTTTATTATTGAAAATGTTCTCTTTGATTAAAGTAATCTTTTTTGTGTTTGGGGCATACATGGGTAGGACATTTGTGTCTTAATCATTCAATTCCAAAAAAGTTGTTTCAATCAAAAAAAATATTTTCAATCAAAAAACTGTTCAAATGCAACAAAAAAAAAAAACCCCCGTGAATAAAAAAAAAGTATTGAAGAGAATGTGTTTTTTCGTTGTTGTTGTTTTTTTTTTTTGAAGTGCAAAAAGTTTTGAAGTTTACATTTTTTTTATTTAATTATTTTGACACAAACGTTCCGCAGTGGGCGGGTGCTTCTCTATTGGTCAGACATGTTTGATTGACAAGTGTCTACACCAACGACATTTTTCTGACAAAGAAGTCATGTTCGCCACTCGCCAGCAAACTTTTTGCCAGTTACGTCCTGCGTCACATCTCATGCGGGTTGAACGGGTTCTCATCGACCAGGGTCAGCGCGCGTTGACAGACATCTCAAATATTTTATTTGCATTCAAAAACGATTTTCTATATTTGAAAATGTTTATCTTTTCATTGAAGTGACTTTTTTATTGATTCTGTTGTTTGTTTGTTTGAAGCAACTTCTTTTTTGATTGAATGATAAAGACACAAATGTCCTACTCATTATATGGTCCAATCAAAAAACAATGTTACTTCAATTAAAAAGGTTGCTTTAAACAAAAAAAACGGACTTCTATCAAAGAAAACATTTTCAATCAAAGAAAAGCAGTGTTCAAATGTATATTTTTGAGTCTCAAATATATTTTTGGATTCAAATAATTTTTTTCTTTGATTGAAATTTTTTTTTTTCATTGAAGTGAAGGTTTTTTTAATTGAAAATATTTTTTTGGATTGTAGCAACGTTTTTTTTTTGATTGAATAATAAAGAAACAAAACTACCTCCATAGAAATCGAGGCTGTGAGGGATAGACTTACAGTCTTTACTTTGGCAGGCACTATATTTTTTTTCTGAAAGACTTTTGGTCAACTGAACAATCAGCATGTTGAACGCACTGTACTTCTAAGTTCTAACCCTCACAGCCTTATTTTCATTCCTGTCTAAAATTAAATTTGGTGCTACCCTGATTAAGGTCTATAGCAGGGTTCCTCAAACTCGGTCCTGGAGGGCCACTGTCCTGCAGAGTTTAGTTCCAACCCTGATCAAACACACCTACCTGTGAGTTTCTAGTGATCCTGAAGACCTTGATTAGCTTGCTCAGGTCTGTTTGATCAGGGTTGGAGCTCTGCAGGACAGTGGCCTTCCAGGACCAAGTTTGAGGAACCCTGGTCTTATAGCATGCTGTCATAGCGTTACACAAGCCCACTACATAGGTTTAATTAATCTCTCAACAGTGATATAAATCACTGTTGGATTTTCATTACATGATGTTTAAATTCATACCCTCTAATTACACTCCATATTTGGCATCAGAGGAGTCTTGATATGACAAATCCCTTGATATATTATTGGTTGATAAAAACTGTAACGTAGAAATGCAGCTTTTGTCGGGGTTTTGCCCAATTCATTACAACTTGGGCTGGTTATGAAGAGCTATAGTGTGTTCGTGTACATAACGCATAAATAAAATATACCCCAATTCATTTAGATGATAGATGAACCCCAATTTATTTAGGATTTTGCTGTAGTTATTAAAGTTGATTGAGCACAAAAAGTGTCTACTGGTAAGTTTTTGGTAACACTTTGGTGGGAGGACACAACATTCACACTTTTGAAGAGCCTATAACTTTTAATACATGAAAACCGGCTTTAAAAAAAAATATTCTTGGCTTTCTGAAGGACTCCCTGCTACCTTTAAAGCAACTCTGAAGAACCAGGAAGCTCAGGAGGGGAACAGTGTCACTTTGCACTGTGAACTTTCTAAGCCAGGAGTTCGAGTAGAGTGGTTGAAAGGAGAAGAAATGCTCAAGACTGGAGAAAAATATCAATTGAGACACAAAGAAGCAAAAGCTGAACTGCTAATAAGGAAGGCACAACCAGAAGATAGTGGAGTTTATCGATGTGTATGTGAAGATCAAAAGACTGAAGCCACCATCAAAGTTAATGGTATGAATGTGTTCCAGGAAGTTTTCAAGTTCCTGTAATTGAGCATTAGCCAATTTTTTGCTAGAAATAATATATGAAAAGATTTTATCGAAAACATGATCAGATATGCAACATCTGCTTTGTATAGCTCTCCCCATCACTTTTAAACAAGAACTTATGAATCAAGAGGGTGAAGAAGGGAACAACGTCACCTTGCGCTGTGAACTCTCAAAGGCCAGTGCTGATGTGGAGTGGTTGAAGGGAGAAGAAGTACTTAAGCCTGGAGAAAAGTACCAGATGAGACAGATTGCAACTAAAATGGAGCTTGTTATCAGGAAAGCCAAACCTGAAGACAGTGGAGTCTACTTTTGTGTGTGCCCTGATCAGACATCCAAAGCAACGGTTAAAATCAATGGTACGAACCTCAATCAAACGATCTTATAATTGCCAATTTTGAGAAATATTCTCCTTAGGTGACACAAATATATTTATGATTTCTTAGCTTTCCCAATCACGTTCAAACAAAACTTGAGAAATCAAGAAGTGGTGGAGGGCAACACTGTTGCTTTACGTTGCGAGCTTTCCAAACCGGGCGCCTCTGTGAAATGGTGGAGGGGTGAAGAGATGCTGCGAGTTGGAGAAAAGTACCAGATGAGGATCGAGGGAAGGATTGCTGAACTACTTATCAAAAATGTCAACTCTGAAGATGTCAGCTCCTACAGCTGCACTACGGGAAAGGAAAAGACAACAGCAGAAGTCAAAGTCAAGGGTACGCTCTACTACTGCAAGATCAGATATTGTTATACTTTAGTAATAGCATTCCTCTTTCAAATCATTCTCAAACTTAACTTGAACACATTTTTCATGGTTTCCATAGCTCTACCCGTCACTTTTAAACAAGAACTCCAAAACGAAGTAACTAAAGAAGGTGGGCAAGCTGTGTTAAGGTGTGAGCTCTCTAAACCCGGCACTCAAGTAGACTGGAGAAAGGGAAGAATTATTCTCAAACCCAATGACAAGTATGAAATAAAGCAAGAGGGAACATTCAGCAAACTGGTCATACATAATGTTGAAGCAAGTGATGCTGGGAGCTATTCATGTAAAACCAAGGATTCTGAGACAACTGCTGAGCTAACCGTTAAGGGTAAGGCATGCAGACTTTTTGCAGAGGCGGCTTGGCACATTTTGGTCTTTTTGGCTTGCTATTCATGGGAGCCATTCATGTAAAACCAAGGATTCTGAGACAACTGTTGAGCTAACCCATAAGGGTAAGGCATGCAGACTTTTTGCAGAGGCGGCTTGGCACATTTTGGTCTTTTTTGGCTTGCTGTTTTTTATTATTGCTTCTTGTGCTATGGTCTTCTGCTTCACTGTGCTTTGAGGGCCTGCATGGTTGTGTTGTGAAATAATCAGGCATATCTCATTTGGTTGACGTTTCCAGTTCCACCTATCACTTTTAAAGTCAAGTTGAAAAATCAGGAAGTTGAAGAAGAAAATACACTCGTATTACACTGTGAGCTCTCAAAAGCTGGATGTCCTGTTCAATGGAGAAAGGGGGAAGAGCTCCTCAGATCTGGGTATAAGTATCAAATCAGGGAATGTGATGTTACAAGGGAGCTGATCATCATGAAAGCCTTGCCTGAAGACAGTGGAATCTACATATGCATTTGTGGGGAGCAGAATACCAAATCTACAGTCAGAGTGTTCGGTATGGATAAAGGTTTTAAAAGAAAATTGAGCTTTTATTGTCGCTTACGCTCACAATGAGCTAACATGCGAATGTGCTACTCTTCAGCCACACCAGTAACGTTCAAACAAAACCTGAAGAACCAAGAGGCTCCTGAGGGAGGTGTTGTTATTCTGCACTGCGAGTTGTCCAAGGCTGGGGTACCAGTAACATGGTTGAGAGGGGACGAGGAGCTCAGCAATGGAACTAAATACAAGATCAAGCAGGAGGGATTGGTTGCCGAATTATACATTAAAAATGTCCTTCCTGTGGATGTTGGGGAATATAGCTGCATTGTTGGAGACCAGAAGACAACAGCTGAAGTTAATGTTAGGGGTAGGTCCAATGCAGCTTTAATGACCTTCTCATTGAGTTCACACAAGGTAACATTGTGTCTTTACCCAATATCTTGACAACATTTTAACAGTGCTGTAAACAATGTATGATACCCAGGGGCATGGGGCATTCAAACTGGTTACATTTATTTTAAGGGAAATTAAGAGGATTTAGTTTCCATTCAGAAGCCTCAAGATATAAATTTAAAATATAGTGAAATAGTAATGAAATATAATGAAATAGTATTTCAAATTTTTCAAAAACATTTTTTTTAAATCTTACATCTTACTGACCAAACTATTAAATGGTAATGTATGTGTATTTCCATTTGAATAGAATCTGGTAAAACAAAACTCCCCTAGAATGATGAAAAAAAAAATCTTCAAATCCCCCCGTTTCTGTAATTAGGGTCCCCCAACTGAACCTCTGCCATTTCCATGACTGTTGATTCCCTCATGATCCTTTCACAAACCCTGTATGATACCCCTCAATGAATCACAGCATCATACACGCATAGTGTCATTTCATATCATAAACTCTACCAGTTAACATACAAAAATTCTAATTTGCAAAATACTTTTGAGCTGTTGTTGAGATCATATTTCTCCTCATACCTCTCACAGCTGCTGCCTCTGTGTTCTTCGAGAAAGAGCTTGAGAATCAAGAAGCAATAGAAGGGGAATCTGTTCTGTTTAGTTGTTTACTCTCTAGCGACAATGCCCCAGTGACCTGGAGAAAAGATGCAAATCAGATCACACAGGGTGGGCGATATACCCTCCACCATAAAGGTGCCACTCAGGAGCTCGAAATCAGGAAACTGAGAATGGAGGACGCTGGCGTGTACACTTGCAGCGTCAGAGGCAAGAAGACGTCTACAACCCTCAGAGTGATAGGTACACTAAATCATAACAAGCCTACATAAATTCAACAATAAAATTCAGTTTGCTTTTAAACACAATGAATTTCAAGGACTCCTGTGCATTCCTTTATTCGGTTAATGTTACCTTTACAGAGCGTGTGAGGATTGTGAAAGGACTGCGTGACTTGACGGTTACTGCAGGCGAGAGCGCCCGCTTTGTGTGCGAACTTTCACACGAGAACATCCTTGACGGGGATTGGTGGCTTGGTTCAAATGTACTGCAGGAGAACGAGATGAACCAGATGAGTATCTGTGGCAAAGAACACCAGCTGGTGCTCACTATGACCACACCCGAAGAGTCAGGTGTTGTGTCCTTTGTGGTGGGAAATGAAAAGACTTCTGCTCATCTCCGTGTAAACAGCAAACCTAAAGGTGAGTATAAGGATACAATTTCTTTTTTCTAAGACATTTAATTTGAGTGTAAACAGCAGAAATACAATATTGATATAGAAAAGTATACCAAATGCAATTAGTTGATTTAACTTTACACTCTAAAGTGCATTCTCTCTTTATAGTTTTCATTGAAGAAAACCTGAAAGACATGACCATTTTTGAGGGAGATTCTGCCAACCTGTGCTGTGTGACTTCTGACTCCTGCACACTTATAACCTGGAAACGAAATAATGTAACCCTGCTCCCCGGGGAAAAGTATGAACCTCTGAAACATGGGAAACGAAATATTCTTATAATTCACAAAGTCAGAAAAGAGGATGCTGGGATTTACATGTGCGATACAGGAGACATGCAGAGTAGTGCTACTCTTACAGTCAAAGGTAAGGAACTGCTAGAAACACATTTGCTCTAACTATAAAGACTAGAAAATTATAACCATAAATATATATATATATTTTAACTTGATTTATCACCATTTAAACATGTTATACATATTTTAATAATAGTCATAACCTTAACAATAATTTATTATCATTATTATATTTACTATTAATAGTAATAATAATATGTGATACATTTAACTGTATTCCAATTTTTTTTTTTTTTATAACTTTTAGTATGTGTTGTCATATTTTGAAAATGTGATTAAAATATTTATTTTTTAATTAATACATTGATAGTTCCTTACTTTTATTTTTAAGTCACATTCCTAGTCCACCATATTTCAGTTGTCGGTCACAAAAAAGTATTCTTTCAGAGAAGGAAATTGTTATGGTAGATTTACCCGTTGTAATGCTTATTTTGTAACGCTTTACAATAAGGTTTTATTTGTTAACATTAGTAAACCATGTTAGTTAACATGAACTACTTCTGAAGCATTTATTTATCTTAATTTCTACATTTACTAGTACATATTTTTAATTAAAATTGTATATGTTAACATTAGTTAATGACCTGTGAACTATCATGAACAATGAGCAATTGTAATTTTATTAACTAACATTAACAAAGTAAAATTCAAACTTCTGTAAAAAATATATTGCTCATAGTTAGTTAATGTTATTTAATGCATCAACTAATGCATTAATTGTAAATTATTACTGCTTATTCTTATCAGAACTTAACTCTTTACAAATCAGTATACAAAGTGATTTTGTACAATATTTATTGGAAATGGCACATATACTTAAAGGTGCTCTAAGCGATGTTGGGTGACGTCACTTCTTGTTGACGTTCGAAGTATTGTCGAACAAAACTGAGGCTAGCTCGACCCTCCCTCCTCCTCATCCCATCCCGTCCCCTCCCCATGTAGTTTTACTGATACTTCATTCAAGGTGTAATGTCGCCAATTTAGATAAATGCTTTCATATAATGCAGAACAGAATGCAGAAAAAGAGGAACATTACCAGAAAAACATGATAAAACGTTTCGTCACCTGAGGTTATAACTTTAGCTCCCATACAAGGACGCAATAATAGCAAGATAACGTTAGCTTTGCGTTTTCCAGTGAGCATAAACAACTGCTCCGTCGTAAACAAATTTAGTCAAAGTTGCCAATAGGCTATGAATGAACATTCAAATTCATAACAAACAATTGGTGAAAACAATCATTCACACAAACTGTCGCCCTACTGTGAGTTTGCTTGATCATTTACAATAGAGATAGATAGCTAGCTGCTAGAAACATATGTTGTATTCACCAAAGTTAGCGCTGACTGCATTGTTCTAGCTAATTATATCTTTGTGTTTGTTAGGCGTTTTTTTACAGTGTGTTCAGGGAACAGGCAGCTAGCGGATAGTGAGGAGATGTTTGCTGCATGTGACAAAAAAAATTTTTGCCTAAAAAACGCGTGACATCGCTTAGAGCACCTTTAAGGGTACTTTGCTTCATTTCAGAGCGTCCTTTGTTTTTCTGCGGGGAGCTCCAAAACCAAGAAGCAGAAGAGGGTGAGACTACTTTCTTGTGCTGTGAGCTGTCTCAACCTGGAGTTGCAGTTGAGTGGAAGAAGGGAGCAGTTCTGCTTAGACCGGGTAACAAATATGAGATTAAACAGGATGGATGTGAGCTACAGCTACAGATCAATGACCTCACAAGTCAGGACAGTGGGGCCTACAGGTGTTGTGCCGATGGCATTGAGACAAGGGCCAGTATTACTGTGAAAGGTATGAACCAAAATAATTGCTTGTCTATATATATTGTATTTGATTTTGAGGATTTGATCTATGCATAAACTGAATGTCAGGAAATTAATGAAATATTCAGTGGCACTTTATAAGATCCATTCATTAAATACAAGCATTTTTTTTTGCATGATGAAATTTTTTTTTTTACCACTGTTTCTTCTCCTCTGATACCACAGAGCGCCCTCTGTTTTTCTGTGAAGAGCTTCAAAACCAAGAATTAGAGGAAGGTGAAACGGCTTTCTTGTGCTGTGAGCTCTCTAAACCAGGAGTATCAATACAGTGGAAGAAGGGGGCAATGCTCCTGAAGAATGGACAGAAGTATTCAATGATCCAAGAGGGCAATGAAGTACAACTTCAGATCCATGACCTCACAAGTCAAGACAGTGGCATCTACAGATGCTATGCTGGCAATCTAGAAACACGGGCTAATATTATTGTCAAAGGTAGGTATTTAGTTAGTATACAGTTTTTAGTTATTGGCCATAACATTGTAGTGATTCTAGCTCCAATAAAGGAATATAATTTTAATAACTGACCATGAATATGATCAAGGATCGTATACACAGATTTAAATTACCCTTAAAGGGGATACGTTGCCAATGTATCTGTATGGACACTTTCTCTCTTTTATTCTGTTCTGAACCATAATTCAACTCATAATTACAACTCGGACTGTTGGCCAGACGCGTCTCAAGCCATTATACGGCTGGAACCGCAAATACGTTTGGAACATTGTTTGTTGGTCGTAGAGCGAGACACCGCTTTACTGCTGCTCGCCCTGCGATCGTCTGCTTTTGTCAGCCTCGTTTGTTGGTCGTAGAGCGAGACACCGCTTCACTGCTGTTCGCCCTGCGATCGACTGCTTTTGTCAGCCTCGTTTGTTGGTCGTAGAGCGAGACACCGCTTCACTGCTGTTCGCCCTGCGATCGACTGCTTTTGTCAGCCTCGTTTGTTGGTCGTAGAGCAAGACACCGCTTCACTGCTGCTCGCCCTGCGATCGACTGCCTTTGTCAGCCTCGTTTGTTGGTCGTAGAGCGAGACACCGCTTCACTGCTGCTCGCCCTGCGATCGACTGCTTTTGTCAGCCTCGTTTGTTGGTCGTAGATCGAGACACCGCTTCACTGCTGCTCGCCCTGCGATCGACTGCTTTTGTCAGCCTCGTTTGTTGGTCGTAGAGCGAGACACCGCTTCACTGCTGCTCGCCCTGCGATCGACTGCTTTTGTCAGCCTCGTTTGTTGGTCGTAGAGCGAGACACCGCTTCACTGCTGCTCGCCCTGCGATCGACTGCTTTTGTCAGCCTCGTTTGTTGGTCGTAGAGCGAGACACCGCTTCACTGCTGCTCGCCCTGCGATCGACTGCTTTTGTCAGCCTCGTTGCCTGCTGTGAGTTTGTTTGTTTGCGTCGTGGCTGTCTAAGCCTCGTATTAGGTTCGTATTTCTTTCTGTTTTTCTGTATTTCTTTCTTTTATTCTGTTTTGAACCATCATTGAACTCATAATTACTCATAATTACAACTCGGACTGTTGAGCAGACGCGTCTCAAGCCGTTACCCGACACCGGTCCTTTACACCTATGGGTCACGGCTGAACGAGTCTTCTTTACACTCACTTACAAACGAACATTTTCCCGTCTATCGTGCGTCTACATTACACCCGTACCACTAAAAAGACGTAAGTCTTGAGTCATAAATTAGTATAAATATTAATAGCATCACTGGTTGTATCATTGCTAACTTACTGTCCATCTGCTAAAATGGCGAATATATCAGGTGTATGTTATCTACCTTTTGGTGCAGATGAGAACAAATCTGATTTGCTCGCGGTGCAGTCTGAATTAGAAGCTGTAGAAAAGCAGATCCGTGACCTTCTAGAGAGACAAGCTGAGCTGAGAGACCGGCGTTTAGCTCTTGAAACATCACGCGCTGATGCACACGGATCAGTGATTAACGTTAGTAACCCGCTGACGCCAACCTCGTCTACTCCGTGCGTTTTTTAGCATTGGTCCCGAGCGTCCAGGTCACGATCAGCCATGGTTTCATTCACTCCGGCTCCAACACACCACCACGAAGCCTGGGTGGTTCCGCGGAAGCCGTGAGCCAGGACAAGAATCTTTTTGCCCCTCCCGGTTTTCGAGATCTCCACTCAGAACCGCTTCTCCCCTCTTCGTGAAACGGAACGCGATGCTGTGATCATCGGCGATTCCACCGTCCGACACGTCCACGCTACGTTAGGTAAAAGTAAGATGCACAGTCACTGCTTTCCTGGTGCTCGTGTTCTCGATATCACTGCGCGGGTAACTGAGATCTTGAACGGTGACGAGCGCGTCGGAGCTATTGTGCTGCACGCGGGAGCTAACGACATTAGGCTGCGACAGACGGAGGTTCTGAAGAAAGACTTCAGGATCCTTATCGATACGGTACGCAGCACATCGCCTGAAACATCGATTATTGTGTCTGGAGCGCTTCCTACGTACCGACGAGGGCATGAAAAGTTCAGTAGATTATTCGCGCTAAATGAATGGTTATTGTCATGGTGCAATGAGCAGAAACTGCTCTTTGTAAATAATTGGAATCTGTTTTGGGAGCGACCTAGGCTCTTCCTCACTGATGGCTTACACCCAAGTAGAATCGGGGCAGATCTTCTGTCGGATAACATCTCCAAGATGTTAAATACCGTTTGACTAGTATTCAAAAATCCAAATCACAGTCTCTACTGCACCAATTCAATTGATATTAATACTAGTGTAGAACATTGCATAGAAACTGTGTCTATTCCTCGTTTACTTAGATCAAATAATAAATCTACTGCGGGATCTAGAAAAAATCTAATTGTTATTAAAACAAAAAAATCTCGCTTTTAGTGAACAAAAATAATTTCTAAAGCTAGGTCTTCTAAACATTAGATCGCTCACACCTAAGGCGGTTATTGTAAATGAAATGGTCACAGATAATAATTTCGATGTTCTGTGCCTTACTGAAACCTGGCTTAAACCAAATGATTATTTCGGTCTAAATGAGTCTACTCCGCCAGGATACTGTTATAAGCATGAGCCCCGTCTGATCGGTCGTGGCGGCGGTGTTGCAACAATCTACAGAGATATCCTTAATGTTACTCAGAAAACTCATCATAGGTTTAATTCGTTTGAAGTACTTGTGCTAAATGTTACGCTCTTAGACGTAAAAAAAAAATCCCGATTATCTCTAGCATTGGCTACCGTATATAGACCTCCAGGGCCTTACGCCGATTTCCTAAAAGAGTTTGCTGACTTTCTATCAGATCTTATGGTCAACGTCGATAAAGCATTAATTGTTGGAGATTTTAACATACACGTAGATAATTTAAATGATGCGTTAGGGGCTGCGTTTACAGATTTATTAAACTCCTTCGGGGTCAAGCAAAACGTCACCGGACCAACTCATCGTCTTAATCATACACTCGATTTAATTATATCATATGGAACCGATCCAACCGATATAGATATCATTCCACAAAGTGATAATGTCACTGACCATTACATGGTAACTTGCATATTACGTACTGCTGTAATATGTCATGCTGCGCCACGTTATCGACCAGGTAGAACAATTCTTCCATCCACCATAGATCGATACTATGTCTCAGCTGCTGCCTGAACCCAAACAAACAGATGAACTAGATGAACTAACTAGCACTATGAGCACCATTCTCTCTAGAACATTGGATATTGTTGCACCCATTAGATTAAAAAAGGTCAGAGAAAAAAGTATAGTACCATGGTAAAATAATACTACGTATGTTTTAAAGAGAGAAACCCGTAATTTAGAGCGTAAATGAAAAAAATAAATAATTTAGAGGTCTTTAGAATCGCGTGGAAAGACAGTATGTCACGTTATAAAAAGGCCCTTAAAACGGCCAGGGCTGAGCACCTCAGCAAATTAATAGAAAACAACCGAAATAATCCAAGGTTTTTATTTAATACCGTGGCTAGACTAACAAATAAACAGACGTCGTCTGAACAAAATACCTCGTTACAGTTTAGTAGTAATGATTTCATGAACTTCTTCACCGAGAAAATTGAAAGCATCAGAATCAAAATCGTAAACGTTCAATCTTTGCTCGCGCCTTATAATTCAGCCGCAATTATCACCCCGCAAGAACAATTACAATGCTTTACAACCATAGAACAAAAAGAGTTAAATAAACTTATCACTTCATCTAAAACAACAACATGTTTATTAGATCCTATACCAACTGACCTACTGAAGGAAGTGTTACCTATAGTGGAAGAGCCTCTTCTCAATATTATTTACTCATCTTTATCTTTAGGTCATGTTCCAAGAACGTTCAAGCTGGCAGTTATAAAACCTCTTATTAAGCAACCACAATTAGATCCAAATAACCTAGCAAATTACAGACCCATTTCGAATCTTCCATTTATGTCAAAAATATTAGAAAAAGTTGTGTCCGCTCATCTCGGCTCTTTCTTGCAAGAAAACGACATCTATGAAAAGTTTCAGTCTGGATTCAGGCCACATCATAGCACTGAAACTGCGCTTGTTAGAATCACAAATGATTTACTTTTAGCTTCGGACCAAGGCTGTATCTCAGTACTAGTTTTACTTGATCTTAGTGCTGCGTTCGATACTATAGATCACACAATACTCTTAGATCGACTACAAAATTACACTGGTGTTCAAGGACAAGCATTAAGCTGGTTCAGGTCATACTTATCTGACCGCTACCATTTCGTCTACTTAAATGGAGAAAAATCGATCATAACTTCGGCAAACTATGGAGTGCTGCAGGGATCTGTGTTAGGCCCTTTATTATTCTCAATATATGCTGCCACTTGGTAATATTCTAAGGAAACATGGAATTAGTTTCCATTGTTGTGTTGATGACACTCAAATATATGTTTCATCACGGCCAGATGAATACGCTAAATTATCCAAATTGACAGATTGTGTTAGAGATATAAAAGATTGGATGACGCGTAATTTTCTTTTATTAAATCCAGACAAGACAGAGGTAATACTTATCAGTTGTAAAAACTGTCCACATAACCTTTCACAGCACGACTTTAACATAGTAGGATGCCCTGTTACTTTATCCGCTACAGTAAAAGACCTGGGTGTTACATTAGACTGCAACCTGTCTTTTGAAAAGCATATTTCATATGTTACAAAAACAGCCTTTTTCCACCTTAGAAACATTGCTAAGCTACGTAATATGCTATCAGTCTCTGATTCAGAAAAGTTAGTTCATGCATTCATTACCTCGAGACTAGATTACTGTAATGCTTTATTAGCTGGTTGTCCTGCATCTTCAATAAACAAGCTACAGTTAGTCCAAAATGCAGCCGCTAGAGTTCTTACTAGATCAAGAAAATATGATCATATAACACCGAGTTTATCATCACTTCATTGGTTACCTATAAAGTTCCGTATTAATTACAAGGTATTGCTTTTGACTTATAAAGCTCTAAATGGTTTAGCTCCAGTCTATTTAACGGATCTTCTATTGCCTTACAATCCATTGCGCTCTTTAAGATCACTAAATTCGAGGCTTCTGGTCATTCCTTGGATATCCAGATCCACCAAAGGAGGCAGAACATTTTCACATTTAGCTCCGAAGCTCTGGAATAGCCTTCCTCAGGGACGTACTGGGACTGAAATTCAGCCCGGGACTTTAAGATGGAGAGGCCTTTTATGCGAGTGACCTTGGTGCACAAGCAGAAGGATTTTTTTGCAGTTATTCTAATTCTAATAGTGTTTTTATTGTATAAAGAGAATCTGATTACACTGAAGACATTCAAGAAATTTTAGGATGACACTTGCCTCTTCAGGTTGTATAAGCAAGTCACCACTGCACTAAACACAATCAGGGGTGCGTTTCCCGAAAGCATCGTTAGGCAACTATGGTCGCAAGTTCCGTCGTTACCAATAGAGTTCAATGGAAATTGCGACCAACTTGCGACCATAGTTGGCTAACGATGCTTTTGGGAAACGCACCCCAGGTCAGCAAAACCTAATCTCGAACGCATAAGTCACAGTATGTCACGTGTACAGTCAGTATATAATATATCTATAAAAATATAATGTAAGGGATAATGTATAGCGAGGCGATTGTTATAGCGTTTGTATTCGCTATACATTATCCCGCTTATTATATAATGGCTACCTACCAAATAAATCAATGTAACAAAATATTGATTTAAAAAGGAGTTTATTGATTTAAAAACGACTGTATTGCTTCCGCTAAAGAAAATAGTCCGTTCCGTCTCTGAACTGCGTCCATGGCAACGCCGTTTTTCATGGCAACCTGTGTTTTACTTAGCAGCGTCTGTTATCAAGACACCGACCGCATTCTACATTGGAATTCTACCAAGCCATGTATATGTATAAATATAGTATAAATGCCTATATGTAAATGCAAATGTAAACAATTTCAGTGTATAATAAATAATCGTGCACCTGTCCTGTCCACGCTGCTGGGTCCTTCCTCATCTGCACCTCTGGCTGCCACAGCCCCATTTTCAATACGGAAAAGGTCTGTTAATTTGGCGCATTTAGCTGCCTCTTGTGCCAACAATTTTTTCTTTTTAATTCTTATTTTTTCGCCCCCACCCATTTCTTTCTCTTCTTTTCGCCATTTTTACCGTCTGTCTCTGTTGCATTCACACGAACCCGCCAAACATGAGCAAAAGTAAACTCCTTTGATCGGCGCATAGTTTGAGCCATTCGGATGTCAGGAAAAATGGAGGATCAGCCCAAGTTGGGAGGGGCCGCTCGTATCCCCCCTCAGATTGAAAGTATTGGCGTGGCCCGGTCTGAAACACACACACACACACACACACACAGTGTTCCGCTGCAGCTGAGCGGCCAGTTAGGCCGGTCGTGTATCATTAAAAAAAAAACTCTTTGACCACCGGCCGGTCTTCGGCCTGAAATGGACCGGCCGGTCGGGATTGCTCCCGGTATTCCCGATGGCCAATCCGCCCCTGGCCTTCCTCATATTGTTCGTTGCTCAGACTCGCTCTCCCAGTTTAAAACTAGACTGAAGACGCATCTATTTAGCCAGGCATTCATATACATTTTTTATCTTACAGTAACTGTAAATTCGGCCTCTAGTTCATAAACGCCAGAGGAGAACTGGCCCCTGACTGAGCCTGGGTTCTCCCAAGGTTTTTTTTCTCCATTGGGTAATCTGATGGAGTTTTAGGACACCATTAGGTCACTGGATGGAGTTTTTCGGTTCCTTGCCACTGTTGCCTTTGGCTTGCTCAGTTGGGGATATTCAAATTAATTAACCAATCATACCATTGATCAGCTCTACCAAACTTGCCTTGAATATCCCCACTGTTGCCTTTGGCTTGCTCAGTTGGGGATATTCAAATTAATTAACCATTTATACCATTGATCAGCTCTACCAAACTTGGATGTCTTTTTTCCAGTAATAAACAAACATTGTTAAGTTGTTTTGATTGATACTGTGAAGTAGCTTTGATACAATCTGTATTGTGAAAAGTGCTATATAAATATATTTGACTTGACTTGACTTAAATACAACGGATTATAATCAATTATCCATACAGGTAGGCAGAAATATATCAATTGTATATATCAATAATCAATCACAACAAATTATAATTATCCATACAGGTAGGCAGAAATATATCAATTGTATATATCAATAATCAATCACAACGAATTATAATTAAATATTAATATGTCAATTGATAGATAGATAGATTCCAAGGATAACCCTTATGGAATTAATTTGTTATCGAATAATCTGTTCGTCCAGCAAACTGATCGTACTATCTTTAATCAACCCTCAAGATAAATTATCCTTATAGACTCGCAAGAAAGGCTATCTTTCTGGCCATGAAAAATAACTTTCCTGTTTTATAAAAATACTAATTAAAGTATCAACAAATTGTAAAGCTTGTAGCTTATATCGAACATTTAAGGGACTTCGTAGTATGAGCAACAGACAGAGTCAATAAATGAATATAATGGATTTAATAAAGGAAAACTACGTATACCGGTGACTAACGTTACAAGGAATAAATGTATATACAACAAAATAAAGCAACAAACAATGAAAGAAAATGAGAATAAGAGAGTGATGGGGGAAGGGAGAGAATGATCAGTCAGTTATGGCAAAATCACTGACAAATGAACCTTGAGAGAGAGACACCAAGAAATCAAATCCCCCTAAATGAGGCAAATAACCGTAACAGCTTTTAGATCTCGATAGGAAATAATACTTGCATATGGTTCTTTTAGTGGCTGAGGAAAGACAGGGTGATGTCGTTCCTTCAGAGCTTAGCGTTCTCTGTGGTTCTTCTGTGGCGAACGGAGTCGCAGCAAATTTAAAGGTCCCTTGAAAGTGAAGTTACTTCACTTCCCTTAAATCTTGATGTACTCGCTACATCATAAGAAGAATGGCATCTACGCTAATATTAGTGTCTTTGTTTATCCCGAGGTTTTCCCGCAGCCTGCCGGATCCAGGCCGTGTCCAGATCTGACGAAGGAGATCCGCCTGGACCCGATGACAATGCAGTGCTGAAGTGTCCACTATCCTCTCCCTATGGAGGATCCCTTTCCCACTCTACAGATAAAGCGTTGTGAATTTCGGCTCGCGTACCCCGAAGTGATAAAATAAAACTCTGTATCAAAATTTATAGGCAAGAAAAGTAATTTGTTTAGGCTGGGTTGGATGAATTACAAACCTGCGCACATATTTTAAAAAGCCCATAACTATAGAATCAATTCTGAATGAGCATGTGAACGCCGTCAGCGTTAATCACAGGTTCGCGTTTAAAGTCTGATCATTTCAATGGAGGTGAATCAATCAAAGTTAACTTTAGCTGGAAGTAACATTATTCAAGAACCGCTATAACGCCAAAACAATCTGTTACCTTAAATTATATGTTTATCTCTGTAAAGCTGCTTTGAAACAATCCATTGTTAAAAGCGCTATATAAATGATGGCTTGACTTGACTTGACTCAAAGAAAATTATTCAGGCTAAGTTCATTTCACTCATCTGTAGAAATGAACAAAGTAGAATACGAAACGGGAAAACAAAGACAAACAAAAGAAAACAAAAACAAAACTAAACGGACTGAAGAGAAGATCTGAAGAGAAGAGAGATGTTGAAGAGGGAGAGGAAACTGGCGTTCCATCCTTTTGAGGACAATGAAGTTAACACCTCCTTTGGGATGAATGATGAATCACCTTAGAGATGTTCGAGAGGGAAAAGATTTCCTTTGTCCTGTCAAGGTGGCTCATCTGCATAGTTTATGGCGGCGTTAAAAGTTGTCCTTTCTACTCAAGAAAGCTGGTGCACATAGAATCATACATTTTACTGTAATCTCCCGTATATGACCAACTCAGTTAGACCGAGCGGATTAAAACAGTACCAAGAAGGACAGGTAAAAAGGATAGGGCTACCAAGTTACATTCTAATGCATAATTACAAGCACTTATATTTCATTTAATACTACGATAAAATCATAGATTCCCCAATATGACACGGGCAAGCAGGCAAACATAAAAACATATAAAATATATCAAATATATCTTAGTAATGTCTTTATATGAGGAAGTTAATGAAAAAGTCCATGTATGGGTGTGTGTGTGCGTCTTGGGGGAGCTTCGCTTCGGCCACCTGGAATTCCTTTCTTGTCGGGGAGGGGGTGTTGAGCGATACGAATCTGTTTGAGGCTCACACGTTCAATTTTATGGCTGTTTGTTTTCTCTCGCGTATGCCACAAAAGTGTCAATGGGAGCAATTAGGCGCCGGCTCTCTGGCGCCCTACTTGTGAGTTACCGGCCGAAGTCTGGGGTTAGAACGGTTTCCAAGTGTTGGAATGCATGAGTCGCCCTGACGCTGTCCAGATACGCTACAACATGAAAATGATTATTGGTTTGTTGGTATCAAACAAAATATTAATATCAGTGCATCCTTAAAGGTTTGCAACAGAGTGTTTGTATAATGATAATCTGGGTTTTTAATTAAGGTATGGAAATTCATCTGTCTTTATGCCGCATGTTTACTAAAAGACAAAACAAAACAGTTTCCTGCAAAGTTAGTTAACATCAATTTACTCTCCCTTTTCAGATCAACCTCTTTTCTTCTGTGAGGAACTCCATAACCAGGAGGCAGAGGAGGGTGAGATAGCCTTCCTTTGCTGTCAGCTGTCTAAACCTGGAGTTGAAGTGCAGTGGAAGAAGGGAGCAATACGACTGAGACCAGGAAAAAAATACGAGATGAAACAAGATGGCTGCAAAGCACAGCTACAGATCCATGACATGACACGTCAGGATAGTGGCACTTACAAGTGCTGCTCTGGAAGCCTGGTTACCACGGCATCAGTTGCAGTCAAAGGTGAGAGCCGTGACATTAGAGGGTCATACTATGGTTTTGGTGTATTTGTCTTTTTTGATTTTCTGTATTTTTACACTGAATGTCATCAGGTCTTTGATCAAAACCTATGAATGCATTCAAGTGACCATTCATGGACAAAAAGCACAATAATTAAATATGTATTCAAAAAATAAAAACAAAATGAAATACATACTGTATTTATATTTTCTTATTTATTTTTAATTTATTTTTCAGAACAACCTTTGTACTTCATCAAGATGCTTGAGTGTCAAGAAGCAGAGGAGGGGGAAACTGCCTTTCTTTGCTGCGAGCTTTCAAAACCCGGGGCTGCCGTAAACTGGAAGAAGGGATCTGTGCTGCTAAAGCCTGGAAGAAAGTATGAAATAAAGCAGAATGGTGGTGAACTGCAACTTCAGATCCATGAGCTCACAAGCCAAGACAGTGGTGTCTACACATGCTGTGTTGGTAGTCTAGTGTCGTCAGCATCTCTGGAAGTGAAAGGTATAGTATATTCAATGTAGATGAGTTGCTAGAATACACATTAATAAACATTAACATACTTATTTTCTGCATCCAGAACAACCTCTGTATTTCTGTGAGGAGCTCCGAAGACAAGAAATAGAAGAAGGTGAGACTGCCATTCTGAGCTGTGAGATCTCTAAAACTGGAGTGGAAGTGCAGTGGAAGAAGGGGATGCTGTTGCTTCTACCAGGAAACAAATATGAGACTAAGCAAGATGGCTGTAAATTACAGCTTCTTATACATGAGTTGAACAGTCAGGACAGTGGCATCTACAAATGTTGTGCTGGTAGCTTGGTGACCACAGCTTCTCTTGACGTGAAAGGTGTGTATTTTTATGTAATGAAGTTGTTAAAATTTCAGTTGGACATTTTTGAGATATTTTTATTTTCCCTCACCAGAACACCCATTGTTCTTCTCTGAGGAGCTCCAAAACCAAGAAGCAGAGGAGGATAACACGGTCATATTGCACTGTGAGCTCTCTAAACCTGGAGTTTCAGTGCAGTGGAAGAAGGGAGCAGTGATACTTAAGCCTAGTAAAAAATATGAGATTAAACAAGATGGCCATCAACTACAGCTTCAGATCCATGCAATAACAGCTCAGGACAGTGGGCCCTACAAATGTTGTGCTGGAAGCCTGGTCACAACTGCTTCCCTTGTGGTAAAAGGTAAGTCAGTGGTTCTTAACCAGAGGGCTGGGGCTCACTAGGGGGCCTCAACAAACCTCCAAGGGGCCCTCAATATGACTTAAAATGATTTAAATTAAGACTAAACAAGTATTAAAATAAGCTAAACCTGAAAATCAAGATAGTATTTGGTTATTTTATAACAAATATACATCTTTGTAGTTAAGCCAAGCTCTAAAATACTTTATTGGGTAGAAATTTTGAGTGTGTGCGGCTTCAAATATTGTTGTGTACAAATATAATTTGAGTTACTTATTTGAGTAAGTACATTGTAACTACGTCAACTTAAAATAAAGTGTAACTGCCATTTTTCTACATTTTGATTGTAAGTATTAATTCATTGACTTAAAGCTACACTGTGTGATTTTTACCCCCATCTAGCAGTGAAAAGGTATATGACCATCCAGTGAATATTAGTTTCTGTTCCTCTCAATTCCGATTTCGTTTTAACTCCTACGGTGGCCAATGTAGTCCAAGATTAACATGGCTTCCATTTCGACCTCGTCCATGAGTGTTCCTTCATGTGATGAGGTTATTTTAGAAAACTATTATAATTTGCAGTAATTTAATTTGTCAGGTAACATATAGGTTATGACATCTATGTAAAATGAATAATAGTTTTATGTTTTCGTTATTTTTTACCATTTCATTGCTAACATCAGTTATCAGGTTCCCAGACGAATGCAAGCTAATCTTAGTAAAGTATTTTTTATCAGTGCTATCGTTATTCTGTATGTTGTACGACATCACTAGCGTAAGGCAAAGTTTACATTGTAGGCTATATCATTTTCTCCGTGAGCAGAGATCAGTTGATGTGACGGAGGTGCGAGGGAGAGGTAGAGGTAATGGGAAAGGAAAAAATAAAAACAGGGCCGGTGCCAGTGAATTGCGATATTTACTTTTGTCTTGTTGATTTGCCTGTTGCGTTGCCGTCTTAATTCTCTTTTTCGCTTTCTTGGCGACTCTGATAGGTATCCTCGAGAATAAGAGTGATCCTCCATCAGCAACAGACTTTCAAAAAGGCTTTCAGGTTTTTATATATCAGTCTCAAGCAATCCCCCTCTTTACATTCGACACGGTGCCATCGAGTGTTAAAACGCGAAAGGCGAAGCTTGAATTAACGGGTATGTCCCTCTTTGGCTAATGTACTTTCAAGATGGAGGGGCAACATGGCGACCGACATTAGAACCCCTTACCCGTATGTATTTTCAATGGCATATTATCAGTGTTGGGCAAGTTACTTTTAAAAAGTAATTAGTTACAGTTACTAGTTACTAGTTACTTCTTCTAAAAAGTAACTAAATTAGTTACTCAGTTACAAATTTTAAAAGTAACTAGTTACTTAAGAAAGTAAAAGCGTTACTTTCAAGTAAAATAAAATTTTAAATGCTCAAATGTGATCCCACCTCTACCCCTCTTTAACGGAACTTAAAATACATGTGCATGTTCAATTATTTATGATAAATCTGAATATTATAATGAAATGGACACTTAATACAATACATTATTAACAGAATTTTATTTCTTGAAGGAAAAAGTAATGTCTATACTTCCATTTAGAAAAGGCTACTTTTGGATTATTTGGGCTCGTCCTGTCTCTCGTTGACTGACTGTCTCTCGTTGACTGACTGGCTTGTGTTGTTCCTTGTGTGTCCTGTCCTGTCCGACTATGTGTTATGATGGGTCGTTCGCAATTCATGAGGGTTAGCCGTTAGTGATGATGGGTCGTTCGCGAATGAGCGTTAAGCCGCCTTTCCACTGCACACGACATTCGTATACGATTGTCGCATTTCGCCCCCTAGTGTCAGTCGCACGGAACTTTGAAATTGGTCGTGAAGCAACCGTTACCTCAGCTATTCACAATGGTTAAATGAATGATTTTAATGAATGTAATGCATGCATGAATATATCCACACAAAACAAATGACCCTCAATACATCTACAATAAAAACTTTACAGAGCTAATAAATATAAACATTGATTTAATAATTATAACATATTTTTTTCTGCCATAATTATTAATAATAGACATTTTACATAAATAGCGTTTACAGAATAACATTAAAGAGTTAAAATATTGGTAATTCTAGTCTCACGCTCATAGTTTTGATTAGAATACATCACATCCGGTCGGCCGGTCGCATACGGTCTAGCCGCAGAAGTTCAGATATATTGTAACGGATCCAAAGCTCAAATCGGATCCGAATTTTCCGCATACGCATATGATCGGAACTCCCCGCAGCTCCCGTACGACTCTCCATTGGAAATGAATGACTTCCGGTCCAACGGCTGTTGTTTGTCGTGTGCAGTGGAAAGGCGGCTTAAGTGATGATGGATCGACTCGTTCGCGAATGAGCTTTTGATGGGTCGTTCGCGATTCGCGAATGAGCCAACTCTAAAAGCCAGCTCTTTTAGGTGAACGTCGGGAGCTGGCTCGCATATCTGAAGAGCCGACTCTATTTTTACAAATTTAGCCTATAGAAATTAAATAATTATGTAATAAAAATTGAAATATTATAGTCAAAGTCATTTAAAGAGCCGTTTGTGAGCCAAAAGAGCCGGCTCTTTTCAGTGAGCCGAGTCAAAAGAGCCGAATGCCCATCACTACTAAGCGTGCTTTCGAACACCCGTCCAACTCTACCTCTGATTGGCTTACAATGACATTTTACTCTACCTCAGCCAATCGTCAGCATTTATGCGCTTGTCTCGTGCTCTGCCCACTAACCAAGGAAGAACAGTAAAAAAAGTATTTGCCTCTCGCTCAGATATCTGGTTGGTCTGATGAAAAAAAAAACAGCTTCATCACTTATAGTAACGCGCCGCATTTTTTGGCAGTAACGGTAACGGCGTTATTAAGATGAGAAGAGTAATCAATTAGATTACTCGTTATTGGAAAAAGTAATGCCGTTAGTAACGCCGTTAGTATTGCCGTTAGTAATGCCGTTAGTAATGCCGTTAGTATTATTCCAATCACTGCAAATTATACACTCACGAGAATACTTTATTACTTGAGCGAAGTAAATATACATTAATGAGCACATATATTTTTGAAAGAACTAAGTGTTTTTAGCTAAGAATAAACTAAAAAAGTTACACAGTGTAGCTTTAAGATTTAATTAATTAATCTGTTCATGTGTTCATTTGTTTTTTGATGAACATGTAAAAGCATATATGATTTTGTTTTCCCTCTCCAGAAAAGCCATTGTTCTTCTCTGAGGACCTACAAAACCAACAAGCAGAGGAGGGCAGGACAGCAATATTGCACTGTGAGCTCTCTAAACCTGGAGTTTCAGTGCAGTGGAAGAAGGGAGCAGTGATACTTAAGCCTAGTAAAAAATATGAGATAAAACAGGATGGCCATCAACTACAGCTTCAGATCCATGAGTTAACAGCTCAGGACAGTGGGCCCTACAAATGTTGTGCTGAAGGCCTGGTCACCACTGGTTCTCTTGAGGTAAAAGGTAAGTCATTTTTTCAAATGGTATTTTCCCACATTTTGAACTTTAACATACGAATGACATTGGAAATAATTAATTAATCTGTTCATGTGTGCATTTATTTTTGTGGGTTTTTTTTGTTGAACATGTAAAGACATACATATTTTTGTTTTCCCTCTCCAGAACAGCCATTGTTCTTCTCCGAGGAGCTCCAAAACCAAGCAGCAGAGGAGGGTAACACAGTCATATTGCACTGTGAGATCTCTAAACCTGGAGTTTCAGTGCAGTGGAAGAAGGGAGCAGTGATGCTTAAGCCAAGTAAAAAATATGAGATTAAACAGGATGGCCATCAACTACAACTTCAGATCCATGAGTTAACAGCTCAGGACAGTGGGCCCTACAAATGTTGTGCTGGGAGCCTGGTGACAACTTGCTCTGTTACAGTGAAAGGTATGGAATGTGTTTTAGAGAAACTTCTGAATTACCTTATACTCTTTCCACGTACCATTCTGACAACATTGCTTGCTATTGAACCAGGATATTCTGATAATTCATTAAGGGCACTTTTTGTGAATAAAGCCACAAATTTTAAAAACATAAAATGTATTTTTATTTCCACACATCCAGAGCAACCTATATTTTTCTGCAAGAACCTCCAAAGCCTTGAAGCTGAAGAAGGTAAAGCGACTGCCCTGACCTGTGAGCTCTCTAAACCTGGAGTTGCAGTGCAGTGGAAGAAGGGAACAGTGTTGCTGAAACCTGGAAACAAGTATGAGATGAAACAAGATGGTTGTCTTCTGCAGCTTCAAATATATGACCTGAAAATTGGAGATAGTGGCTCTTATAAATGTTGTGCTGGTAACATGGTGACGACTGCTTCTCTTGTAGTAAAGGGTAAGGGAATTAATTTAAATGTCGTTTTCCATCTTTTTTTAATAGAGGAATCAATTCATTAATCTGTTCATGTGTACTTTTTTTTCCTGTTTAGCGTGTAAAGACATAAGCATTTTTGTTTTCCCTCACCAGAACATCCATTGTTCTTCTCTGAGGAGCTCCAAAACCGAGAAGCAGAGGAGGGTAAGACAGCCATATTGCGCTGTGAGCTCTCTAAACCTGGAGTTGCAGTGCAGTGGAAGAAGGGAACAGTGTTGCTGAAACCGGGAAACAAGTATGAGATGAAACAAGATGGTTGTCTTCTGCAGCTTCAAATATATGACCTGAAAATTGGAGATAGTGGCTCTTATAAATGTTGTGCTGGTAACATGGTGACGACTGCTTCTCTTGTAGTAAAGGGTAAGGGAATTCATTTAAATGTCGTTTTCCATCTTTTTTTAATAGAGGAATTAATTCAATAATCTGTTCATGTGTACTTTTTTCTGTTTAGCGTGTAAAGACATAAGCATTTTTGTTTTCCCTCACCAGAACATCCATTGTTCTTCTCTGAGGAGCTCCATAACCAAGAAGCAGAGGAGGGTAACACAGCAATATTGCGCTGTGATCTCTCTAAACCTGGAGTTTCAGTGCAGTGGAAGAAGGGAGCAGTGATACTTAAGCCAAGTAAAAAATATGAGATTAAACAGGATGGCCATCAACTACAACTTCAGATCCATGAGTTAACAGCTCAGGACAGTGGGACTTACAAATGTTGTGCTGGGAGCCTGGTGACTAATGGTTCAATTACAGTGAAAGGTACAGATATTATTTTAATGCAACATCTGCCGTTTCTAATGTTTTGTCCATGTAGAACTTATTTCATACATGAAGAACCCAACCTTTATTTTTACTTCTGCATGTACAGAGCAACCAATATACTTCTGCAAGATACTTCAAAGTCTTGAAGCTGAGGAAGGTGAAACGGCGTTCTTGACCTGTGAGCTCTCTAAACCTGGAGTTCCTGTGCAGTGGAAAAAGGGAACAGTGTTGCTAAAATCAGGAAACAAGTATGAGATTAAACAAGATGGCTCTGAATTACACCTTCAAATCCATGATCTAAAATGTCAGGACAGTGGTGTCTACAAATGCTGTGCTGCTAGGATGGAGACAACAGCTTCTCTTGTTATAAAAGGTACATTTATTCCTATATTTTAAAAATAAGTAAGTAATTAAAAATAAAAAAAAATCTAAATAAATAAGTAATGTTGCATTTCCATTATTTACACCAGAAGCTTCCCCTAGAAGTAAAGACATCCCTCAAGCCCCACTAAGATCAAAAGGGCAAAAAATTATGGAAGAAACACACAGTGGTCTAGTGCATAAGAAACAGGCTGTGGTCATTGAGGAATCAGACATCTCTATCTTGGAGCCATCAGAGGTTCACTTCCAGGATCTCTGTAAGAAACTGACAGATGACCAGGACGTCAAGAGCAAATCATTGGTGAGACAAAAGGGAAAAGATGCGAGTTCCAAAATGGTTAACGTGTCTAGTTGCACCATGGAAGAACCTGAAATTACTTCTCTTACAACCAATGCACCTGAAGAACAAAGAAAAAAAGTGGTTGACGTTGGATCCAAAGTGGTAACTAAGGTTTCTGTGGACCAGAACAATGAAAAGATCTCAGGGCAAGTTCAGAAGAAAACTTCAAGCATAGATACAAATGATCAGAGCAAGGAACCACCCAGAAATGTTCCCCAGCCTCCACCACGGTCAAAGAGTAAGGCTTCACACCAAGACCAGTACAGTGTTTTTGAAGCAAACAACCAGAGTGTTAAAGATCTAACTGTTGACAAGAAGGGCAAGAAACAATATGTTGTAATGGAGCCCACTGGGGAGACCAAAATAACATCAAAACATGCTGACCTAACACCATCTTTCTCTAAGGAGAAGGTTTCCCAGCCACATGTTGAAATCAAAAGGCAACCTTATGTTTTGGAAGCAAAGAATCGAGATATGGACATAAAACAAACTGTGGATACCACTTTAAAGATATCAGATTATGGCTTAGATCCACCAGTCTTCAAAGAGTTAACGGCCAAACATGTTAAAGCATCTCAAGAACAACCATACAATTTAGAGGAAAGGAAGGAGTATATCAAATTGGAATCGAGTGTAAATAAAGAATCAAAGAAAGAGCTAATTGTGGACTCCATATCTAAGCCATCAGAGGTTTGTGAATATCCCGTTAGTATGAATGAAAAGAAGGAACCAAAAAAGAAATCATTGGATGAAAATGAAATGCACAAGAAGCAAAATGTCCAGTCTGAAATGGGACCAGAAATTGAAAAGGTTCAGTCCCAGGATGAACATCATGGAAAAATAACAAAGAATGTTAAAGAAAAAGCACCAAGCATTGCCATTACAGGCCAGAAACCCAAAGAGCAAATAAGTCTTGTAAAGAAAACCACTACATTGACCGTTAGGGATGTGCAGAAGGATTCACTAGAAGGTGAAACAGATTTACCACACATTGATAGTGGAGATCTGAGAAATGTAAAGCAGATTGTGGATGAACATCATGGAAAAGCACCAAAGCATGTTACAGAAAAAGCTACAAAAAATGCCACTGCAAGTCAAAAATTCAAAGAAGAAATTATTTCTGCAGAGAAAGATACAACAATGTCCGTTAGAGATGTGCAGAGAGATTCACAGGTAGGTGAACCGAATTTACCAGACATTGATAGTGGAGATCTGAAAAATGTCAAGCAGGTTGTGGATGAACATCATGGAAAAGCACCAAAGCATGTTACAGGAAAAGCAACAAATATTGGCATTAAAAGCCAAAAATTCAAAGAAGAAATAATCCATGCAGAGGAAGCTACAACAGTGTCCTTTAGGGATGTGCAGAAGGTGTCACCGAAAGTTGAGCCGAACTTACCAAACATAGATAATGGAGATCAGAAAAATGTTAAGCAAGTCGTTATTGAAGTAGATGTTTCTGGGGAATCTGTAATTCAACCTGAGGAGACGACGCTAGAGCAGATCACAAATGTGGATACTGGCAAACAGAAGTGTTCTCGAGTTGAGCACGATAATGTTGACAGCCCTGGTATAGACATAGATTTTGAGGATGAGCCAGAGATACGTGAGGCTGCCATTAAGATACAAGCTGCTTTCAAAGGTTACAAAACTAGGAAAGACATGCGTCTTGTCTTCAAAGAAGTGTTCAAGAACCAGAATCTTGATCTTGGTGGCACTGCATTCCTGGAGTGTGTTGTGGAAGGTAAAATCGACACTATGCGCTGGCTTAAAGATGGAATAGATCTGAGACCAGGGAAAAGGTACAAAATCACCCAAAATGCAGATGGTAGGTGTTTTCTGGAAATTTCCAGGGTTACAAACAAAGATGCTGGAATCTACACATGTGAAGTTGCAAACAAGTTTGGAGCAATTAGTTACAATGGGAATGTGATGGTGGGTAAACCTCAGAAGCCATCACAAACAATTCAGACTGCACAAACACCAGATACAGAAATTGTCTCTGAGAAAGAGATTGCTCCAGTCCTAAACACTGAAGAGGAGTCATTGAGACTCGTCTATGATCTCCCGGCAGATGACACCTACAGCAAGATCAAGGAGAAAAGGAGAAGTCTAATTTCAGTCAGCTCCAGTGAGTTGTGTTTATCATTCTAGATAATAGTAGCAATAGTAGGGCTGCAATAATATTAAATTCTGGCTGAGACCAATAAAAGTATAATTATTCAATATTATGTCACGATAGATAACCGAGTAATGGCAGCTAACTGAAAATATAAATGAAGTAAAAGTTAAACGCTAAAAACAAAAATGATTAATTTTAAATGCTATAAGTAAATTAAGGCTAAAAAGGTTTTTCCTAAAGATTAACTAAGTAGTGTTAGACTACTGCAAAAGTAATCTTAACATAAAAATAGAGGAATATAGACAATATTGACCGAAGCCGATAAAGTCTTGATATCTGCAGATAACTGATAAATATACAGGTATACATCAATAGTAGCTGAGCTTGTTTCTTGTAATTCTGTCCCCTCTCTAGTATCCTGTTACTCAGATTATGACACAGCCCCTGATGTTGAGACTGAATGCCAATCTACGTAAGGACTTTTAATTATAAAGAAAGATGGCAGCGTAGAATAATTTTTTCCTTTTCTGTACTTTGGGATAATACTTTGCAATGTATTTAAATTAATGTTTTCAAACAGGGGGAAAGAGGCAGAGAAGTCAAAAAATAAGTCTCCTACTAAGACTTCTGAAGAAGAAAAAAGTGCTAGTTTACAACCTCGAAAGACTTCAGACCAGCTGAAAGGGCAAGGTCAGTTCTCTTGGTGCTGCAAGGCATTTAGTAAAGTCCAGAGATATTGAAATAATATGCACTCAAGAGCATATTAAAAAGCTTAATATACTGTACTCTTCTGTATTGTTGCGTTTTTGGCATAGGTTGTGATTCACAGAGTCACACACCGTCTCCCAAACGCCTACATCCCTACAAGTCCTCTGCAAATACTGAGTCATTCTCTGAGTCAGATGGAGATGATGACAGAGGAGAGGTATTATCTCAGCTTCTTGATAATAAACTAGCAATAATAATAATAAAAAAACTTCATTTATAGGCACTTTTTGTGCATGTTGTAGCTCATATTGCTTTAGGAACAAACACAACAAACAAACACTGATATACAGTACATTCTGCAGATATTTGATATTTATGTGGCCAAAACCAATTGTCATCCTCTGGGAGGAAACAAAGAAGCTTTTGTACTAAAGGAAGGCCAATTTGTGGAGGTCCTGGACTCAGCCCATCCTGTGAGGTGGCTTGTCCGTACTAAGCCAACCAAGATCACACCATCCCGTCAGGGCTGGGTATCCCCGGCGTACCTAGAAAAGAAGACAAAGGTGAGTGAATGTGTGTGTGTATATAGTTTAAATAGCAATCCATTGGTGTAAAAGGTTGTTACATTTATTTTAATAATCTTTCGACTTGTTTTCTCAAAGGAAATATTTTCATTGGCCCATGAAGCAGAAAAGGGAGAATCCCCTGAGAAAGGCAAAACAATGTTAACAAAGGATGAGCATGGCTTGATTCAAAGGTAAACAGAACACACAAAGACAAAGTTCTAGAATGTGGCTGGGGCAATGTCAACCTGAAGTTCATCAAACGAGAGGAGAGTATTACAATTGTGTGAATTTGAGAATGTGCAGTGCTAGTATTATTTAAATACTATTATAGTAATTTTTAATATTTTGAGCACTATTGCCTACTATTATAGTATTCATATATCTTTATTATTTTTATATTTTCAGTTTTTAAATTTTCATTTAAGTTTTAGTAATTTCATGTGCTTTTGTAATTTTTCTTAGTTTATCATATTTATTTATTTTTTTAGGTGTAGTAATTTTAGTACTTCAACTTAAAATAGTTTTATTTCAGTTAGTTGCAAAGACAACACTTCTAATATTTGTTAAACTATTTTAAGTTTAGGTTTTTCATCAATTGTATTTAATTTCAGTCTTATTTCAATGATTGAAAATGATTTGTTTAACAATAACAACACTGGAAAGCATGCACAGATCAATGTCTTTATTGTCTATATTAGCAGGTTTTGTGAAAAGCTAAATTGTCTATCTTGACTCTTTTTTCTTTCTTTTTTTTTTTACTTCTAGTCGGTTGATCAAGGGACTCCTTGATGGCGAGAACAGTTTTGTGCAGGAGATGAACTTCTTTGTGGAGCACTTTTTGCAGAACTTCGAGACGAGCTTTCAAGTTCCTCTCACCATCCTTAGTCAAAAAGAGTACATATTCCGTAATATCAGGGATATTGCAAATTTCCATGAATGGTGAAGACATCTCTTTTTTTATATTATAATATATTATATTATATTATATTATATTATATTATATTATATTATATTATATTATATGCATTAACATTGTGGGTTAACTTATTTGTCCCACTGTTCCTCCATCACAGTTGTATTCTCCCCAAGCTAGAGATGTGCTTCTCAGATGATGATGTAGGCCAGTGTTTTGTGAGTTATGCACCAGACTTTGAGATGTATCTCCAGTTCATTACAGGCCTTCCCCAAGCTGAGGCCTGCATCTCAGACAAAAACACACAGCATTTCTTCAAGGCAAGAGGAAATACTGTTTTCAGTCTGGCAGAAAGTGCTCCTTTTTTTTTTAAATGATGTGAAGTAAATAAACTACAATTCTTCTTCTACTGTGTTCCAGCAATATGCAAACACAGAGTTGGCACATCTGGATACCCAGGTCTTTGATGTTAGCACGAATTTGCAGAAACCCATGGAAAGAATTCAAACATACAAGAATGTACTTAAGGTGTGAGAGCTTTATCATTTTCTTTCATACACATTATACAATATGATTTATTTATATATTCTACAACCGTTCAAATGTTTGGAAATAAGTTGGTAATGTTTTAACGTTTGAAGAAGTCTCTTATACTCACCAAGGCTGTATTTATTTGTTCAAAAATACAGTAAAAACAATAATACTGTTAAATATGATTACAATTTAAAATGAGTGTTTTCTATTTTAATATTTTTTTTTAAATATAATTTGTTCCTTTGATGGCAAAGCTGAATTTTCAGCATCATTACTCAGTCTTCAGTGTCACATGATCCTTCAGAAATCATTCTAATATGCTGATTTTCTGCTCAAATTCTTATCTATCTATAAATTACAGAAACGTCTGTCTGTCTGTGTGTGTGTGTCTGTTAACCGCATATCTCTCAACACGAGTGAAGATCGCGTCCTTTTCAGGATGACGTTTCACTCGTGTGTGTCTGGATGCGATCGTTTCCTGTCCTCATTTGACGGCCACGTTCATTGTTTCACATGCCTAATCAGTGTGAGAGACTACGTTCGTGGGTGGTTCATGTTCTCTCAGGAGTGCATGACCACGTCGGCACGTTGTTCGTCTCCCCTTTCTCGTAAAGGCCTGAGCCGCTCAGCGTACCGTTTGCCGTCGAGCGCCGGCTGACAGCGCGGGTTGTCACGGCAACCCAGCGCGCGTCATTCGGCGCTCAAGATGCGAGTGAGCATGAACCACTCACTCCTCTAGCGCATCGCAAACATGCTGAGACTGTGTTCGTGGGTGGTTTATGGTTTCTTATGAGAGCATGACCACGTCGGCACGTTGTTCGCCTTGCCTGAAGGCTTGAGCGCCCAGCGGGGGCACACAGGGACACACAGACAGTGTGTCATCGAAGCGATGGCCACGTTCACTGTCTTGCATGCCTGGTTGACGGCCACGATCACTGTTTCACATGCCTAATCAGTGTGTTGAGACTGCGTTCGTGGGTGGTTCATGTTCTCTCATGAGTGCATGACCACGTCGGCACGTTTGTTCGTCTCCCCTTTCTCGTAAAGGCTTGAGCCGTTCAGCGTGCCGTGTGCCGTCGAGGCTTTCGGATGGGATTCTGGTCCTTCTCATGAGGGACCAAGCATTTCATTCGGGGCTCCAGAGGAGGACAGATGTCGATCGCTACATCGGAGAGAGGGCTGTTATACTCTGAAAATGATGCTGAGTTCCTACTATAATGGTGTGTTCTCATGCTGAAGATTCAGACTTGACAGCCACACTTTCAGACCTGACAGCCACACAGCCGACCTCCCAAGTTCAGAGGCATCCACTTCACCCGTGTGCGGTCAGTGGATGCCCTTGTCTTGCGGAAAGAGATCTGCGTCCTGCTGGCGAAGGACGCGATTGAGCCGGTCCCTCCTACCGAGATGAGGTCCGGGTTTTACAGCCCCTACTTCATTGTACCCAACAAAGGCGGTGGGTTACGGCCAATCCTGGACCTGCGAGTTTTGATTCGGGCCCTGCACAATCTCCTGTTCAAAATGCTCATGCAGAAGCGCGTTTTCGAATGCATCCGTCCCCAGGATTGGTTTGCAGCGGTCGACCTGAAGGATGCGTACTTTCACGTCTCGATTCTTCCTGGACGCAGACCGTTTCTACGGTTTGCGTTCGAGGGTCGAGCATGTCAGTACAAAGTCCTACCCTTTGGGCTGGCCCTGTCGCCCCGCGTCTTCACGAAAGTCGCGGAGGCGGCCTTTGTTCCCATGAGAGAACAAGGCGTTTGCGTTTTATCTCGACGACTGGCTCATTCTAGCTCACTCGCGAGATGTGTTGTGCGATCACAGGGACATGGTGCTTCGGCACCTCAGCCGGTTAAAGCTTCAGGTCAACTGGGACAAGAGCAAACTCTGCCCCGTGCAGAGGATCTCTTATCTCGGTATGGAACTGGACTCGGTCGCCCAGACTGCGCGCCTCACGGAGGTACGCATCCAGTCAGTGCTCACCTGCCTCAGGTCCTTTCGAGGCAGGACAGCGGTCCCACTGAAACATTTTCAGAGGCTCCTGGGGAATATGGCAGCCGCAGTAATGCCGCTCGGCTTGTTACATATGAGACCGCTTCAGCGCTGGCTTCACGAGGTGGGCGTGGCAGAGCGGCACGTTCCGGGTCAAAGTGACCCCGCACTGTCGCCAAACCTTCTCCCCATGGTCGGATCCTGAGTTTCTTCGGGCTGGAGTGCCCTTAGTCCAGGTTTCCAGGCATGCTGTGGTTTTCACAGGTGCCTCTGCCATGGGTTGGGGGGCCACGTACAAAGGGCATGCAGTCTCGGGTCTGTGGACGGGGCCTCAGCTGCATTGGCACATTAACTGCCTAGAGTTGCAAGCAGTACGCTTAGCCTTGTGTCGCCTCAAGCACGTACTGGTCCGTACGGACAGCACTGCGACCGTTGCGTACATCAACCGACAAGGTGGTCTGCGCTCCCGTCGTATGTCGCGACTCGCCTGCCAGGAGAATGGCGACTCTATCCCCAGGTGGTCCAGCTGATTTGACGCGGAGGTTCTAGATGGCCTGCCACAGGCAGTGATAGATACCATCTCTTCAGCTAGCCCCCCCTACGAGGCGCCTCTACGCGCTGAAGTGGAACCTATTCGTCGACTGGTGTTCTTCCCACGAACTTGCCCGATCAGAGTCATGCTTTCCTTCCTGCAAGACGGGTGGAGCGAAGGCTGTCTCCCTCCACCCTCAAAGTGTATGTTGCCGCAATAGCCGCACATCACGATGTAGTTGAAGGTAAGTCCGTGGGAAGCACGACCTGGTCATCAGATTCCTCATGGGTGCTAGGAGGCTAAATAAAAGAACCACCTCGCAATTTGTACCCTGTACCCTCTTGGGACTTGACTTTAGTGCTTAGAGCGCTCCAAAGTCCTCCTTTTGAGCCTTTGCCGACCATAGAGCTTAATTTTCTGTCCATTAAGACAGCACTCCTGTTAGCATTTGCTTCCTTCAAGAGGGTAGGGGATCTGCAGGCATTTTCGGTCAACGAAACGTGCCTGGAGTTCGGGCCGGGCCTTTCTCGCGTTGTATTGAGACCCCGGCTCGGATATGTGCCCAAGGTTCTTACCACTCCCTTCGCGGACCAGGTAGTGAACCTGCAAGCGCTGCCCCAGGAGGAGGCAGACCCAGCCCTAGCTTTTCTCTGTCTCGTCCGGGCCCTCCGGGTTTATATAGACAGAACGCAAAGCTTCAGGACCTCAGATCAGCTCTTTGTTACGGGGCCCAGCAGAAGGGGAAGGCTGTCTCCAAGCAGAGGTTAGCCCACTGGTTAGTGGATGCTATCACCAGGGCTTATGAGCCGCAGGGTGAGCCTTGTCCTCCCAGGTTGCACGCTCACTCTACTAGAGGTGTTGCCACTTCCTGGGCTTTGGCTCAAGGCGCCTCGCTGACAGACATCTGTAGAGCTGCGGGCTGGGCGACACCAAACACGTTCGCTATGGTGTCGCCCACACGTATAGCCTACGTGTGGAACCTGTTTCCTCCCGAGTACGGCCAGTAATTAGAGGGAATAGGTGTGTCGGCTTGCGACGCCATTCCGTGAGCGGATACATGCGTCTTTTTGCTCCGTTGGTTACCCAGCAAACAGCTAACATCGTGAGTTCCTCCATCACCCCCTCCGGTGCCAGGTCTGTTACCTTCAGTAGGAGTTGCTAGCAGACTGGGTGTCTTTTCCAGTGGTCCCTGTGGCGACCCATGATTGCCACGTGCAGTTCAGCTGTGTCTTTCCCTTGACAGACTCATTCTGTCGTCCTTGTTGAGTACGCTCCTCACTCCTCCGGACTGGGACTACCTTCAAGGACTGCTATATGTTTCACTACCCTACGTGGTTAGTACATGTGTGTATTTGTGGGCCTTCCTCTGGGCAGCCTAAGCTTCCGCAGCGCCCCCCCCCCCCCCCTTTATTATTTTCCTTGGGGTCGGGCATGCTTTCCCAGTGTTGTCCAATATCCACTGATTGGGTCTTGCGGAACAGCAGTGTGATTCTCTAGCTAGCTCCCGCAAAATTTCTGGAAACTGCTGCAGGGTAGCTTAGCTGGGTGCTGGAAGGGGTCAGCACCATGGCGTTTTGGTAGGGTTCCCAATTTGTCAGGGGAACTCCCCCAACGAGGCATCGGAGTTCCCTGCTGACGAAAGGGAATGTCTCGGTTACGTATGGTAACCCTCGTTCCCTGAGTCCAGGGACCGGAGATACCTCGTCCCGTCGCCCTGTTTCTGTACCTTCGCGGAGGGCTGGACACTGTTTGGCTCCTCAGCGAAAAGCGATGATGCAATGTTTACTTCCGCCTTTTATACCCGCGCTGGTAGGCGGGCTGCGGAATGCAAATCTCGCATGCCAATTTTCATTGGCACCGTTTTAATTCACTCAAAGGCAATTCGTCTCCCTAGCGTGATCCCAATTCGTCAGGGGAACTCCCCCGACGAGGCGTCTCCGTTCCCTGGACTCAGGGAACGAGGGTTAACATGCGTAACCGAGACGTTTTCTTTACCAAGAAAGTGGCAAGATGAAAACCACTATTTTCTGTTTCAAACTTTCAAATAGCATCTTTAGGTTATAATAACATAAATTCAAATCCAGATTTTGATTTTCAAAGATTTAATATAAAAACTGATTATTTTTTACCAAAAATGCAATAAATTCATGACACTTTTTTTTTTCAAAATACAAATAATCCATTGAATCAAGATAAAAGTTATTTATTATCATATTGAAACTGTTGAAATCAGCCATCGCTAAGAAATATCTCTTTTGACGGCGATCAGCTCACAAAAACTGATTTTGCACGGGCACTTTGCACTGCTCCCTGAATCGACGCGCTTATTCATTTGTGGATGTAAACTGAATCTATAAGTCAGATATGCTGTTTACTTCTGAATATTATATTGCTTAATACCTTGTGCTTATTACCATGCACAAATAAAAATGTCACTGAACTTTTGCTGTGCAATTGTAACAATGTGCACTCAAACACACCAAACCAACAATTACTAAAAACACACTTAAAAACGTATTTTGCACGGGCATTTTGCACTAGTCTATCTATAAATTACAGGAACGTCTGTCTGTCTGTCTGTGTGTCTGTATGTCTGTGTGTCTGTCTGTCTGTTATTTGCATATCTCTCGAACCGTTAGTCCGATGGATTTCAAACTCGACATGTGTCTTGCTACGGGCACGAGTAAGTGCAGTGCCAAGTTTGATGTTGTTTGGATGGGTAATGCTAAAGATATCGTTAAATATATAATTTTAAAAGGTTGTGGTTTAAAAATAAATATTCTGACATTAGAGGGTTGTATCGGTCAAAGAAGCCCCAAGAAGGTTGTGGTTTAAAAATAAACATTCTGACATAAACACTCTGTCAGCTACACTGTTTACTTCTGAATATCATAGTTTGGTTCCAAATCGTGATACATTTCTGTTTCAAACTTTCACATAGCATCTTTAGGTTTTAATAACATAAAAAATTCAAATCCAGATTTTGATTTTCAAAGTTTTATTATTTTCCCCCAAAAATGCAATAAATTCATGACACTTTTTTTTCCAAAATGCAAATAATCCATTGAATCAATATGAAAGTTATTTTTTATCATATTGAAACTGTTGAAATCAGCCATCGCTAAGAAATATCTCCTGAACTTTTTTGACGGCGATCAGCTCACAAAAACTGATTTTGCACGGGCACTTTGCACTGCTCCCTGAATCGACACGCTTATTCATTTGTGGATGTTAACTGAATCTATAAGTCAGCTATGCTGTTTACTTCTGAATATTATATTGAACTCTGGTGCGCTTAACGTTATCGCTACTGTGTAATAGTCTATGCTATTCACCAACTAAACACATCCTATTCAATGCATTCACAGTCTCTTTCACGGGCATAACAAACTGTTTGCTCAAGCATAGCGTTTTCTCAGAGTTCACTTTGTGCTTTCTACCATGCACAAATAAAAATGTCATTGAACTTTTGCTGTGTAATTGTAACAATGAGCACTCAAACACACCAAACCAACAATTACTAAAAACACACACAAAAACGGATTTTGTACGGGCAACAAAAATTGCCTTTTACTGGTATTTTGAATCGTTAAAAATACCAGTAAAAGAAGCACTTAGAAGGTTGTGGTTAAAAAAAAACATTCTGACATTAGAGGGTCTTATCTGTCAAAGAAGCCCCAAGAAGGTTGTGGTTTAAAAATAAACATTCTGATAAGAATAAACATTCACAAACTGTTTGCTCAAGCGTAGCATTTTTTCGGAGTTCACTGTGTAGCCTGCTCCCTGAAATCTGTAAGTCACCTACGGCATTTACTTCTGTATATTATGAGTACATCTTAGTAGTTATGAATCATTTCACAAGGTTTGCCCAGGCATACGCCACCAGAAATCGTCATCTGAAGAACTTTTGATTTCTGTCTATCACTGACTTGGAAAGTTGTACGGAAGTGGCTAAATAAACTACACTTTTGTGTATGATTGAGCAGTAGGCAACCGACTTAAGAGGTATTAACCAACCCTGCACCCTCTGACCAAGATCAGACTGGCGAGGCTGTGTCTGTGAGATCCACGTAAACCCGGGCGTGCGACTCTGTGTGGCATCGGGTCCCTTAATGAATGAATAATTAAAAGTATGGGATACTCAGAATAATTAAAGATCTAAATTAATTCATAATCAATATTTATGACTATTTTCTATTAAGAAACACGATCTAAATTTGATTATCATTTGAAATTGGAGTCAGATTAAGTGTATTGTGTAAAGTAATATTGAAACTAAATACCAATAAATTAAGTGAACTTCACTGGAGTGCTGAAAAGACATATACGCATTATCCCTTCGCCAGGCCGTTGGATTCCGTCATTGGGCCAATGGGTGGTCCTTACACACGTGAAGAAAATCCTCAGTTGCACAGATCCAGTTAAAACACATGATGCCTTTATAAGACCTAAATAAAAGACAAAGAATCCCGTTTATCACAAAATATTGTATAGTATAAATGCTGACGTAGGTTAAGTCAATATACTGTTCATGTTTTTGGCGTTGTCCTGTTTCTGATGTGGATTCTGTGAAGGTTTCCTTTATTTAAGGAGCTTATAAAACACTGATAATGCACATGAAGGAACAATCTCTAATCATTGTGTAACCGGGTGGTCAGAAAAAAGAAACACACACGGCAACAGATTAATTTTGTTTGTATGGGGTTTTATCTGACTGCTGTTTATTTCCTTAAAAGAAGTTACAGCGGTCGGCAGAAACACAGCTGAGCAAAAATAAATAAATAAAAGTCAAGAAAATGCAAGAAAATAGGAAGTAAGAAAACTACTAAATTCGAAATATTACTCCAAGAGTTACACAGTGTAATGACACTGTAGGCTTACAGAAATAATAATAATGTGATTTCACCTGTTCCAATGTAACAAAAAAAAAAATGATTAGATTACCAACAGATGAACACTGGTTGGACACCAGAACGAGACAAACACTCCCAAATAATTTACTTTGGAGTGAACACGACCAAAAATATCTCCTACTTGATTAGGCTGTATAGACAAAGTCCAAAAGAACACGTAAATAAATCTTTTTCACTCCCCTTCACCAAAATCCTAAATCCTTATACAAAAATGGTCAAAAAAATGAGGTACTGACACAGTAAAGAATACGGTAGTGCTATGGTACAAAGAGAAAAGAGAAACACATTGATAAAGTCATCTCATCTTTGCTCTCACAATAACCACCTTTCACACATGAACACACATTGTTAAACATTAGAACAACAGTTTTAGCAGCACTGATAGCATTTGTACCATTCTAGATACTAAAACAAAAATATAAAAATACTGAACTTACACTGGAAATTCCACTATCACCTGACGCGAGGTTTACGTGGATCACACACGATCTGATCTCATCTACAAAGAATTACACATCAAAAATTGATGACAGAAGCAGGAGGAGAAGCTCATGGGCAATCTTTGACTGTCTATGAGGCAATCGGGGGGACAGGCACAAAGTCAAGGTGAAGCCCATAGATAGAGAGTCCATAAAAGCAACGGGACAAAATATTTCAACAACGTTTTTGAGGAATTAGGTGATTCAGATTTGTCTTGGCACAGCTACTAGAAGATGTACAACTGTCAGACTGTCGTCAAGCTCAGTTTGAGCCTGCGCAGTCGCTCAGACATCAGACAGGAAGTGCAACAATCGGGCTTCAGTCTTCTCTGTTGAAATCAATGGGGTCGCTGTGTCCATTTCTTTTACTGTCTATGGTTTTTCTGGACCTTGAACACATTGGACTTTAGAGACAAGTCAACAAATACGCCTAACCATTTTCCAGAGCTCTGATTGGCTGCCGGAGTTGTCATCCTGGTCATATGTCAGGGAGATATGAAGATGAAAGAGTAGCAAAACTCGAGAGCACGTAGATGTGAATTTGAGAACTTGTACAATAAATATTCGTATGTGTACGCTAAAATTTACACTCACAGCTCCAGTATGAAAACCTGTACAATAAAAATCTGAAGTTGAATGTTGAGATTTGCGCTCGCAGACAATAGCCACAGATGTGTAAAATGCCATTTACAGAAATACAATGACAGACACAAACTTGAAATATATATTTGCACTTATTCTTACATTCACATTCGCAGTGCAACCTCAATTAGGCACTTGCAGCTTCTCAAATTTGTCACTGCAATTTCAAATTTCGCGCCTTGACTTTTGCTACTCTTTTAGCGATATATTAGAAAAACTCACTTGTGCACTTTCAGCTCAGTGGCGGCGAGAGAAAGGGGGCGGGGGTGTTCAAACGAGCCGTTTTATTGGTTATTGGCCAATGAAATGGGACTTCTATTATACGTGATGATGTCACGAAACCCGCGTCCTCAGAGACTGCCGTTCATTAGACTATAATAGATATAAAAAAAATGATATTATCAAACTCCGTAAACACCATACTAATGAAGCATTGCCTACTATGTACAGAAAAGCAGATAAGCCCAGAATATGACGAAAGAAAGCAAATTTGTGTTCAGTGCAAATAAACCTTGCCTGTGTTAATAATGTATAACGGATGGTGTATGTTTATTTATTTTTATAACTGTTGGTCCATTAAGCCTCATTAAAAAAGTACACGTTCTGCGTTATCTTAAACTGGACGGGTCATAGCACTTGCATATTGTTGTCCTATTGTAGTTTTACTGCTTCTGTTGGTCTCATGTGTAATCGCTTTGGATAAAGGCGGCTGCTAAATGAAATGTAAATGTAAAATAAGTGTTTTCTTGGTTTTCTAAGGGAGGAAAATGTATAACGTACAATTAAACGCGTTGCGTTCATATTCTGGGCTCGTCTGTTATTCAGTGTAGCATGCATTATTAGTATGGTGTTTACTGAGTTCATATCATTTATTTATTTTAATATCAGTCTTGCATTAAGCCATATTAGCGTTTCAGAGCGTCCCTCAGGACACTGGTTTCGTGACATCATCATGTACAATAGAATTCCCATTTCATTGGCTGGGCGCCAACCAATAAAACGGCTTGTTTGAAAACTCCGCCCCCGCCCCCATCCTTCAAATTCACATCGACGTGCTCTCGAGCTTTGCTACTCTTTTACCTTCATAGGGAGCTGGCTGGGCTTTATCTCAGTATTCTGATTATAGTGTTCAGTCTGCTGGTCGGGGGACATCTGAGCTTTGTGTGAGCGATCACAGATCTAGAGGAACAATCATGGCTCATACTCACAAGAGGACTATGAGAGGTCTGCTCTTTTGATTTATGAAAACATTTTACACCATCGACCATGCCACTTACCAGATATAGGTATAGATGAGTCTCTGCTGAAATATTCTGGTTCCGACTCTAACGCGGTGCTGCAGGCTTACTCTGATGAGCTGCTCAACACAGTGCCACGTTACGTCAGCAGTCTTGGATCTGCCTTTGGTGCACTGACTTTAGTCCCGAATGCTGTTGGAATTGGAGCTTTGGTGATTTCCTTGCTCATAGAGATCGTCATCAAGGCCAGCCCTCAGACAAGTGATGACACATGCAGCCTGTTACGACGTGTGTTTGGGGAAGAGAAAGTTTCGAGTGTCCGAGACACAATGTCAGAGTATCTGAAACGCCATGAAGTGTACATGAACAATGACCAACGATTACGGGGGGAATTAAGGAGACTGGAAAAGGAGCTGAGCAAACATCTTTCCATCCTCAGAAACTCCCTGCTGTATGACGGACAGATGAGCAGCCGTGGGTTCAAGATCTGGGTCAACGGAGCCGCCTTCCACGTCCAGATGTTGATCCATGAGGCTCGATTGGATATTCAGGCTGGTAAACCTTCATCAGACTGTGTTCATGCAATCAATGTGTGTTTACGGAACCTGGATCATTTGCTGGAGAAATACAAGACCTACAAGATCAATTCAGATGTGTATAGAACGGATCAATGCAGAGAATGTTTTTATGGTTCCATACATTGTTATTTGGAAAATAAGGAAATTAAATATTGTGTAGGGAGTCTTCTTGTTTCTCTTCCTAGCCCGTGTCATGTTCCAGAATTTCAGATGGCTTTTATCGATATTGTTTACACAAAGTATGAACCAATCAAAGGATTAAAGAGTTATTTTTTAAATATCAAGAACAATCTCAACTCTTCAATCCATGACCGTGGTTCATTTACTGTGCCATCAGCTGCAGGTTAGTTTAGAGATTTGGTGTTGATAAGGGATCGCTCAGATGCTGGAGCGGTGCACCGGGCCTGGGTTTGACCTCGACCTTTGGCCCTTTGCTGCATGTAATCCCCCCCCTCTCTCTCCCCTTTCACGTCTTCAGCTGTCCTGTCAATAAAGGCCTGAAAATGGCCAAAAATAATCTTTAAAAATGAATAAAAATAAGAATCTTTTAATTTAACATACTGCAAAATGCCCGTGCAAAATCAGTTTTTGTGTGTGTTTTTAGTAATTGTTGATTTGGTGCCCGTGAAAGAGACTCAGGGAGACTTGAATTCAGGGAGCATGCTAGGTTACTACAAATGATGGCTGTGAATAAAATATAATATTCAGAAGTAAACAGTGTATATTATCAGAATGTTTATTTTTAAACCACAACCTTCTAAGTGCTTCTTTTACTGATATTTTTAACGATATCTTTTGCATTTCTAATCCAAACAACGTCAAACTTGGCACTGCACTTACTCGTGCCCGTAGCAAGACACCTGTCAAGTTTGAAATTCATCGGACTAACGGTTCGAGAGATATGCGAATAACAGACACACAGACAGACAGACATGTTGCCCGTGCAAAATCAGTTTTTGTGTGTGTTTTTAGTAATTGTTGGTTTGGTGTATTTGAGTGCTTATTGTTACAATTACACAGCAAAAGTTCAGTGACATTTTTATTTGTGCATGGTAGAAAGCACAAAGTGAACTCCAAGAAAACGCTATGCTTGAGCAAACAGTTTGTGAATTGGCTACTACAAATGATGCTCGTGAAAGAGAATGTTGTGAATGCATTGAATAGGATGTGTTTAGTTGGTGAATAGCATAGGCTACTATTACACAGCAGAGGCGTAGCCAGAATTTTATTTTTGGGGGGTCCCGTCTTTAAATGAGGAGGCAACATATACATACATATATATATATATATATATATATAGCCAGAATTTTATATATACAAACCTATTCTGGTGCGTGCCATGATGCGGTGGCGACTCATGTAACATGTAAGGGTGGCACTGCCAATAAACCACCTAAAAGCTGTCACAAAGAACCGGCAAAAGTAATGATTATGAATATGTCAAATATAGCAAGGAGATATTTGAATTGTTTATTAATAAACAAGTGTTTTCTTTGTCGGCTATGATGAAGTTGACGATGCTGACTGGCGATGTTCAGTAGTGAATGCGCCAGAGAGAAATGCACATTTCAATAGGATTACGTAAGCAGAGAGCAGTCTGTAGTCTGTTTTCTTTCGTTTTGAATTGTACTGTTTAAAAGTAGACATCTGAGGCAAGTAGGCTACCTTATACGCTGAGTTTCGGTTCATTTATGAGACGAGCTCCAGTTCACACGCAGGCGCCTCCGTTTCTTATCTATCGTCTGCTATATTTACTTCTTATTTATTAAATCCAGGCAATTGGTTGATGAAACATTGATTACAATTAAGATACAATTAATACAAAACGAAATTCAGGTTAAAGAAAGGTTTTGTGCTTTCTGTTTGATGTCTCTGTGAAAGTTGTAAAGCATATTTTAGTGGCGCTTTCAGAGCGCTCACATCCATAACGGAGAACACGTCCGTAACATTGT
This sequence comes from Tiaroga cobitis, assembly GCA_030578255.1. NCBI lineage: Eukaryota > Metazoa > Chordata > Actinopteri > Cypriniformes > Leuciscidae > Tiaroga > Tiaroga cobitis. Next base: position 41,301,490 of record CM060598.1, on the reverse strand, counting down.
TTTTTCCTCATAAATGCGAACACAAATTTTTTTTAAGCAATCAGAAATCTGAGGGCCGGACATGTAAATGAGGAGGCCTAGGCCCACCCAGGCCCCCTCGTGGCTACGCCACTGTTACACAGTAGCGATAACGTTAAGCGCACCAGAATGAAATATAATATTCAGAAGTAAACAGCATAGCTGACTTAGGCTGCCGACTATGGGATGAATATAGTATCAAAATGATTAACACGTGCAAGCACACCTTTCAATGAACTTGATACATGTTGCAGAAATGTTTTATCCATGCCTTTCAACTTGCATGTGCAAAATTCAAAATTGAATGAATGTAAAGCAATTTGTACAAATAGAGACAATTTTGTAAATACAGATGTTTTCCTTTGTATTAGTGTATCATAATTTGCACATGCAACACAGAAGATGTGCATGTGTGGATCAGGTGACACGCGTGCATTCATTGACGTCTTTTCTGAGTCGATCTCATTTGATTGATTTAGATTTTGAGACTTTCTTTTCGCGGTTTTTAAGCATTTCACAACCCACACACAAACAACTACAAATGAATAGGCCTGGTGCTAATTATTAATGTGCAGTGGTGGATAAAGTACACATACCATGTACTTGAGTAAAAGTAAAGATACTCAAGGTAAAATATTACTCAAGTAAAAGTAGAAGTGCTGCCTTTAAACATTCACTTGAGTAAAAGTACAAAACTATTTGCCTTCAAATGTACTTAAGTATCCAAGAACTTTGATTTTTTTTATAGCTATAATGTCCTATTATAATTTGTCACAAGACTCTTGCTTAACGTGAAGACTAATGTCACTCTTGTCACTCTTAATGAAATGACATTAATTAGTCTGATCGACTGTATATATATAAATATTATATATATATATATATATATATATATATATATATATATATGTATGTGTATGTATATATTTGAATTGAATAATTTTTTTGTGTGTTTAATTTTGGAGGGAAGGGGACTGTTCCCATAAGGTATAAAACATTTACAGTATTTACTGTATATATTTTTCACACACGCACACACACACACACACACACACACACACACACACACACACACATATACATATACACTCACCTAAAGGATTAATAGGAACACCATACTAATACTGTGTTTGACCCCCTTTCGCCTTCAGAACTGCCTTAAAAGCATTCTTTAGAAATGTTGGCCCATATTGATGGATAGCATCTTGCAGTTGATGGAGATTTGTGGGATGCACATCCAGGGCACGAAGCTCCCGTTCCACCACATCCCAAAGATGCTCAATAGGCTTTATGCCGAGCGTCACGTGACCAAGCCGGAAAACAGATCACATCGCTTCCGATTCAGGTCTTTTGTATGTGCTTCATGAAATTTTTTGCGGTTTTACTCAAGATAACTTAAAAGGAGCAAGCAAAAATGAGCATAACCAATGTCCCTCGCATGTGCAGATTGATATTTAAAAGTTTTTTAATTTTTCTTCTTCACACTGACGTTTAAATATTTAAATAGCATAAAACACCAATAACAAAGTGAACTTAGTAGGTTAGCCGATTACCTTAAAAATCCATAGATATCGTAGTTAGTTCTTACGGCCGTTAACACCGTCTCTGACAAGCGGATGCAATGAGACCCGTTTTCCGGTTTGGTCACGTGACGCTCAGCATAAAGCCTATTGGGGTGAGATCTGGTGACTGTGGGGGCCATTTTAGTACAGTGAACTCATTGTCATGTTCAAGAAACCAATTTGAAATGATTCGAGCTTTGTGAAATGGTGCATTATCCTGCTGGAAGTAGCCATCAGAGGATGAGTACATGGTGGCCATAAAGGGATGGACATGGTCAGAAACAATGCTCAGGTAGGCAGTGGTATTTAAACGATGCCCAATTGGAACGAAGGGGCCTAAAGTGTGCCAAGAAAACATCCCCCACACCATTACACCACCACCACCAGCCTGCACAGTGGTAACAAGGCATGATGGATCCATGTTCTCATTCTGTTTACGCCAAATTCTGACTCTACCATCTGAATGTCTCAACAGAAATCGAGACTCATCAGACCGGGAAACATTTTTCCAGTCTTCAACTGTCCAATTTTGGTGAGCTCTTGCAAATTGTAGCCTCTTTTTCCTATTTGTAGTGGAGATGAGTGGTACCCGGTGGGGTCTTCTGCTGTTGTAGCCCATCCGCCTCAAGGTTGTGCGTGTTGTGGCTTCACAAATGCTTTGCTGCATACCTCGGTTTTAACGAGTGGTTATTTCAGTAAAAGTTGCTCTTCTATCAGCTTGAATCAGTCGGCCCATTCTCCTCTGACCTGTAGCATCAACAAGGCATTTTCGCCTACAGGACTGCTGCATACTGGATGTTTTTCCCTTTTCACACCATTCTTTGTAAACCCTAGAAATGGTTGTGCATCCCAATAACTGAGCAGATTGTGAAATACTTAGACCGGCCCGTCTGGCACCAACAACCATGCCACGCTCAAAATTGCTTAAATCATCTTTGTTTCCCATTCTCACATTCAGTTTGGAGTTCTGAAGATTGTCTTGACCAGGACCACACCCCTAAATGCATTGAAGCAACTGCTATGTGATTGGTTGATTAGATAATTGCATTAATGAGAAATTGAACAGGTGTTCCTAATAATCCTTTAGGTGAGAGTATATTCTATTTTATGGGAGCAGCCAATTTCCCTCCAAAATGAAACACAAAAACGTATTAATGCAGTATTTCTGCTAGGCTACTCCCCAGAAAAAAAAAGCTATTATATGCAAGTCATTTTAGTGGCAATGTGAGCAATGTACATTATGCATCAATATTTACCGATAATTGCTGCAATAATAGCTGCTGCTCTCTGTCCTCTGAGATAACCAGACTGCCAGAGAAAGATGGAGAGAACATATGTTCTTCTTAAATTTAATGGAATGCTTCAATGATCCAAAAATTAGAATTCTGTCCAAGCAGAATTTGCATTTTTGGGTGAAGCATCCCCATATTATATTATATTATATTATATTATATTGTCAAAACCAAAATTTACTCAGACACCTTCAACATTTCTCACATTATCACAGTTTATTCGCTATAGTTTAGAAAATGGTAATAAAATATGACAAGAACTCAGAGTTATCAAATCAGTTGCTATGTCACTGGTTTTGGCCATCCTTCTGTTAGACCGTCTCACAAATGAATGCCAATTTAGGTCAACCAATTACCAAGCAATTACGCATATTCATATGCGTTAAAAATCAGTTTGAACGGGTCAGTGTCATTGGCTGCTGAAGACTTGGGTCTAACCATTTCTGTGAGCTTAGGGGGGTGTACCGTTCATAGACTAGACTACCACCATTTAACATGCTATAGATCAGCTTATTCAGCCTTTTTTTTATAACCTATAGAAATAATATATTTAAATTGCAGTTTTATGAAAATTTAAATAAAAATGCCTTGTTTTTCTCCACTTATGCCTTTTTGTAAATAAACACATTAGTGAACATTCTAGCTTTAACATCAAAGCATTAACATATTTGTGGGATCAAACTAAAAAAAATAGTAAATCAGAGGTGGCAAGGCAATATCAGACTCAAATATATAATGGAAAGAACCAGGAGTGGCAAAACAGTATCAGACTCAATGGAAAATAGTAAAACCAACCAACCTTAATTATAGGCCATGGAAAACAAGTGTGTTTTTAGAAGAGACTTAAAAGGGATCACGGAAGGGGCTATCCTAATTTCTAATGTCAAATTGTTACACAACCGTGGCCCGATCACAGAAAATGATCGATCCCCTCTGCGTTTGAGTCTGGAATGTGGGACTAATAACAGGTTCTGGTCGCTTGATTTCAGACTTAGTATATGGTTGCAGCAATTCAGATAGATAGCTGGGGGCTAGGTTACTGTCACATTTGGTGACGGCAGAAGAAGGCAAACAAGGCTCAGAGCTTCAATTCAAACAGTTTACTAGAAATAATTAACACAGGTACTGACTGACAGGCAAGATGAACACACACACTCTAAATAAGACTAACGATCGACAAGGACAGACTGAACAGGAAGGAACTAAATACAAGCACAAATGAACACTAACGAAGTGAAGACAGGTGACACAGATGATCATGACGAGAAACAGGTGGCTAATGAGGAAGTGAGTTCAGGTGAGGAGACAAGCGGGATCCTGGGAAGTGTAGTGATGACAAAGACAGAAGGTGCAGACGGTGACTGTGACATTACACCCCCCCTCCGGAAGGTGCGACCTCGCGCCAAGGAACAACAGTAGGGCTGGGAGGGTGGGCGTCCTGAAGGCTGACATGGGCGAGGTCAAGGGGGAGCAGGAAGCCTCCAGGACGGAGCATGCCTTGCTGGCAGCCAGGGCGGAGCTGGCGCAGCAGACGGCAAGGGCGTAGCTGAGACGCCCCTTCGGGTGGCCACGGCGGAGACGCCCCTTCAGGTGGCCATGGCGGTGAAGACCCTTTGGGCGGCCACGGCGGTGAAGACCCTTCGGGCGGCCATGGCGGAGAGGACCCTTCGGGCGGCCATGGCGGAGAGGACCCTTCGGGCGGCCATGGCGGAGAGGACCCTTCGGGCGGCCATGGCGGAGAGGACCCTTCGGGCGGCCATGGCGGAGAGGACCCTTCGGGCGGCCATGGCGGAGAGGACCCTTCGGGCGGCCATGGCGGAGAGGACCCTTCGGGCGGCCATGGCGGAGAGGACCCTTCGGGTGGCCATGGCGGTGAGGACCCTTCGGGTGGCCATGGTGGTGAGGACCCTTCGGGTGGCCATGGCGGTGAGGACCCTTCGGGTGACCATGGCGGAGAAGACCCTTCGGGTGACCGTGGGCCCTTGGGCGTCCACGGCAAGGGTCTATGGCCCCCCCAAAAAAATTAGTGGGGAGAGTGACTGGGTCAGCACAATGTTCTGGGCTGGACGGAACCAGCGGTGAAGGGGTCTCTGGGCTGGACGGAACCAGTGGTGCAAAGGTCTCTGGACTGGCCGGAACCAGCGGTGAAGAAGACTCTGGACTGGCCTTAACCAGCGGTGAATAAGTGTCTGGGCTGGACGGCGCCAGCGGCGAGGGCTCTGGGCTGGACGGCGTCAGCGGTGAAGGAAGCTCTGTGCTGGACGGGACCAGCGGCGAAGGAAGCTCTGGGCTGGACGGGACCAGCGGCGAAGGAAGCTCTGGGATGGACGGGACCAGCGGCGAAGGAAGCTCTGGGCTGGACGGGACCAGCGGCGAAGGAAGCTCTGGGCTGGACGGGACCAGCGGCGAAGGAAGCTCTGGGCTGGACGGGACCAGCGGCGAAGGAAGCTCTGGGCTGGACGGGACCAGCGGCGAAGGAAGCTCTGGGCTGGACGGGACCAGCGGCGAAGGAAGCTCTGGGCTGGACGGGACCAGCGGCGAAGGAAGCTCTGGGCTGGACGGGACCAGCGGCGAAGGAAGCTCTGGGCTGGACGGGACCAGCGGCGAAGGAAGCTCAGGGCTGGACGGGACCAGCGGTGAAGGAAGCTCCGGGCTGGACGGGACCAGCGGCGAAGGAAGCTCCGGGCTGGACGGGACCAGCGGCGAAGGAAGCTCAGGGCTGGACGGGACCAGAGGCGAAGGAAGCTCAGGGCTGGACGGGACCAGTGGCGAAGGAAGCTCAGGGCTGGACGGGACCAGCGGCAAAGGAAGCTCAGGGCTGGACGGGACCAGCGGCGAAGGAAGCTCAGGGCTGGGTTCATGGGCTGTAACAAATGTGTTTGCTGCCCACACACACCAAACAGCCATAGATCCCACAAGGAGCACTGCGTCCTGCAGAGCTGGCTGGACGGTCTCTGGCCGGACGGTCTCTGGCCTCTGGCCGGACGGTCTCTGGCCGACGTGAAGCAGCGAAGAGGGCCTTGAGCTGGACGGAACCAGCGGTGAAGAGGGCTTTGGGCTGGACGGGACCAGCGGTGAAGAGGGCTTTGGGCTGGACATCAACGGTCCAGGGTCGAAGAGGGACCAAAGCGGAGAATGGTGTCGGGGTCCATCTCGACCACCTCCTCCCTTGCGGCCTCCACGGGTTCCGCGAAACCTGGCCAGACGGGTTCCCTCAAAAGAACGTCCATTGGCAAAGCCTGGGAGATTTTGGCTCTCCTCGGCCAGGGCGACAATTCTGACCCTATCGTCCATTTTAGGGTGGTCGATCGTTCTGTCACGTTTGGTGACGGCAGAAGGCGGCAAACAAGGCTCAGAGCTTCAATTCAAACAGTTTACTAGAAATAATTAACACAGGTACTGACTGACAGGCAAGATGAACACACACACACTCTAAATAAGACTAACGATCGACAAGGACAGACTGAACAGGAAGGAACTAAATACAAGCACAAATGAACACTAACGAAGTGAAGACAGGTGACACAGATGATCATGACGAGAAACAGGTGGCTAATGAGGAAGTGAGTTCAGGTGAGGAGACAAGCGGGATCCTGGGAAGTGTAGTGATGACAAAGACAGAAGGTGCAGACGGTGACTGTGACAGCTACGTTGAGATTTATAAACAAATAAAAGGATTTTAAAATCAATTCTGAAATTAATGGGCAGCCAGTAAAGGGACTTCAGAATTGGGGTGATATGGGCGCTTTTACGGCTATTGAGAAGAAATCTTGCTGCAGCATTTTGCACTAATTGAAGACGAGCAATTTAAGACTTTGAAATCCAGCAGTAAAGTGAATTGCAGTAATCTAAAACGTGAGGTGATAAAAGCATGAATGATTAAGAGTTTTATGATTAAGGAAAGGTTTGACTTTAGACAGCAGATGAAGTTGATAAAAACTTGAACTTCAACTTGATTTTTTAAAATATAAGTACAATGTAAAAACATGCATGTACACAATAAGTGCATTGTATCAAATTATTTCATTATTTCAATGTTAGTACATAGTAGACTTGTAGTCAAGACCGCCTATACCGAGACCAAGACACTACCAAGACCAGAGGGTATCGAGACCAAGACAAGACCAAGACCAAGACCAAGACAGACCAAGTCGAGACCAAGACCAAGACAGACCAAGACTGAGACCAAGTCGAGACCGGAGGGGGAAAAAACAGACTAGTGTTGTTGAAGCTTAGTAATTACTTTTAAGATTTTGCATTCTGCAACTTTTAAATACATAATTATATTTTTAAAAACGAAATTATAAGCTTAAGTGCAGGATCCGAAAGTTGGTTGTTTTGTCGCTATGGTTACACACACACACACACCGTTGGCGGTGCGCTCAAAGTCATCTGTCTGTGCAGTTACCCAAAATCTCCTGAATGAAGTTAAAACCCATCATGTCACTGATATGTGTTTTACTAAATATTAATACATCAAAAACTGTACATGATATGTGTTTTTTAAATCAAGTGATCAAAGTGCTTGTTGCCTCTGCGATCAGTGGCACGGATACAGTGTTTTCTCGTGTGGCTTGCGCACACCGCACTGTCACTCGGACGCGCACTTCAATCCGCTGTGGATATCGTAGTGGATATTGTAGTATTGTATTGCTAAATCCCCCGACCACTATGTCGGTCTGAGACTGCGAGACCTAGACAAGACCGAGAGGTCCGAGACCAAGACAAGACCAAGACCAAAGACCGTCAAGGCCGTGACAAGACCGAGACCACGTAAAAGTGGTCTCAAGACCGGTCTCGAGACCAAGACCGGTCTCGAGACATACATCACTAGTACATAGTAGTTAAGGACACTTAATATAAAAGTTATTTTATTTAGTTTAATTAGTTCTTTTCAGTATATACTTGTGTGCGGTCATGTACGCAGCCATCAAGATGGGCCTCACAATGCAGGGGTACATTTACAGTTTCATTACATGGACATTTATCTACTTTGTCCATCAAAGAAGGCTTTAATAAAATAGCTAAGAAAGATACATTGACAGGTGACACTGCAATGACTGAATTGAACCCTTTACATTTTTTTTTTTTTATTATTACATCAGCAGGTTTCACTTGGAATGCTCCTAATGCAGGCCTGGGCAAACATGGTCCTGGAGGGCCAGTGCCCTCTGCCCTACAGACTTCAGCTTAATTATTTTTTATTTTTTTTTTCAAAATCTAATACATTTTCAGTGACATCAATTCTGATTTAAAATAGTAATGTATATGTTAACAAACTGACCTACTGTACATTTTATTATGCAGATGATTTGTATGAATGTATGATCATAAGCTTGGATGACAACTGGCCTGGCTCAGTCAGAGTCTGTGTTCTGCCAGTGTTTGAGGAAGGTAAATTAAGTGGGGAACTGAAAAAATTAGTTAGCTTTAATAGCACAGTCTCATTTCAGTAAACTGCTGGTTAGGTTTGAAATCTGCCACAGGGTGTCCGGTAAGAGACTTGTTGAAAAGATGTTGGAAATTTGAGAGTAACCTGTTTATTTGTCACCACAACAACTCAGTTAACAAGGATTGAATAGTTGTATTTAGTGTATGGTTTTCTATAGAAACAGAAAATGCAGAGTAAATATAATAACATTAAATATTACAGATATACACGATGAATATTCAGCAAAATACACAACTGACTTGCTATGTCATATATAAGTTAAACAGTAAAAAGCTTGATTTGTTCTATCTTGTATCAGCTGTGCTCTGCCTGGACATGTTCTCAAGAATATCTAAAAAAATAGCACTTAGACAGTGAACTATGGCCTTAGCAGGGTCACTGTATACAGTGTTACATAGAACATGCAGGTGACTTTCCCCAAAATGAATAAAAAAAGGCTGTGACATACGTATAACTTTGCATTATATTTTCTCTTGATCTGGTGCCAATAACACTGAGTTGTTGCAGGGGTTTGGTTCAGCTTCAAGATCAAAGTTTACAGAGAAAGTTCATGAGCTGCTTCATGGCATCAACAAAGCCGGATTGCTTTGGTTTGGTTATGTCAGCTCAAAACTAATCTTTTAACCCCGAGTTTGTTCAGCTACCTTCATGGTATAGGTCCTTGAGCAGTGCAGTACAATTAGTCTTCTCCTATAGCCTTTTAATACTTTCAGTAAGCCAATCAGTCTGTCACACATTGCTAAACAAGCATATAAACTGTCTTAAATTATTTAAATATGGTATTTAAGACTTTATATATAAAGTATTTAAGTCTTTAAATTCATTTAAATTGTTAATATCACCTGTGTACTTAATTACAGTTTGTCTGATGAGTGCCCAATCTCTGAACAAAAAGGTTTCAATAAGTGCCAACTGCTTGTGATAGCTGTACTAAGCACAACAAAAGCTCACATTGTTTTCCAAAGACAGATATTGATTACAATTGTCTGTATCTTATACCTGCGATCGCTCACCTCCACTGTAACTGATTTCCCCACACAAATGTTAATGCTTTGATGTTAAAGCTAGAATGTTCACTAATGTGTTTATTTACAAAAAGGCATGAGTGGAGAAAAACAAGGCAATTTTATTTTTATCAAAATTTTCATAAAACTGCAATTCAGATATATTATTTATATAGGTTAAAAAAAAAGGCTGAATAAGCTGGTCTATAGCATGTTAAATGGTGGTAGTCTAGTCTATGAACGGTACACCCCCCTAAGCTCACAGAAATGGTTAGACCCAAATCTTCAGCAGCCAAGGACACTGACCCGTTCAAACTGTTTTTAACGCTTATTTCCCGCGTATTTAACGCGCTGATTTGTCACGCGCAAACAACACGTATTTCATGCGTATAGAGCTGGCAAGTCCCGCCCATCCGTAAAACACCAAGTGGACCTCTAGGTTGAAAAATCGTCAATGCAAGTGAATGGGAGAAAATTATTATTATCTGGTCCCGTTTGAATTGTGCCATGAATGTGATATGTTGTCTGTGAATTTTTTTTATATAATTTTTCATGTTACAAGTTTGACAGTATATTGTATGATTCTTTGGCTAGCAGTTGTGGAAAAGACATAACGAGAAAGACTACGTGTCGCCTATGTGACCTCACCCCATAACACATTTTCCCTCCACTTGTCAAATCACGGTGCTAATGCTGCGATAATCTATGGAGACAGATCGAGATGCCTGTGTGTTTTGAACCCAAATGTCACCATTCAAACCAAGAGAGCTGTTCTTTCTTCAGATTCTCGTCTGATGCAGCGAGGAGTTGTAGTCCACAAAGTGCTCTCACACAAAGTCTAACCGTATCAAACCCGCTAAATTGTAGCATTCTTCACACGAAAAATTATATAAAAAATTCACAGACAACATATGTTCACATTCATGGCAAAATCCAAACGGGACCAGAAAATAATTATTTTCTCACATTCACTTGCATTGACGATTTTTCAACCTAGAGGTCTAGTGGGGTTAGCGGAAGGGGCGGGACTTACCAGCTCTATTTAAAGGGTTAGTTCACCCAAAAATGAAAATTAAGTCATTAATTACTCACCCCCATGCTGTACCAACCCCGTAAGGCCTTCGTTCGTCTTCGGAACACAAATGAAGATATTTATGATTAAATCTGAGAGGTTCATGACTGCTACATAGGCTCCCTAAGGGAATGAAACTTGACGGCCCAGAGAGTCATTAAAGAAAATGTTTAAATATTCCATGTCGCAACAGTGGCTCAACTATAAGTTTATCAAGCGACGAGAATACTTTTTGTGCGAAAAAACAAACAAAAATAATGACTTTATTCGACTATTCCTTTTCTTCCTTGTAGGCCTGAAACGAGACTTCAAGAGATTTCCACGACGCATGCGCGAGAATTGCGATCTCCTTCAACTACTTCAGTTAAGTTCTTGCGCGTGCGCGTCGTGGAAATCTCTTGAAGTCTCGTTTCAGGCCTACAAGGAAGAAAAGGAATAGTCGAATAAAGTCGTTATTTTTGTTTTGTTATTTTTGTCCCGAATTTTTGTATATATTTTTTTATATATAAGGCACTTAAATGCTAATTTCTAAAGACTTATGGGAACAGACTGTATTACTTTGTTTCTAAGCAGTGATTAAATTGTGATTTATTATGTGGGCTCTCCCTAGGGGGGTCCGGGGGTATGCTCCCCCGTGAATTTTTAAAAAAAAATAAACCATTAAATGGCACTTTCTGGAGAGTTTTGTGCAAAGAAATTGAGAAAATGAGTCTTACATGATATTTGAAAAACTGCAAGGTTAAGAGCATATACTTTGCATTGTTGTAGTATCAACAGGTATTAGGACATTTAGCATTTACATTACTGTTAATCAGTCATGTACTGATTAACTAAAAATGAAAAACTTAAATAAATGGTTGATTTAATTTCCATTAACCACCTAGCAGCTTACCCCCCAAGGATAGTTTGAAAAATAAAATCAATCGATGTGGAAAGGTTCCTTGGTAGCTTAAAGTAGGTCTAGAAAGTCTTATATTTCTGGAATTCACACAGATCAAACACAAATATGCTGCCTGAATAGATTGCTAGTTTATTTTGTGTAGATGGATCTATAAATTACAGGAACGTCTGTCTGTCTGTCTGTCTGTGTGTCTGTCTGTTATTCACATATCTCTCGAACCGTTAGTTCGGACTAACGGTTTGAGAGATATGTGGTTGAAAGACACACACACAGACAGACACACACACAGACAGACAGACAAACGTTTCTGTAATTTATAGATAGATCTATAAATTACGGGAACGTCTTTCTGTCTGTGTGTGTGTGTGTGTGTTTTGTTCGCATATCTCTTGAACCGTTATTCATATGGATTTCAAACTTGACAGGTGTCTCGCTACGGGCATGAGTAAGTGCAGTGCCAAGTTTGACATTGTTTGGATTAGCAAAATGCAAAAGATATCGCTAAATATATATCGGTAAAAAAAACACGAACTGGCTTTTGCTGCTCTAGCCACTCTGGCTTTTGACCCTCACAGAGAGGGTCGAAGAAAGCAGTGGAGCTTAAGTAGCTCGGAGTTCACTGTGTAGCCTGCTCCCTGAATTGTGTAGTTCAATGTTCCACATTTATTGTATGTCATTATGTCAGTATCAGTATTTGCTTTCTACCATGCACAAATAAAAATGTCACTGAACTTTTGCTGTGCAATTGTAACAATGTGTAACAATTGTAACAAACTCAAATACACCAAACCAACAATTACTAAAAACACACACAAAAACTGATTTTGCACACAAAAACCTTTGCACGGGCATTTTGCACTAGTTATTATCAATGTTGAAAACAGTGATGGTACGTAAAGAATCCTAAAAGGTGTGTTTTCCACAAATATATTTATGAACGCAACATTCAAAAGAGAAGTATTTATATGAAATACAAATCGTTAGTAACATTATTTCTGTCAGGACCAATACCATCAAAAATGATTGACAATTAGCACACAGTTTGGATTGGCGGTATGGTTCCGTTCTGGGCATGAACTCCCTGCGCATCCATGCAGCCTAGCATGGATAAGAGAAGGGAGAGCAGCAATAACCCCCCTTGGGGTAAACAGAACAGAACCAACATGAAAATTTGCAAATATAGTTAATTCAAGATTTTAAAGTACAACATTATTCGATAATTATTCTGATTCAAGGGGAATCAGAATGTCAAATCCTGACTGGGCGAGAGTAGGAGCTGGGGATGGAGGAGGGTAATTAGCTCCTGAGAAACGCGATAGCTGCTGGTAATGCTGAAGGAGCTTATATATGTATACGGTGATAGGCGTCGTATTCCTATTGGTAGATGTGAATCAGCTGAGGGTCAGCTAATGCAAGCTTGACTAACGTGACCTGCCAGAACTAACGCTACGCTTGATAAATGTTACTGTTAATAAAAAAAATTCTTACTGACCCCAAACCTTTGAATGGTAGTGTGTGTATAAACACAGCAAAAAAGATCAGCCATAATTATTGCTTTCAATACAGCATGTAAATCTCTTCCATTTTTGTCTTTTTAGGAGCTTATCAGGAACAAAGCAAAGAGCGAACAGAACTGTTGCCTGTTAGAGGATGCCTTTGCCATGGTTTCCAGCTTGCCTTGGCGTGCAGAGAACTTGCATCATCTTTCCATGATTGAGAATTACCCGGCACCTCTCAAGGGGCTTGGAGAACCTATTAGACAAGTACTGGCTCATCATATTTGGAACCTCTTTGTTTGCAGGCTGACAAGATGACAAGTGTGAGTAAGAATTGGAAGGTGTCATTTTGCTAATGATAGTGTTGTGTGTTTTTTTTTTTCTAGGGCCATTTTACAGTATGGGAGGAGATTCCTGAGGTCAAAGTCTCTCAGAGAGGACATCACCGCCACGTCTTTCTTTTTAAAGATTGTATTGTATTCTGCAAGCCAAAGAGAGAACTTGGCACATACACTGAGGCCTACATATTCAAGAATAAAATGAAGGTTTAATCAGCTATACATTTACAAGTACAGCATTTTAGTAGTGAAAAAGTTTTACTGTCTTTTACAAGTTTTCTACATGTCTTGTATCTAATATCTTGTATAGCATGGCAGCGCTAATCACTGCAGTCCATGTCACATCCATTCCAAATACAGTTGCTTTCTTCACAGTTGAGTGATATTGATGTAAAGGATACAGTGGAAGGAGATGACAGGTCATTTGGTCTTTGGCATGAGCACCGGGGAATGCTGAGAAAAATTATTCTGCAAGCTCGATCAATCCTCCTCCGCCTCTCTTGGCTCAAAGATCTGAGAGACCTGCAGCAGCGCAGCAAACAGCCCGCTTGGAGTAAGATAGGACACAGGAGAGCACACTTATGAATAAATCAGTTTTGACCTCTTGAAATGATTGCATTTTTTCCACACCTCTTTGTTTATATTTGCAGGTGCCGCGTGCTTTGAGCAACATCTTACTAACTATCCAGCAAAGCTTGGACAAACTGTAAAACTGGTCTGCAAGGTCACTGGCACACCAAAACCAGTAATAAAGTGGTATAAAGGTAAATTATACTATGTATGTGTGTATAAATATGGGCAGTTTACATTTAATTTATAAATGGATTCTGCTGATGTGCTTTCCTCAGATGGTCATCCTGTGAAGGATGACGAACATCACATTACATCAGAAGGACAGTTGGGTGCTTGCTATCTTGTACTGACTGGCGTCACAGTGGTGGACTCAGGTCAATACATGTGTTATGCAACCAATCCTGCAGGGAACGCGAGCACTCTGGCTAATATCATGATTGATGGTATGTTTTTGAGAAATGGTTATTATTGCCATGCTTTTCTAGTTTTTGCATGTATTTACATTCATATATCGTGCATATGCACTACTGTTCAAAAGTTTGGGATCAGTACGATTTTTTTTTTAAAGAAATTAATACTTTTATTCAGCAGGGATACAGTATTTGATCAAAAGTGAGAGCAAAGACTTTTTCATTGTTACAAAATATCTCTTTAAGATATGTTGTTCTTTTGAACGTTTAAACTGCTATTCTTTTGAAAATTCATAAAAAAAATCTTAATAATAGTATCACTGTTTCCACAAAAATATTAAGCAGCAAAAAAAGCTTTCAACATTAATAATAATAAGACATGTTTCTTGAGCACAAAATCAGCATATTAGAATGATTTCGGAAGGATCGTGTGACTCTGTAAGACTGAAGTAATGATGCTAAAAATTCAGCTTTGCCATCACAGGAATAGATTATATTTTAAAATATATTAAAAGAAAAAAAGTTATTTGAACTTGAAATAATATTTCACAATATTACTGTTTTTAGCGTATTTTGATCAAATAAATGCAGCCTTGGTGAGCATAAGAGGCTTCTATCAAAAATATTAATAAATCTTTCTGACCCCAAAACATTTCAAAAAAGAATTTGTCACCAAAAATTAAATAAAAAGCATGTTGTTTTTGTTTCACAAAGTGCCTCCAAGTTTCACAACAAGACTACAGAACTCAGTGCTTGTAAAGGGACAAGATATGCAGTTCAAGTGCTCCACACAATCTGCTCCTTTACCGTCCATAAGGTAAAACTGGTTTCGTCCACTCAAATGAATGTAATGGCGTATATGGTTATAAAAGAGCCTACACAATTTATATGTACAGGTGGTTTAAGGATGGAGTTCAACTTGAAAACACCAGGAAACATCTGATTCAATCTGATGTCCAGACAGGAATTCTCACTCTCACCATAAAGACAGCGGAAGAGGCAGATCTGGGTCAATACCAGTGTGAGGTACCAGAGTCGTTTACTACTTTTCAATGACTTATTCGTATCATATATGAATCCCAATACTCTTTCTTTGTATTTATGATACAGCTACTGAATGAAGTGGGCAGTGCCAAGTGTAAAGCTGAACTCTGCCCTCCAGCACCATTAGCTGTGACGGTCAGCACCCAAAAACAATCACAAACCACCCCAGCTCCAGGTAGGACGAAGGAGAAGGTGAACAGCAATTACTATTTAAGGCAGAGAATGCGTGCATTTGCCCACTAAAAACTGGTGGGCACCAGTAGGCTTTGAAAGAGCACATACCACAGTCACCTCCAACTGCACTCGTTCCCACCCATTCCTCATGTTTCGTCACTGAAACTCCAGATCTTCTAAATGTCCATTTCACTCTAACAACTAGCTCTGTAGAATGGAATCATATGTAAAATCATATGTTTAATAATGCTGTGCTGTTTCCCATATTCAATAGCTTCTTGGTCTGGAACAAACATTTGATGGGATCACTCAAACTATCAAAAACATCATCGGCCATCGTCATAGAGTCGTATCCATTGTATTATGTCATTGGAAACATCTACTTACATTATAATATAAAATTTTTAGTGTAAATATACAATACTATTTAAAAGTTTGAGGTTGGTAAGAATTTTTAAAATGTTTTTTGAATTCTCTAAATCTCAACAAGGCTATATTTATTTGATCAAAAATAAAGCAAAAACGGTATGATTTTAAAATAGTATTACAATTACTCTAGTCTTCAGTGTCACATGATCCTGCAAAAATCATACTAAAATGCTAATTTGGTCCTCAAGAAATTTTCTTATTATTATTTTTATCTAATATTCTTGTCATTTCTTCTTATTATTGTTGAAAATGGTTTTGCTGCTTAATACTTTTGTGGAAACAGTGCTACTTTTTTCAGGATTCATTGATGAGTAGAAAGAACACAATTTATTTCAAATATTAAATTAAGTCAACAGTCAAGACATTTACATGTGTCCTTGCTGAACAAAAGTATTAATTTCTTTTTTTATATATATATAAATAAAACCATAAAAAACAAGTGTTACTGACCCCAAACTTTGAACAGTATGGTTTGTTTAATTTTAGTTGTCTTTAATTCATTTGAGTTTAAATGAAACTGCATACTACTTCATATATCATACATTTTAATGCATTCTTTACTATATCATACCTATGTGGTCATATGTTTTCATTTATGCCACATACTTTAAGTGGTTCATAAGCAGCTTTTGAACACTGGTCTGTCACGTGCATTTCCATATCCTGGTTAACACCACACTTTCCATCCCATTTCCTTTTTAGTTACAGAGCAGGAGACTAAAGATCTGATCAAAATCATCATGTAAGTGTCTTCACAAAGATGCCCCAACATGTTGCATGTATGGTCCTCTCCCTTTCTCCTTTCTCTCTGTCTCTGTTCTTCTCCTTGTCCATTCCTCATATCTGTTTATATACATGTTCTCACGGTTTTCTCGTCAGTGCATGCTCCGCTAACATGCCATGTCCATCTTCAAAGCTGGTTATGTGCTAAGACTCAAGCCTTGCTGCAGATAGGGCCAACTGGCCCTTTGCACTTCCTGTGAGGCAATGTGACTGTCTATACATGTGATCGGTGACTTAAAACACTGGTTGGGAAAGGCTGTTTTTATACCTGCCATATTCACGGTAAGTGATTTTGTTATTTCACAATTGAGTTTAGAGAAGAACTGCAAACAAATATCCCTCTACATTCCTTGTTTGAAGCTGACTGTTCCACCACAGATCTTAGTGATTAATTAACGGTTTTTTTTAACTGTAAGTTTTTACATTATATAATTATTTTAGGTTGCATTATTAAGTTGCATTATTAATAAAAGGACCGTTGTTTTTTTTTTAAATTGTATTACTCATTTCTTATTATTATCATTGTTAAACATTGCAGGTTTTTTTTGTGGAAACCATGGTGCAGTTTTTTCAGGATTCATCAAAAGAACAGTATTTATTTGAAATACTGTGGAAATACTTTTTAACATTGTAAATGTCTTAAATGTAACCTTTGATCAATTTAATGCTTCCTTGCTGAATAAAAGTATTAATTTCTTTTTAAAAAATCATATTGACTCCAAACCTTTGAATGTTAGTGTATGTAAAATCAAATAGAGTAAGTTTGACTGCCCAATTGTTTTCAAATAGAGCCCCAATCAGAAGGTTGGTCCAGTTCCTTTGTGAAGAACCTGTTTCATATACTCTTTCAGCCTGGATACCCTGAACTGTGAGTTTGCATACACTCTGTGTTGTCTGTTGGCTGTAAACATTGCTTAAAGAACCATAGTGTACAGCATGTATGCAGTATACTTAAACTATACATAAAGGCAGTGAAATTCAGGTGAATTGATAATCTCGTTTTAATGTCTTGTGGCAAAATGTGTGCTTCTGAAGACCTGCTGCTGGCGTTGAAGATAAACACACTCTTGAAGAACAGGATGATGTGGAGAGGCAGGTCCAGGCAGCACAGTTAGAGGCACCCATGGATCTTGAGGAACACTTTTACTCATACACAGAGGAGCTGCTGACAGGTAAAGACTGTATGTGGTTTTTAAACAATTTGTGTGAAAAATTATCACCAGAGAAATTTGTCAATCCATCATTTATTTTCATAGAGCCTCCAGCTGTGCAAGTGGCCATTGAAAACCTGACAGTCCGGCCTGGTCAGGCTGTGATGTTCTCTGCGATTATTACTGGCCAACCCACCCCAGACATTCAATGGTTTAAGGTATTATAAGAACAAAATAGTAACAATGCATACTGATATACTTATTTTGGGATGGAAACACAATAAACCTTAACTTGTATTTACTGCAGTAGAATGCACATATTTGGTTTTCTGCAGGATGACAAGGAAATCTCATCCAATGAGTACACAGAAATAGTCCAAAGTAGTGCACGTTGCTCTCTCACTTTGCTGGATACTCAAACAGAGGATTGTGGCACCTACACGTGCATAGCTAGCAACAGTGCAGGACAAGCATCTTGCCACGCTAAACTCTGTGTTGATACAGGTGAGTTGTAGAGATGTATTATTTCCTTCCATTTTATCTTTACAAATCCTATGTTTCCGTATTTTGAAATGTGGAAGCAGTAGTGAAATGTGGAACTAATAGTGTGTTTAAGTAAATTTAAATGAAATGTAAATGTGTCCTTTTCAGGTCTAGATGAAATTGAGGAGGAGAAAGAAGTGGAGTTTGGAAAAAGACGGAAACTACATTCTGTATATGAAGTTTATGAGGAAATAGGAAGGTAATATCCTCAATCAAGGTATTAAAAGCTCACTGATTTATAATGAATACCAACTCAATCTTGAACTGAGGTTCATGTAATCTAACATTACTCTTTTTTTGTCAAATGTAATGGTTAATGTATAATTTGATTTTGTTTTATGACATTCGCTACAGAACTTATTAACATTTATCTGCTTTTTTGTGGATAACCAGGGGCACCTTTGGAGTGGTTAAAAAAGTAACACATAGGGCGAGTGGCGAATGTTTTGCTGCCAAGTTCCTTCCACTCAGAAGCAACACACGGACCAGAGCGTTCCAGGAGAGAGACCTACTGTCCCGTCTAGCTCACCGCAGACTCGCATGCCTCCTGGACTTTTTCTCCACAAGACGCACCCTGGTGTTGGTTGTAGAATTGTAGGATTCAAGTTTTCGTACTTTTGTTAAATTAGTCAATAATTATCATTTTGCTTTTTAGAAATCATTAATTGAATCGAGTATGTTGAATATGTAGCATTCTTTTTTCCCTCCCACAGATGTTCTACACAGGGGTTACTAGATCATTTGTTTTTAAAGGGATCGGTTACAGAGAGGGAGGTAATATTGATAATTCATTGAATTTCAGTCACACTTTCACACAGAAATATAGCAAAAGTTATAATGATCATTAATTGTTTTTAGGTTCAGTTATATATTCAGCAGGTTCTGGAGGGCATTGGATACTTACACAGTATGAACATTCTACATCTTGATATCAAAGTAAGTTATTATACTTACTTTATAATATTTGTTTTAAGTGGCATTCATTTAAAAATTGTATATATTACAAGAAATTTCACTGATAGGATACTAAAAGCTTTTACAGTCACTGACAGTCCTTTTCTAAAATTGGACCAATTGGTGTCTATGGTAAATACATCTTCATCCTTCTTAAATTCTGTCTAACTTTTAAAAAATCTTTTCTCTTCAGACAGACAATATCCTAATGGTGTCCCCTGCTAGAGAAGACATCAAAATCTGTGACTTTGGATTCTGCCAGGAAATTGACAACTCCAGACATCAGTACAGTGTGTTTGGGACACCAGAATTTGTTGCTCCAGAAATTGTCCACCAAGAACCTGTGACAGTAGCCACTGATATCTGGTATCAAATTTTGGGACTTGTTGAAAATTGTGGTGAACCGAATTTGTCATGTTCAGAACTGTCTTTTACTTCTTGGTAAATTATATTTTATTTGTTTCAGGTCTCTTGGTGTGGTTACTTACTTATGGTAAGTGCATTGAAGGCATGACGCCAGCAGATATTTTCCTTTTAGGTTTGCTGCAATTTTATGTGGCTATAAAAGTAAAAAAAAAAAAAAAATATATATATATATATATATATATATATATATATATATATATATATATATATATATATATATGTGTATATATATATATATATATATATATATATATATATATATATATATATATATATATATATGTATGTATATATATATATATATATATATATATATATATATATATATATATATATATATATATATATATATATATATATATATATGTATATTGGTAGAAAATAATGTTGTTGTTTTTTTTTTGGGAAGCTTAACATGCCACTGTCCTTTCTTCGGTGAGAACGACCGTGCCACACTGATGAAGGTTGCTGAGGGTTTGCTGTACTGGGACACTCCTGAGATCACAAGCAGAAGTGTGGAGGCACAGGACTTCCTACATAGGGTTCTACAGCCAGACCCAGAGTAAGATCTGTTTACATAGGTGTATTTGTTTTTGTGAGCAGCAGTTGATAAAGTTATTTTATTCCACCTTCACAGAATGAGACCATCTGCATCTGAATGTTTGAGTCACGAGTGGTTTCAGGTAGGTGGTTTCATATATATCTATACCATCAGATACCATCAGTGCACAAATACAATTTAGTGTCAGTTTAAATTATAAATGTAATTATTTTTAGGGCTATTATGAAGATGAAGAACCAGAGGACATAAATACTAAAAATGTAAAATCTTTTATTTCAAGAAGAAAATGGCAGGTATGATTTTAAATCATCTCCTGTGCTACTGATTGTCCAGGAAATGTTCTTCTTCTAATGTTCTTCTTTCATGTCTTCCTACTCTTTTCCATGCTTCTTCCCTTTTCTTTCAGCGTTCTTTAACATGCCTCGGCTCAGTTCTGACTCTGAGACCGATCCCAGAGCTATTGGAGGCTCCTCTGCGTGATGTTTCGATTACAGCTGCAAAGGAGTCCCAGGAGCCCAGCAGCACCTCACTAAGTAGTGGATCCTCTTCAGATTATGATGAGGCTGATGCCTGGGACTTCTTCCAGCAGGCGAGCCAGGAGGAGGAAGATGATTTTGAAGAAGAGGATGAATATGACCCCTACGCTCATGTGTCAAAGACGCCCACAATTTTAAAACGGGATGAGGAAGATGTGCTTATTGGTAAGGACAGAGTTCACAGTAGCCCGCTGGTGATTCCCATGAACTCACCATCACCAGAGCTGATAAGCTTGGAGCAAAGGGACAGTAGCCCCTCTCTTCACCACTCTGAGGGAGATGAAGAATTGGCTGGTGAGCTTCTCATACCACGTCATAGCCTCATCAAGAGCACTTTTTACTGCAGCTCCGAGCAACTCTCACCCATATCTGCTCGTCACATGACACTGCGGGATAAAATCCAAGCTAAAAAGCAAGAGCGTGGCCGTAAACCCCTCCGTGCCAGCCTCTCCGGTAGGTTGAACGAGCCCCTAATAGAGTATGTAGAAGATTCCCCAGACTTAGAAGCTAATCGTAACCAAAGAAGAGGATCAATGCATTCGTCTATCCTCAAGTCCAGCTCGTTTGATAGTGGAGTGAGTGCTCCCCATCCAAACATACACACCCAGAGAAGAAGCAGATCATTAGATGTGTGCATGCAACGCTCTCCAGCTTCAATCATGCAGGGAGAAAACAAGCATGATGTCGAAGTTAGCCAGAAGCCGGATGCCACTGACGAAGAGGATGCAAAAACTGAAGAAGTCCAAGTGAGAAGGAAACTCCTCCGTCGCTCTGCGTTTTTGTCGAAAAAGGGCCCCGTTGTTATGAAGAAGGTGAGAGCGCAGGTCCGTGAGCTCGAAGAAGGACATCAGCCAGTCTTGAAAAGTTCAAGTGAGGATGACATACAATTGCAGATCATGGAAACAGAAGCAGCACATTTAGGTGATGAGGAGAGCGTGGATGGCTCACAGCTATCATCGCTTGCTTGCTCGCTTGACCACGGTTCAGAGGCATCTAGCAGGGTAGGCTCATATGAAGAACTCTCTCACAAACACCAACACGGTGAGATCTTGATCGCTGGATCCTCTGGAAAAACATCTCCATGCTCTCTTCTACAGGACTCTGAGGATGATGACATGGAGAGCGTTCTGAGATCTCTTCGGCAAGACATCCCGCAAGCCCCGCCAAGACGGCGCACCAACAGTTCAAGCTCTGGATTAAATGAGATGCGACATAAGAGCGACATTCCTCTGAGAAGAAGCTCCTCTGCAGTTCCTGTCCAGGCTGTGGTTGCAGGCCAAGAAAGCAAAGAGGTGCTTCAAAGATATGCCTCAGCCCCAGCTCTACAAGACAAGCCCCCGAGTGGGAAATCTTCCAAGCCTGGATTCATGAAGATCTTCCGCAAGCACTCGTGGGCTAGCCATTCTTCTCCTCAGCTAGAGGGCTTGGAAAATAAACAAGCAGAAGGAGCATCCACACGGCCCAATACCCCTCTTCTAACCCTGAGGAAGAAGATGCAAGCTTCAGCATCTAGCATTACGAAACTGTTCACCCGACAGTGCATCATGGATGACGTAGAGAAGAAGAAAGGTGGTAGGCTACTTTTAATGCTTTAACACTTATAATATTGAATAGGAGATACGTCACTGTTCAGTTGTCAAAAAATCATTTGATTGTGCATAAAAATTACATCTCTAACTCTTTCTAGCAGGACCAATTGTGAAGAACCCTTCGCCTGTCATGCCAGAGAAAATGGCTCACCCTGCCCCAGTTCCTGCTGCCACTTCATCGGAAAGTCCTCAGAAGAAGTCCAAATTGTTCTCGCTGAAAATGCCGATATTTAAGAAAACCAAAGGTATGTTTGTTGGGCTGATTTGGTCATCTGCATTTAATAATTTATTGTGTATCATTAATTCCAACAAACACAATGTAAAAAAAATAAAAAAATAACCCTAAACTTTTCCATATAATTATATCGCAGTATACACTACTATTTACAAGTTTGTGGTTTGGGGGTAAAGTTTTTGAAAGAAACACAGCATTGGAGAGCATAAGCAATTTATGTAATTTATTCCTGTGATGCCAAAGCTGAATTACTCCAGTCTTCAGTGTCACATGATCCTTTTAAAAAAAAAAAAAAATTACTGACTCCAAAAGTGTGTATTTTATAAAGCTGTTTAAAGTTTTCAATTGTTTTTTAATGTTCTATCAGAAAGTCCAGTCAAACCATCCAGGCCAGATGTCATTCAGCTAGCAGTGGGTGGAGCTCTTGTGTTCTGGAAACCTGTGCCATCCAAAGACCTTGTCACGTATTGTATTCAGTATAGTGTAAATGGTAAGAATACATGTTAAAGACTCCGTAAAAGAGATTAAAATCAAACTCATCCTGCATTATGAGCATTTGTATTGTATTTCAGCATGTTTTTTTTTTTCATGAATCCTCCTAAATAATTTATTCTCCTTTATATTAGGTGGGGAGTGGAGAACATTGTCAGACAACGTCACAGACAGCTGTTTCACTGCTAATGCCCTTCCGAGAGGACCTGGATATATATTCAGAGTGTCATTTAACACCAAGACAGGGTTGGCACCTTTCAGTGACCCTTCACCACCTGCTTTTATGGCCACGCCTTATGAAGGTACAACATTCTGAAAATAATTCTTAGTTGTATCCAAAGTGACTTACAATTTATTACCACACCCTAAATGAGATCTCTGTAAATGTCCTGTTTCTGGGTCACTCGCACACTTTGGATTGAACCGTCAACCTTTGTGTTTGTAAATGAACATCTTTAAATATAATGCAATCTCTCTATTATAATAAATGGAATGTGCATTATAACAGATTCGTATTAGACTGTTTACTTAAAAGTATTATGACACCTTGATTTTAATTTCTTATTTTATTTTTGCAGAGTCTCACAATCCTCTCATTCAGATGGAATCTATTGGGTCAAAGGTCACTGTACCTGGAGGTCTTGGCACTGAGAAGTCTTATAAATTCCTGTCTGAAATCAACAGGTACTGTACTTGACTGCATATTTATATATGCAAATAAACATTTGCAGCTTCTTGATGATCTCAACCTTTTTGGCTTCAAGGCCCATTGTCCATAACAATATTTGAAGGCCCCCCTCACTCACAATTTCTACCCAATAAAATATTTTGGAGCTGGGCATAACTATAGTAGGATGTATATTCATTATAAAAAAATAACCAAATAATAAGAAATAAGATTTTTTTTTGTTTGTTTTAGCTCATTTTCATGCCTTATTTTAAGACATCTTGAAGCTCCCTTAGAAGTTTGTTGAGGCCCCCTGGTTGAGAACCACTAGATCACATTGACTCACCAAACACTTCCAAATTTGTAGTTGGGTTTAGTTAGATCAGTGTGTTTTAACCCTGTTGGTTTTTGACGGGACAGTGTAAGCCTTAATAGGATTTAAACTGCAAAACAAATTTGAATTGCTTACAGAACATTGATTGCCTTTATTTACAATCCTTTTATGTTGGAAATTTACATTAACTACATTTACTAAGACATAATTATTGATGCCAAAGAGACAGTGACAACAAGTAATAAATAAACACAATCAATATTGTTTCATTTGACAGAGGCCGTTTCAGTGTGGTAACACAGTGTGAGGATAGTCGCAGCTCTCAGATGTTGGCAGCTAAGATAACCCACTTCAGACCAGAGCAGAGGCAATTGGTTTTGAGGGAATATCAACTGCTTCGCCGGCTGAGTCACCCTCGGATTGTCCAGCTGCAGTCGGCCATCCTCACCCCCACCTTCCTGGTGCTTGTAGAGGAGCTGTGCTCAGGGCGAGAGCTTCTTTATAACCTTGCAGAAAGGTGAGAGGAATAATACTATTTCAAGTGTTCTGGTCAATTATATCATCACATTTAAAGATACTAGTGAAAATCAATATCTATAACAGTCGGTGTTTTGAAAAAAATGACCTTACCATTTACTCTTGATGGTATACAGGAATCTATATTCAGAAACGCATGTGACAGACCTACTAGAGCAGATTCTGAGCGCTGTGGATTACCTGCACAGCCGACGCATTGTACACCTGGACCTAAAGTCAGACAACATGCTTGTGACAGGCCGAAATGTAGTGAAGATTGTTGATTTGGGCTCCGCTCAGCCCTTCACTCCAGGACAGGCGCTGAACATCGAACACATCAAAGAACTGACAGATAATAAAGGTAAATCTATTTCTAGAAATTTTCACATCACTTCAAAACTTTGCTTTGATTCAATCATTATACACTACCATTTAAAGGTTCGGGGTCGGGAAGATTTTTAAATGTTTTTGAAAGAAGTTTTTTCTCTCACCAAGGCTGCATTTATTTGATCACTTATACAGTAAAAACCAAATAACTGTTTTCTATTCTAATATATTTTAAAATGTAATTTATTCCTGTGATGGTAAAGCTGAATTTTCAGCATCAGTCTTTAGTGTAACACGATCCTTCGGGAATCATTCTAATATGCTGATTTGCTGCACAAGAAACATTTCTTATTATTATCATCATTGTTGAAAACAGTTGTACTTGCTTAATATTTTTGATAGAAAATGTGATACATTTTTGTGATACATACATTCTGGATTCTCTGATGAATAGAACGTTCAAAAGAACAGCATTTATTTGAAATAGATATTTTAGCATGATAAAAGTCTTTACTCTTACTTTTGATCAATTTAATGCATCCTTGCTGAATAAAAGTACAAATTTTATTTTCTTCCTTTGAAAAAATCTTACTACCCTCAAACTTTAAAGTGGTAATGTATCTGTGTTAAACATTTTCTCTGCTTCTTGGCATCTTTAAAGAAAAAGTGTCAAGTATCTTATCAAAAACCAATTTAGTTTATGAAAAAATATTTTCTGTTCTGTTTGTTAGTTTATATTGTCCTTCCTAAAGCTCCTGAAATCTTAGATGGACAAGGAGTTGGACCCGAAACTGATATCTGGGCTGTTGGTGTTTTGGCTTTTATAATGTAAGTACTTTCATTCAGTAAAACTGTAACCGAATAAGGAATAGTGTGACATGGCCATTAGGGCATCCTTATTGTTCAGCCATTGTCAACTGATTTCCTCAATGTTCTTTACTTTCCCCTTGTAGGTTGAGTGCAGACAGTCCCTTTCATTCCGATTTAAATTGGGAGAGGGATCGAAACATCAAAAAAGGAAAGATCCAGTTCAGTCGTTGTTACCCAGGTCTCTCAGAGGGAGCCATCAACTTCATGAAGAACACCATGAGCAACAAAGCCTGGTAAAATTCATAGACCGCTTATTTTTTATATCCAAATAACAGACAATGAGATTTCGTGTCATATTTTGAGGATGCTGATGGGATGGCAGAAAGCTAATAAGATAAAAATAGTATTATTATATTTATGACTTTCCATCAATAGACCTAAGAAAAACAATTGTTAAATATATCCTGCTTCTAAACTTCAGGCGAATTATGATTTTAATGTCAGATTAAATATGGAAATTGCACTATAGTCTGCTTCACACTGAATCAGTTAGTATGTGGATGTACTGTAGGCAGTTTTTGATGTGGCTCCATGTTTCATCAGGGCAAGACCAACAGCTGCAGAGTGCCTCCAAAACCCCTGGATACAAGGAGACCGTCCTCCCTCCAAACACAGCGACTCTGTGGTCTGTTTTTCAACAGACAAGCTGCAGGCCTATCTCAGGGAAAGAGAGCTCAAGCGAGACCACGTCCGCACAAAAATTGAACTGCCCCTCTTGTAATTCAAGGGACAGAACATATTTGGAGGCTGAAAGTGATGTGTGAAACTGTAAAATGCTTGTTCATGGTTGTTGTTTTTTTAAAGCGTAGATTTATTTTTTGTTCTGCTCTCCCACAAGGGGAAAGATGATGAAAAGTTTTAGCAGTAATGATAATCAATTATATTTCTTTAGATACAATTTTTCAACTGGTGTAATCCGCATGACAATTCTTCGATTATTGCTTTATAATCAATCAAACAGTGACACATTACTTAAGCACTATTTTACAATTTACAATAGTGTAAAGATATGCATATTATCTATCTATCTATCTATCTATCTATCTATCTATCTATCTATCTAGTCAATGAATGAAAGATGTAGAACTGGTTATCACTGTTATTACAGTATATTGTTTTCTTTGTTTTTTGATGTTAATAAAATGATATGCCACCACTCTATCAGGGATAACTTTCTTGTATGATGTATTATGTGGTTAATTGCTGTATTTTATTAATCACTTAAGAATTTTTTATGTGGATAAGACACATGCCTTTGGTGTGAGAGACCCAGGTTCAAATCCACTGTGAGACACCAATGTGTCCCTGAGCAAGACACTTAATCCCTAGTTGCTCCAGAGGCGTGCAAGGGATGTTATTGGTAAATGTTGATTTTGTAAGAGTAGAAAAGATCATTTAGGGATTGCTGTTGCCTCTTTGCAGTGTCTAGAATGGTTTCACATAATTCTGTTATATTCTCTAAAATGCCATGCTCCTAAAATAAAGGTTTTGTAAAACGTGTTATTTTGTAGTTTGGATTTTATGAACAGTGACAGTGTCTTGTAGATGCACTACATCGTTTATTCCAATAGGAGGCGATCATTTACACAACTGTGTCGTGAAGCACAGAGCAGCCTACCGTCGAAGAGGAGATCTGCATCCGCCGGTAGATGAAGCGTTTCAGCTAACACTGTCACGCAAATAAAGACCAAACACATATTTTAGAAACCCAGGCTGCCTATATTTTTCTCAGGTAAGATTAAACGTTACTTCTATTACCCTTATTGTTCGTAAATGCTGTTCTGGGTGTACTATTTGAGCTCAACGGGGTTCCAGCCTCTAAGCTCATTGATTTCGAGATTCGAGTTAGCGCTCAGGCTCAGTTTTTAAGCTGTAATTTATTGCTCTATCTAACGTTACTAGCTCACATAGACCCAGCAAACAAGTTCTAACATTTAACCCTGATGTGTTGTCTGTGTTTGATGTTGTTATTATGATCGTTGTCAGATGTACTGCTGCCAGTGGTTCATTCAGTTCTCATAACAAAGAGATGTCTTATTTGTCTGCCAACCATTTCACTGTATACGTATTTTATATGTGCATCTCTTTGCTAATCATTATATCTAAACTATTAGTCCTTCACCATGGCTACCGGTGCTGACGTGAGGGATATTCTGGAGCTGACAGGAGGAGACAATGATCCAGGACCGATCAGCAAGAAGGACTTCATCAACTCAGACAAGGTAACCTGGCACAGAGAAGCAAACTTTTGAATTCCGATAGATGGATTGATGTTACTGTGACAGATGTCTTGGCTATGTATTGAGACAATTCTCATTCTGTTTATCTTTGTAGAAAAAAGCCAAGAAAGTAACAGAGACATTAACCTTTAAGAGACCAGAAGGAATGCACAGAGAAGTTTATGCCTTGCTGTATTCAGACAAAAAGTAAGTCTCGGCTCAACCTTTTCACCTCACTGTTTTATTGCCCATTATATGAGATTTTATTTGCATTGCCCTCTAAACAATTTATTCCCATTAGAAGCAGCAGATTCTGTTGCTGTTTGAATGTACAGTATCATTTATTGTTTGATCTTGTTGACTAACATGTTATATTATATCAATTGTACAGCAAAAGGGTTTGTATGAGTTTATAGCTGTCATAATTTTCAGCTATTGCAAAATGCTAATTAAAAATCAAATACATGTATTTTTGAAAAGTAGGCTAAATATACTACACTTAACACTACAATTCAAAAGTTCTGTAATGTTTTTTTTTTTTTTAAAGTCTCTTATGGTCAAGAAAAATGTCTTATCAATGATGAAAACTGGTTTGGTTATGCTGCTTAATTTTCTTAATTTTAATTTTTTAATAACTGTGACACATTTTTTTTCAGGGTTCTTTGATGAATAGAATGTTCAAAAGAACAGCATTGAATTAGAAATCTTGGTTACACTTTATGTTTAGGTGTCTAACTACTATGTACTTGCATCAAAAATACCTACAATGTACTTATTGTGTTCATGTTGTATTACAAAACACTTATTGAGGTGGGATATGTGTAAGGTTAGAGACATGGTGGTATGTAAGGCTGGGATAAGGGAAGGATTAACGATGTAATTATAGATGTAATTACAGAAATTAATTACAGCTGTAATGACATGCAGGATTTTTTTGTTAATATAAGATCAATGTAAAAACTTGCATGTGCACAATAGGTGCATTGAATCAATTGATTCATTTAAATGTTATTGCATATTAAAGACACCTAATATAAAGTGGGACCAAAATCTTGTTAATTTTGATCAGTTTAATGCATCCTTCATGAAAATAAACTTACTGATTCCAAGCTTTTTAACAGTAGTGTATGTGTATATATATATATATATATATATATCTTTTGAGTTTCAAATAAAAATATGTTACTAAAAATTCAATATATTTTGTTTTGTCTACTGGTCCGACTACGTCATCATAAAAATCCTTATAGTTGAGCCCTGTATTAAAAATCCTTATAGCTGAGCCCTGTATGCTGCACATGGATGCTGATATTGTTACATTGAAACATGACAACATATCATTAACATTTTCTTTTTCAGTCGGGATGCCCCTCCCCTGTTACCGAGTGATACTACGCAAGGCTACCGGACCGTGAAAGCAAAACTGGGCTGTAAGAAGGTGCGGCCCTGGAAGTGGATGCCCTTTTCTAATCCAGCCAGAAAAGATGGAGCCATCTTCCATCACTGGAGACGAGCAGCAGAGGAGGGAAAGGACTACCCATTTGCTCGCTTCAACAAGGTTGGAAAGAGAAGATTGTTAAAATGATATTAGTAGAGGAAAGAGAGAAGAGATTGTGTTATATTCTAGTTTTGAAATAGAAATTCCTCTCCTTGCATGTTATTAAAAATATTATTCCTGTTCATAGACTGTGCAGGTGCCTGTGTACTCTGAGCAGGAGTATCAGATGTATCTTCATGACGACGGATGGACGAAAGCTGAAACGGATCACCTGTTTGACTTGTGTAAACGTTTCGACCTGAGGTTTATTGTTATCCATGATCGCTATGATCACCAACAGTACAGAGTAAATTCCTCTTCATGATTCTGCTTTTAACTGAACATAAAATAGTAATTTTACCACATTACATTTTGCTTCCTTCTAATCACATTTCTTCCCTGATTTCAATGTAATTGTAGAAGCGCTCTGCGGAGGATCTTAAAGAGCGTTATTACAGCATTTGCGGCAAACTAACAAAGGTTCGGGCTGGAACAGGAACTGAGCCCAAGATCTACATCTTTGATGCTGGTCATGAGAGACGCAGGAAAGAGCAGCTCGAGAGACTTTTCAACCGCACTCCAGAACAGGTGAGACTGCTTATCTTTTTTACAATCTGCATAACCATTATTTCAACAGTGATGTATTAGTGTCAGTTTTAAAGAGGACCTATTGAGATTTTTTACATGTTCAACTTTCTTCTTTAGTATGTAATGTTACTGATATAGAGAATGCAGACCTTTACTATGCTCAAACAGCAAGCACCGTTTCTGAGCTGCCTGAAACGCCTTGATTGTAGCTTTGAGTTTTCTTCCAAGAATGTGCACACCACAATATTCCTCATTTAAATCATTTTCACTCAAGGCATATGCAAAATAGAGGAGTGGATCCTGGTTGAGTTGCGTTAGTACTGTGTTGAAACTCGCAGTTATGGAAAGGGTGTGACATTTCCGAAACATGCTCAAAGCAGTTGACCAATCACAACACACTGGTCCAGCCAACCTATCAAAGCATATTGCAATTTTGGAAAGGAGGAGCTTCATAGAGACAGATCGTTATTGACAGACCGGGAAGAGAGGTGCTGCCTGCAACAATGTAAAATATGTAAAAAAAAAAAATTTTGAACATTCAAACATGAAATCTTCTAGTAGACTCCTAAAACAAAATCAAGAAGATACTGTGAAAGGGTTTAAATGGTCTCTTTTACTCTTTCCCCGCCAGCGTAAAAAAAAGAAAGTTGCCAGCCAGTGCCTGCATTTTTTTTATAATCATTTTAACAAAACTTTTATGGCCCCCAGAATATTTTTTTTGTATGAATCTGAACATGCAATATATCAAAATAATAAACAGAGCCAGAACACTTGCCCACTTGAATGTGGGCAAGTTTCATAAAAAAGCAACATTTTGAACAAGAAGCTGAGAAAATCGAGATGGAGTAGATCGCTTGTTTTGATTGTGGATTAGCGCCCCCTACCGTATAACAGTGAAAACATGGATCGCCAGAAAATTCTGTCAATGGATGGGAACCGCTGTGTTATGAATGACGGTAAATTCCATCAATGGCGGGAAAGTACAAACTTTATCTCATTTAGAATATGTACTTCATGAATATGTACTTTTTCCTTCCTTTAGGTGACAGAAGAGGAATACCTGATCCAGGAGTTGAGGAAGATTGAGACACGCAAGAAGGAGCGTGAGAAGAAGGCCCAGGACCTCCAAAAGCTCATTACAGCTGCTGACACGAACACAGAGATGCGCAGAGCTGAACGCAAAGCCACCAAGAAGAAGCTGCCTCAGAAACGAGAGATGGAAAAACCTGTAATTTTCTCTTTATATATCATTCACACTGTCTGAATTCAAAGTTAACCTGCCAGCGATAATAATAGTTGTTTGATGGGAGGGGGGTATTTTCAATAGAAAAGAAAGTGCAAAGTTTGGATGATCGCTGTGATTTTTTTTTTTTTTTTTTTTTTTTTTTTTTTTTTTTTGTGTGTGTGTATGCATTTTTTAAACGGTTGAATTTTTATTTTATTTTATCTGACAATTAAAAAAAATTCTATCAGGTTCTCCTCTAATGCCCTCTCATCTGTCCAATGGCAGGCTGTTCCGGAAACTGCAGGCATCAAATTCCCAGACTTCAAATCTGCTGGTGTTTCACTACGGAGCCAGAGAGTAAGATCAACTTGCACGCTTCGACAAAACTGACCTCTGATCCGTTTCTTAATATACGCAGATCTATGCAGAATATTATGATACATCCCTCCTCTCCACAGGAGCCTGTGGCGTTTAACTTCTCTCTCATTAGCCAGGAGTTGATTGATTCACACAGTCATAGGTAGAGTAATCTACCCACAGGAAGGCATTCCTCTTAAAGAGTAATGAAGGGAGGTCGCTCTATATAAAACGCATTAAGGATGGTACTGGGGTAGTATATGACTCAGATGTGGCTGGTCATCTGTTAGTCAGACTCGGGTGCATAAACATGTTTTGATCTGCCCTCTCTGAAGTGCATTTCAGTGGTATTATGAATGAAAGATGACCCCATTTTTATTCCATTGCTCCCACACCATGTAGCCATCTGAGATTAAAGGTGTTAATGTTCCATCTAGAGTTCCAAATACCTCATGGATTCAGACATGAGTACACAAGCACAACTTAAGTTTACTTGAAGTTTATTTGTAGTTGTAGTATATTTTGTTAACTAATGGATTTGTGTGTCTAGATGAAGCTGCCCAGCTCAGTTGGACAGAAGAAAATAAAAGCAATTGAACAGATCCTGACAGAGCAAGGAGTGGGTAAGTAACGTTTTAAGTTGCATTACTTCTGAGCTCCTACCTAACATATAATTTCTATAGTTGAAAAAAAAACAGTTCTGGTTCTGATTCATAAGCTATTGATTCCGTTTTGATTTCAATTCTATTCTAATTCATTTGGGCAAATTTCAGTTGTAATGTAAATTTTACTTGCATATTAATAAAAATTCTTGCTATTGTATTTCTTGTAAAAAAAATATTATTATAACCATGTATAAAGGTATTTTAAATGATAAACTACCATTAAATAGGATAGAAATTTGAGATTTTGAGATTAATTTGGGATTTAATAATTAATGAATAATGTGCATTGTATGAACAGATTATTTCTTTGTGAAACGGATTACACTGGTTGTGCTGTATGTTTTTGATTCACTAAAAAGAGCTGCTTTGAAAGAGTCATTTGATTCAGACTACATTCCTCATGCTGTGTCTTATTCTGGGTTCGTACTACAGTCATGAAAAACCTGGAAAAGTCGTGGAACTCCAAAAAAAAAAGCGATTTCCAACCTTGGAAATCTTTTGGAAAAATGAATAAACCTAGAAAGTTTTGGAAAATTTGTTTCTCGAATATATCTGTATAATTTAAATGATTGTTTAATTGATTATGCTGGTTAAATTACAATATTTGGCATTCTGGCATTCAGTCACGTGATGTTATGTTCTCTGCGTGGAGTAATGGCAAAAGATTAATCTCCAACATATGTTTTTATTTTTATTTTGGTTGAACTAACCCTTTAAGATGTGCTAAAATAAATTTGAACATGGATTTTTTATCTTATTTTACATACTTAGACTTTAATGGAACTTAAGGTTGTAAATATTGCGTTAAAAAATCAGTCCATTATTTCACAGTACAATACCTTTACCTCATTACAATCAATTTGAAATATGACTTATTTTGACATGGTGCTGAAAACACTAGTACAGAGTAAACGATTGATCTTGAGATTTTAAAAATCAATATTGGGATTGTTAAAATTAACCTTAATTACAGTTCAGTTTACAAAGTCTTATAACATATCTCTTCTCGTTCCACGGCAGACCTCAACCCTATGCCCACAGAGGAGATAGTGCACATGTTTAATGAACTCCGCAGCGATCTGGTCCTGGTTTACGAGTTGAAGCAGGCCTACAGTAACTGTGAGTACGAACAGCAGATGCTGCGGCACCGCTATGATGCACTTCTAAAAGCAGGGGGCGCCGTCACACCACAGAGCGAGAGCGGTGGAGTCCCTGACAGTCAATCCTGGCTTGGTCCTGATGACATCAAAACTGAAGCCAAAGAGCAGATTATTGATGTGGTTGGAGCTCCACTCACTCCAAATTCGGTGAGTTTTTTTATTTATTTATTTTATTTTTATGCCTATCTGTAAATTGCCATGACTTAATTAATGGTTGGCTTGGTAATTTATGATTGGCCTAGTAAAAGACCATGACAAGACAACAGAAAAACTATCATGAACAAAGAATCTATCATGAATAACTGGTAACACTATAAATTTCCAATATTATAATGCTTATCAGATCGTTAATTTTTTTCATGTATTTTCACATAAATACTAGCTTTGATTGTATGTGAACTGCTGAGCTATTGATAAAAAAAAAAAATTAATTGACAGGCATTTTTTTTTATGAATCTTTCACAAAATTCCACTTTTGGCAGCATAATTATTTGAATATGTTTTCTTCATGCTCCTCTTTGTACAGCGCAAACGCAGAGAATCTGCTTCGAGTTCCTCATCTATCAAGAAGGTGAAGAAACCGTGACATAAATGACTCTGTAAACTCGATTGGACATTTTTGGAAGAGGAGAGAGAGGTGTCTGGAGCTCTCTTAAGTGATTGCCTGTTTTGGTTGGGGTCAGAGGCTGAGTTTGTGGTTGTAGGTCATCCGTTATTTGCTCTTTTGATGACCACTCTCTGGCTCTCTTTGTTAATGTATTCAGCACAATGACTACCCTCCCTGTCCGCCACCCCTTCCATCCCACCTGCTTCCCTCCTCTCTTCATTCTCCAGACCAAACCTGTACCATGACACAGACCACCCTTGACAACCTATTCCATTATACCACCTCCTCTGTCCAACCAGGCAGCCCAAACCCAGATGAACTGTAAATTGGCAGAGAGAGCTAATCGGCACATGACAGGACAGAAGCAAGTAGAGGGAGAAAAAAAGAATGTCTGCTTGTCTGTCTGAAATGAACGTATGCTGGACAGATGGCATGAGCCTGGATCCTGTTGTGGAATTTATTGGACATTATTGCGTTTGTTTTTGGCTGCTTCTTGAAACAGCAGGCTCTGAAAAAATGTTTCAATTTTTGGAGGTGTCGCTGTCTAACTGCTATCTTTACGTCTGACATTCTGATGTGCTGTTTTTCACCTGCAATCCTGTGTTTTCTCAGAAGAGTTGTAGACAGTCTCACCCATCTCAAATAGATGCTCTTGTACATTGAGCTTATTACCTATAAAATGTCCTTGTTTAATAAATGTTTTCCCAAGTGTTTTCCTTTTAATTTGTTAAAGTGTAATGAAAGGGGGAAAAGGAAATGTTGGTATTTCACCACTGATTATCATAGGAGTTAGAAAATCTTGTGACCATGATTCAGTGTAGGCTAATATAATCAATATTTAGGTTAGGGACTGGTTTAGAATTTTAAAAACACGCAAACCAAGGTCAAATTTTCAGCGTCATTTGAGTAAGACAATGAAGCTGACAGCATTAACTAAACAAATCCGTGCGCGGAGTTGTTTCGTGAGATTCTGGTATTTTGCTCCGCATTTGTGAGGCACTCGGTGCGTTTTAAATTAGCTGTCAAGCGCGCGCATCAATAACGTGAACAGCGCGAGCTCTGCCGCTCGTCATCGCCACTTCATGAATTCGCCGCGATAAAGACATCTCCAGTAAATTCATTACAGTATTGAACATGACAGGAAACATTTATAATTTACATGTCAACTCTGCATAACCCGTGATAAATTTATGCCAGGCAGTAAAGAGCTGTAGTGAGCCTCTCAACTGAGGCAGTAACATCGAAAGACCTGACTGAAAGGTTTCCTTTTCTTTGGAACAGATCTCTGTGAACAGAATTATTTATTAATATTAATGGCTATTGTAATTTATTTTAGAAGACATTTTAATTTTAGAAGTTAACTTGTTTAGCTCTATTTTATTCGAATATATTCTTGTTTGTAACTGAGTTAAAGGGCTGTTAATGTTTCTGTTGTTCATCAGCAGGAAAAAATTGCTCTGAAAGTGATTCCAACCATATCGTTCCTCTGTGCCGATATCGTTATAGCTGTGGTGTAGACTTCCCAATTCGGTTATTAAAGTTTTATAGTTTAAGCAATATCACACAAAGTAGAAGGCCTGTTACTCCGTATTAGCAATATGATTTTTTTTTAATACATCAGTTCAATACGCAAGAAGTTATTATGGAGTAAAAAGTTTAACAAAATTAAGCCAGTTATATATTTTTTAGTCTCTGTCAATGAAAATAGTTTCTAAAGAAGCCTAGGTTTCACCAGGCGTTGGAGGTTACGCACAGATTAAAATGTAGTAACTGAATTTGGTAATGTTTTTTTTTTGTTTGTTTTAATTATTTTACAAGCACACTAAATATTATTTTAAATATGAGGTACGTGGAAGTGTCCACGGAATTAATTCCTTTATCTTTCTGGTCTGACTGTAGATAAAGCAGCTTCAATGGTACCTGAGGAAAGCTAGCAGCTGTGATCTGTTGAGAGGAGAGAAAGTGAAAAACAGTGGTAAAATTGATTCTCGGTGTCTATATTTCATGTTGGAAATTGGCTCGTAAATCCCGATGTATGATCTATGGTGGCCATCCTTGGGAGAAAAAAAATCAGTAAGTGTGTAATTTCTCCCTTGACAGAACACAGCCGAAAGACTATCCCTCTTTTCCACTCTCTCTCTTCCTCTAGGTTTCTTTTCATGACTTTGTGATGGCTCCATCTCATTACAGCAAATCCATTTATCAAACATGTTACTGAGCAAATCTCCTTCCAAAATTTTGTATGGACATTTGTGTCATTCTCAAATGAGGATGAATGTCACGTGAGCAGTCTCATGTCTTTTCTCTTACGCTTTTTCTTGTTTATTTTTGTCTGGAATGCCGGGTCAACAGCTTACGTTCACGTTAATGTGTCTTTGGGGGGGTCATTCCATTGCTACAAATGTGAAAATGTAAATGGCTGAGCATTCCTCCTCAGTGGGACACCAGACGTAAGAGGTAAAAGGCATCGGGTAGAACCCTGGCGGAGTGGTTTATTATCCCGACGAAGAAGTGATGGTGTGAAACGAGAGCTCTTTATCAGAGGCACTGGAGTGGAGGAGAGCTTTTTAATCATGGCCTAAGAGGGGTGAAGGGTTTTTATCATAATTGAAGTCTTTCCAGGGCTAATTGTGGCTATATGTCATTGTCTGAGAGCATGCCTATAGAAGCAGATGTGATAGGGATATGATGGAGACGAGTTAGTCAAGAAAAAGACGACTTGAGGTCTGTCATCGAGGGAGCGAGGCTTCACACAGTTTTCATCACTCTATCAAAATGCATAGATCTCCATCACAGTCGGGTGATGATAATGAGCTTTCATTGAACTCCAAAGTACATGTTCTGATAGGGTGAAACTCATTTAGAAATCATTGTTTGATTGCTAAATTATCATTTTTTTTGAATATCAACATAGGGGAATTCATCTCCAAGAAAGACAATGAAATGCTTTATTTGAGTTTCTCTTGGTTCCAGTGGACCTTGCTGACTGAAGCAATAGTGAGCGTCAGGGAAAGGTTAGTGTAGCTCATTTCAGCTTCTTTTTACCTATTAGATGAGGTTACTGTCCTAGTCACCTGTTATTAGTCATGCTCTCGGCCAGTTTTAACCAACCCAGTCTCTTTTGCACAATGTTTCCATATCCATGGCCCTAAGACAGTTAGAAACGAAGGTGATTAAATGGGACACACTGTGTCTCTGGAGAAAACTTGTTCGCTCAGGACACCTTGGAATGAGGGGATAACAACTGTGGACAGACAAAATGCACTTTCCTAGAATGTCATGCAGAAATGTTTAGATTTTTTTTGAAAGGTACTTTTTTAATCAGAAACGGCACATTAAATTGATCAAAAGTCACTGTCAAGACATTTATAATGTTACAATAGTTTTCTGTTTTAATATAAATGCTATTTATTTGAGCTTATAAGTATCATGGAAAAAAATGTATCACATTTTTCATAAAAATATTAAATAGTAGGCTGTTTTCAACATTGATAATAAGAAATTTTTCTTCAGCACCAAACTAGCATTACATTGATTTCTGATGGATCATGTGACACTGAATAATGGAGTAACTATGACTGCTGAAATTTCAGTTTTGCCATCAAAGGAATGAATTACATTTTAAAAAATATTGAAATAGAAAATGCAGCCTATGTGAGCATAAGAGATCCCTTTCAAAAACATTAAAAAAATCTCTCCAACCCCAAACTTATGAACCATAGTCTGTATATTGTATTATATATATATTAGGGATGCAAAATGTTTCTCTATCAGATATTTATATTGGGTCATTTATTTATATACAGTTTTTATTTATTTAATTGTACGTGCTCATTTCCCCTTTTTAGGGGGAAATATTTATATTATATTTTCCATAATCTACACTCATTTCAATTTAATATTAAAACACTAATAATTTCATAACATGTACATGTAATCTTCAGAGAATCTCAAAATTAATATCCGTTTTTATAATATATACATTATAATGCTGTTATGCCTAAATTCGCTCATAGTATTAACCTCATTTAAGGTAACAGAATTTTATCAACAGAAAAAAAATAACTATTAGTGCATCCCTATGTAAACAAGAGCCTTAACCATTAGAAAGTATTAACAGTATAAATGAAATGCTTTAGAAGTGACATTGACAAGCTTTTACTCAGACTGTTAAGTAAAACATTGTTTAGTTCATTGAGAGAAAGCTGTTTCTGTCCCATCTAGCAGGCAAGCCAATGAACCAGGTGGCTGTGAGCAAGACAGAGAGTAGTTATTCTGCTCCATCCCTTTGACCAGCACTGCCTCAATTATCAGACTGACGTTTCATTAGCTCCTGCACCTGATGCCACAGCGGAGGAGCACTGAAGTGTGGTGAGAAGAAGTGAAGGTAAAAACAACTCATGCTAGTTGCTAACCTATAGGCTGCAGATTTTAAGAACCATTATTATTAAATCCCCAAAATGTCTGTGCCAGGGTTACGTTTGCCATCAAAATGTGTGGAAAGTTAGTTGGCGGTTGAAACAGGCTTTGCATGTGTACACTGAGAGGTTATCGCAGGGCTAAGCCCAAGGAAAGTGGCAGATTTAAAGGATTCAAGCCCAAGATTCTGTTGAGCTATCACGGATGACAGGCTTCTTCCTCTGCTGTCAATTTCAGCGAGAGATTAAACCCAAGAATAAAGCTTGGGCCATAAAGTATGCAAGACTTTGGTACCTCTTGTCAAGACTTTGTCATATCTCTAAAACATCGTTTGTATTTCATTTTTAAATTCAATGAAATTAATTGCTTTCCCGTCTATTCTTAAAAACAGATTGTTGTTGGCATAACCTTAGGTGAGCGAGGCTGACTTATCAGTTCTCTTAAGGCACTAAAGTGTAATCTTCAGTCCTCCCTTATGTGAGAGGATCAATATGTTCAGCTGGAATCCTGAGCTGAGGGGTTAATTACAGCTCAGGGTGCTTGGAGAAAGAAAAGATGCAATGGGAATGCACGTCAGTTGGTTGGATTCATTCAGTGTGTGCGTGTTTTGGATAAGGTTGTGTTTCTTTATAACAGTCAACAAAGCAAACCTTACATGTTGAATTAGATGTAGTCTTATAATTCTTTGGAATAGCGTATTAGCACTGCTTCTCATATAACATCATAAACCCATGGAAGCCCATTTCCGCCACATAAAAAAGAAATCATACTTTGGTAAATCATAATTATGACCAAAAAAAAGTCAAAATTATGACATATTAGGTCATGATTATGAGATTTAAAGCTGAGATTCACTTGTCATAATTATGACTTTTTATCTAATTGTTTTTTTCATTATGAGTTCGATTTTTTTTCTTATGTGGCAGAAATGGGCTTTCAGGGAAACCTTATATCACCATCTTTATACTTTAACATTCACAGCCCATTATCAAGCGATTACAAAAATGATTACAAAATAAGTATATAATTTGCAATTTTCATATTTTTGAATATTTGACTTGTAGTGAATGAGGGCAGAGACGAGAATTAGAGCTTAAAGAAAGGCTCATAAAGTCTTATTAAGACAGATCTGGAATTAGTTTAATGATGTCTAATAGAGGGCGCAATCACACATTTAATGCAAAGATCCCTTTTGGCACAGTGCATAGAAATGAGTCAATTACGTATTCATTAGAGGCACAGGCAGACTGTAAGTGCAGCGTGAACTGCATGAAGTGTTTGTCTTGATAGCTTAAAAAGCTACTAATAAAAAACGTTTAAACTGGCAAGTGCACAGTATCAAAGGCTGGGTGTGTTCAGAAAATTAGAGATATTTTACCCAAAAATAAAAGTTTTGTCATCATTTGCTCACCCTGTATGACTTTATTTCTTCTGAACAAATCAACACAAAAGAAGATTTTCTAAAGTATTTGTTTTGGATCCCATTGTATGGCTTAAAAAAAAAAAAAAAAATGTAATTTTGTGTTCCACAGAAAAAAAGAAATACCTACCGGATTGGAATGACATAAGGGTGAGTAAAAAATTACAGAATTAACATTTTTCAGTGAACTAACCCTTCAATACAATTGAGCATATTTCTCTAATATTTATTCTAACAGTCCTGTGGTGAGCAACAGGGGTTACAAATAGACCCATTTTTTTTAAGAGTGTTTTGTGTGCTTTAAAAGAGCTTTCAGGTCAGCTTCTCTTTTCTCATTCTTTGTCACTTTTTCTATTTCTTTGTCACTGCCCCCTCCCCTGCCTTCTCGCGCTGTCACCCTTTACGTTGTCCGTCGGCGGCGCACACAATTACAGGCTCTGATTGCTATCAGCCAAGGTTGGGGGGCTTACAAATTAGGGGATAAATAGGATTTCCTACATGCTGGATGGCAAAGGCCAGGGAATGGTAATGAAAAACTATACATCACAATCAGCGCGACAATCCTATTCATACAGCCAGGCATTACATTCACTCTTCATAATAATAGCCAAATGACAGTCACAGCCGTAAGGAGAAAGCAGCGAGAAGCTCCCCACATCCATACCCCATAAGCATCTCCCATCTGAACAACATCCATGCCCAGGCTTTATTGTTATGCCGTGGTGTGATGCCATTTGCACGCTGTTTGAGAGAATTTAATTTATTTCTTCATTGTCATCTCCCATGATTTTATGGGAGGGCTTTTTCTGTGTTTTTCTGCAACTGGCTTGTGGTTTATTGAAATATAGCTGGATTTGAGTTGGATTTTTATGTTTTAGGACTAGCTGTTAAAAAATGTCTCTGTCTTCTCAGGAGAGGAATTATTGCTGTATGGCTATTTTAGGTAAAGGTCTATTTCATTTATAAACATGTTGAGTGCTTGTTTGTCAAACAGATGCATGCTGATACCCAGAAACACACAAAGTATGACATAATATTGAAAAAGTTAACTTTTTACACTGTTCTGCACATCTCCTATGGCTTATTTTAAGCTTCAATTTGAATTGCAGAGCCCTAAAACTTGGCAAACAGAGAGAGGAAAGTTAACCATTCTTGTTTCTCTATCACTCTGGCTGAGGGACAGACATTCTCCAGTAGATGAAGACTCATTTACTTCCACAATCAGTTGCAGCAGAGCCAATCTGTCCCACGAAACACACGCACACACTCATTCTCGCGCACAGAGGTTGTCAGACTGCTGCAGGACTGAATCCACAGACCAACTCAGACCACAATTACTTGCGCTATAATGAGAAACTCGAGTCTGCCCACTTCAGTATCAGACTGCCGCTAGGAGGAGATGGAGTCAATTAGAATGCATTGCACTGACAATGCAAACTCATTCACTTAGCCTGCCTATTGACAACCTATCATGACATTCCGCAGAGAGGATGTTGCAGTAATTGGCTCTATTTTTATTTTTGGTAGTCAGTGGTCTAAGGAGCATCACAAAATGTTTTCTGCTCAGGACATCTCAAACTTGTGTAGTTTCTCTTGACTTTAGTGAAGTTTAGCTTCGCTGAGCCGCTCTTGAATCTGTTTTAGCTGCCTGATTTAAAATTTTACAATTACATTACAGTAACCTATAAACTACAGTATTATTTAGTTTGGATTAATACCCAGTTTTAATGACATTTCTTTACAGAAACTAGGAGAGCAATATATTAAAATGATTACAGAAAATTATTAAAAATCCCATTAATCCAGAAGTTTCAATAATTGAATGTTCTTTAGTGTTTAGACTTTTAATTACCAATTAATTGTTTTTTCTAGTCGTTCTTGAAGTGAATTTTTAAAAAAAGTTCACCTCCCAAATATAGCAGTTTATACCCGATAAAATATTTTAGAGCTTGACATAACTAGAAAAATGTATATGAGAACCCTAGTTCTTGAATAAAAAAGTTGTTGAGGGAACTAATTAAAATAAAAAATATGATGTTAGCTTACATCTTGATTTTTAGCTGTTTTAGCTTATTTTAAATCTTGTTTTGTCTTATTTTAAGATATATTGCTGCCCCCTTAGAAGTGTGCTGAGGCCCCCTAATGGATCCTGGTGCCCTGGTTGAGAACCACATGGGTTTTAGTCGGTCCCACAGCTGAATGTATGGCTTTCCTATCTTGTTCTCCCTAACTAATCCAGTTTTCTACTTGAGGGATACAAGATTCCCTGATTTGCCTTTTGGGAATCATCTGATTATGAGATGATAAAACAATTGCATCTAGGGCCTCTTTAGCTTCTGGCAGCATCAAGAGAGATCAATCACATTTTATCAAATTCTCAGAGAGATAAAGGGCATGTACACACATAGCACATATTTACACACACTTATAATTTATCACCAAGGTGACAAGCAACCCGACAGCATTTCGATCAATACCGCGAAGAATAATCTGCGATAGAACGACATGGGACAATGGCCTGCACTTCCCCTTGTGAGGCCACAATAGATTGGCTGAGGAATCTGATGCCACCAAGACACTGAGATATCTGATGGCATGAGACACAGTGAGGTGACTTAGATAAAGGGAAGATTGCAAACACTTCCCCTGTCAGGATTTTTAATCTAGGGCAACAGAGGGATTTCGTAAAAGCCATTATCACCACTGCAGATAAAAGTGCTTATCTGACTCTTTGCATTTGTGCACAGTGCGTGTATGCGTAAAACAGATTTGTTTTACTAGTCAGAGCCATTCAAAATCTCATATTCAGAGCAAGAACATAATAGCTGATATTTCAAGCAGTATTAATAGGGCTGTATACAAAAAAAAAAAAAAAAACGATTAATCACAGTTTTCATTTGAATGATACTCTATTTTCAGTGGCTGCCAGAAAATGTAATTGTACAGCACTAGAAATCATATTTTATCAGAGTTGTGAATGTGAGCTCAAAGTGTGAATCGAATGTGATGCAATAAAAAAAAAAAGCGTGTATCATGAAATGTTTTTCTAAGTTGTACTCGCAAGCAACGTGACCAGTGTCCAATTCACAAACAAGTGAATCTTATGAACTTTTAGTGAATCAAAAACATTTGTTCCCAAACCGAATGACTCTTAGGAGCTGGTTGTTTTAATCAACTGTTTAAATAGGTGGGTTACTTTTTTTATTCTGAATCAGAAACACAAACGCACACATACATTTAGGCCTACACGTGTGTGTGTGTGTGTGTGTGTGTGTGTGCGTGCGTGTGTATTTTGTTTGTAAGAAACATAGACATTGTATCTGAAAAATACCCAAATGAATCAAATCGAGAGCTTGTGAATCTAAATTGCATAGAATTTTGGAAATATGTATGGATACCTGACCATAATATTTATGGACTGACTACTTAATATTAATTAAAAAGATTGGTTGGGCAAGGAGTACAGGGAGAACAGTCACAGGTCTTGTTCTTTATCAGACCAGAATACTGTCAATACATCTCAGTGAATCATTATTCCATCACCAGTGGGCAGAGAGAGTGCATGCTTGTGTGTAATGGACTGTGGGAAGGGCCAGAGATGAGACTTCTTTCTTGGGGTATGTAGGCTCATAGTCTTCATCATATTGTCCCAACAGAGAACTGACTCATCCATCAGTTCCCATCCTGCTCATCCATCACAAACCACCAACATGCAAGCACAAACACACACACACACACACACGCACACACACACAC
The DNA here is from genome assembly GCA_030578255.1 of Tiaroga cobitis. NCBI lineage: Eukaryota > Metazoa > Chordata > Actinopteri > Cypriniformes > Leuciscidae > Tiaroga > Tiaroga cobitis. The sequence continues at coordinate 41,257,787 of CM060598.1, read as the reverse complement.
ACACACACACACACACCTGGCTTGCTTCTAAACCACAGGAAGCCGGGATTGCTTAATGTCACACTCGCTCACTTTCACGCTCTCATTCATGTGTGGTGAGACGGATGCAATCGTTATAACTCGTTCTCCTCAAACTGAAATGGGATGTAAACATACTCCCCTCACTTGTGAGGTCAGGATGCAGCCAGTGGATTGTTCAAGAAAGTTTTACAATGCTCTTGCCCAGCGTCACCTCGGCTGCCCTACGAGGCCAGAAATCGATCCACCAAAACAGTCCACTGAAGAGATGAGCGAACTGGCTAATTCACTATCGATCTGGACATGGAGCGATACTTCTCTCTCTTCAGTTGTTATGGAGTATCCGTTATGGTTCAGTTCTTGAACCAAAGCAGAAAAAAAGAGATGGAGACAGTATGTTGTATCCCACATAGTAGCTCCTGCTCTCAGTGTTTTTTTTTGGAATCAACTCTTCGGTTCACACCTGAGCTCTGTATTTTTGCTTGCAATAGTGTTCAAATGTTAAAACATTTGGGGTCAGTGACAGTAAAGACATTTATAATGTTACAAATTTATTTCATACAAATTCCTGAGCACACAATTAGTATGATCTGGAGGATCAGGTGACACTTAAGACTAGGGAATCACTGCTAAAAATTCAGCTTTGCCATGAATAAATTATATTTTAAAATATATTCAAATAAAAAAGTCATTTTAAATGTAAAAAAAAATATATTACTGTTTTTAGTGTATTTTTGACCACATAAATACAGATATGGGGAACATAATAGACCTTTAAAAAATATTTAAAAATCATTCAAATGAAAAACTTTTTGAACGATGTATGTATATATACTGTGTATATATATATACTGTATATGCTTCTGATCCTCTTTTATAAGTGACTTTGGATAAAAGCTGAATGTTAACATGTTGATAATCTTCTCTCTTTTTGTCTTCCACAGAAGAAAGACAGTGAAATACTTTGGAATGACATTAGGGTGAGTAAACAATGACAGAATTGAAATTGTGTGAACTGTCCATTTAAGTCCTTGTTAATTTAAGTTTGCTATATTCCAATGGGTCAACAGAATAATACAGATGTATTGCAGTTATATCAACATATGATCCATCGCAACAACCCTATCTGTGTGAGGTAATGACTTCCTGTCTAAAATAATTAGAACTGTGTTGTCCACAACACAGAGGCACGCTCACGTCTGTCACTTTGCTGCCAGATGATATCCTGACAAACCTCAACAACACATCTTAACATTCTAGAGGTGAGGATCAACATCATCTGCCGCTGGAGGCCTATTAAAGATAGAGGTAACATTCTTCCGGGATTGCCTCCATTGCCACCTTTAGTCCCAAAGGATTATTTAGTCGCTCTGTTAACAATGCTTTTGAGAGAGACAGGATTACTGCAATTCAGCTCATGATATTTTGCTTGAGTTCTTTGAAAGCTTATGTTGGTGAAATGGGTAACGTGTCACGTTCATTTTCAGTGTGTAAACATAAGCTCTCTCTCTCTCTTCCATCCCTCACTCTGTTTCTGCATTTGTCTTTGCATCTCACCTCCACCCTTCTTTCTTTGGTGTCACCTCTATCACAGTCTAATTGGAATTCTGTCACTAGGTAAATGCTTTGTGACCAGTTAGTGACATGGTGAGTCGTCCCGCCATGAGAATCCGGGAGACAATCATAGTCACCTGGACAGAACAGAGCGGGACAGAGGCGTTAGAGCCAGAGGGGGGCCATGCTCGGCAATGACCTGACACCTCCATCAGGACAGTAGAGCCAGTTTGGAATGCCAGTGTGCCTGTAACCGACTATGTGACTGACGGACTGGATTCATACTAACCATATCCCTACTCATTTCCCTTGCCAATTAAATGGAGGAGATGTGATGCCTCGCTGCCTCTCACTGCCCTCCCCCTCAACCGTCGCCTATCTTGGACACAGGATAACAGGAGACACTATGGTCCTCTCTGTTCTGGATTTCTTGGTGCCCGTTATGACTTGCATTACACCCACAGGGCACAAAGAGGAATCATTTCTTGTGCTTTTTTAACAGTAGCAGGAAAAAGTTGCAGAGTGGTTTTAATGGCATTCCAGTCAAACGTAATATTTAAACAAATGGTTTAAATTAGATTTATTTAAGCTTAACTTTACTAAGTATTTGTTTTGTCATTGGCAAATCAAATGTAGTTGCTTTGCAATTTAATATTAGAACAAAGTTTTTAACATATTTTTAAAATTCCTTTTAATTAAATACTTTAATCCTAAATTCAAGTTCACCCTTTTGTGCTTCCTCAGTTTAGCTTGATGGAAATTTGTCATACAATTGATGCATAAATCTTATAAAATATGAAATATTAAGCTATTTTTTAAATAAAAATAAGCTACGATTAAAGAGAGAAATTTAGGGAAATTAGAGAAAACAGGGATTAACTAATTTATCCAATAATGGGAACTGAACCCAGATTGTTTTTCTTATAGACTATACAGTACCTCCAGCCCAATTAAACTCATAGTTCTAATAGTGCAGAAGAACATTTGGTAAGTGTGACTTCTTTCAGTTTCTAATGTGTAATATTAGTTGTGCAAAGTTGTTTATTAATAAAGATTTAAATGTCATAATTACATTTGATATGCTACATGTGCGCTTTTCAACACCTGGTTGTCTACCTCAAAACCCAGGTTTTGCATGATCTTCACACAATAACAGGTCAGCATGGCGTGCACCACAAGGTTCCTGACAGTTCTCATTTTTAACCCCCTCCCTTCTTTCACATTGCCTTAAGGTTCAGAGTTTGCCTCTACTAATTCGTAGTGACGTGGAATGAGGCTGTCCTTGCCAGGCATTGGCAAAGGCCACGGGCCTCATCATGACAGTGAAGTGATGTGCCACAGCAGCTTGTATATGCTAACATGCAGATGTCCTTAGTACTGCGGTAATTAGGCAGGAATAGCTCCCCCTTAGGTGCTGCGTGCTCCCACTTAACATTTTACACAAGCCTGGAAAAGAGCAGCAGACTGATGTCTGCTACATTAGTCACACACAAAGAGAGGAATGGTTAAAAATGGCTGCGGCGTACCGCCCCACCAGTCTTTCCATACATGAATTAAACATGCTAAGGGTTCACTTATCAGAGTGGACTGCCAAAGCTATTTGCACACTAAGAAGATAATGCACATGCCATTGTTTTGTGCATGGCTGAATGAACCGTATAATTCGCCTTGTCTGTTTTCATGTAGTTAAAATATTTGGGGTCCGTTGGATTCAAATCTTTTAGATCACCTCACATCTGATCTTCCTGCCTCCTGCAATACTGCTGTCTTCCACTGACTCTCCTCTCGCCCTGTTTCGCTGATAACCTGCCACCTCCCGCCTTCGTCAGTAAAAACAGATGCGACACCAGGCAGGAAATCAAAGCTGAGAGGTAGCAAGTTGCAGTTCAGAGGCCTTTTCTGCTTTAACCTCTCTCTCTCTCTCTCTCTCTCTCTCTCTCTCTCTCTCTCTCTCTCTCTCTCTCTCTCTCCTCAGAGCAGCAAGGAATTTAGAGGCTGGCAGAATGTAATTTACCACAGGTATGTATGGATGTAACTGGATGCAATCTATATAGTGATGATCCCATGATGTCTCTAATACTGCACATTCAAGAATGTGCGCTTGTATTTTCTTTATGTACACGTGCAATTATTCTTTTTTGTACCAACCCAGATGTTAATTTTTAAGCGAGAAGCACATCTGCGCAAAGCCGAAATCAAGTTGACAAACAGTAAGAACTTGTATACTAGTCTTTTATTGTAGATTAGTCCATGAGTCTGGGAAGGGGTGCTATAGGGGTCTGCAGCAAAGTTGAGTGTGAAACAAATTTTTTTTTTCCCACAAAATTTAACATTAAGATTTTGACATAATAATGTTTAATGTAATCATTTTTAACAATAATTTTAATTTAATATTCATATTATTATATATTTACATTCTGTTTTTTAAAACTGGTTAAAAAAATGTGAGATTAATGAAGATTATTTTATCCTATATTGGCAGCCATAGCAGCTGTTTTAAAAACTTGGTATGGCAATATTCTCTGTAAAACTGCTTTGAAATAATATTGATTTTGTCATCTAAACACATTGCAGGCTGACAGTGTAGCCTTTGGAACTCTTCTGGCCAGGCGACTTATTCTAATGAATTGGAAGGCAACAGCTCCCCCTTCTTATCGCCAATGGGTTTTTGACCTTTTGTATGCTCTTAGGATGGAAAAGATTCGGTTCGCAATGAAACAAAAGCCAGAATTATTTCTGAAAGTCTGGGGCCCCTTTCTGGAGTACTTTAAGGAGTCAACAACTACATAATCTGTGGTGATTTGTTTACCACCCCCCCCCCCCCCCCCCCCTCTTTTTTTTTTTTTTTTTTACAAAACATAAAATTTTAATTCCTATTTGATTCTATTTGTTTGTTTGTTTTTGTGTGTGTATGTGTGCGTATAATTATGTTTGTCTTTTTATTTTCATAATCTGAATTAATGTATGTTACATCACAAGTGTATATGTATCTATATTACTTACACTATATTACGTTATTGTTACTCTCTGTCAGACCCGAGATGAAGCTAATAAAAAAAAAAAAATAAAAAAAAAAAAATAATATTGATTTTGAAAAGTGTTATACACATAATTAAGCATTTAATTGAAAATGTTTTCTTTTAGTTTTAAACATCTAACAGCACTCTAATAGTGGGTAGAAAAAAAGATATGCTGTCAACTTAAAGACCCCCCTGTGGTGAAAATCAAGTTTTTAATGTTGTTTATATGTCTGTGGTGTTTTTAATATATGCTTTAAAACAAATATGCAAATTCATAGTCAACACCATTGCTGAGTATTTTGAAATGACGTATTTTGCTGATGATATTTTAATAATTTGCTTTGACTTTAGTACAGTGATACAGAAACAACATGTCTTTATCGCAAATATTGTTCCACATATTATAAATGGATCTGTGTGATGATGTATCTAACTACCTTTATAATTAAGGAAGGGATTCTTGCAAGGGGATCATCTTATTTGGCATCACCATGTTAAGGTAAGAGGAGGATGAGGCCGATTAAACTCCTCCATATGGAAGGTTAAGGAGACATGCATATTAATGACAGTGATGTGGCACATGATCAATGGCTTTTAATTGCTTTTCCTGGTTTGTGGAACAAAGTGCCATTAACTATTGATCTGCTGAAGAAAAGGCAACTCACGCGCCAGCACTGGGTGAAGCCTGCCATAATGGGTCTCAGGAAGGATACAAGAAAGCGGCAGTGTTAACAAGCCATACATCAGTGTCAGTCCTGGAGGAGGCTGTTGTCTTTTTATGCACACCTGGTAGACTGCTTGACTGCACGCCAACTGCCACAGCAGGTGCTGCTGGGTGATAGGGAGAAATCCAAAGTAATGTTTATTGCAGCAGCTTGTTAGTGCACAACAACTCTCAGCACCAGGGATTCACTACATGAAGATACTGCAGGATTAAGAATACATTTTGAATCAAATAGACCAGACAGCTCCTGTTTTGCAGGGTTAATATTTTTCAGGGAAGGTGTTAGCCAGAAGACTAATTATGTGATATGAAGGGAATACCTTCATTTTTATGAGTCTAAGAGTATTTGTATAGTTGACATGCCATTCTTTTTCAGCTATCCTGGAGTTAAACATATACATTAGATAAAAACTAAAACATTTTATAATGGGTTTGTAATTTAAAGCAAGACTTTCAATTCTGAAGTCCATGTATAAAATGAGTTGGCTGTGCTTGATGTGTTGGGTCAGATAAACGGGTAACAGTGTGACTGTTTTCAAAAGGTAATTATTTCATATGGATTTGAGATGAAGCAAAGTGCATTCAACTAAAAAGAACAGACTCCTAAAGGACACCAGAAAGTCAAAAGGTGAGTTTTTTCATGGAAACCGTGAAACATTTTTTTCAGGAATCTTTGATGAATACAAAGTTCAAAAGTACCGCATTTATTTGAAATAGAAATCCTTTTTTTACCATTACAAATGTATTTACTGTCACTTTTGATCAATTTAATAAACTTTTGAATTGTAGTAGGTATGTGTGATTTTCATGTCTTGTAAACGCTAAACTGACACTTACCCCCCCCCCCCCCTCTGTTGTCTGTCCCATAGATACAGTCAACAAAACACAGCTGCAGAGAAGATCTGCTGCGCACAAAAATATAATACTACAAATGTCCGCCCTTCTGTATGATTGAATCAGTCTACGCAATCGCAAGCTCTGTGTATGGCAGGTCAGGCCCCCTTTTCTGTTTTTCCTTTCCGTACCCCCCCCCCTTCTCTTTTCCTTCCTTGAAAGAGGCTGTAATCAGAAGTAAGTCAAGCACGACAGAGAAACATTTAAGAGGAGTAATGAAAGGAGATTGGGGAGCCATTGAAGAATAACACCCAGGCTGCTTTGCCACTGTCAAATTGCATCAGACTCTAGGTAATAGATTCTCCAGAAGACATTCAATTTCATTCAAAGGGGAGCCCTCTTTATCCCAGTGCATCAAATATTTAAACACTTGTATTAGAGACAGTGTCAGTTCCTCAACTCTGAGCCTAGACCAATGATCCCCCCGCCACCTCAGTTCTTTTTCACTTGATGTCACCCATTCTCAAGGTGTTATCTCTCGCTCCGAAGCTGCATATATAGGCTTTCATTTCATTCCAGATACTTAAAATGGTATTAGCTCTTTTTTCGATATCACAGTCTTTGTTGCTGCCTTGACTTTTCGATTTCTTGGTGAAAGGCTTAAGGATCTCTGGAGAAAAGAAGATTGAGGAGTCATGCTGGAAGAAGAGGAGGAGGAGGAGAAGAGAGAGAGATTGGCAGCAGCGGAGCGTATGACTGACGCTGTTCAGACTCAGTCTAGCTTGTCAAATCTTTGGACACAAAATGAATTGGCATATCTGCACCCTGCATAGAGATATCTTTCACAGAGGCCGATGCCGCCGTATTGTGAACTCTTAGGGTAAGTGCTGGATGTTCTGAGGTGTCTTCGGCCTAACATTTATCATTTCGGGGATTCGACACTCTCAAGAAAGTTATTCATTCACCCTCTTAAATCAAATCAGATTGAATCTCTCAGCATCTAGAGCTTTCCCACTCTCCTATACATTAGAGCCTGCAAATTAGGAGAAGGTGCTAGACTACCCTCTCCTCCTTTCCATCTCCCTCTCTTTTACCACTCCGCCTTCTCATTTCCTCTCCTCCTCCCCCACGCCTCTCCATCTCATCTCCATCTCTCCCAGCCCCGTCTCCTCCGCCGGGGCCCCTATTAGTTTAGTGACCAACGTTGTATGAAAGCCAGCAGTAATACTGTCCCAATCCTCAGCCGACTGTGACAGCCCGCGGTAATGCCGTCCCCCCGGCTGAGTGGATGGAGCTCTTCCATTAACGCCTCTAACATGGTGACACCTAACCCAGCCTGATATTACGCTCACACACTGATTAGGGGCCGGGAATGGAGTCGGCGAAGGTCCTGGGCGACGGTAGACTAGCCGAGTGTGGCTTTAACAGAGCCAGACCTGTCTCCGCTGCCCCCGCCAGTCACTCACACAGCCGGAATTGTTTAATTGGACAGCCGGCGTGGGAGACTTGAGTTTTAAAGGGATAGTTCACTTAAAAATGAAAATTCTTTCATAAATTACTTATCCTTGTCTTTTTAAACTCATATGTCTTTCTGTTGATGCTTGTTATGTCATGACGATAAGTTATATGACATGCAATAACCAATGAGGTTTTGTGGCATTGACGTGTTGCTATATTTGATTTAGGGTCTGTAAACGTGTTGAGCAATCATTTGAATTGTTTGAGGGGGAATAAAGGTGTACATTTCAGCCTGTTCAACATAGAAAGTGATTATTTCGCTTCAGAAAATGTACACTAGTTGATAAATGAAAATAATATAAAATATATCATATTTAAATATAATGACATGAGGGTGAGTAAATGATGTCAGCGTTTTCATTCTTGGCTGATTTATTCTCCAAACATCATTCTCACTTTGTCAAAACATTACAAAACAAAGGTGAAAGTAATTTCTGAGCCATTTGCATCACCAAATGGAACTGTTCTTTTAGTATTATTTAAATAGGCCTACTATTAAAGTATTTATTAAAATGTAGAATTAGCTTTTTTATATTTTCAGTTGTAGTTTAAGTGTTAGTGATTTTATATGCTTTTGTCATGTTTATTAGTTTAAAATATAGGCTATATATATAATTTATCCTTATTTCAGTTTTAGTACTTCAACTTATTTTAGTACAACAAACTTATTTTAATTCAGTTACACTGTAAAAAACAATGAGTAAAATTTACTTAATTTTTTAAGGCAAGTTTTTTGCACTGATATTTTTTGAGTAAATTTCACATATAGAAGTAAACTATACTTAACTAAGTTAAGTGAAAGTAATATAAGAAATTAAGTCATTTTTATTTAGCTAATTTAAGGTTAACTAAGTAATATCTATTTAATTGAAATTTTCCTTGTACAACATTTCACTCAAACAATATAACATAGAATTAGGCCACACTTTTAAAGTACATAATTTACTCAGAAATGTTTAAGTAATCAATACATACGGTGTGTCACCGTATCTTCATTTCTTGTTTTATATGTGTGAACGCAGAACTCAATACTTGGTAGACAATACACAATGACGGTAACATTTGATGGATCGTTTTTGTGTTTGAATGTGTCATTTTAAGTAGAAAATGAAATCCAAATGTAACAAAATGGTGAGTTACTAATCCTAACAACAAAAGCAATGATAAAATAGTGTAAATACATATGGAAAACAGTACAAAATAAACCTCATTAATTATTCATGGCCCAGTGCATGATAGGAACACCAGTATCAGAAAAGTTGAGTAATTTTACTTAATTTTATAATGTTGATATTTACGCTTTCATTTCTACACGATTGAATTGAGTAGAATTTACCTTTCCCTTTCAAGGGAACTTCGAGCTGCGTCGAACGCTGCAGGAACGCCTCTGCGTTGTGCGTCATGAAGCACGTACGGAATCAGCCCAATGGAGAGATGAAACGTCATAGGCGGGTGACGTCATCGACCAGGAAACTATAAAGCACCCCAAAAACATAAGCGCAGTAGCTTCTGTGCCTTCAGTCGCGCTACATGTGAATCTGTCCCTGTCTGATATTGTTTGTCTTACATACTGTGCACCACACAAACAATTTATATTGAGAGAATGGCGGATAAGCAACAGTTTAAGAAGTGTGTTCCTCCCTGCTCGCGTTATTTAACGGGCGGGGATACACACGTTCTTTGCGTTGTTTGTCTGGGAGTGCAGCATGCCCAGTCAGCTCTCGAGGGAGCTGACTGTGAGCATTGCGAGTGTCTGCCGTTAAAGACGCTCCGCTCCCGCCGGGCGCTCTTTGACGAGAGTGGTTCGGTGCGCGCTCCCCGCGGTTCGGGTCCCGCTTCTGCCGAGGCAGAGCGGCGGCGCTTATCGTGGGGATTGCAGATGGATCTCTCAGCGGGGGTTGAGACGGGCGCTGCCTTATCTCTCCCTTCACCTGTGAGATCCAGTGCCTCATTCCTGGGTTCGGAAGCACGCGCTGCGGTTTCTTCCGCTCGGGATGAGGCACCCGTACTACAGCTATCCAGTTCTGAGGAGCTGGATGTTGTTAGTGTGGAGGGAGAGATTGAGGATTCGCCACCTCACTCTCCCGAAAGTGATGAGCTTATGGAGGTTTTAACACGAGCTGTTGAAAAACTCAGTATTGAATGGCCAGTGATTAGACAGGAGTCTGTGTTGAAATCGAAACTTGATGAAAGATTTTTGCCCTCACGTGTTCAGCCTCCACACCGGTGTCTGCCGTTCTTTCACGATCTCCACACTGAGGTGTCGAGATCGTGGAAGAAACCGGTTTCATATAGAATATTTAGTCCCCAGACATCTACATATTCAAATATAATGGGGGCTAGATCATATGGTTATGGCGCTTTGCCTCGCGTGGAAGAGACGCTCGCGAGCTATCTCTCCCCCGAGGCGGCGTCATCTTTTAAGACACCGGTATTACCCACCAAGCCCCTCAGAAATACATCTGCTTTGGTGGGTAAAGCGTATTCGGCTGCAGGTCAGGCTGCGTCATGTCTGCATACAATGTCAATCTTGCAGGCATACCAGGCTGACCTGCTGAGGGACGTGAGTGAGAGTGAGGCAGTCAGTACTGACGTAGTTCGAGAACTGCGTCAGGCTGCTGATTTATCCCTGCGCGCCACCAGAGAATCGGCCAAGCTAGTGGGTCGATCTATGGCAGCTCTGGTGGCCGCAGAAAGACATCTCTGGTTAAATCAGACAAATATGAAAGAGAAAGAAAAAGCTTTTCTTTTAGATGCTCCTCTCTCTCCATCGGGGTTATTTGGCGAAGCTGTTAATTCTGTTATAGACAAATTCCAGGAAGAGAAAAAACAAGCTGCAGCTTTCAAAAAATTTCTCCCGTTAAAAATTCACGTCCCTGGGGCTGCTGGGCGGGAGCAGCCCCGGCCGTCTACAAGCTCATCCCATAGGGCGCAGCAGAAGCAGAGTGTCGCGTCTCGTGTTCCCCCCGCTGAACAGTGGGCTCAGGCGCGGCACTCTCAGCCGAAGTCTTCTAGCAACAGACCTGATCTGAGGACAGTGATATTGTCTAAGAAGGCTTCGGCTAAGAAGAAGTCCTGACGCCGAGGCGTTCAGGATGCTGAGGGTGGTCCCCACCGAGGCGGAAAGGAGTTCACCACTCTTTACGGTGCCCATTCTTCCTCGGTGCCCTCAGGGGGCCGTTCTGCCAACCCCGCCTTCATGCCGGGGCGTAGGCGGTCCCAGCGAGCGTTTTCCCGAGGGACGCTCGCTCCCTCTGAGGAGGGTCTCACAGCAGTCAAACCAGTCGTTCCCTGCCGGTGCGCCGTTACAGGGCGCTGTGTTTGCTGCTCAAGTTACGCCAGAGGCCAGTCTCGAGAGACTGGTACCCTTAGTAGATTTTCTGGCAGAGTGGAAAAGCCTTCCAAGAATATCTCATTGGGTCCTGCAGACAGTAGAAAAAGGATATGCTATCCAGTTCAGGTGTCGTCCACCAAAATTCAGAGGGGTTCTGCACACAGTGGTGGGCCCCGAGCAGGCTCTGGTAATGGAACAAGAGGTGAAAACGCTCCTCCAAAAGGAGGCTATAGAACGGGTTCCTCCTCCCAGTTTGGAGTCAGGTTATTACAGCCGATATTTTATCGTTCCAAAGAAGGATGGGGGGTTGCGTCCAATTTTAGACCTGCGCCTATTGAATCGCTCGGTAGGGAAGCTAAAATTCAAGATGCTCACTATCAAGCAGATCGTGTCTCAAATCAGATCTGAGGACTGGTTTGTCACGATAGATCTAAAGGACGCATACTTCCACATTTCCATCCTTCCACAACACAGGAAGTTCCTGAGGTTCGCCTTCGGGGGCGAGGCGTACCAGTACAGGGTTCTTCCGTTTGGCCTAGCTTTATCACCCCGCACTTTCACGAAATGCATGGATGCAGCACTAGTGCCTCTGAGGCTTCAGGGCATTCGTATTCTCAATTACATCGACGATTGGTTGATTTTAGCTCAGACGGAGCAGATGGCGGTTCGGCATCGAGATGTCGTCCTCGCTCATATCAGAAAGTTGGGGTTGAGGCTGAACGCAAAGAAAAGTGTACTATCTCCTTCTCAGAAGACCACTTTTCTGGGTGTCGTTTGGGATTCGGTCTCGATGCGGGCGTGGCTCTCTCCGACCCGCATCGCTTCGATTCTCTCAGCTGTGAAACAAGTAAAGCTAGGCCAGCTACTCACTGTGAAGCAGTTTCAGAGACTGTTGGGTCTGATGGCAGCAGCGTCCAACATTATACCTTGCGGCCTGTGGTACATGAGACCGTTACAGTGGTGGCTCAGGACCAAGGGATTCTCCCCGAGGGGAAATCCGCTCCGCACGTTCAAAGTCACGCGGCGCTGCCTTCGTGCTCTGGTCATGTGGAGAGAAACTTGGTTCCTATCCAAAGGTCCTTTGCTGGGGGCTCTTTGTCGTCGCATAACGCTAACGACGGATGCTTCCCTCACAGGGTGGGGGGCGGTCATGAGTGGCCGCCCAGCCCAAGGGCTGTGGCAGGACCATCATCTATCGTGGCATATAAATTGTCTAGAGATGTTGGCTGTGTTTCAGGCTCTGAAACACTTCCTAACAGACCTGAGGGGCCATCATGTGTTAGTTCAATCAGACAACACGTCGGTGGTCTCTTATATAAATCATCAGGGGGGCCTGCGGTCTCGCCGGCTTTACAAGTTGGCCCGTCAGATCCTCCTGTGGTCCCAGGGGAAGCTACTATCACTGAGAGCAATGTATCTTCCCGGGTATTTAAATGTGGTAGCGGACTCCCTGTCGAGGCAGGGGCCGAGGCCAGGGGAATGGAGACTCCACCCCGAGGTGGTGGAGCTCCTTTGGTTGAGTTTCGGTCGCGCCGAGGTGGACCTATTCGCTTCCAGGGAGACCACGCATTGTCATCTGTGGTTCTCCGTCAGTCATCCAGCCCCCCTGGGGTTGGACGCTATGGTGCAGCCGTTGCCGAGGTCACGCCTGTACGCCTTTCCCCCGATTGCTCTGCTACCAGGAGTTCTGGAGAGGGTTCGCCGGGACGGGGTCAGCCTACTATTAGTAGCCCCGTTTTGGCCGGCCCGAGTATGGTTTGCGGACCTGATTTCTCTCCTGGACGGCTCTCCCTTGGAGCTCCCGGTCAGGAGGGATCTACTCTCTCAGGCAGGCGGCACGATATGTCACCCCCGCCCAGAATTGTGGAAACTGTGGGCTTGGCCTCTGAGGGGGCCCAGCTCATAGAGTCTGGTCTCTCAACCGAGGTTGTTGAGACCATTCTTCACTCCAGAGCTCCATCCACGAGGAAGCTTTATGCCTTGAAGTGGAAACTTTTCACTTCTTGGTGTGGAGAACACCTGCAGGACCCAGTTAACTGCCCAGTGGGTGCAGTGCTGGAGTTCCTGCAGGAGCGCTTCTCCACAGGGTTATCCCCCTCCACACTAAAGGTGTATGTGGCGGCACTAGCTGCTTACCACGTCCCTTTCAGTGGAGTTTCTCTTGGGAGACACCCGCTTGTAACTCGTTTCCTCCGTGGCACTTTGAGGCTGAGGCCAGCAGTTCGTACGAGGGTGCCGACCTGGGATCTGGCCATTGTATTGGAAGGTCTTTCCCTAGCTCCTTTTGAACCTATCGAAGAAGTTCCTGAGAAGTTTCTCACTTTTAAAACTATCATTTTACTTGCTATCTCCTCATTAAAAAGAATCGGAGATTTGCAGGCTCTGTCGGTGTCACCCTCGTGCCTGGAATTTTCGCCTGGCATGGTTAAGGCTTTTCTGCATCCTAGACCAGGTTACGTTCCCAAGGTCCCTACTAATGTTGTTAGACCTACGGTTCTGCAGGCTTTCTGTCCTCCTCCATTTATGTCATCGGACCAGGAGAAACTTAATTTACTCTGCCCTGTTAGGGCGTTAGACGCTTATGTCCACAGAGCTGCCCTGTGGAGGAAATCAGAACAACTATTTGTATGTTTCGGGCCATCCAGGAAAGGGTGCCCTGCGTCTAAACAGAGAATGAGCAAGTGGGTGGTCGAGGCTATCTCACTTGCTTATGAGTCGGCTGGTCAGCCTTCACCTTTGGCTGTTCGAGCCCACTCTACTAGGAGTATGGCTGCTTCCAAAGCTCTATTGTCGGGGGTTTCCCTGAGTGATGTTTGTGATGCGGCTGGATGGTCTTCACCGCATACTTTTATTAAGTTCTATGACCTAGACTTAAGTTCTACCCCTGGGGCACAAGTGCTCTCGTCCTCTGTGCGCTAGTTCTCACATGGCGGTCATTTGGTCCTATGGCGACGTGGGTATTCGCGTTCCCGCAGCGTTCGACGCAGCTCGAAGTTGCCTTGAAAGGGAACGTCTCGGTTACGTATGTAACCCTAGTTCCCTGATAGGGAACGAGACGCTGCGTCGTTCCGCCATACTCCCGGCACTCCCGTTAGCGCTTCCTTCAGGCCTATCAGACGCTACTGCGCTTATGTTTTTGGGGTGCTTTATAGTTTCCTGGTCGATGACGTCACCCGCCTATGACGTTTCATCTCTCCATTGGGCTGATTCCATACGTGCTTCATGACGCACAACGCAGAGGTGTTCCCGCAGCGTTCGACGCAGCGTCTCGTTCCCTATCAGGGAACTAGGGTTACATACGTAACCGAGACGTTTTTTTTTATTCTTGGCTGAACTAACTTTTTTCATGTAAATTACATTGTTTTTTCTGTAGTATTTACTTCTTCACCACAAAATCATTTTTATCAGTGTAGTTGCAAAGGCAACATTTGTAATATTTTTTATTAAGTTTAAAGTTTTTCAAGTTGTGATCTTATATATAGGCCTATATGTATAATTTTATTTATTTATTTCTATCAATGGAAATTATTTTTAATAGTTTTGATTCTAGACAACTACAAGAACACTGAATGGAACTGAAAATAAAAATAATGAAAATAATTCTTTCTTCCATTGGTTGGACCTCGCAAAACTCCCTCCATTGGTTAGGCCAATGTTGTTATATTAGACTGGTCGGTATGCTCAAACAGTGCAATGTTTTGTTAGCTCTACATTATCCTTTTCAGGTTAGAAGTAATTCACCTTTAAGATTTCATTATTATTTTTAGCTCTTCAATGACAGACCGTCCACTAACAGGAATTCACACTGCACTGGAAATCTGAAAATAAAGCCCCATGACACACGCACAAAAAACCTAAGGGGTATTTGCATGTGATGAAATCATTCGTGTTTGATTTAAGAGTGCTGTCCTCGGGCAAGACACTAAGGTGTTTCTATCACGCCGGCTACACCATTATTCAACTCTCTGAGAGCCCCCTCTGCCCCAACACTTTCAGCCCCAAAATAATATCTCATATATGCATTATCCAGCCCCCACGGCAGCCCCCTCATTATAAGGATCATTCCAGAATTAGATTCAGTCCTTCCAATATTGGTTCCAAGAGCTGGTTCCTTTGTACTGTAGTCAAAGGTTAAAATACCAATCACGATCGCCCCGACTGATGGAGTCAGACATTTTAATATTCGCTTAGCTTGGTAATTGTGGAGGGACATAGGCTAATATCTTTTTTTCTCCTTGTCCTAAAGGTAACATGTAGTAAAGTCAGAGAGCAGAAGTGTGGCCCGGTATGTCTGTAGGACATTTGAAGACATGAATACGGGTGAGGATAATGACTTTTCCTACACATTTCTCCTACATTAAAATAAAGCAATATATAGTCTTGTATATTTTTGCTTTTAGTCCCTCCGGTAACGGTATGAACACCGTAGCCCGATATAAGAAAGTTGGCCACGTTGTGTGTGTTTGGTGCATTACATCTTCAACCTCAGACCTTCGTTTGCTGTTTCTGTCTGCAGTGATGCCGGGGTCTTTGTTAATCACTGTTGACACTGTGAGGAAGGGAGAAGACCGTTTGCGCTCAGGCAAGGAGCGTTTGTTGATCATTATTTTGGGAGTGTCATGTCAATGTCATCCCTGTGGCGAGGAGAGACCGAGCTTACAGAGGGAGGAGGCAGTGGGTTTGGGGGTCTCAGCCTGTCATTGCTTCTCACTGTTACTCACTTCACAGCCCATACACTCCTGATCAGCCCCCTAAGCTCTGTCCGCCCGGACTGTTTTCCTCGACCAAAAAGACACGAGAATTTACTGCACGTCTTTGTCCTTTTTAGAAACCCTTATGCATGTTTAGAAAATACTCAACACTCTTAAAAATGAATGTTCTTTATTGGAATCTGTGCTTCTGTGAAGAGCCTTTAACATTCCTATTGTTTCGATCCTGTTGTGGAAATGTGGTGGCGGGATACTCTGGGCGAAAGAGAATGCGCTGTGAATTTGTAAACAGAGGTGCTGATGGGACACTAAGAGGGAGAGAACAGGGGAGTATCATATTTTAACCTTTTGTTTCCTGCAGCAGGCGCCAAGACTCCTGGGAGGAAGCGATCAATGATGGACAGCATAATGCGTCTCGCTGTATTCCTTGTCACACTCAAGCCTTCTGCCTGTTTCAGGAGTTCTTCAGTTCACACGCACACATATGCACAGATGGTGAGGCAGTGCAGACAGCTCATCACTTTGACACTCACTACAGTTCTCCATCCTGAGTCTTTCTTTCTTTCTTTCTTTCTTTCTTTCTTTCTTTCTTTCTTTCTTTTATTTGCTCATTATTTATATATATATATATATATATATATATATATATATATATATATATATATATATATATATATATATATATATATATAATGAGTGGAGGGACACGTCATATTTTAAATGTATATATATGATATATATATATATATATATATATATATATATATATATATATAATATATGTATACACACACACACACACACGTTGGTGCACCTATCATTGAGGACATTCCATATAGGCGTATTGGTTTTCATCCTATACAAACTGTATATTATATCCCCCTACACTAACCGTACCCCTAAACCTATACCCATCACAGAAAACATCGTTTTTTTTAATTGAGAACCCATGTTTATGTTGTAATTCCAGTGTGATACCCATGTCATTATACAAATTTGTGTCCTCAAAGCAAACAAGCACACACACACGCACACACACACACACACACTCACACACATACATATGACAAAAGAAAATAACATTTTATATGTAACTCCTCCAAAATTGAATACTGATATAAAGCTTTTTGTCAATGCATGATATTATATGATGCATCTTTACCCACACTGCTCTCTCGCTTGTCCCCAAAACTTAAAAACAGCAATTAAACTCCAATTAGGTTCATGGCTTTGCAGAATTAACTGAACTAATTTGATTCACAACTGAATAAATGAATTTCAAAAAGAAAGAGTTCGACTCAATATTCAAAAGCGTGCCTTCTAGCATTCTGATTTATTCGTTTATTTTCATTTAAGGACTCGGATTATGAAGCAAGAGACTTAAAAGACTTTGTTAATGATCTTGGAAGTCATAATTAGCGAGTCTGGAACCTCTATTAAACTGTGATTTAATTTACTCAAGCTAATACCTTAGTTGTTTATGAGAGAGTAACTTTATTTTATGTTCCCTCTCTATACAAACAGTTTCTCAATGGCCAATCTTCAATAAATGTGTTTGTGTTTATTTTAAAAAGTCAAACTTTTTTATACATGTTTACATTAACCAAATTATATATATTGTTATATACTGTATAATAATAAAGTATTATAATATTTATATTTATAATGCAAATGTAAATGAGAATGCTATCCAAAACAGAAGTGATACAGGAAAGTTTTACATTTTTTCTTTCCACAAATGAACTTTTGATACGAGGACTTTTTTTAAATAATGATTTGGCTTGCTGTTTGTGTGTCTTATTTACACTGGGTTGCATGATTCTTGTGGGCATAATGTCAGATCAGATTCTGACCAGTCTGTGTGGCTTTGGGTCATTTGTTCTTCTAAGGCCAAAGAGCACAGCATGTTGGCATCCCTTAAAATAATATAATTGCAGTCTTACAGTCAACAGGCCACATTTTGTCACAGCTTTATATTTGTGCCACAGTTATGCTTACTGTTTACTTTGTATGAAGGATGCCAGATTAAGTGAATTGAATGACCCTAACACTAAAAGTGCGGTATGATGTTTAACCAGCAGATGGACACCCGTGGTAGCGTATCGAGTAATCCTACGTACTAATACAGATAGAAAAATATGTAGCCTATGTTGAGGCATTGCATTTTTTGGTGTGTAAATTTATGTCTCAGATGAACTGACATCATTCACTGTTGAGGCGCAGAATGGAGATCTACATTTGACAAAATATCCAAATCGGACAGGGAGGTTGAAGATGATAAATTTAAAGTTAACAGAGCGGGACGGGCTGAGTGGAGAGAGAGAGAGAGAGAGAGAGAGAGAGAGAGAGCGCGCGTGGCGGTACAGTCAGGGGCTCACGCACATTAACAGAAGTGCGCGCGGATCGGATGTTGACACATCACGCGCATCTGCATAATCTATATCACAGCGGTCGCACGCGCAACACAGCTCAACTCTTTAAACCTCCGCGATTGTTCTCAAAATCGCAACAAAAACAAAACAAACTTATAACGGTCTTTTCGCGCTTTTTTCTTTCAGTCATCTGCAAACTCCTGACTGACATCATCTGAACTCGAGCGTGGATAAAACAACAGTTGATGATTAGGAGATGTTTGACTACACTGTGAGTAGCCTATTATAATGAGTTTCTTTGTTATATTTTACTAATGTGATATTTGGGGGACATTATGTTTTTGCAAGTGTTCTTGTGTTATTATAGATTTTTAGCTTTTTAAGGATCAATTACATTTTGTTGTTGTTGCATGCTAAGCATTAACTTTATTATTTACCAGAGTGCACTGAAACTTTAGCCTAATTGTAAGATGCATCAAATTTATAAGGCGGTGTTCAAGAAAAGTTTTACTTTTGTGTACGTTTTTTGCGAGAGATATCTCATTTAGCTGCATAAATGACATCTTTCATTGAACCTAACAACACCTGTGACCTGAACAAGTTTTAGAGCCTTAAAATAGAAAATTGCATTTAACTTTACATACATTTTACATCTGGCAGAAACCGAAAGGAAATAGACCTTTTTTTCTCCTTTAGATCGAATTGAGTTAAAAGCAGATTTCAGACTCAATATCACGTCCTAAAAGCAATATTTAAAAGCTTAGTTCACTGTTTTGAAGAAAATCACTCACAACTTATGCGAACTGTTATAAAAATTAGTTTTTTTATTAGTTTTATTTCTATTATAAAAACAGTCGTCCATCTGTTTAATTAATTCACATTTGAATGAACTTTATCTCAAAATTCATACGTTTTTATTATTATTTTATATTTGTTTTATTATTATTATTATTACGTGGTGTTATTGTTGTCTTTGAATACGCAACTTTCCAAATAACCGAGATCGTATAAGCAGCTCGGTCTTTAAAAGAATGTAGGCTATTCGGTTTTTAAAGGACTGTTAAATTACTAATAAATTCTAGTGCTTTTTTATTCATTTAAAATTAACAATCCGAAAAGTTCACTAATCATCATTAATCTATAAAGTGGAATTGACAAATAAATAATGAGTAAAATCGGAAGTTTACGAATAAAAACCCATACGTGATATTTTTTCTGTGTGAACAAAGACAATTTTTAATTGATAAGTGTTCATTAACACAGAATGCCAGTTCTAATACACTAAACACTTTATATGTATTGTATGATTTTTCTGCATGAAAATGAATTTTACCAAGATCATTTATTTTGCATTATTTAGGTCAATCTTTGTTTACCTTTCAACATTAAGGCAATAGTAAAGGATACCTCTCTTAATGACATCTCATTGTTTAAGTTCACACAATAATATGCCTCCGACCTGTACCCTATAGGCATTTCTTTAAGAACTCATTCTTAGTCTAATTATTCTAGCAACTTAGTGTTACTGTCTCGGTCATGTGACACATCTTTAAAAAGAAAGAAAGAAAAATACTCTGACAAATATTGACTTTAAGGAAGTTTTACATTTCTGCCTTTTGCCTGTTTCTTAAATAACTGCTTTTATTTAAACCACCTGAAGTTGTTTTCAGGATCATAATACGACTTTTTTTTCCCCAACAGCTTTTTGTCAGAGAATGACTGGTCTGTAAGGCTTAAGTATATAAGCTTTGTGTCCAGTGCCCTTCAGGCCTCTTCATCACATTACACTGAGTTTTGGTAGACACTACACTGCTCAAATGGACCTCCACCGGACTGCCTTTAAGATAGAGAGCTCCTCCTACATGCCCAATCCTCTGACCTCCCCTGCCCTTATGGTCCTGGCATCAACAGCCGAGGCTGGACGAGATGCCTCTGTACCCTGCCAGCCCCATCGGCCGTTTGGAGTTCCAGTCACTTTGGAAAAGGACATGCACCTCCCGTTCCCCAGCGGCTCATACACCTTCGCCTCCATGTACCACCGGCAAGGAGGCTTTCCCACTCGAGACTTTCCCACCCCTCTGCTTCACCTTCACCCACAATTTGCCCCACCCAATCTTGACTGCTCCCCACTGGGTATGCTCAACCATGGAGCGGTGGGGGCCTTCCGACCGTTCTCCTCCCCACCTGAGGAGCGTGATGCAGGGCTATACCAGTCTGCCTTCCTCCCTGCCAAGCGCTTGAAGGGCTGTATGGATCCAGAGGCATCCCCCCACCTCCGCTACACAGATGTGGAGGGAAAAGATTTTGACTTTTGTGCTCATGTCCCTACTGGTTCTCCAAATGCCCTGAAGGTATCTGAGGATGCTGGGAAGAAGCTCTTTGGCTTGTCTGGGCTGTTGGCGGAGGGTTCGTCTGGCCCAGAGGAGCACAAAGAACCAAGTAAGTATCTCACATCACAGTGTCTGTGATTCAAATGTGAACAGATGGCTATTTTGCAGCACAGTGCATGTACACTTACAGATTATATACAGTATATGCAACCCCCCCCCCCCCCCCCCCCCCCCCCACTTTATTATTATTAATGTTGCCAACAATTAAATGATTAATAAATATGTATTTTAATATATAATAAATAATAGCCTATATATTATGTAATAAATATATATCATTATAAATATTATATTATAATACATGCAGTGATATATAATTATTAAATATATTATATAAAATAAAACATAATTTATTTGAATACATTTGGGGGTCTTTTTGCTTTATGACAATAGAGTGCAGATAAGAAAAGCAAAGGGGAGAATGGGATTGGGACAGCAGCCAAGAGCCCTTATATGTCCTGAGCGTGTGCACAGCCCACTGTTTCTTTGGCGTGTACTTTAAAAAAAATGAATAATAATTATTATTATTGGTGCTATAGGAATGTAAACAATATATCTAATACAGATCAGCCTGAGAGGACACAAAGATCTACAACTATTTCAAGCAAGCAAGACTTTCATAAAACTAAGTTTTGTTTGTATGTGTTAAGTGTAACTTACAGCTCCTGATTTTGTTATATAAGTCCCATGCAGTCCACAGACACATGCCAAAAGTAGGTCTAGTCTAACCTAGTACGCTATAACCGTTAGGCTATGCATGGAATAAGTACCGAATCGCGAACAAATGATCTTGAGATGACAAAGGCGAAGGATTCGCAAATCTCTCAGCTCTAGACAACTTGTCAATGATAACGAGCAGGAGATGGTGCTCGGCAAGCGCGTCTCTGAGTGCGACACCTCCGGCTCAATATCGCCCCCACGCCATCCATCCTGATTTGTTGACAAATGAGTGGGAGAGAGTGTCAATCTGGGCTGTAAGGAGAACGTGGCTGCTCATTACCTTGCTCTGTAATTGGCCGCCGAGGCGAAGGACCCCACGTTCGCGTGGCGCGGCGGGACGGGGAAAAAAGACGCTCAAGCTTAAATTCGTAGGACATCAGAACTCCTCATGGGGGCGGAGGGGTAGAACCTGCAACATGAAAGACACGACAGAGGTGGCTGATGAGACACTATCAGAAATGAATGTCAATAGGAAAAATAATGACTGACTTTGACAGGTAGAAGAGATATTGTTGGGAAAAAGAGCACCACATCAAGGTTCTTTTAGAAAAGTTTTTGCATCATCTAGAAGTGGGTTACCGACATACGTGTGACAGAGGATAGGATGCATATCCATACACCTCAATACACTAAATTAGACTTGGTTGTGTATGTGTATGTGTACACACGCAGTCGCCTATTGGACACATTTTCCTTTCAGAAAAATGTAGAAATATTATACATATATTTTTTAAATAATATTACTTATTATACAATTTATAAAATAGTAAAATAAATTATATATATATATATATATATATATATATATATATATATATACATATATAATGATTTATTTTATTTTTTCATTAAAATGTAAAAAATTATATATTTGTTTTAAAACACATTATTCCTAACATAATTATTACGTATGAGTGTTATCCTTGAGAAATAATTTAGGTTCACGAACTGTAAATCAGAGTTTAGATTCACGTGGCCTGATAACCTGTACACAACCTCACACACATGCTGTTGTGTCATCAGAAAGAGATTTGTCATTTGTCTGATATCTGACCCTTGAGCCATGACTCCAAGCACTATGTTATTTCAGTGCTTGTCTCTCAAAAATGTTCAAAAGGACAGAGTATCCTCACAGCTGTTTAAACAGTTAGATCTTTTATATTCTTTTCGAAGGACAGATGTCTTCACTGGGCCGAATCATGTTTATTTTCCTTCGGGAGGCATTTTACATTTTTTTGGTAAAGAGCTGATGAGAAAGAAAGAGTAACAGTAAGTGTGGGTAAATGCCTTGTGCCCTGCTGCTTTCTGGGCTTAGGCAGTGTGTGCTTGGCATAAACTTTCTCAGACAGTGTACTTGTGAAATTTGTCCCAATTTGTCCCTTTTGTAGACGTGCAATCTGTGAATGTGTAGAACAGATAGAAACACATCTGAGCTCTGTGTGTTCTATAATAAACAAGATGGCCTTTAAGTTAAATTTCCCAATTTAAAATACATGAGTGCCATTCCATAATATGTTAAACTTTGGGGGGTTTTCCCAGGAAACCATGGAAGACAGCGGTGTCAGTGTTTGGAATTTCAGTTCTAATTGGTTGTTTGGACCATTCTGGCAGTTTATCTCAAGTGATTTGGTGATTCACAGTCAGAATGACAGTTTTATCATTTAAGCTATTTGTTGTGTATTCTTCCTGTGCCAGGGACTGCTGTAAGCTGTCTGGTTTTCATTGATGTTGGAAATTACATGGATCACCTCATTCACAGAGAGAGACAGAGGCAAACAAAAGTCAGAAGATATAAAGCTTATCAGTGGGACAGTGGCAGTGCCACTGACTGGAATAATTTATAACCAGAAAACCTCCCTGTTTATTGCTGCTTATTAGTACTGATGAGCCGTAATAAGCAGCCAACTAATCTACTACGGCCAAGGTGAAGGTGTACATCACCTTACCCTGTTGTGGGTTGACTTTATTGCCTGGGGTGGTGAATTGAATTTGCCATTGTAAATATTAAGTCTTTTGTTTCTTATCACACAGCATGTACTATCTCTAATCCCCATGATCAAACCTGAATGGTAGGGGCGGGTAACATTATAAATCTGCCCAGACCCTAAAATGTTATCACTGCTTTGCCTTCTATTCCCCGAGAGTGCCAAGAGAAGTTGATTCTTGTCTCTATGGCAGTACTGCCCTTATGAAGCAAAGTGATTGGGCAGCCTAATTAAGGGTGCCTGTAAGGGACAAAAAGAGCATATGTATGAGCTACAGCTGGCAGATGCTATAAAATGTGGCTCATTGTGAGAACTGCAGATGGACTGTATTCAACTGGCTGCCATAGAGATCATAAATCTGGAGATTTTGTCCAGCGGCCACAGTGTTGTATTGATCTGGTCAATGTTCCTCTCATCCTCTTTCTGTCCTTAAAGTTAGAGGTTTGCAGCGTTTTGATATTTAGTTTGGTTCTGAAGAGGATGTATAAAGATATATTTTGGCCAATAGGTATTGCAAAAAAATCCTATATTATATTATAAATTACATAATAATTGCATGATGATGTATGCAAATGTATCCCCGCGACCCAGCCCCGGATAAGCGGAAGAAGATGGATGGATGGATGGATGGATGGATGGATGTATGCAAATGTGGAATTTATTTTTGCAGGTGATATACTGTATCTTGTAGCCATTTACTTTCACTTATTCTGTTTGATGTTAAATGAGGCTAATTTGATATTTCACCTCCCGCTGCTAAAGTAGTTTACTCTCCTAATATTCTCTTAAGTGGGAGAGCTTTCATCCTGGTCGGGGGGCTTGATGTTCTTCCTAATTCATCTTCTCCGAATGGAAGGAATGTGAAAGAGAGGGGAGGTCTGTGTACCACCCATACTGTACATCACAGCAGTCTTCAAACAAACTCCAATCAGCCCAGCTCAGTTATTTCTCAGTCGCTGTTTAGTTATTGTATTTCTTTTTCTGGTGAAGTAAGGTTTATTTGATAATTCAAATATTTAAATCAATAACTCTTACATTCAGTTCAGTTTCAGGGTTTATGAATGCCTAATATGTTTCAAATGCTATGTTTCGGATGTTCAAACAGTAACCAGATGTGCAAACTTTTGTGCTTGCTGCAATTCCGCTATTAAACTTGAATACATCAAGACTGTTGCTTAAGAATAGGAGACTAATAATGTTCTTCATTGGCAACTTAGACAAACACCTTACCGCAAATATTCTTATCATTTAGAGATAATAGTCGTACCCTTTTAAGCACCTAGCAACAAAAAAAAAATCTCTTTTTGTTTTGGCTGTTGACTGCAGATCAGATTCATTAACATGCCAAACAAGGGAGTTGTTGGCCCATTACTGGGAGGATCAGTATGCTTGTCGTCTAAGAGCTTCACAGACTCTTGGGGCTCTTGTTAAAGCAGCGCTACTCCACCTAGGGTTTTTATGTGTTATTGGGGACGTGAGACAAATAAAATAGGGGCTTTAGCCCCGCGGCTCAGTCAGAGCTACGATAACAGCTTTTTGCCGCCATTATAAACACATTTCTGCACCTTTCCACTTTTTTTAAGTAATCCTATGCAAATCGTATTACATTTGTATTTGGAATGCATTTTATTTAATTGAATAATATGCTTATTAATTAATCAAGTTGCATAATTGCATACATCATTATTTGCTCAAAAAACCCAAAGTAATTAAAAGACATTACATTATTGCAGCAGATGAAGTCGATATATATTCAATATTGAGAAGTCATTAGAAGTCAATATATTGTTTGTTATATTTCCATTTGTTTTGAAATGCAAGGACATTATAATGTAATAAAGACGCTATAATTCATCTTCTGAAAAATACTGAATCTCTGGATCTAAAAACAAGTTAAGAAGAAGCAGCAATAAGCGATAGAAGCATTGCTTACGCACATGTAAGCTAACATGATCATAAAACATTCATCAGCATATTAATCAAAACTGCCAAACGCTACTGAATGAAATGTTGAACCCACGAAGAGGTATTGGACTGTGCAAGCTGTGATAATGGACTCGATCTAGTCTATGTTTTGATCATTATTCTGAATCCGATCTGGATGTAGTCTTTGAGAAAAAAATCATTTTATCAATTTTTTTTTTAAATGTTGCTTTTTTTTAATGAAACTTACTCACATTTAAGTGTTGATAAAGAAGAAAGCATGAAGCTAGAATTTATTTTAAAGCTGAGGCTCTCTTATTTCTTTTGATATAATGTGTGTTCAGGCATCACAACTAAATATTCTGCGGGCCATGATTAATAAAAAATGCTGCCGCTGGCTGGCAACTTCGCTATCGGGGAAAGAGTTAACAGCCCGGGTTTTTGCTATAATCCAGTGGTGTGGCAAGAGAAAATCCTAATTAAATGCTATTTAAGAGCAGTTTGGACTTATTTAGGCAATAGACAGCTCTTGAAGTACATTGACACGGCACCTGAGTGACCGGCGTTGTGTGTGCCAAAGCGGCCCTCTCTGATCTCACATCAAAGACTGGCAGGAGGAAGACTGGAAGCATGTGGGGCAGGCCAAGGTGGGGAGGGAGCGAGGGAAGCAAAGATCGTCGATTGCTGGCTCAGTACAAACAGCACATCTCGAATCCCATGAGCCCACAAATCAGTCAAGCAAATGCAGAGGGCAGAAAGGGCAGAATGTGGGTTTAAATAGTCATTACAGAGGGCCGACAGAGTCAAAGACAACAGGCAGACGATGGCTTGACATCTAGCTCTCAGGCAACTGCTCTGTGTTCTCTGTCTCATCCTGTCTCTCTGTAAATCTCTTAAATGTGTACGCCATTCAGTTTAAGAGCATGTGCAGAGCCTTGCATTAAGGCAGCAATTGAAACATGACTGTTTAAAAATGACTTGATTGGTACTATTGAACTTTAGATTTGTTCATGACTGACATGTTTCTGTGTACAGAGGTCTTTAGAGAGCACCGATTTGGGCACAGTGTTGTTAATGACCCTTGAAACTCAGTCCACCTGTAGGGCCTCTAACATCTGGGGCTGTCATTAGTGACTGATGCCTGGCTGATGTTTGTAATAATATCCAAATGGCTATTCAGCCTTTTTACACAAGTCACACTAAACACGCAGCTGGCTCACCGCAAAGCACACTTGAGCTATACGCTTTAGAGGTTAGGCGATATTGCGAAAAGATGACACATGGCACTTTTCTTGTGTGCGTAATGAGTGAATTGGTTTCACATAAACCAATGCTGTTTTAATATAAAGCATGCATAGCATTTCTAATATCATAAAAGAATGCAGTGTTCATATAGCTAATATTTTTCCAGTTACTTTGATTGGACCCCCAAAAAGTACAAATGCATGATGTATTGTTACCATATTGGTTATTTGCTGATATTAGAGATTGTTTTTCCAAAGTCTGCCAATATTGGATACTTAATTGTGCATGCTCATTTCCCCATTTTTATATTTACATTATCTTTTCCATAATCATATTGAAAAACACTAGTAAATTAATGTAACACTTAATTTACAATACAGTTTCATTTGTTAAAATTAATTAACATGAACTAACAATGAACAATACAGCGCATGCCTTTCAGAATCCATCCCAGCATTCTGAAACATTGGCTCTGATTTCAAAGTTTTCATAACATCAAATATTTAATTCACTGGTTTACAAAGTCTTATTTCATCACTGCCCCCTGTGCACCTTATATGTGTGTATTTGCATGGGAGCGTGAAAGAGCCTGGGGAAACGTAGTTTAAAATCCATTGGGGATTGTGTCATAACCATAAATCACTCCTTTGCTAATTGGTAAGAAAACAACAGTCCAGCAGTATATAATGTTTTATGTGCCTCTTATGTTTTTTACTACGGTACTAACGAGGGGCTATGTCACAGAGTGGACAGGGAATTAGCCTGAAAGATGGCTGCTGTCCATAAGCCTCGGTGTTCTTCAGCTTCTGTTGCTTAAGATGCCCCTGATTTGCATGTGGCAATTAGTATGCTAATTGGCCTAATTAGCCCATGGGACCACACAAGCACTGTGGCATTAAAAGCTTCAGTATCATTATGACTCAACAATTCCCACGAGTTAGCGCAATCAAAAGGCCATCACACCCTCCAGAGCATATCTGTGGTTTTTTTTCTTCCTTAAACGTGTTTTGTGTTGATTACACTTAATCTGAAATGTATTTGGAAGTCTGAAGTTATGTTATGCTTTGTTACCGTAGGCATTCGGGCAGACATTCAGGAGAATTTAGCCTCATTTGCAGATGCTAAGAGGGCATTCGATAGCTGCGTCCTGAGCAAATGAGATGAGAGATTGAACTTTTAGCTCAAAGTGCCCTTACTGCTAATCTGTTTCATGAACGGAGACCTGTGGATCTATATCAGCTCAGCTGGCAGTGGCCTTTGTTCCTCTGTACCAGCAGACACAGAGTATTGGCTCGTGGGATTGCTGGGGTATTGATGGGGGAAGGATGAGATGAGCACACACACGTTCACACCCAGAGAATGACTTTGGCAGGCTGGGCAGATGAGGAGCATTGGCTATTGTATTTGCTCAGGGCTGTGTGAAAGCTCTGTATGTTTGGTTATCCTTGGCTAGGTGAACAAGGCAGAGACGCTGTCTGGCCATGACCTGAAGTAATGTCACCCGTTGACTACTATTTAGAAGATTCATAACATGGGACATAGGGGAATACATTACTTTAGATTAAAAGTACATTATAATGGCACTTAAAAAAATGGTACAAAAATTCAACAAAAAAAAAAAAATTCAGCAAAAGTAGTTTGCTGAACTAAATACTATAAGCTGTACTATTCTATACATTTTAAATGAGGTTTTCACATTATATGAGGTTGTTTACAAATTACAATAAACATTGAACATCAAAATTAAATATACAAAATAAATAAAATAATAAAAATGATTCATAATTTATTTTGCTAATTTTTATTGTCTATAAATATATATATATTATATTTGTTTCAACATTTGTCTATTACTTGACCCTGATGAATGTAGTCAACACAATACTTGTAAGATCTGAGAAAATGGAATATTTTTTACATCATGCTATATCTTCCCATAATGCTGTAGAAAAATGTAAAATAATATAATTTCCCGGATGTAACAGTTTTAAGTATTGTTCAAAAAAATTATAGGAGAAAAATGATGTGGTAACAAGCAAAATATGTAACAGCTAAATATTATCCTTCTGATATTTATGATTTTTTTTTTTTAATTGTCAAAAAGTGCTTAAAATAATTAAATAATTTTATGTTAAATAATAGCTTATAAAAACTAATCTAATGACATTTAATAAAATCGTATATATTATATAACAAGATATGATGTCTAGATAATATTTTTTTAAATAAAGTTATCAGAGACAAACATGTACCGTAATCGTGAAAAATGCCTAATTTTGTTTTCTCACCTTTGCTACATCAGTGACTTGTCAGTCTCTTGCATCTCAGACCTCATGGTTTTACTGCCTCCAAGACAACACAGTGTGGCAGAAATCCACTCAGCACTGCTACCCTCCACTCGTTAGCTGTCTAATTAGCCTTTAGCTACTTAATGAGATGAACAATGCAGCATTAGTGGAGCAACAAGCTCAGGGCATGTTAGTGGGATGGGGTTAAGGATGTTGTGCTGAATTGGTTGCCTGGTGGCCGTTTTCCCATTGGTTGCTTGAATTATGCCTTGTTCTGTGGCCTTTCTCAGAGTGAAATTTTATAGGGTGATGGTTTGTTGCTTTTGTTTGGGTTAAAATGGGCAGAGAAAGATTTGAACGGGCTCTTTAGACAAGCCACAGACACACAAATGCTCTATCAGTATTCTGTATCAGTAAGGTCAAATTTTTGCTATGAAAAGTTTAATTAAATTTTTTCTCACATATCCTGACTTTTAACTTTTTTCAGAATAAAGTGTATTGCACTGCAGCTTTTTTTTGTCATGTAAAGCAGCCAACCACATTTCTTTTCGGTTTTAATATGTTTAGTTCTGCTCATGATGCAATTTGATGCAACTAACCCAGAAGTTGTATATTGATTCTGATTCTGATT
The DNA here is from genome assembly GCA_030578255.1 of Tiaroga cobitis. NCBI lineage: Eukaryota > Metazoa > Chordata > Actinopteri > Cypriniformes > Leuciscidae > Tiaroga > Tiaroga cobitis. The sequence goes on along the minus strand of CM060598.1, from coordinate 41,228,522 downwards.
GGAGCTCGGTGAAGAAAAGACTGGAAGAGGAATATATGGTTTTGTTGCATGTTGCTGCAACCGCAACAATGCATGTAATATATATAATTGCATTTGTCAGTCAGTGTGCTTCTAGGATTAAAAACCTGCCAAAGCCATGCTGACAAATAATGTCTTACGTAAACTGTCTGTTTGAGTTAAGAACCGAATTCCCAAGCATACATGGTCGAATGCCGTCCAAAACACAGATGCTATTTCAGCCCATAATGGGCTTCTAGACGTTCAAGATGAAGTCATGTTTTTCTGTGCTGCAGGAGCTCGTCTGTGTTAAACTCTCTTCAGACTGGGTGGCCCAGTCCTCCCACAGCTTCCACAGCAGGTGGAAACCAAGAATCGCTATTAAACGTAGGTCAGAGGACTGTCATTAATAACAAAGTGTTTGTGTTTTTTCCTTCGTCATGAAAAAAGGCACATAGTACAGATTTAGCTAATGTCAGGTTCTGGGAATTTCAGCAGATGAAATTGTGCTAACAATAAAGGCTGCTTTGCTTCTTTCACATGTTTTCATTCAGCTATGGCCATCTTTTTTTGTGCGTTTTTGCACCTTTGAAGGTCACTGCAAGTTTGCACATTTTGGCGAACTGGGCATACAACGATCCCTTTTATGAAGTACTATTTGCATCTATGTTTATATGATTTTGGGTAACACATCCTCGCAATTCCTTTTAAAATCTTAGGTAATTTATGTATCTTACCTTGGATTTTTCACACCCAAGGACTATCAGTGCCCTGTATTACATATTTCAGTGTCTTTAAACCAAAATGAAATGGGCCAAATTTTCTTTCTTTCACCTAATTATTTCGGAATCATTTTGTCAGCTATTTCCTTTGTGGTGGGCAACCTTACGACCATCTTGTCCAATGTTTGAGTTTTTCTCTCTCTGTGTTTGGCACTGGTAGAGACTCCAGTGAGGCAGTTGTGTGCTTAGGCTGACTGTGTCTCGCTGGCTGGCTCTGAACAAGCATAGGCCTGTTCTACCCCGGTGGCCAATAAAATAAGAAAATCAACCACTCTGCCACCATCCACTAACCAGCCAGATAAATACACTTGTCTCTGTGTGAATGTGTGTCAGCATGGCTGTGTTGATCCAAAGATTTCATCCAATTGTTCAAATAGTGATACAGGAAATCATTAAAGGGATAGGTCCCCCAAAAGAAAAAAATAATTCATCATTTACTCACCCTTTTTATTTTGTTTCCCTTTAACCCCCCCCCCCCCCCCCCCACCCCCCCCACCCCACCTTGACATGACTTTGGATATATGTAACAGACGTAGGCCAATATGAGCTGTGTGTGTAAAACCTCACAGTCCTTGACTAGCGACTAACTTTAGGTCTTTCGCGTTTTTGTTAGCGTGCACGCCGGAGACCCCGGTTCGAATACCGCTCAGAGTAGTTTGTGTAGGACTGGTTACATTTGGTGCCGTGACCCGGATGGGAGTGAGGTTTAGGGGGGTGAGTGTAACAGACGTTGTCCAGTAAGAGCTGTGCGTGTAAACCTCACTCCCCTGGCCTCAAGAGGGGCGCTAGCAACTGACGCTAGTGGCCGCAGTCTTTAGCGTCCTTGTTAGCGCACCCACCTCCCACGCCGGAGACCCTGGTCCGAATCCTACTCGGAGTGGGTCAATTAGGACTGGTTACATATAGCACTTATATATTTTTGTTTATTATGTTTTTTTGGAGCTTGACAGCCCTTGGTCATCATCCACTGTCATTGCATAGAAAAAAAGCAGCGTGAACATTAATCAAAACATCTCTATTTGTTTTATACAGAAGAAAGTAAGCCATATGGGACATGAGGGTTAGTAAATTATGATTTTCATTTTTAAGTCCCTTTAATCAATTCCTAAGTCCACTAATGGTGTTCCACCGTGCAGATAACTTGCAGGTGCGCTTTATCAGGGTGATAAATTTTGCTCTTTCATCCTTGGGTTATTATTAATTTTCAGAGTGCTTGCGGCTTTTGTGAAAGCCCTGTTACCCTCTTTGAGGATCCTCTGATCACATCCTCCAAAAGCTGTCACAAAATCTGTATTTTTCCAAAACAAGATCATCTTCAAAGCATCACAGGCTTTCTTGTAAGGGTAGCTGTATTTGACACAGCGAATGCAAGGCTATCTGATCTTATCAGCATGTATGTGAGAGTATGTTGTGTTAGATTCAAATGGATTATTATGGTCTATCTGCCTCATTAGTTTGAGCTGCTCACACCTGCTCTATAAGAATGTATTGAATGTGGGTGAGAATTATATTGAGGTAGAATAATGACAATCATATGGTTATTCTGTATTTTTAATAAGAAGAACATACAGTATAGCACCGTAAATGTGCAGTTGGTGGGCAAACCATAAACAGCAACATACAAAAATGTAAAAAAAATAATAATACCTTTGTGTATTGGTACATGGGTCTGTGTATATTTAAGAATGTTTGTTTGCATTTCTAATTGTTTGCGCGTGTGTTTTACAGTGAGGCTTAGTGCAGATCAGCCCCTCAAGCTCAAGGTTTATGAGGTGTTAGCTGTCACTTCATTGACTCCCGTCTGGCCCATTATGCTCTGTGCAGACAGAGCTGTCTCAGGTGGAGAGTTGGGGTTTAGCCCCACACACACGCTTACACAAATGAATACACACATAGACATAGTCAGAAGCATTCAGATTGAGTTACGCTTAGATTTTTGAATGGGTTTTTTATGCAACCTACAATTTAATATATATATATATATATATATACACACACACAAACACCCCCCCCCCCCCCCCCCCCACACACACACACACAGTTGTGTATCTAATCTATATAGTGTGTATATATATATATATATATAGAGAGAGAGAGAGAGAGAGAGAGAGAGAGAGAGAGAGAGAGAGAGAGAGAGAGAGAGAGAGAGAGTTTTTGTGTTTATTGACCTAGGTTATTGTTGATTTATAAGTATATTATTGTTTATTGTTCATTCATGTTTGATCATACATTAATGATAATTTATGCCACTTGACATGTACATTGTTTTTATTAGTATACATACAAATCATACATTAATGGATGAAGAAAGTTAATTTCTATAAACTAATAAAAATTTTTTACATACTAATACATACTTATTCTATATACTGGTTTACTAATACATTTTTACATGCCAAGGGGAATAAATTAACATTAAAGGGTTAGTTCACCCAAAAATGAAAATTAAGTCATTAATTACTCACCCCCATGCTGTACCAACCCCATAAGACCTTCGTTCGTCTTCGGAACACAAATGAAGATATTTTTGATTAAATGTGACAGCTGGATCACTTCTCCATAGGCTCCCTAAGGGAATGAAACCTGACGTCTCAGAAAGTCAATGAAGAAAATGTTTAAATATTCCATGTCACAACAGTGGCACTGGCTCAACTATAAGTTTATCAAGCGACGAGAATACTTTTTGTGCGGAAATAAAACAAAAATAACGACTTTATTCGACTATTCCTTTTCTTCCTTGTAGGCCTGAAACGAGACTTCAAGAGATTTCCACGACGCATGCGCGAGAATTGCGATCTCCTTCAACTACTTCAGTTAAGTTCTCGCGCGTGCGTCGTGGAAATCTCTTGAAGTCTCGTTTCAGGCCTACTAGGAAGAAAAGGAATAGCCGAATAAAGTCGTTATTTTTGTTTGTTTTATTCTCGTCGCTTGATAAACTTATAGTTGAGCCACTGTTGTGACATGGAATATTTAAACATTTTCTTCATTGACTTTCTGGGCCGTCAGGATTCATTCCCTTAGGGAGCCTATGGAGAAGTGATCCAGCTGTCACATTTAATCAAAAATATCTTCATTTGTGTTTGGAAGACGAACGAAGGTCTTACGGGGTTGGTACAGCATGGGGGTGAGTAATTAATGACTTAATTTTCATTTTTGGGTGAACTAACCCTTTAATGTATGATCAAACATGAATTGACATTAAACTACATCAATAAATGCTTGTTAGTTCATGATACCTAATGCCTATAATGTTAACAAATTGAACCATATTGCAAAGTGTTACTTTGATAATTAGTTTGCACAATTATTGTAAATCGCTGTGGCAAAAAATAAGAACACATAAGGCATATGCACTCAGTCATTCATTTCCACATTAGTACACACACACACACACACACACACACACAGGTGTACAGTAGTTACTTCAGTTACTCTGTCTGTGTGGACCTCAAACAGGACTGTCTCTCATCCTCTGGTTTGCAGGTGTGCATCTTTATTTGGCCAGTTTCTCAGACTTGGTTTATTTGAAGTGTCTGCCTTCACAGCCCTGTAACTCCTGCTGATGAGTTCTTGAGGAGACCATATAAAGGCAGCACACCCATCAAATAATGGGAGTTTATCTCAGAAGGGAGTGATAGTCTATGACCCTCTCACCATAGTTTGAGTCATGACACATGGATGGATGATGGTTAACGAGTGTCATTAGAATATCATGCTGACTGCATCATATTGTTGCGCTGTGTATTGCGTAATTGTTCCTCCATAGGCTTGACCTTACACAAGGCCGTTCATTTCCCCCCTGTGTTATTTTCTTGTTGTCTTTCTCTCGCTTTCATTTACACACACACTCTCTCACATAGCGGTCTCTTTGCTCATCACTACTATTGATCTGACTGTCTCTGTTATTTAAGATTCCCTGAATGCTCATTTATTAAGCCTGTTGAGGAGATCTAGAGATTAGTTCCCACCCTCAATATCAATTACTATCAAAATAACCTTTTGAATAGACACGCTGTAGCCTAGTTGTCTGCTACTAAAAATCTACAGCACTTTTTTTTTTTATTAGCAGCTGTACATATATATCATGTGTTTGATTATAAGTTAAAAACCTCCCTTGGGAACACTTTATAATAAGTATACAGTAATAAAGTATTTACAAATACAGTAATAGACTATGAGACTAATAGGTGAGTTCTTTATTCATTGTCACTGTAATAAACAAATTATTATTGTTTAATTAGCTCATATAAAAAGAGTTAGATAATACTTTAACATCTTATTAACCAAAAATAGTTCTCACTTTAGAATAGGTCACGGAATATCGGAAAATGTCATTAAGTTAGTGCTTTAAGCCAACATTTATTGGACATTAATTGCATTCATATTCAGTGTTCCTTAAAATGTTTGCAAATGTGTGTGTGTGTGTCCGTGTGCTTAATGTATTTGTAAACATTTTACATATTGTTAACAAAGCATTATCTATGGAAGCAAATAAGAGACATAACTATTTGAAATTTAACAGCCACTGAATACTTAGTTTTGAAATATTTTATTTTGAAAAACATTTATCTAAATTGATTAGCTCTGAATTCACCCCTTTGAAATTATTTTACTTTGGAAACCATGTATCTGAATTTATTTGTTTCGAATGTATCTCTGAAATTTAAATAGGCCTACGAAAATTCTTGATTTACATTTTAAAAACCTGAATTTCGATTAATATTTTTCAATGCTCACAAATTCAGACAAAAAAAAAAAAAAAAAAATCCACTTACAGAATTTAAGATCAAATAGATTCAGGTTGATCAAATTCGACTGCTCAAATTCAGATCTCAAATTCGACTGCTCAAATTCAGATCGAAAAAATTCAAGTTAAATTCACATGGTAACATCCGGGCTACCCAGGATAGGCCACGCCCACACCGGGGGGAAAACAGGGGGAAAACTATCCAACCGTCTTCATTGACTTTGCATTGCAAGAGGCAATGAGGGTAAGTTGCCTCCTTGTCATTTATGACTTATAACAAAAAACAAAACAATGTCTAAAAGCTGTTGTGAGACAAGGTGTACATCAAACAAGCTAAATAACCCAGAAATTATTTTTTATAAGCTGTCGAACCCAAAACCGGTTCAGGACATAAAAGTGGATCAATTGAGAGAGCGCAACTATTTCTCGAACTGAGAACTACGCCCACTGGACCGCGACATGATATTGTAAAAAAAACACACACACAACAAACATTCATAATTTTAACCATGTCGATTTCACCATGCACCCTATGTGAACCTGATGCTTCACGTCTTATTGCCTCAGTAGCCTAATAGGCTACTTTTGTCTCCTTAAAGGCTGGCTTTTCCGGTTCGGAAGCTTATAAAAATGTATTTCTGTTTTGTTTGTTTTTTTTGTTTGTTTTTTAGCTTGTTTGCTGTACACCTTGTCACACAGCAGCTTTTAGACATTTTTCTGTCTTTTGTTATATGTTATAAGGAGGCAGCCTCTCGCAATGCAAAGTTAAAGGGTTAGTTCACCCAAAAATGATAATGAAGTCATTAATTACTCACCCCCATGCTGTACCAACCCCGTAAGACCTTCGTTCGTCTTCGGAACACAAATGAAGATATTTTTGATTAAATGTGACAGCTGGATCACTCCTCCATAGGCTGCCTAAGGGAATGAATCCTGACGGCCCAGAAAGTCAATGAAGAAAATGTTTAAATATTCCATGTCACAACAGTGGCTCAACTATAAGTTTATCAAGCGACGAGAATACTTTTTGTGCGAAAGAACAAACAAAAATAACGACTTTATTCGACTATTCCTTTTCTTCCTTGTAGGCCTGAAACGAGACTTCAAGAGATTTTCACGAGAATTGCGATCTCCTTCAACTACTTCAGTTAAGTTCTCGCGCGTGCGCGTCGTGAAAATCTCTGTATCTTACGGATCGCATGCTAATACTTGCTTTGCTTTACAAACCAGACACATTGTATTGATTTTCTGGAGATGAGCTGTAGAGTGGTTACAGAGATTTGTTAAAGGGTTGCTCAAAAGGATATTGGATGTATGTTGGTCACACGAACAAGTCTGGCTGTGAGTTATTTTAAGATTACATAACATACTGGGCATAATATGAGGACAGAAAATACAGTAATTTGTGTTTTCAACCCCTTATCTTAAAGTTGGCATGGAATCTATTTTCTAAATGCATTTGATTGATCTTATTGTAATGTTTATTTTTTTATTTCTTTTGACCTAATAAATTGGAATCAAAGTAGAAACTAGACTTCTCTTGTAAGGTATGCTGGACTTCTCCAATCATTTAGTTTGCTTAAACCCCGCCCCTTTCTTACAACATGCTTACATTAAGCCAATCTGCCTCCATCCAATCAACAATCGATAGATAGAACCAAGTCCCCAGCCTATATTTTTTTCTTTTACAAAATATTGTTTCCCTTGAATGTACGTCACAATATCCCAGCTAACTAGAATATGTTCTAAGAATGTTTTGCTAACGTTCCCATTAAGTTATGAAAATGTTATTTCTGAATGATTGTTGAAAGTAGAAAATTTCAAATGTTTTTTTTCTTGGTTATGCAATTGTTAATGGAACATTCCATTTTGCAAACATTATGGGCTTGTTACTTTTGAATGAAATAAAGTGGTAACATTTAAAAATATTAGATGATTGTCCAACCAAAAGGAAAAAAACATTCCATGAACGTTGTATATAGATAACTTCTCTGTGCTAACGTTTTGAGAACATTATTAAAGACAGATACCTTTGAGCAAGTGTTCTGTTAACGTAACTGGAAGAAATGTTTGTCCATAATTTCGAGTGAAACTTGCTAGAACATTAGTTCTGAGAACGTTCCCGGTTAGCTGGGATGGAAGAAAATATCTTATCTCATATCTTATCTCATGTTGGGCACGATAAATGTAATATTTCAGGATTTAAATGTGTAAATTCAAAGAGATTTAAAGGGATACTCCACTTTTTTTGGAAATAGGCTCATTTTACAACTCCCCCAGAGTTAAACTGTTGAGTTTTACCGTTTTTGAATCCATTCAGCCGATCTCCGGTTCTGGCGGTACCACTTTTAGCTTAGCTTAGCATACATCATTGAAGTGGACAAGGCCATTAGCATTTCTCAAAAAAAAAAATGACCAAAGAGTTTCGATATTTTTCCTTTTTAAAACTTGACTCTTCTGTAATTACATCGTGCACTAAGACCGACGGAAAATGTAAAGTTGCGATTTTCTAGGCTGATATGGCTAGGAACTATACTCTCCTTCCTGCGTAATAATCAATAAACTTTACTGCCGTACCATGAGTGCAGCAGGCGTAATGATATGACGCAGCGCCTGAAAATAGGCTACCTTCCGTCAACATAACCAGCGTTACCGAGCTCAAGTTTTAAATAGGAAAAATATCGAAACTCTTTGGTCAGTTTTTTTTTTTTTTGAGAAATGCTAATGGTCTTGTCCTCTTCAATGATGTATGCTAAGCTATGCTAAAAGTGGTACCGCCAGAACCGGAGATCGGCTGAATGGATTCAAAAACGAAAAAACTCAACAGTGTAACTCTGGGGGAGTTGTAAAATGAGCCTATTTCCAAAAAAAGATGAGTATCCCTTTAAGAAGAGATTCACTTGAGTCTGAGCTCAGGGAATCAGTTGTATTTGTTGTCACTCACCTGTCTTCCTGTAGAGCTGAACCTGGTCTTAAATGTTTCTCCTGGGCTGGACTCTTTGACACAGCACACAGTTAAAGGCAGCAATCAGCTCTCTGGAGTGATGAGTGCCACAGCTTTATCGGCCAGCTGTATAGATGTCTATGCCTCATCTTTATGGGGACATTTATGATGGAGGGATTTCCGAGACACTGATCACTCTCCTCTGTATCTCGGTCTATAACCTACAGTTTCATGTTTTTTTTTTTTGTGTGTGCTTTGTTGTTTGTTTACTAAAATAATATGTATTATTAGTATTATCCTGGAGAATATATATCTAAATCAAATATTTCCAAGTTATGTGTACTATTAACTAGCTGCTTTCAGTATGTTTGTTGTTGTTGCATAGTCATGTTAGTTTTACTTGTACCATTATGTTTGTTTGGCAGGAATTGTTTCAGGGGGTTTTGATATATTCGAATATTCATTAAATATTCATTAACGAGACACTGATTGGCCAGTAAAGTATGCGGGGAGGGAACAGAATAGAATGAGCTCATTGACTTGACAGTAAGGATGTTAATGGAAGCCATTTTCGCTTGAATCTAATAGGTTGCTTTATAATATCGAACATGCAAGTGTGCACATCTCTCTCACAACTGCGACCGAGCTCTGTAGGATTTATCGTGGTAATATTTCCACTATACCTTTCATTTCAGACATTGATCACCCTCAATAACAGCAAACTTTTTTCCACATGTACCTGGTCTAGTGCCAGAGTGATTAAGCTGTTTCTAAGCCGATTAACGAAAGAAGGCCTGAATCAAGAAAATACCTTTGAAAATGAAGGAAATGACTTTCCACAGCAGATGTGTTGCTACATTGCCTATTATGTTGCCTATTAAATAGCCTTTTTCAATGGCCCATTATTTTCCTCAATAAAAACACTCACTGGAGCTCGCATACTCCCCTGCACTTCTGAAAGCATATTGAAGGGACGATGAAATCCCCCGTATAAAGTGAAACATTTGATGTCTTAAACACGAACCAGACGGGTTCAGGCTACTTGACGGGGCTTCGTGGCAGGTGTGGAGTGGGCCAATTCTGTTTTATAACTGCCACTCTCCTCAGAAAGTCTGCCAGGGAACAAGCCCCCTGCCAGTCGCCTGCCTCTCGCATGCCCTCGGATTAATGAAAGGTCGCACCCATTATGGAGTTATTGAAAGGCAAAATCATGGCAGAAACCATTAAGGGACCTCCTTTTACGTGACTTCATATACTCTATTCTATTTTATTAGAATATAAATTATATTCTATTCCTTTCATATTTAAAACATTCTACATGGATTACTGAACGTTAGAAACTGATACTGTATGTGGTCTCAAACCTGGTTGGCTGTCTGAATTTTAAATGATGACATTTTGAAAAAGCCATTGCAACCAATACATTTCACGTCAATCAATTACAGATAGAGCCTCGTTCATCTGGCCTCCAGTAATATGACTGTTTACCCCTTCGCATGCAGCTCTGTGAAATGCAAGCCTCTAGTATTGTCTTTTTCGGGCTTCTGACATATTGTCGTAATGTGACAGAAAGCCAGGATGAAATGTGGCATTTTGGAAAGGTCAGTTCATGGCCGTCTCAGAATTCGTCTCCCATCATGATGATGACAGTTGTCATATGGATGTTGGCATGTGCAGTCATCCTATAACTTGGGGGAAAAAACGCTATATCCATATCTTACTGTGGTCAGTAAGGTGTTTTTTTTTTTCTTTTAAGAAATGAATACTTTTATTTAGAAAGAATGCATTCAATTGATCAAATGTGACAGTAAAGATAAAATGACAGTAAAAAGACAAAATATTCTTATTTTAAATAAATGCTGTTCGTTTGAACTCACAAACCTGAAAAAAGTATCACGGTTTCCACAAAAATATTTGTCAAATATTGAAGGGTCATGTGACAGAACAGTGGAGTAATGGTTGCTAAACATTCTGCAGAAATATTATTACAGTTACTTTAAGTTGTAATACAAGTTTACAATATTACTGTGTTTTTGATCACATAAATGTAGCCTTGGTGAGCATAAGAGACTTCTTTCAAAAACATTCAAATCTTACCAACCTTTAACTTTCAAATGGTAGTGTAAATTAAATTAGTTAAGGTAAAAAAGTTGCAGAATTGTATTTCCCAAAAAGAACTGCTAATATATATAACTGTGCTCTATTAACATATAGGCTTTTATGATGCAACATAAAATAATACAATTACAGTAATTAAAACAGTAATTTCTTTTGTTTTTAGATTAAGCAGTTTATAGGTGTTTAGATTTTTTCTGTGTATATTAATTAAGGCAGTGTATCCATGTTAAGGTTTAACATTATCATTGGAATTTCTCTCAAATGCCCCCCATAAGAGACTCTCCAGCAGGAGGGGAAAAGACACGCTCATCCCAGAATCAAATCAAATTCCTTTTATCATCTTGTTATTTGCAGACGTTATCTGTGCAGGTAATGTGGTTATAAATTCAATTTGGGCCTTGAGATTTCATTGTTTACTGATGTTGGTTGCCTTTAGGCAGAGATGCAAGCAGTTAGTACTCGTCTGTGAATTTATTTGAGCTGTGCCGTAGATGAAATTTTAAAAAGAGATGGGACTCGCTGGGGGGCCGACTGACACTTTCTCAAGGGCATGGCTCCAAGCAGCGCTTACATGCAGATCCATGTTTTATTCAGATCTGTTTGCTTTCATTTGGCCACTTGTAAGCCTGTGATGGCTTTGCTATGAGACAGGTACTGCTACTTGATGTCTCTGCTGTCAGTTGACTGTATTGATGAGCGTTATTTAGATTACACATCTGCCTGGACTAGGATGATTTTTATTATTGAAATAATTCTCTTTATTGCTCATTGTAGGTTAATAATGACAAAGCATCTGTCTCTCCAGGTAAAGTGAAGGGCCTGTATGACACTTCGACGCCCATGTGTCCGATCTGTCACGCTGTGCTGCGGCCAGGAGAGCTGCAGGAACACATGGAGCAGGAAATGGAGCGTCTGATGCAGCTGCACAATAGGTACACACTCCACACCTGAAACAGTCTCTTAAATTGTCTTTTTATTTCCTGATTCACACTCATTATTTTTACCCATTTTTACCCATTTATTTTGAAGTGGTTCGTTGCCACAATACATTGAATGTATTGTTGCCATGAAACAACACTTATTTATTATAGTTTATTTTAATAATTCAAACCATATAGAAATTGATCTGATTTTATTTCAAAAAAGATTTTTAAATAGAGCAAGAAAATTAAATATAGCATCCCAGTGCTCTCACAATTTGTGTGGTTCTTAAATGTATTTTCTTGCCATAGCCCAAAATCCAATCCATATAAAAATGAAATCCATCCATCCATTCACTGGGATAGTGGAGCCTAATATAGAAATAAAGAATTTATTTTATAACTTACTTTACTTAAAGGGCACCTATTATGGCATTTAAAATGTTCCTAATTTTGTTCTGGGAGTCCCCAACAACAGTTTTACATGCATGCAATGACAAAAAAACACTTTTGTTGTCTTATAATATGCATTTATTTTTACCTGATTTGCTCACCGACTCCCAAATGATTCGTTCAACGACTCATTTTTCCAAACCCCTCTTTTGCGTGACGCTTATCAGCGGTGATTGGTCAGATGACCCAGTCAGTTATTGTTTGCGTTAGCCCAACGCATAAACATATTGAGCACTGGAGTACTACAATACGCTCTATTCTTTATGACAACTCCAATAACAACGACAAACATTTCACATATTTCAGATGTGAAATCTGAACCTAGAAGCTGCACCTAGAGACCTAGACCTAGAAGCTGTGCTGAGCGTAACTTACACAACACACACACATACTTATTGAGCATGCTACAAAACCCATAAAAGCAACAATTATTAATAATACTTACAGGTTGTGATTCGGAGGAGGAAGCTGGTCCAAAAAAACTTGGTACTGAACCTTCCTTCAGTATCAACCGGCTCGCGAATCCACACTTGAAAGCATTTATGTTTGTAAAGGAATCGTCATTAAAATGACGCGAACACAGCACAAGGTTCGGCTATACTTGTGTGGTATAGTTGTAAATATGAACTCTAGCCACTGATTCTTCACATGCTCGTCCCTGGGCAGTGAAAAAAAAGTTCGCTTTTGATTCGCAGTTCAGAACCATAGACTGTAAAAAAATATGGACGTAGATGAAATATGGCCACTCGATGAACTGCAGTTTATTTCACTTCCGTGTGGGTTTCAAGAGAGAGACGGGGAGGTTGCCGCTTGTTCAGAACACAGCGTCTCGTCGCCATGATTCCCTGGCGTCTACGAGCGCAATGAGTGGGCGTATCTTATTCAAATAACTTGTCAAGTTGACGTCATCTAGATAGAGAAAAAGCATCGTTCGTCTATCGATTCATATCAGCGACTCAGAGTCGACTCTTACTTTTGAGAGACAATAACTTTGTATACGGTGAACTTTCATATTTAAAACTTTGCAGGTTGTTTTCGTTCACTTAGATCTATGTTACACACTACATGAAAGGTAATTTTCAAAATTCCATAATAGGTGCCCTTTAAATATTTATTGTATTTATGTAAAAAAAAAAGTAACCCCCCCCCCATTCTCCACCTGCTCTTCTCATGAAAATGGGAAAAATGAAACCTGTCATGTTCCTCTAATGAACATGATACAATACATACAATGACTGAGACAATCAATAATCTATCAACCTCCCTCTTCTTCGCTCATGTCTTCTGTTTTTCCATCCGTCCAGCTCAATCAGAGATCATCAGCCGATCAGTCGAGGGTTGATTTGATTTTTTTGAACTGCCTCAGTCTCTTTGTATCGGCCGGGACATGTAGACAGTAAAGTGCCGCTGACAGTCAGCATGCTCTTCTGTCACTCTAACTCAAATCTCATCCAGGCTCATGAAAATGCATCGCCGCCCATAGTAAAGAAATCAAAACTGGAGACAAGAGCCGGAAAGATGGAGGAAGGGCAGATTTAAAGCAGATTAAGACAATGAACACACATACGCACGCACACAAACCCTGTAGCCTGTCCCTTCCAAAGGCACATTAAATGCTTCCAGGTCTTGATGGCATATTTATCTACAGCTCTGGGCATGTGCACCATGCCTCCACCCCTCTCCCTGTCTCCTCCATCATTGCAACATCACAAATTACAAGCTGTTACATTGTTCCTGACATTTCACAGCTAGTCAAGCTCAAGGCAGTCCTCGCGAAAATCATAGCAAGCTAATAATGCGTTTCTTCAACGTTTGCTATCAGCATCAGACGAGGCAGGGTGGCACATTAGCCACTCTGAACACATGAAAGATTTCTCCAATAAAGAAATTATAGCCATAATCTGCTTAGTGACAGAGCTGTGGACAGTAATTGTGTCAAATTGAACTTGGCCCCAGGGTGTGTTAGAGCTATCCTGCCGTGCAGCAGAACCCGAATGGAGACAGCTTTATAAATATATTATTTTTATTTGACTGCGAAGGAAATGTTGTATGCAACTTGATGCCTCATTTCTGAGCATGTTTGCGTATTCTGATTCACACTTTGTGTTTAAAACAATGCTGAGTTTTGTTGGTAATGGGATTGTGGTGATGAAATATGTGTTAATAACACTCTCTCCTGTTTACAGTCAGGGTCCCGCGCAAAAGGAGTGTCTTGCTGCCGGGCCGCCCAAGGTACATTCTCTCCAATGTACTTCACAACACTTGTTATATACAAATTATTTATCTCTACAGGCAATAATAACCACTCTACCTCTCTCAGTCTTTGTTTTCTATGCACATAAAGAGAGAGGGTTCCTCTTCTGCCTCCTCTCCACGTCCTGCTGATGAGGCTGTGCACTCCGACAGGTACCAGGTGAGCACAAAATGCACGTTATATACATGTCTAGCAGCATTAGCTTGCACTTCTCTTGAGGAGCATATTGAACTTTAATTAATTACAGGTCGAATCAAACTCATTTAAGAGTGGACTTTACCCATTCCAAGACTACATGTCAATCAAATGTTTGAGACAGCCCTCAGTGTAGTGCTGCCATCTGCTGGACTTTAATTGAATTTAAAATAATTTTTCTGTTCCGAAAAAAAAGGTACATTGTAATTTCATTCTGCTTTTTAAAGACTTTTAGAATTTTGAATATTTAATTTCATTGGGAAAAGTATTATTATGTAATAAAAGCAAACATGTATATTTAATTCTTAAATGTAATTCTAATTTTAATTCTAAAATTAATCTAAGTAAGAGTAACCTAAATATACTCTAATAGTGAGTAAAACATGAGCTGTAACAAAAACATACAAAAAACAAACAAATTAAATATTGTCCACATTATATTAAAAAAATAATAATTTAGGTTTAGTGCAATGACAACATGAAAGCCAATTATTATTTTTCAAACAATGTTGTACTATTTTTTACCATTTTTTTGCACAGTATAAATTGGTCTTCATATTTTAGGCTTGCAGAGGATCATCATATTTGGGAATCCTTAGCATCAAAAAGATTCAAAACACCTGACTTATATAATCATAATAGGGAATTGATATGAAATGTTGTTCATAACCTTTTTTTACTTCCTTTACATGACATTTGTGAAACTAAATATTCAATGAGAAAATTGATTGTATCATTCTTTTCAAAAAACTCTTTAGTGTAAATTTAGGTATTGAAATTATGGGTATTAAAGTGTCCCTTTTCTTCCTCTTTTTTAATTTCAGACATTTTTGCGAGTACGAGCAAACAGGCAAACAAGACTCAATGGTACGTTTCCAATGACTGTCAGTTTATCTCAATATTCTCTCTGGATTTCTCTCTTTTTTATTTTGCATTTCAGTCATTGCCTATACATGCAGGGTCATAGACATGCATTAAGAGCTTGGATCTGACCAAATTCATATTTCTCTATATGAATATTAAATAATTCAAAAAAAATCCCAAAAAGTTTATTCCATAAATAGATGTTTATAATGAAATCATCAATCTTTGAAACTCATTCTCATGATCACAAATCGTCCCCAGATAGCCCTGGTACACTTTCAGTCTTAAGGCCCTGACACACCAAGCCGACGGTCGGGCCTTTGTTGAGCGTCGACTGGCCGCACCATCCGCACTAGTCGGAGCCCGTCGGGGGCGTTTTGGCCGATTGAGCATGTTGAATCAGCGTCCGTCGGCATTGGTGCCGTCGGTGAGAGAGAACTCTGATTGCCTGTTCCGCTTAGCGAGCTGGTCTAAAATGCAAAAGAGAATAATAGCAAAAGTGATGAAAGTGAGCAAAGAAGTCAAGACGGCACAGACAGAAGACTGTTCTAAATAAATCTTACCTGAGCACTACACTGCGTGAATATTTTCATCATAACATGTACTGCCTGGAATGAAGAAAGTGATCAGTGTGATTGATTTTCAAAATGGTAAACAATCGCTGCTTTGTTTACAGTTTGTATGTCTGCAGTCCTACATTCAGTTTCCCTTTTTGAATGACGAATATGGACTATTGATGCCTGCTGATATAGACAGTTATTTCCTTACACGTAGGCACAGAAGGCATGCATTTAGTCTTTGTACTGTGGTCAAGCGCAGCTTTTTGACCGAGACCCAGCCGACGAGAGGCGACAACACAGTCAGCTTTCATCACCGCTTGTTCTTTTACGTTGGCTTGGTGTGTCACAGCCTTTAGCTCAAAAAGTTAAAGCACCACCCGACCTTTGACCTAGCACCCTCACAAGCAGAGCAGAATATTGACCTTTAACCTTTTGATATGTTAACAGTTAAGGAGCTCTGCTGGTGCAGGTGCTACGCCAAACAGAAAGCCAAATCTGTTCATGTTTGGACTGACTATGGATTCCCACATGTATCTTCTTGCCCACTGTCTGGTAAGATATTCTCCACACATGCCACACAACTGCCATATTTAAAGAGGCTTTATCTTCTAATCAGCACTGATTTAAAATAATCTTTCAAGGAGCAAATGATTGTAGAATCATGAAATGGTGAAGATTATATACTATTTAATGCAATATTACGCCCTTGGCACAGTAATACTCAGAGTATTAAGTCTTTGTACTGTGAAATATTGGCACTCTATCATGTTGAATTTTTGGTCATTTATCAGGACTGTTAATTTTTATGTTATTTCATTAACATCTAAAAAAGGTGCACTGGAAGATTGGTCAAAGCTAATTGATCAGATTCTCTCTCTAATTAATGATCCTCTCTTCGTTATGGTCAACTTCACTGTGATTGTAACAGGCTCAGCTCTGTTTCCACTGTCCTTTTTGACTATATCATGAGCCGAGGCTCCTAAAGATTAATGTCCCTTAACATCATTAGCAGCTCAGCAAAACAGAGATTTTAATGGAGTGGTGGATACCGTTCCACCATCCTGAATTTTACTTCCTGTGTGTGTGTTCGAGAGAAGGAGATTCAGAGAATTCTGGAAATCTTTTACGTCTTTATTTTATAATCAGATAAACAGATCAGTCCAATTCCCTTGCCATTTATTTATCTTTTGTAGGCCACAGAGGCCTTTCTGTCTTATCAGTTTATGTCAGCTTGAGATCGTATATATTTCCATCATAAAACTGCCAGTGGAGAAAAAAACAAATCAAAAGAATTGATTTATGCTTCATTTTTTCAGATAAGGTAATATGAAAAGTGCCATGCATCACTAACAAAATCAGCTTTTTTGCTATTGTGTTGTTTTTTTTTTGTTGTTCTTTTTCTTTTCTTTTTTTTTCATTTTCTTTTCTTTTTTTTTACAGCACGCATTGGGAAACTGAAAAGACGGAAAGCAGAGGAAGACCAGGTGTGATGGAAATGCATACATTTGTCATTGTGCATGTGTTCATAGGTCTCATTCAAAACAATGAACCTTCCCTCTCCTGTAGTCTGTAGTTCCTCTAGATCTGCTTTCGCTGACAGATCACAGGCTGTTTGTGATGTCTGTATTTGACTGACAGGCGGCAGAAGACATGCCGTCAGCTTTCCTGTTCTGTTAAGTCAGCCGTATGAAATATAGGACAGGTAGATGTGTCCAGAAGGATCAGACAATCTATATACCTGCATGTGAAATGTCTGTTTCTTTTTATTTTATTTCAGCTGTGACCTAATGCCAAGAGAGCATTTAGGGCAGGTAACAGATGAAAGCGGTGTCTTGAGGCTGGTGGAGACATTTTCACCAGACATGCTGATATGTGTGTGTTTTCAACAGAGAGATGGTGTTTGTGTTGTTGAAAATGGCTCCATGCTGTCAGCCGGGAGGGAGTTTGAATGGGCCGAACAGAGAAGAATACAGATGGTTTCTGTTCTCAGAGGCTTCAGAGGTACAAAACACACAAACGCTGCACAGCAATTGAACTACACACTAAATACTCAAATATCTCAAAAACGTAGTCAGTGGAGTCAAGTCAGTAATATTGCTGAATATTAAAGGGGTACTTCACTGCTGGCAAAATGAGCTTTCAATAAAACTTGGTTGCCTATACAGTACAAAGGTGAACATTTATTTTAAATCGGTGCTACCTGACTAGAGAAAACAGGAAAAAAGGCTGTTGTCTTCCCTTTTGCCAAATAGGTAGGAAAACTTCTACAACCATAATGCACTGGGCATGTTGCTGTCCAAGACCACTCCCACCCGTCTGCTATGAATATGCTTGACCAGGATATGCCTTGCTTTAGTAGGAAATACTTCTTAGCAAACGTTTAGTTATAATGGTCTTGACTTGTATTGTGCTAGAATTTAAAGAGTAAATGTTTAGAAGGTGTGAGTTACTTTCAGTTTCCAGTGGAGGAGCCAGCGTGTTGTAGGAAGCGCCTAAAGGCTACAAAGAATTGTAAATACGGAGAGAACGCTGCAACAGAAAATCTGAAAAACCTCAGTGTTTGTAGTCAACATTTCAAACTGGATGACCACAAACCGAACACAGTATTTTAGGCCAATCGGAGGGGAGAAACTGAAAAAAGTGCCGTTCCGTCAGTTCCAAAAATCTGCACATTTACACTTTAAGTGCTGTTCAGTCTTGAAATCAAATGATCAAGAAAGTCCATTTGTAGAGTTACTGCCTATAAACAGCGTACCAAATATAAAAGCAGCTCACTTGGTTTTGCAACAGAGCTTGTGTGTTTGTGTGTTTGTGTGTGTGTGTGTGTGTGTGTGTGTGTGTGTGTGTGTGTGAGAGTGATTAATTCACAACAGACACGTGAGGTAATGGGAGTGGTGTTATCCTCTTGAGAATGAGATTACTGTAAAAGAACTTAGCCAAGGGTCAGAGACAGAGGCGATCACAAAGAAATCAGAGGTTATACAGACCCTCACATAAACACTTTTGATTTTATTAACACTTTGCAGTTCATCAGTAGTGCACATTTGTATCTCAAACTATTTTTAAAGTACACACACACACTCCATTCCTTTGGTACTTGTTCTGTAATAAGGGTTTGTGTTTTCTGTCATTTAATGAACGCTTACAGTGTTTTAAATGTCTTAAGGTTTAGTGAGCAGCACATTGAAAGAGCACCAGGACAGCGATGTGGATCTGGACGTGGACGGTGATGATACTTTGGAGTATGGAAAAGCCCAGTATCCTTATTTATGCTGTAAGATTGGCACAACAAGGAAGTGCATTGATTATTTTTTTTTTATTTTTTGTGAAAGCATTTTTGATCATAAAAAATATTTCCTCAGCAAATGATCGCAGATACACAGAGGCGGATGTGATTCCCTGTTCAGGAAATGAACCCAGAGATGCAGAGGAGAGACAGGCGTTAAGAGGAGCTGTTTTAAAGTATGCACAGACACAAACAGCACACATTTTATTAGTGCTTCCAACTATTTTTTCAATACTTAGTTTCTTGTTTGTTTGTTTTTTGCTTTGAAAGTGGAGAGACAGCCAGCAGGTTATGTCCAGAACAAACCAAGTCTGCAAACTCAGGTGAGCCAAGAGTAGTTGATGTCACTCTAATTCAGATCTTTATTGTTTCTGTCCCAGGTGTAAATGCAGCTTAAATGTTGTTCGCTTCTTTTTGGGTGTACTACTACATTTTGGGCGGCAGGTGTATTAGCCTGCGGTCACTTTAAGACCTGATTTATGGACCCTTTATACTGTTACACATGCATTTTCTTTCTCAACTGTTTACGTTCACTTAAAACATAACTGACTGTGTTTACATAAATACTCACCAACACTGGCATTTTGTCATTATTTTGTGTGTATTTGACTGTTTAAGTGCAATAAGCAGCGAAAAAGTACTTAATTTAGTACTGAGAGGTGGCTTTATGTGCGCACACTTTGAGTGTGAGCACAAAATCTGCAGGAATGAGTACAATTATACGTGCAATCCCACGCTGAAATTCAAGACCAACACCAACAATATTCATCCGGAGAAAATTAAAGGGTTAGTTCACCCAAAAATGAAAATTCTGTCAGTAATTACTCACCCTCGTGTTGTTCCAACCCCGTTAGACTTTCGTTCATCTTCGGAACACGAATTAAGATATTTTTGATTAAATCTGAGAGCTGGATCACTCCTCCATAGGCTTCTTAAGGGATCTAAACTGGCCGGCCCAAAAGTTATGAAAGACATCGTTAAAATAGTCCCAGTGACTACAGTGGCTCAACCTTAAATTCATCAAGCGACGAGAATACTTTTTGTGCGCAAAAAACAAACAAAAATAACGACTTTATTCAACTATTTATTTCCTTCCCTGTGGGCCTTGAGATTTCACGTAGTGAAACTGCGCAAAGCTTCTAGGTTGTACGTCACACGCATCACACACATGACCAGCGTCGGCCAATAGAGAGCCTACGTGTAACGTGCAACACAGAAGCTTTGCAGTTTCACTACGTGAAATCGCGAGACCCACAGGGAAGGAAATGAATAGTTGAATAAAGTCGTTATATTTTTGTTTGTTTTTTGCGCACAAAAATTATTCTCGTCGCTTGACTGTAGTCACTGGGACTATTTTAACGACGTCTTTCATAACTTTTGGGCCGGCCAGTTTAGATCCCTTAAGAAGCCTATGGAGGAGTGATCCAGCTCTCAGATTTAATCAAAAATATCTTAATTTGTGTTCCGAAGATGAACGATTTTTGGGTGAACTAACCCTTTAAATGAGTGAGTGATGGGAGGCGGGTTTGTGTGTCAACTCGCTGTCCGAGAGAAGAGAGCAAGAAAGCCAGCTGGTATTGTGTATCTATTCTGCGGAAAATTTGTATTTTAGTATCAATATGTAATCGAAAAATCTAACACTACATTGCACTTAGTTTATTATTCCAGATGCCTATTTAAAAGACTACAATTGAAAAATTTATTTATGATATGTAAAATTCAAGCCACCAAAGTGGCTAATAGGAATTGCTGTTACACGACAATGCGGGTGTTACTGTCAAGCCCTGTTATATACCATGTATATATATATATATATATATATATATATATATATATATATATATATAATAGTGCCAATAAAAAGAAGCTGTATATAAATGAAATAAACAATGGTGTTCCTTGTCTGCAGAAGATCCAACTACAAGTAATGGAGACAACAATACAAGCACAACATCTCCAAGAACCTGCAAGAACAGCGAGTTAGAGGTGTAAGTGTACCTTAAAATCAGCATGAAGTGAAAATTCACTGTATCTATTTTTTAAATGCATATTATACATCTTATTGTGATGTATTCATCCATGCATATTTCATTTTTGTATTTTTTTTTACCTTGTAATGTAAATATAACCGCACCCTCCAGTTTAAACTAACGTCTTTTCTCTAATGACGTATGCCGGACTTCTCCAGTCATTTTGTCTGCTTAAATCCCGCCTGCAAGCTCACATTAATCTGCCTCCGCGTTTGAGTTCAATAGGCACATCTCAAAATCCAAACAACAACCACTGCATAGACTGCAAGTCTCCACCCTACTTTTTTTTCCAGCAATCCGTTTCACACAGATGTATGTCACACTCACAATATGAAGAAAAATCTGTGGCTACTTCAGTTTCATCACGACTTTAATGTACACTTTAAAATGCATTATTGTGGGTATACATCCTAAAATGATGCTCATTACAGAACACAATAGCAAAGGTATTAAAATCGATTAAAATCAAACCAATCCTAATTGATTGAACTGGTATACAAACACTGTTGGAGCTATGGCGTAGTGGTTTGTGCACATACGTAGGTTATTATGATTCAAGTGCATCCATCCACTCTCCTCCATCCTTCTCTCTCCCAGCCTCTCCAACATCCATGTAATTTTCTTGGAAGAGATCTCTGCTGGATCATGATACAGCACTTCTTAAATCCTGTTGGGAAAAGAGATTTGAACTTCTTTCTGTGTGCACTGGGACAGATTTTTATACATTACTAATCGTGCAACTGAGGTCAAGTTTACTCATGGAAGGAAGGGACACATGAGAAATTACACATGGTTGACCCATTCAATAAGAGTCACACAAATCAGTTCTTTCTCAGCGGGGTCACATAATGGCGAGTCCACTGAAGCGTGTTTGACGTTTCGGAGTGAATCATTAATCAGCTTGATTGATACATTTATCAGTTGAGGAGTGTCAGATTGCAGGGAAACTATGAAATACTTTTTAATGATTCTAAATGTATTATGTGGCTGTGATTTGTATATATATTTGCATGTTCACCCACAGGTTAAAGATGTTGCTGCATCATCACTATTAAAATAACAAGGCCTCTCTCTCTCTCTCACACACACACACTATTAAATGTATTATATTATATTACATTTTTTATAGGCCTCTTTGCATATTCCATTGTTCCTCATGAATGGCTAGCAACATTTAATCTTATTTGAAATAAATAAATAAATATCTATCTATCTAGATATATACATTATATATATATATATATAACTCTGTACTTCTGTGAGATTTCTGGTTTGCAGCATGTTTTTGTACCTGATCCGTCACCACTCTCCAATAGGTATTTAGCCTGAGGACGAGAGCAGTTATTTCATATTTCCACCAGACAGCTACAAGAGAAAAAACAGCATTCATTATGCTTATATTTGGCGGCTATTACATGAGGCATTTTTGATGGATCACTTAAACCCCCTGCTGTCATAGTTCAATTCCTGGGAGCTGATTAAATGGGGATGCGTTGGCCAGGATGTTCCTACCGGGGATTAGGGGGCTCTGAGCGAGTGTTATTTAATTGTGGGGAAGTGGAAACACTCGAGTGAGGAAGGGTTAGTGAGGCGGGAAGGAGGACCATTCCTGACAAATGACAGCGCGCCACGGGGCGCTTGCAGCCCGGCCCTGTGTGGACACGCTAATAAAGCAATTACACTGAGACAATGTTTGCACACTGCGTTTACATGTCTGTCCCTCACCTGCTGTGCCTCTACAAGGGGGCATCTTATGCTTTTTGTGCCCACACTAAAAGTTAATTAATTATACTGTACTTTTAATAGGTCTACAAGTTACCGTACAAATTTCTGTTGTTTTTTGTTTTTACTTTAGTCATTCTTTCTTTTCATTCTAACCATTCAAATTTGGCGCACATTTATTTACATTTAACATTTACATATGCAGTGTACGCTCTGCATATTTTACTGTCCGATGTGGCAATATAATCTAGAGAAGCGCACACTCATGTATTACTATGTTGAATTTGCTTCTTAATGCACCTCATTTAATGATGCAATCTGTCTTCTGATTACCGTTCATATGTAATTTAGAATTCATAACGTGGCCTTCAGCGACAAAGCCCTCGGCACGCTGTGACTCTCTAATCAATCTCTGATGGATTTGTTCTTTGTTTCGTTTAGCTTATCGGATGACCCCTCCCTCAGTACGCTGGAGGCCCTGAAAACACGGATCAGAGACCTAGAGAAGCAGTTCACACGGGGGGACAGATTCAAGTGTCTCATCTGCATGGTAAGTTTGAGCTTCCTGTTTACATATTTATTCAAAAAGGACTAAAAACATAGTAATAACTAATTGCTGATAAATGTTAATTATATGTATACTTTATATTAATTATTTATATTAATTATTTAAACACTACGGTTCATAAGTTGGCGGTTGTTAAACATTACTTTCAGGACCACTATCGTCAAATACGATTGACAATTAGCAGTTTGGATTGGCGGTATGGTTCTGTTCTGGGCGAGAACTCCCTGCGCATCCATGCAGCCTAGCATGGATAAGAGAAGGGAGAGCAGCAATAACCCCCCTTAGGGTAAACAGAACAGAACTAACATGAATGTATTGCAGATTATGTCCATATTTTAATGTACAACATAATTCGAGAATTTAGTCTGATTCAAGGGGAATCAGAATGCCAAATTCTGACTGGACGAGAGGAGAAGCTGGGGATGGAGGAGGGTAATTAGCTCCTGAGAAACACAATAGCTGTTGATAATACTGAAGGAGCTTATATATGTGATAGACGCCGTACTGTATCCCTATAGGTAGACGTGGATCAGCTGAGAGTCAGCTAATGCGAGCTTGACTAACGTGACCTGCCAGAACTGACGCTATACGCTTGATTTTTGGTATTTTATGCTCACCAAGGCAGCAATTATTTGACCAAAAATACAGTAAAAACTGTCATATTGGGAAATAGTATTACAATTAAAAATAACGGTTTCATTTTTTTATATTTTACATTTTTATTTATTCCTGTGACAGCCAAGCTGATTGTTTGCAGTCTTTGGTGTCACATGACCCTTCAAAAATCATTTTTTATTATCAATGTTGAAAGCATTATGCTGCTTAATATTTTTGTGGAAACAGAAACTTTTTTTCAGGATTTCAAGTATTTACTCTTTCTGACCCCAAACTCTTAAACAGTAGTGTTAGAGTGTGTTTGTGTGTATAAAGTATATATATATATATATATATATATATATATATATATATATATATTAAAAAGATATAGTGTTCAAAATTAAGACAGCTCTTTTATTACGCTAATTAAATGTATATAATAATATAACTTGAGATTAAGCTGATGTAGGTTACATTTGTCTTCTTTATGTACATTTATTGTGTAAATATATATTTTTCTCAAATTTTTTCAGGACTCCTACACTGTACCTCTGACCTCCATCCAGTGCTGGCATGTCCACTGTGAGGAATGCTGGCTTCGCACCCTGGTGAGATACACAACAGTATCATACTGTACTTACAAAAGATTTTCAGCACAACCACATGACTTGAACAAGTGAACCCTGTGTGTCAGTATCAGTTGTTTTTGATTGTTAAATTATCTTCATTGGTCCCTCTTTCTCGCAGGGAGCAAAGAAACTTTGTCCACAGTGCAACACTATCACCTCACCCGGGGACCTGAGACGAGTGTATTTATGAAGAGTTATAACTGTCCTGTCATCTGCCTGTTTGCACTCTACTCAAACGGATCACTTTTACTGACAAGAACCTTTCTGGGCCCATGCAAAACTTAAGAGTACGTCTTGCCCAAAAGAATCATTTAAAAAGTTCCTGTCGGAATGCAACCCGGTTAAGTAAGGACCACTGTGTTCATTTCTTGATGAAGTGTAAACCTCCACAAATATTGTGCTGTAACAATATTGTAAGGACAGTAAAACTGATCACAAAAAGTTGTTTTTATGTACAAAACCTTGTTTTATAAAATATTGTTAAGTTATTCTCATAGAGCAATCTGTCCTATAGTTTTGTGAATGTTTACACTGAAGAACTCTTTTCTAATTTGGATCTAGCAATGTTGATATATTCAAAATGGTAAACAGTTAACATTTGAATCATTCATAAACTGTGTTTTGTGTAGAATGTGCAAAAGAGCAATGAATCTTGTACATTTATTATCCATAATTATGTAACTGTAATTTAATAGTGAATGGGATCTTTTAAATATGGTTTAAGATAAATTATCATTTTTGCTGATATAAGTGATATAGTGTAATAGTTTATTTCATGCATTTAAAAAAACATAATTGTGTAAAATCTCAAAGACAAGACACTGAACATGATGCAAAATTACAAAGCCATGGATAAATAAAAATAATTTTTACTACAAGGTTCGGCAACAGATATTCTGAGTTAAGTTAGTTCCCTGTATATTTTCAAAAATCTCTCTCGTTCTTCAACTTTTATCTAAGACGCTGTGTAGATGTAATTGTCTACATTCTTGTAATGAACTACACTGATATTTGTATTGATATATATCGTACTGTATGTACAGCAGAGTTGTATCAAGGAGCTTCCCTGTGTTGAGTTGATTCCTAATGCAGTATATGGACGTTGAAGTTGATCTCTGCTTATCCTTCACTCCTCCCAAATGCCAAGCAGAATAAAGGTCTCCTGACACTGAGTCACTATAGGCTATGACATTAGGACTCAAGGAACTCAGATCAGAACTAACAGAAAAAGAGTTTCCTTTGTGGTATTTTAGCAATAGTTTTGTTACTAGACTCTCTAGTCAAGATACAACAGGTAACTCAAAGATTGTAAAGCACTTTTTTGATAGAACTGAAATAGAATGAAACGCAAAACCAGCTTTGTTTTACGATTATGTATTTTGTACAGACTCATCTGTTTTTCTTTGACAAAAAAAAAAAAAAAAACCCACAATAAACTAAAAGTTATTGTCTAACAAATGTCATTGCTGTGCCCTAAAATGGTTTTCAGACTGGATCACATGAGTCAGCACCATCACTAGACCTAATGACAGGATTTGGCAGATGCTTTTATTCAAAGCTATAGTACACACATTGCATTAATATGTATACATTTTAATCAGTTAATGCATATCAAAGCCATTGTGGCATTGCCTGCACTGTTAGAGACACTATAGCAGGTGAGTAACCTCAGCATTTCCTCTTGCCCGCCCTTCAGTCTATTTATCGCATCACAAGTATCTTACCACCTGGCCAGTTCGTTATAGGCATTCTTAAAGATGCCTTTAATGACTGCCCTCATAAAAGGATGTCTGTGGCCGATGTCCTGACATATCTCTAATTAGCAGTAGTATACGAACACTTGTCTGTGTGGATTTAGGTTAGCATTGGATTAGCCCAGCCATGTGTCTAATGCAAAGGAAGTTACTGCTGCAACACACTTATAGTGTGTTTGACCTCAAAACTCCCTAATGTGACAAAACATGAACAAAAAAAATCCTTAAGTTGTGGGATGTTTACAAACACTTCCGGCCCCAGCGACCCTAATGATTTTCGGACGTTTTCCAAGGGATATCTTAGCAGAAATAGACTACTAATGTGCAGCCATTAGGGAGGAGATTTATGGAGAAATATGCAACTTTATATGACTGTCAACTGTGTGGAAAGCCTTGATCTATTTCTTAAATAATATTTGTAGTTGTCTATGCATTGTATGTTTTATGGATAGTTTAATATCAATATTTATATAATATTAATAATAATTTAAAATTGCGTTTTGTGTTTTTTAGTTTGATAGATCAGAACTCTATGGTTGGTGAATTTTATTTTTAAAATTCCATATTGTCTTGAAAATATAAGCACACTAAATATTTATCAGGCTGTGTGTTAATATAGGCACATAGGATTTGACAAAAAGCTTTTGAACATTTTAACCATTATTGCTCAGGAAAAACAAGTGATGATTAATAAACTATTAAAGGCTTTTCAAAGTTTAGTATGATTAGTAAGTAACCCGCTATCATTGTCATAACAACAGACACACAAGACCTGCGATTTGATTGGCTGAGAGTCAACGGAGGAGGTGGTAATTGTAGCTGGCAGTAAGTAAGCTGTGGCAGTTAGTCAGTTAGAAACACTCACTTGCAGTCACTTCACCTTCTAACCTGCACAGACCAGGTAAGAACAGTTTTTCCTTCTTCTGGTGTTCAAAATTTAGAGGTCAAAATTGACGGTTTATTGTGATGTAAATGAAGGTATTAAAAATGTATGAAATATGTTTAATCTGAAAAGAAATACCAGACACACCCATGTAAGGGATTTTATTAATTTGTATTTTATTTGTTATTTGCTATTCTTTTATATAATTATTTGTTTTATTATTTAGTTTGCAAAAAAAAATAAAAGCATATTCATTTGTATTCATACAGTAGTCAAAATATGACATCAAGTCTCAAGGAGGTCCATAACAGGGATTTATGATAGAATAAACAGAGAGCAGTCAACATGAGAACCGCTAGGAGACGACTGTATGTTTATTTAGCGTTTTCCCAGATCAGATTGTGTGTCCAGTTGGTTTGTTTAGTCTCCTGCAGAGTCCCTAAAAAAAATTGACCGGACATGATTCAGACATTGTAGAAAACATTGAGACAGGCATCATGTCACTAGGCCTTTGCCATTTGGCTTATGCTGGGTAATCCTCTTCATTGGCCTAACCTGACTTCATTAAGAAGACATTTTCATGGTACTTGACATTAACATGTAAATCCTTTGCTATCATGTAAATCATGTAAATACTTTGCAAAATTGCATTAAAGACACATTATTTTTAAAATATAGGTTTTTATCTGTTTTGAGCTGCCCAGAACATCATCAAAAAATTTGACATTTTTTTAGAGTTACGTTAAAAACTTACATGCTTCCATTCTGTTTCATAAACTATGCAACACATTTTTTTTTTTTTATATATATAATAATTTTTCTTCGAAAATTGGGAAATTGCCTTGTTCTTTTTTACTTCATCTGTTCTGCTCTTCATTACAAGGCCCAGTCCACAGACCTTAAAACAGAATCACTAATCACCCCGGATCAGTGGATTAGTTCCTGAGCTTCTCTATTGGAGAGACGCAGCCGTGCAATAGGCTCAGTGTCTGTCCATGTCAGCTTCTCTAGCTTATAGCACTCTCTCTCTCTCTCTCTCTCTCTCTCTCCTCTCTCTCTCTCTCTCTCTCCTCTCCTCTCTCCTCTCTCTCTCTCTCTCTATCTCTCTCTCTCTCTCTCTCTCTCTCTCTCTCTCTCTCTATCTCTCTCTCTCTCTCTCTCTCTCTCTCTCTCTATCTCTCTCTCTCTCTCTCTCTCTCTCTCTCTCTCTCTCTCTCTCTCTCTCTCTCTCTCTCTCTCTCTCTCTCTACTGGGCACCAAGAAAAAAGCTTCCTGCTTGACCTAATCCATGTTCAATATGGAAGTTTTTTTTGTTTTGTTTTGGATGTGATTAAATAATGAATATTTTTATATACTTTTAAGTATAAATTACATAAAATACATCTTTTAATCTTTTATAGCATTAAATGTCAGATTGTAGCATGCTACACTATATCTCTAAATCATACATTTATTGAATTTTGATAATTTCATAGTCACATGTACAGCACAAAATCCTCATTGCAAGTGAACCCATATTTAATGTATCCGATTTTACATTTTCAAATGTAAACATTTACTAGTTTAGGTTTTTGGCGATGTCACGCAACCTGTCCATGTTGGTGTCTATCTAATTGGCTGCTTGGTATAGTGACAGATGGAATGCTGACGAAATACAGTAGAGTGTGCCAAGAAAATACTGTTTAGAGTCTGATTGGACGAATGGCTTTTGATGTCAAAGGATATGGGAAGCATTTCACCTCAGTTGTAAAAGTTGATATGCCTTTTTATTTTGCTGCCCCTGTTTGTGTAATATTGATAGCATTTAATTACGCTACCAGTCAAAAGTTTGGGGTCAGTAAGATTTTTTATTATTTATTAAGTTTGTTTAAATATAATGTATAATATTACAATGTTCTTCTGTTTCAAATAAATGCTGTTCTTTTGAAGTTTCTAATCATCAAAGAATCTTGAAATCACAAAAATATTAAGCTGTTTTCAACAAATGTTTCTTATTAACCAAATCAGCATATTAGAATGATTTCTGAAGGATCATGTGACACTGAAGACTGGAGTAATGATGCTGAAAATTCAGCTTTGCCATTACAGGAATAAATTACATATTGAAATATTTTATTTTGTAATAATATTTCACAATATTACTGTTTTTACTGTATATTTGATCAAATAAATGCAGCCTTGATGAGCATATTTCATATTTCTTGGAGAGACTTATTTACATTTTTTTTACATTTGCATTTGTTTTAAATTGTGTATAAAACATTTCAACGTTTTTCCATAACCCTAGAACAGACTTGCGACTCATTGAAATGATGTGTATTTATTGACAAGTCAGTGAAAGTTCAGCATATCATACAGTAAGTGGCTTAAAACCATCATGTCACAGATGCATGTTTTGATTGTCTCGCAGAGAAATGTCAGGACCCAGGCCTGTAGTTCTGAGCGGTCCATCAGGAGCTGGGAAAAGCACCCTGTTGAAGAGACTCATGAAGGAATATGAAGGGGTTTTTGGATTCAGTGTCTCTCGTATGTATCAGCATTACAGACAGATTATAGACATCAAAAGACAAGTAACCAGATGCCAAGAATTGTGAATGAATAGTTGAATAACTTAAACTCCCTTTTTTTTTTGCAGACACCACCAGAAATCCTCGGCCAGGAGAGGAAGATGGAAAAGGTAGGACAGGATTTCCACTTCACAACCATACTAAAGGCTTGCTTTATCAGTGATGAATTCACATTCATTTCGAAAGGTCCTCTACCCAAAACTTTCTTACTCACACTCCTTTGCTGCTTCTTACTCCCAAGTGAACTGTTTACATTCAATTCCAGACATATCGCCACATTTCACATGGGTTGAAATTCCACTTTTTATTCCCCAATGTGCCTTTGTTGTTTTCTCTAGGGCTGACTTGTCTCCCAATGCTTCTGGGGGCTACATTACTTCCTGTAGCAGACATCCTATCCTCTGTGACATCTGAAGGTGTAGATTTGTTTTGCATTATTGGTCGTAATTAGTTATCACTGATTATTCTAATATTTAATGTGATGAGAGATTAATGGGGGTTACTTTCATCTTTCTCAAATCTAAAACTTTGGAAGTCAATTATATTTTAGGCCAAAATGACAGCTATGATTGTTAACATCACATGAATGCCAGTGTGCACTTTGGAGTAAAAAGCCTTTGAAAATAGCCCCCTGTGTTCCCTAGTGGTTTTCCATGTATTGTGAACTATGACATCACTTCCCCACATACCCAGAGACAAATCATTAGCATCACAACCACAGAACTTTAAAATTATTTTTGGGACAGTCAAACAAGGCTAATTGGTAACCTGGGAAAAAATATATATACAAAGAAATAATCAATAATATGTATAGCCATTTTAAATCTGTTATAGGTCACTTGGGCAAACTCTGCTCATTTATTTTAATGCAGATAACTTCCCCAGCTATCAGGGAAAATTCTAAGAACTTTTTGGCTAATGTTCTGGCAGGTTTCTCTCAAGTTATGAACCAAAAGTGTTCCAGTAAGGTTAATAGAATATTCGTTCAAAGTTATTTGGTCTTTAATAATGTTAACACAAAAACATTATTTATTCATCGTTCATGGAAAAAAAAAAAAATTAAATAATAAGTAGTAAATGTTACTACTTGTTTCAGAATGTACAAAGAACATTCAAAAGGAACATTTACGTTTAATTAACGTTTTCATTACTTAATATGAACATTACCAAAGCGTTCTTAGTTGGCCCTACTTATTTTTGTTAGCTGGGTCAAAGGATAGACTGAAAAAAAAAAACAGATGAAAAATACCTTAATTTAAAATATATATTATTTGAGACTTTAAGGTGGAACGGAGCTATACGGCATCTAAGATTTTTATGCAACTAACCAACCATTGCTGTTTTTATTTTTTGTCATTCTTATTATGTTTTTCCACAGACAAATGTTGTTATGCTAATGGACATTGCGGTGCTGCCATGGATTATGTCAGTGTTTTGCCCTCCTGTAGCTGTGAATTATTTGTCTTGTGTTGTTGTTGTCTGCAGAATCATTGCCGTCCCGCTTTAGATCCCGTCTGATGTGCTGTAGTGGAGTTAAACCACCAGAATGGTACGAATCCAGCAAAATGCAGCACTAGAGCTTTCTCGTGGGCTTTACATGAAGGATTGTGTGTGTGTGATTTTAGAAGGGAATCCAACTATAATTGTATTTTAGAAGTTTTACAGTAACACTTCAGAATATTGGTCCGTCATTAATAAATAACTATGCAGGAATTAATACAGGACTAATGAGTAGCCTACTACTACATTAACACTTCAGCTTCTACTATTAACTAATATGGAAACAAGCTTAACTCATCATTAAGTAATATTGAAATTAGGAGATAGTTAGGTAACGCTTTAGATTACAGCCCGGAAAGTACTGTGTAATTAAGAGGAATTTACAGTGTATTTTTCTGTAATTATAGTGTACCTATAAAGTACTTGCATGTAAGTATAAGGGAACAATATGTAAAGTTTGGGGAATAAGGGGATAACAACCAGGAGAATTAAACAAATATTTATACTGTAAATATTATAGAACTAAGGCGTACTTATTCTACTATTATGATATAACAATCTTACATTTGGGAGCATTTTAGCGAGAACATACACTGCGTACCTTTTTGTAATAATTGTGTACCAATATATACTGTATCGGCTTTTTAAGAATTACAGGGTACATATCTATGCAAATACAATAAAAAAAAATAAAAGAAAAGAAAATTATAGCAAAAGTGCAGATGTTTAAGTTTGGGCTAACATGTTTCAAGACAAGAAAAGCTATGACTATTGCAATATTTTTAAATACTGGGAATGGAAATAAATCTTGTTTCATGTGGTTACAGGGTAAGTGGTGCTTGTATAATAAATAAAGGTTTCCGAGTCAGTGATATAAGATTGTGTGTATGCATTTTTATTGTACTTACCCTGTAACTACATGGAACAAGAGGGTAACAAGCACCACTACATGAAACAAGAGTATCTTTCCTCAATATTTAAGCAAAAGTTGCAATAGTTTTCGTTTTCAGTGCACTTTTGTTAAAAATATTACTTTATAAATGCATAGATATGTACCCTGTAATTTTTAAAAAGGCTATACAGTATGTACTGGTTCACCATTATTTCAAAAAGGTACACAGTGTCTGTTCTTGCTAAATTGCTCCCTAATGTAAGATTGTTATATCATAATAGTAGAATAAGTACCCCTTAGTTCTATTATACTTACAGTATAAATATTTGTTTAAATCTCCTAGTTGTTACCCCTTTATTCCCCAAACTTAAAATATTGTTCCCTTATAAGTACGTTATAGGTACACTATAATTACCGAAGGTTACGCTGTTAAATTGCTTTAATTACGCAGTACTTTCCGGGCTGTAATCCAAAGCGTTACCCATAGTTTCTTATTAGGTAATCAATAATTACTGAATGAGGTATAGCCTAAGTTAAAAAGATAAAGAATAAAGACCAATAATAAAGAATTACTGATTAATTACTAATCATAACATTAATGTTTCTGAGACATTAGCAGTTGTCTTCTTTTACTCTCAACATGGTCTTTGAAATAACGGGTAAAAATAGTTATCGTTGAGGCTAATCTCATTAAGTAATTATTGATTACCAAATAAGGAACTAAATTTGATATTAGGCTACTTACTGATGAGTTAAGCTTGTTTCTATATTAGTTAATAGTAGAAGCTGAAGTGTTAATGTAGTACTACTCATTAGTCCCGCAATACTTCCTCCATAGTTACTTATTAATGACTGACCATTATTCTAAAGTGTTACCAGTTTTGCTCCCACCATTTTGTAAGATATACAGAACGGAGCTTCTGAAATAAACATCTGTCGCCCCCTGCTGACCACAAGAGAATATTGTTGTTTAGCTGTGAAAAGACTTCAGAATTGTCCGTTTTACTTCATCCAAAAAGGACATTTCTGTTATCATTTAGTCACCCTCTGAAAGTTATTTCTTCCAAATATTTATTTGAATAGTTTGCTAGTACTTGATAATTTAGAATAGCCTATGTCAAATAAAACTTTCAGGTCATTTGATATACAACAGACTGACTGACAATGCTCTAAAGTGCATTTTATTATTAGTCATAATTTGGTTGGTTTTACAATTAATCTTCACTAATTTCTGCCCTCAACCCAGATTACCACTTTGTCACCAGAGAGAACATGCAAGAGGGAATCGACAAGGGCGAGTTCATTGAGAATGCAGAGTTTTCTGGGAATATGTATGGAACCAGGTAGACTACATTTTATCTCGAAAATTGTCATCTGACATCTGATCCTTGTGAAACAATTAAATGTAATTGCTCATCAAATGTATTGTCACTTGCAGCAAATCATCCATAGAGGACGTTCAGGCACAAAACCTCATCTGCATCTTGGATGTTGACATACAAGGCGTACAAAACATCAAGAAGACTGATCTAAACCCCATTTATATCTCCATTCAGCCACCTTCAATGGAGATCCTGGTGAGCTGATAAAAGATCTCAGTTTTATACAGCTTTTAAATGGTCATAAAATACAGGAAGATGGTTTTTAGAGTATATTTTTGTACAGGAAAAGCGTCTGAGGGACAGACAAACCGAGACAGAGGAAAGTCTACAGAAGCGTCTGGAGGCCGCGAGGATTGACATGGAGCTCAGTAGGCCTAAGTGACACTCTCAGTAAATCAGCTGTGTTTGAGAGAATACATTTATTCCCTTGTCATTTTCTCCTTTGCAGGTAAGGAACCTGGAGTTTTCGATATTGTAATCATTAATGATGACCTGGAAGGAGCCTATGAGAAGCTCAAAAGTGTTCTTGTTGAGGTAAAACTATTTCATCTCTGTAAAAAGATTGTGTTGACAATGACATGCATAATTTTTATTATTTAATAAATAAATAAACAATGAGATGTTGATTTTTTTTCCAACAGGAAATTCAGAAGGTGCAAGACGCCAAGAAATAGGAAAGGATAGACAGGATTTTTTACCTTTTTGCCCGTCAACACAGGACATGAAGCCTTTTTTTCCAGCCTTGTACAGTGTATATAGCCTAGAACAAGTGGTGGTTCTCATGTTAGACTCTAAAAAGTCGATTGACCTAAAGGGTTAAACATCTCAGTCTCAGTTGAGGACTCATCTCTATAAACTGTGTGAGAATGTGTGCACCTTGTATAACGGAGAGAGAAAACTGTGTGGTAAACCAAAATGAGTTGAGTAAGCGTATTGATGACAATAGTTTGTTTATCATCAGCACGTTAGTTCTATAATAGAAAAATGATTGTTTTTCAATAGCCTATTTGTGTTTTTTGTAGAGAGCAAAACCACAGCATGTTTGACTCTCAGGTAACAGGTTTGAATGTAGCCTATTCTGTTAAATGGTTAGTTTGAGTTGCACCTCCATGTTTATAAATTTGTGTTGAATATAAAATAATGTAATTTTTGGTTTAGCTCAAATAAAATATTAGAAAATAAAACTAAAACTACATTTAAACATTTCTCCATTATCTTTTTTTCTTATTCTCGTTTCCCCTCTTATTAATCTCAAAGAGAATGAATTCACTAATGTAAAATAGAAATAAGAAATTAAGTAAATAATCTCTTCATTGATTTTGAAACATGAATCACATTTCCACACCTCTGACCTCGAATGTTCCCAAACGGACACCGTAAACGTCAGCAACCATGGAAACCGCAAACATCTGCGGAAGTGAAGGTGAGTTTGGTTTTATCCATAGACAGTAAAAGAGGTTTTATCATAGATAGGTACGTTCAGGTTGATTGGGACACTTTTTCCAAGTCATCTCAAAGGCAAAAAGTGTCCCAAACACCCTAAATTCACCATGTAGGCTATATTATGTCTATGGGTTTCATGGTGTTCTAAATACGCTGTTACCTGGTAAACAAAACATAAAACTTAAGATTTGTATAACGTAAGTTACTAAAGTAACGAATTTAATTGTCTTTTTCTGAGTGTGCGTTAACGTTACAGCAAATGGGAAACCACCACAATCCGACGAAAGTTGTTTTATTACCGTAAACAAAACATTTATAGCCTACTGGCAAATTAATTACATTCGCGTCTTCTATTTATAATGGAGAAATTGACAATATGCGGTAACTGAGTGTTTTGGTGTAATTCTTCGTTTAATGTCCGTTTTATGTTTAGACATTAAATGAGCCTATCTTAATAGACATTTTAGGCATAAAATGTACAGGCTTCTTACTGTGTTTTTGGGGGAGACTGGGGTTAGTTTTCACAAACGGACCTATCCCATAATACTTATTTGGGGGGTAACGTTAGCCTACAATTTGTCGCATTTTTTATGTGTTGTGATTTTATTCATCTAAACAAATCTATTAAATATAGGCTCTCTAAAATTTATGTTACAAATCTATTAATTATAATTTCCAAAAGTACAAATATGTTTGTATGTTACATTAGCTCATGTTTTTCATCGTTCTCCACAGTCTGTGAAATGCTTGAGTCATGTCTAGCACTAGCAGTAAAGAGCAGACATCCATCAGTCAGGTGATGTGTTTCCTCCATGAGTGGGACCAGGGCAGTAAGACGGTGCGTAGTCGAATGCTGAGGGACTTTCTGGCCAAGAACACAGGAAAGACATGCCCTGAACTGGAGCTTGAGTTTGCCCAAGTTGCCAGCCTGTTCCTTGCTCGGCTCACTGCCTGGATAAGACTAACGTATCCACGCATAATGGTCATGCTTAACCCATCTGTGCTCCTGAATCTCAGACTTTCAGTCATGCCATGTATGCATCCTTAATTTTTTTGTTTCCAGCTACATGTTTGGATCATGTCTAGACCTTCAGCTGAGAGCATTGGGTGTTTTCCTCTCTGCCAATAGCAGGTAAAAGACTAATATAATGTAAGTACTAGAGTTTAAATATGCAAAGTCAAAAAATAAAAAATCCTACAATAAACTGTATATTACATCACTGTACCTTACACAATAAAAAGCTCAGCTTTAGCAGTAAAACTTCAAAACAAGAGAAAAATAATGCAGAATGACAGCTTTTCAGTAAATAAAAGCAAACACACAAGCACCAGAAAACAGAAACACTTTCTATCCTAACATGGTATCCTTTTGTTTGTTTGCACAATCAGTCATCAGTACATGATTGAGTTTCTGGAGGTGGGTGGAGTGCTGACCCTGCTTGAGATTCTCGGGCAAGACAAACTCAAAGCAGAGGATAAGACCGAGGCTCTTCACCTGCTCCAGATCATCGCCAACTCGGGCCAAAAATATAAAGAGCTTATCTGTGAAAGCTACGGTACTCACACTGCACAAGCGCTCAACAAACTAACAATCAAAAAGGGAAACAGTTCTAGCTCATTTTTCATCCCTGACATTTTAAGGAATGAGAGTTTGCAGCATTTCCATAAAATATTGTGAGCTTGAAACCTTGCATGATCCAGTCTGGATATGTTTTGAAGGTTGGGGATTTTGACAGGCAAGTTCTCACACACACACGTCACACTCTCGCATCTGTTCTTCTCTGATTGACAGGTGTGAAGGCTGTAGCTGAATGTTTGGCCAAGTCTGAGATGGAGGGGACTCAGGGGGCCGCCGCCGCCCTGCTAGAGTCTTTGGCCCATGGAAACCCCAAATACCAGAATCAGGTGTACAAGGGCCTGATCGCCCTGCTGGCCTGCACCTTACCAAGAGCACAGCAGCTTGTTTTACAGATTCTACGTATAGTTCAGGTACAACAGTGTCGCATGATGACAATCAACACCAGAGGAATTATTTTAATATTATGTATATTATAGTATTATATGTATATTATAATATTATGTATTTATAGTAGTGGCCAAAAGTGATGTCCAGAGGGGCTATTTGTTTTTTAATGACCCTATAAGTTTGATTAAACCATTCAAATATGAGGAAAATATTTGAATTTTTTTTAAATATTTTAGATATGAGGGAAGACCTTAACACTGAACATGGTTAAAGCTACACTGTGTGATTTTTACCCCCATCTAGCGGTGAAAAGACATATGACCATCCAGTGAATATTAGTTTCTGTTCCTCTCAATTCCGATTTCGTTTTAACTCCTACGGTGGCCAATGTTGTCCAAGATTAACATGGCTTCCATTTCGACCTCGTCCATGAGTGTTCCTTCATGTGATGAGGTTATTTTAGAAAACTATTATAATTTGCAGTAATTTAATTAGTCAGGTAACATATAGGTTATGACATCTATGTAAAATGAATAATAGTTTTATGTTTTCGTAATTTTTTTACCATTTCATTGCTAACATCAGTTATCAGGTTCCCAGACGAATGCAAGCTAATCTTAGTAAAGTAACTTTTATTTTTAAGTTTTGACTCTTTTTCGCTTCCTTGGCGAAGTGATCCTCCATCAGCAACAGACTTACAAAAAGGCTTTCAGGTTTTTATATATCAGTCTCAAGCAATCCCCCTCTTCACATTCGACACGGTGCCATCGAGTGTTAAAACGCGAAAGGCGAAGCTTGAATTAACGGGTATGTCCCTCTTTGGCTAATGTACTTTCAAGATGGAGGGGCAACATGGCGACCGACATTAGAACCCCTTACCCGTATGTATTTTCAATGGCATATTATACACTCACGAGAATACTTTATTACTTGAACGAAGTAAATATACATTAATGAGCACATATATTTTTGAAAGAACTAAGTGTTGAGAAAGAACTAAGTGTTTTTAGCTAAGAATAAACTAAAAAAGTTACACAGTGTAGCTTTAAGGTATTTATCTGACAAAATTTTGCAAAAAAAAAGGGCAAGCTACAGCTTTTATTTTACTATGCAAAAAAATGCTCACAAAAAAAAAAGAAGCTCACAGGAAAAATCATACAGGTACATTGACTACAACATAATAAGTTATTAATATTTTGTTGGTTCTCTCTTGTTTTTGCATGTTCATAATTGACCATTTGGACAAAAAAGATGCTAGCACAATGTGGCATGTTTCATTGCGTTATCACTAATAAAACAATTGACTCCAAACACTAAGCAATATGCTTATAAAATCTTTAACACTTTTTAAAATAATATTGGAATAAAGGTTAAAATGCCAATTTTCCTAGGCCATACATCACTTTTCGCCACTACTGTGTGTATGTGTAACATTATCTTTTTTATTAAACATCAATATTTAAATTAACATTAATATGTCAAAGGTATACATTGTATGTGCTATAACTGATCACTATTTTCTATCACCTATTAGCTTTTTTACAGCTCACTTTAATCATCCTGTTGTGCGACAAATTAATTTTTAAAAGTACAAATATTTGAAATAGTCTTACTAATAGTAGATGAGCTCATGAAAACTGCATTTATGATAAATAATTATATACTCTAAGAAGTAGAAAAATAAAATG
Organism: Tiaroga cobitis; assembly: GCA_030578255.1. Classification (NCBI taxonomy): domain Eukaryota; kingdom Metazoa; phylum Chordata; class Actinopteri; order Cypriniformes; family Leuciscidae; genus Tiaroga; species Tiaroga cobitis. The sequence goes on along the minus strand of CM060598.1, from coordinate 41,189,781 downwards.
GTTTTAAAATAGTTTTAGATCATATACTGTATATGTCATGCATGAAATGCCAGCATATAATTTTTGTTTTGTTTTTGTGCAGCCCATTATAAAAACAGCCCATCATAGCATAGTGGAACCCTTACTGAATCTGCTGAGGTCCCTGCATTTAGAAGTACAATATGAAGGCAAGTGTACATTTCAAATTTGGCATTGTTGTCTACCCTTCTGTGAAGCTCACTGTTTCATTTTCACTTTTATTTAACTTCCAGCCATAGAACTGATAACAGAGCTCATGCAATCAGAAGTTAGACCAGCTCTGCTCAGGGGTCTGGTGGCTTTTCTCAAACCAGCTAAAGAGAGAAACCCCAAACACAAGATTCTGGATGGTATGATCTGTTGCTCATTTTCTCTTAAATAAAGCCAGGCATAAAAGTTGTGTAACTGCCAGGGTATTTGTTGTTTGCAACTGAAACAGTGGTTCTCCAATAACAATACTGCTTTGAATTATGACCACATTGCAGCGTGGAGACATCATGAATTTAACCTCTCAATTGTTACCTTTTGGGCTTTGTAAATTTATTTGGAGCAGATGCAGACGAAATGAGAAACAAACATGGATTGTGTCTTGAATTAACATCTTTCACAGTTGTTGATTTGTCTGTCATGAGAGTCATAAATCTGAGAGACCAGTGTTGTATTTGAGATTCAGCTGAAACAGTTTGAGTGTTTTGTTAGATACAGAGGTGGCCAAAATGACGGATTCGCTCCCTGTGCTCCTCCTGCAAGCAGCTTCAGCAAAAACCATCAGGTAAAATCAGTGACTTCAAACAATGGATACATTCAAGACAAACAGCGTGCAAAATATTATATAAGACATGCTGATCTGTGTGTTTATTAGGTATGGTATATTGACACAATGTTACAGGATTCTGGCACAGAGAAGTGGGGAGATATCTAAAGAACTCCTCTCTCTTAGAGTGATCCATCACTTACTGTATGCAATGGGTAACCAGGAACATGCAGATGCACAGAGACAAGCAAGCCTGGCTTTGGAGGTACAATTAAATCATCCACCCTCACTCACTCTCTGTCTGTTACTCACCCTCACTCAGTGTTGTAATGTAACGGAGTACAAATACTTCGTTACTGTACTTAAGTAGAAATTTCACGTATCTGTACTTTACTTCGCTATTTAAATTTATGTCTACTTTCACTTTTACTCCACTACATTTCCTAGATAAAATGTATACTTTTACACCGTTATATTTCCACGAAGAATCTTCGTTACTCGTTACTATACAATAAAAATAAGAAGAAATGTGTGCGACTGCAATAAGGGAGGTTTGGCGAATCACTGCTCCTAGATTGCATTACGCACGCTCTGCACGCTCTATTTCTGCGTAATGCTCGTTTGTTGCCAAAGGAGGAGGAAGCACAACTGAAACCGCCATGGAAGCACCTACTGGAGGACCGGGGGGAAACTCCTTTTCCTTGATTTACTGAAGCCTATGTGTGAAACGCATTTGCAGCTGCACAGCTAGCACATTGAGCGTCTAGCTCGCTCATCGGCTGTGCTGCGGCAACTGCATATCCAATGGCGCGGGCGCCTCTGACGTGCGACCAATGTACTAGCCCCACGTCATTACACGTCAGAGCCTGCTAAGGGGGCGTGGCCTTAGCCTATAATAGTCCCCTGAATTCGCCATTATAGCAGGTTTAACCTATGGGTTTAACGACTGAAGCGACAACTTGCCAGGTTACTATAGTGCGGCCGGCTACGCAATACTCGTTCCCTCTCTCCTTTCGAACGGCCACAATAAAAGTTCACAATCAAAGTTCTAACCGCTTGCTTTAAAAAAAAAAGTAAACTTTTTACTTTTACTTCAAATACTTAAGTACATTAAATATCAGAAAATTACTTTTGATACTTAAGTACAGTATATATCAGATACTTTAAGACTTTTACTTAAGTAATATTCTAAAAGGTAACTTTCACTTCTACCAAAGTCTTTTTCTAGGACGATACTTGTACTTTTACTCAAGTATTGCTTTCTAGTACTTTATACAACACTGCCCTCACTCACTCACTCACTCACTCACTCACTCACTCACAAATGTTCATTCTACATCAGGCATAAGTAAATGCAGTATTGGGCAAGAAAATTATATTAATGTGTAATGTCTGTTTAGCATTTTGTGCGCATGTATCCAGTGGTGGAAGAGCATGTACGCAGAGGAATGGGCAGCACACTGTTTGAGTCTTTTATGGTGAGGTCATTTCCTGTTTTACTGATTCACACACACATGCGCACACATATACACATACACACACACACACACACATACATTGGGTTTTCTTTTTTTATGGGGACATTCCATTGACATAAGTAAGGGATAATCCACAGCTAGCTGTGCATCAAACAATTGTAATGCACAAAGTGGAGGCAAAGAACCACCCGACGTGAAGCTAGCCATGGATTATCCTGCTTATACCATGGTCATTTGCCAACATTGACAACTTAAAGCTGTTATTGATGTTTACAGCACAATATTTGACCGGAAGGTTAAACATTACGTGTTTTTTTTCATCAGTTACGGCTCGTTAGATCTAGCATTCTGCCTGCTTTGAATCAGACACAGAGATCAAGTAGTGCTTAACATTACAGAGAGAGAAAGAGAGAGATGTGCGTGTGAATTACAGTACCTGTGTCTGTGCAGCATCGAAGCTGTGAGTTTAATGTGGGTTTAATTCCTTTTAAAACAGCACTGTTACCTCCCCGTTGCTGAGAAATACAATGTAGTGAATCAGTAGCGAAGCTTTTTTATTAATAAAAGACGCGGGATAGACTTGATAAGTTTCTGTGCTCCTAAATGTTTCTCCGTTTGTGTGAGTGACGCATGTGTGCATGAACATCAATAAAAGCAGTGCATTAATATAGAATGGTGATTAAACTGGCTTGGAACTATCTGTGCATTAAATGCTTTTATTTCACACCTTACAGTCAATCAGAATCAAGTATTCAGACAGACCACGGTATAATGATTTTTATACTGTACAAACTGTACATCATATCCCCTAACCCTAACCCTAGTCACTTTAAACTTTCTGCATTTTTACATTCTCAAAAAACATAATTTACAAGCTGTTTTCCTCATGGAGAAATTTAAATATAAATATGCCGTTTTCACTTAAAGAACAGTCAGAATGTGTGTTTTTCTTCATATTGTTTACAGCACAATGCTGATGAACTGCATTTAAGCATGGATGATATTCAAGCTGACATTTTACGATCAAATAAAGTAAACATTTCATGTGGTGAGTTGATAAATCTCAAGATCGAGAGAGATAAAGCCAGGTTGTATGCTTTTTCATTATTTGAATTGATGCTTAATTTCGACCATTGAAAATGATTGTGGATCACAATGTCCTTTCATTTTCCCCTTATTTTTCTGCAGTGCTTGAGGAACAGATTTCAGATTCTTGAACACTGCTTAAAACAAGCTTCAAAATAAGAGCAACATTATTTGTGGTATTTTGTTGTTGATGATGGTGTTTTTATACATAAAATAATAAAAGTGGTCACAAAGATAGTGAACAGTCTTCTGTATTTCTTTGGTTCACTTCAATATGGGTTCATTACAAAACTTTTTTAAATTATATATCAAAAAAGATTTCAATGGATTTGTGATATAAGCATAATAAAGTATGCAAATTATAGTTTTCAAATTAGTAAGATACTATATGTATGTTATAAGTCAGAGTTGAAATGCAACACTCATTTTTATACAGTGTAAGAGGGGGTGCCTGCTCTGTCTTTGGGTTCTTCCCATGTTCTTCCAAGGCCTGAAAAAGGTTGAAGATTCATTATTCAGTCAGAACACTTACAGGCTTTTGACCACGCAAACATTTTATAAATATGCAGTGACGAGGCGTTCCAGTGTCAGCTATTGGTTCAAACACGCCCCGCCTTTCAGGAAGTGAAACAGAAGGCGGGAACGGTATTGCGGCGGCGTGTTGTGAAATATTGCGTCCCTGTCTTAGTTAACGTTACTGTCAGCAGTACGTTATAATGTGTGATAAAACAATTATTTTAACTCACTGATGTTTTTCCCCGACTGATGTACTTGTTTCAGTTTGTGCTTGATCTTATTCTGAAGTTTTAAGTTGTGCAAGATTGGTTCAGCGCTATGAGCAGGTTAAGATCAGCAGTGCAGAAGGGGAAGACAGCGGCTCTAGAAAATACAGAGGTGGTCAAATCCAGCATTAAGAAGAAATCAAAGCATGCCATTAAAGAAGGTGAGTGGTTCACTTTGTGCTACTGAGAGACACGACTTCAAGGCAACTCCATGTTTGCCTTTAAAATGTTATAATGTTTGAGTGTTTCTTGATTTCTTATTACCATCAGAGGAACCATCTGAAACTGAACCTTCATCATACCACTTTTTCCATGATCCATCTGAAATCTCTCTTTTCCGCTCTCACCTTCTGCAGTGGTATGATCAAAATAAGAGAGAGCTTCCCTGGAGAACATTGGTAAAGGCATCTAATATTGTTAATGATTAAATAACACAATCTAACACATTGTACATCATTTTTGACCATATACCTGTACATTTAAAGGGCCCATCATGTACAGCTACCTGCACTCAAGATTTTTTTTTTATTTAACTGCAGAAAAAAAGATTATAGGCCTAAAAATAAATATATTACGTATCTGTGAATTGTCTATAAAACCATGTATATTGTTTAGTTATAGTTGAATTATTAAATTCAACATTTTCAACAAAACGTTGGCTGCATTAGTTGTGTCAGTGGCTTAACTAATGCTTCAAAATGAAGGAAATACCATTACAAACACTATTACAAAATGTTCAGAATTGTTTAATTGCATTTAAACATTCTAACCTTTTCTTGACCTGTTTATAAAAAGGAGCAGGAAAACATTGAAATTTGATTAGGATTTTTTCCTAATTGTTGTTCTTATGCTGTAATACAGGCTTTGACAGAACCAGATGTTAATATCAGGACATATGCAGGTATGAAACAAAGGGTTTAAATGTCATGATGATCATAACCTAAATCCTTTTTTATTGTTAAATCATTAATTAGTTTTTGTTTCTCATGCTTTCTCAGTGTGGGTCTCAGAGATCATGTTACAACAGACTCAAGTTGCCACAGTGATAGACTACTATAACAGATGGATGAAGGTAGACAAGCTCCTTTGGTGTGATTTCTCCTCTCACAGCTGCCACATATTTATGCTGTTTCTACATCTTTATTTTTTAGAGATGGGCTACTGTGGAAAAACTTGCTGCAGCTACACTGGAGGTGATAGTTAAATCTATAGACGTACACAAAATAAACAGAAGGAGACATAGTGAGCATCTGACAGTTTGCGTTGTTGTCTCCCTGCAGGAAGTGAACCAAATGTGGGCTGGCCTTGGATACTACTCTCGAGGACGCAGGCTGCATGAAGGCGCTCAGAAAGTAGGTTTAAACGTAGTAATGCAGAATCTAGATAAGTTTGCCTTTTTATATTTATGTAATTGCACATATTATAAAGACATTTTATGCACGATTCTTTAAAATAGGTGGTGTCAGAACTGAATGGACAGATGCCAAAGACCACAGCGGGACTACTGAAACAGTTGCCTGGGGTCGGACGTTACACCGCCGGGGCGATCGGTTCTATAGCACTTGGACAGGTAACTGTTTTTTATTGATGCATCTGATTTGGACCACTTTCAAATGTGGTTCTTTATTTATTTACTTGTGTGATCAACTGAAATCAATTGGTGCAGCACTGTATTGTCAGGATATTAAACACTGTGGATATTTAGCTGTAAATGATGTTTGTTCCAATGGTGTTTGTTGTTCTCCAGGTGACGGGTGCAGTTGATGGAAATGTCATTCGAGTTCTGTGTCGCGTTCGAGCCATAGGAGCGGACAGCAGCAGTCCCACTGTAACAGATGCTTTATGGTACTGTATTTATTGTTAATACAATTTAGGTCTAAGTTGTAAAATGTTGGATTTAATTGTGATGATTATTGGCCTATTTCAGGAAAATTGCTGATACACTTGTTGACCGAGAGAGACCTGGAGATTTTAATCAGGCTATGATGGAGTTAGGGGCCAGAGTCTGCACTCCAAAATCCCCTCTCTGCAGCCAGTGTCCCATTCAGTCCCACTGTCATGTATTTAGGAAGGTACTGCTAAACATCTGTCACCAATATACATTCACCGGCCACTTTATTAGGTACACCTAGTAGTACCAGGTTGGACTACCTTTTGCCTTTAGAACTGCCTTAATTCTTCATGGCATAGATTCAACAAGGTGATGGAAACATTCCTCAGAGATTTCAGTCCATATTGACATGCTAGCATCACACATTTGCTGCATATTTGTCGGCTGCACATCCATGATGTGAATCTCCCGTTCAACCACATCCCAAAGGTGCTCTATTGGATTGAGATCTGGTGACTCTGGAGGCCATTTTGAGTATAGTGACTCATTGGCATGTTCAAAAAAAACAGTTTAAGATGATTTGAGCTTTGAGACATGACACGTTATCCTGCTGGAAGTAGCTATCAGAAGATGGGTACACTGTTCATAAAGGGATGGACATGGTCTGCAACAATACTGTACTAAGTACTAAGGGGCCCAAAGAGTGCCAAGAAAATATCTCTCACACCACAAGCACCCTGAACCGTTGATACACGACAGGATGGATTCATTATGTTGTTTATGTCAAATGTTGACCCTACCATATGAATTTCACAGCAGAAATCGAGACTCATCAGACCGTGCGGCCTCAGTTTCCTGTTCAGGTGTGAGTATTTCAGAACCTGCTGATCTACCTGGATTTTCACACACAACCATCTCTGTAAACCCCAGAGATGGTTGTGTGTGAAAATCCAGGTAGATCAGCAGGCACCAACAACCATGCCACATACAAAGTCACTTAAATCACCTTTCTTCCCCATTCTGATGCTCAGTTTAAACTTCAGCAGATCTTCTTGACCATGCCTACATGCATTGAGTTGCTGCCATGTGATTGGCTGATTAGATATTGTGTTAATGAGCAGTTGTTGAACAGGTGTACCTAATAAAGTGTCCGTTGAGTGTACTTCCTTGTAAAACTGTCAAATAACCTATTATATATAAAATTATCTGTCTTTTATATTGTAGGTGAGCATTAAACAAGAGATTGACTCCAAAAGACTTCTAAGTAAACTTGCCTCAAATCTCAATAACTCTGTTCCTGACATAGAGAATTGTTGTAAGTCTTGTTTAAGAAAAATCTCATTTTTCATACATCAGCTCATCAAATTAAAAACCCTGTCTAATGTCTGTTCATATTCTCTGACAGTGGCCGGTGACAGCTGTAACTTGTGTCTATCAGAGGACTGGGACCCTCAGCTGGGGGTGCAGAATTATCCAAGAAAGCCTGTTAAAAAGGCTCCACGTGCGGAGCAAACACTAACCTGTATAGTGGAACGTAAGCGTGACGGAGAAGAGATGGAATATCTGCTCACTCAAAGACCATGCAAAGGTGAAACAGCAGTTTTGACTGGATGAATTAGTAATTTCTTCCAGAAAATATAATAAAATTGCACAATTTTGGATTTACCGGCATGTGTTTGCCTTTTGCAGGACTCTTGGCAGGGATGTGGGAGCTACCCAGCATGCTCTTGGAAGCTGATGTATCTGAGAGTAAATATAAAGGCTTGATATGTGACATGATGCAAAAACTGCTGGAAACATCCCTGGACACTCACTCAGTGCAGTTTGTGGGAGAGGTGGGTTTTTCCCCAAATCATAATGTTCTTGGGTTTAGAATAGTTTCAAACTGATCAAAATTTAATTAACAAACATATGATTTACATCTTTGGTCATGTTGTGCACTTCTTGTTACAATGCACGCATTTGATATTCATCAATGTCTTCTGTGTTCTCTGTCAGGTGGTTCATATTTTCTCCCACATCCATCAAACCTACATTGTCTTTTCCGTGCGTGTGTCTGACTGGTCAGATAGAAAGCGAGAGCAGAAGACCTGCTGGCTCAGTAAATCTGCTCTGCATGAGGCGGCTGTATCCACTGGGGTTAAAAAGGTTTGTGTGTTGTGTCATGGATGTCACAGCAAAGCCAAACTAACCAGTGTTGTTGTTGTAGTAAACTAAAACTTGTATAGCTTTCTCTATTTGAAATAAATATGACATGAAATCAAATAAAATATAAATATATTAGTGCTGGCAATAATCACATCTAACATAAAAGTTTGTAAGTATATAATATGTACACAAATGTTTACAAAAGATTTTTTTGTTAGATGCTATTAATCGATTTGACAGCACTAATAAATATATGAATATTTATTATATTATATAAATCCTGCCTTGGCAACTAACTGCAATAAAATAAAGTACAAATTTTTTTTTTTTTTTTTTACGGGGATGAAAATATTTAAAGCGAAATAGAAATGTAAAAATGACATAAGTACAGAACAAAATTGCTAAAACTTTAAAATGAAAATACTAACACAACACTGAAACTAACCTGAAGGAGCCCAATTCAACTTTCAAAAATTCTGTTTTAGTTTTAAATAGTTTTTAAAGTAAGGACAATGAAAGACTTTGTAATGAGTTTGTTCTGAATAGTTATTAAATTATGGGTTAGTGTTACATTCACTTGTGTGTTCCAGAAATGTGTATTGATATACAGTATGTGTTGTTGTTATTGTTGTCATTTTGTATGTAAATCTTGTATATTTAATTACACAGATTATGAAGCTCTATGAATCTTCAAGCAAGGCGGACATCAAGGTATGTTTTCCTGAGTTTGCATGTACTTTATATTTTGCACTGCTTGGTATTGATTTAAAAATGTTTATTGTCCTGTCCTGACATTTCACACTCTTTAAGGAAAAGAAGAGAAAACCCAGCCCTGAGAAACAGTCAAACAAAATAAAAAAGCCAAAGAGTGCTGCTACTAATGGAGGACCCAAACAACTCAGCCTCACTAAATTCTTTTCTACCTCAAAGGCAACAGCTTAAAGCCAAACCTGTTGACAGAAGCTACTCTGTATATTAAGTTTTGTGGTTATCATGTAAATTTGCTATCGTGTCAAGAGTCACATATAATAACACATATTACCTACATATTACCTACTGTTTTATTTTTAAAGCGATAATTCATTGTTATGAGGTATGTTTTTAAGTAAATAATAAATCTATAATAACCCTGATTTTTTTTTTTAGAATCCAGAATAAAAGACAGCTGTTTTTAAATAAATCTGGCCTCATATTTTCATGATATATTTATGGACAATATTTCTCACTACTTTGTTTAATTTAGCTGCATACTTAATTATTATTATTATCATTATTATTTAACAGCCTTTAGCCAAACAGGTAAATTAAATAACAGGGTCATGTTCCTTTCATTTTCTGCACCCTGAATGCCCTTCCCTTCTCTGTCTAACACTGGCTTGTCAAAATAAGAGTTAAGACATACATTTTTTTAATGAACGTGCAATTATTTATAATCTAACACATATGTGAAAAAAGGCTTTACATTTTCAGAACGTTTAACGTTTTATCCTTTGGTCTATTTGAAAAGAAAATCTGATTTGTATGTTTTACTTGGCAACGGTAGGGCTTTTAACTGTGAAATATGAGCTGTTAAAACTGGGTGCAGTCCAAAGTTTTCCGTAGTTCTGTGCACTTCAACTGATAACGCACTATTTTACTCAAATAATTTTGTGGAAGTTCAAAGTTGCTATCTGACCGTGCGCTTGATCTGAACTCTTCCACACAGTGCGATACGTTTGTTCGTGTCCTCGACCTCAGGTAAGTTCACCGGCAGATTTATGTTGATTGCAGACTTATCAAAATATAATGGGTTAATCCATATACTGTAAAAACAATAACTGGAAAATAAAAACGCACAATATACTTTAAATTTCATTTAAAAAAATCGGATTTTGCACTAATTTCAAGAATGTTTTGGATAAGCGAAGAACGTTTTAAAAAATTTCACTCAAACCATTGTGTTCAAACAGTCTTGTTCGTCATCAAGGAAGTCGTACAAATCTGCATTTTCATTATATAAGATCTTATTCACGCATAAACACAATATATATATTATGCTAATTTGATTTATCATAGAATGGATATTTATGAAATGTACATGTTCCATCTCCATAGCAAAAAGTAGTAGTGGTAATAATAAAAACAACTCTTGGTTTTACCTGTTTTCCCCTCTTCTACTGTCAAATGCCAGTCTTGCTAATTTAATTTTAATAACAGAGCAATCCTATATTATTATTAGTGTCCCCAATGGAAACAACGTGGCAGAGAGTGGAATCCATGCACCGCTGGATTCTAGAGAATGGGGGTATGATTTTATTCATATATTATAAGTGTGATTTATTATAATTTAATTTTTATTTATGATTTATTATAATTTATTTTACTGTGCTATCTACATGTAGACATACATAAAAACATTACATCATAAGATATAAATATAATAACTTGGTAACGCTTCATTTTACAGTACAGTTACAGTACTTACGTGTACTTACAGTGTACTACTTACCTAGAAAGTACTGGCTAATATAAGGTAAGTATATATGGGTTAGGGGTAGGTTCAGGGTGAGTACCTAGTTATTACCCAGTAATTGTAATTACTATAATAAGTACATAGTAAGTACATGGGTAACAGGACTGTAAAAGGAAGCGTTACCAATAACTTTTAGAATGCACAAATATGCAAAGCTCCATGTTTGTGCCTTCATTTTATTTCAGATAAGCGGACGGACCCATGGCTTCTAGTCTACTCTCCTGTACCGATCATCTGTATATTTTTGTGCTATCTTGGTGTTATTTGGATCGGACCCAAACTTATGAAACACAAGGAACCAGTGAACCTAAAAGCAGTGCTTATTGTGTACAACTTTGCCATGGTCGCTTTGTCTGTTTACATGTTCCATGAGGTACATTACTCTAGTTCAATCCAACATAGGTGATTTTTTTTCATAGGTGAGGTTATTTCAAATACTTCTGTTAAAATATCTTGGTCATCAAATCTTTAAAAAATCCATCTGCTCATGTCATGACCTGCTGTTATCACCAGTGTATTTTTCTTTTCTTTCCACAGTTCTTGGTCACATCATGGCAGGCAAACTACAGTTATCTGTGTCAACCTGTGGACTATAGCCGCAGTCCATTGGGAATGAGGGTGATTACGTCTGTTCAGCTGTTCGACAAGTTGCCTAACCAATAATTACTGTATTGAAAATCATAATTAAATTTGTTTATAGTGTTACCATGTTTTACATTCCTATAAAGATGCATTTGTTTTCTAAACATTACTTGTTATACTTTTAGATGGCCAGTGTATGCTGGTGGTTCTTCTTCTCTAAAGTCATTGAGCTTAGTGATACAGTGAGTTTGACTAATTTAACAGATATGATAAGTGCAGATATTTTCACCCAGGGTAGAAATGCAGTTTTAAAAAATATGCTTTCTGTCAATTTCCACATTTAGGTATTTTTCATCCTAAGAAAAAAGAATAGCCAACTCACATTTCTACACATGTATCATCATGCAACTATGATCTTCAACTGGTGGGCAGGAGTGAAATTTGTGGCGGGAGGTCAATGTAAGTCAAAAATATGTGCCTGAACATGCAAAACACATTGAACTGATAAATAATTAACGTTATAGTCAGTTACTAAGGTAGAAACAAATCTGTTTTTATCAATATTAGTTAATATGCACCTTTTTTCCCCCCTGGCCTCTCGGATTTTTATATTTTAGACCCATCAAGTGTAACAATTATGCTATGCATGTAATTGTTTTTTAACAGAATATCTTGTATTTTATCAATTTAACTGTGTGTCTCTTTGCCTATTATTTCAGCATTTTTTATTGGGCTGCTGAACACTTTTGTTCATATTGTGATGTATTCGTACTATGGCCTGGCCGCCCTGGGGCCTCACATGCAGAAATATCTGTGGTGGAAGCGCTACCTCACCTCACTGCAGCTGGTAAATACACATAAACACACACATTGCTAATCTGGTCATTTGAAAAGACCTGTTTAGACTATCAGAGCATTTTGTTTAACTCTTTTCTTCTTTTTTTTCTAAAAATACATAGCTTCAATAGACATGTCCTGTTAGAAGATGACCAGTTGATACTTTTTCCCATAAGGATCCATAAGAGTAAACATTCATAACATCAACAGGACTGTTGATCAACCTCTCATTACATCCTCTCATTACAGGTCCAGTTTGTCTTGCTGACTCTTCACACTGGATACAACCTCTTCACTGAGTGTGACTTCCCTGATTCCATGAATGCAGTTGTGTTTGCGTACTGTGTCAGCCTTATTATACTTTTCAGTAACTTTTACTACCAGAGCTACATAACAAGGAAGAGCAAGAAGTCTTAATAGTTGGTCCACATGCAGAGGAGAAGAAATCACCCAGTTTTTGATAAACTATTTTTTCCATCGCTGTTGAAATTGAAATCAGGCCTTGACTATATTTAGTCATCAGGACTAAAAGGATTTGTTGAAACAATTGACCTCTTATCTAATTTGGGTTGTAAGTAAAACTTGTCTAGTAGAGATAATGTTTTATTATCAGTCTTGTTATGTTTTGTGCATTTTGGAGCAGTGAAATCTCCTGTTTTGTCATCAACCAAAATAGAACTTGAATGTAAATAAAGTGTAATCTCATTTTAAGTAAATCTAGGAAGGAACGTTATTAATTGTGCTAAACAGCTTTGTACTATCTGTCTTATCAATTGTGCGTCTCTATTAACAATAGTGAAGGGCACTAGATGGCACTACCGTATGTACGTAACTTGATTGCAGCTGTTCTCGCGATATGTACGCCAGGGTTGCCAAGTCTGTAGTTTTCCCGTGGGATATTTGGGCTATTTTTTGGGCTAATAACAGTTGCCGCAGGGTGATAATTCAATAATTGATGATATTTACAACAGGACTGAATCAACATTTAACTGACTTCAGCTGAACAACAGCCTAAGTTCATAGTTTTCCTGTTATCACTGTAAAGCTGCTTTGAAACAATCTGTACTAGCCTACTGTATGCGCTATATTGCCTAGCCCAATTAAAGGTGACTTTACTTGACTTCTCACATAGGCCCTACACGGGATAAAGGTTTCAAATGTATTGCATCAATTATATTTAACCGAAATCCTTGAAACTAAATATTTTATATTTTACCAATGATAAAACTGATTGATGTTAAGTTTGTGGGCTACTGCGCCCTCGAGGTGTGTTTGTTCGCTACGATATAGTGGTTTTCATTTTGCATAACAGTGACTGTAAAATATGTATTTTAGGTAGGAGGAGAATAGCATATTTTGAGTTTTGATATTTGGGATTGTAGTTGGGCTACTTTTGGCTAGTTTTTTTATGCAGACCTGACTACATGCCATGCTCGCAGAAAGTGTCAAAGGGTGTTTGAAATGTGAATAAACAGCAGGCCTGACATTAAATAATCCAAATCAGCCGTTTAGCCTGTAGATCGTTCAGTATTGCTTTTGCAACAAAAAGACAAAATCATATAAGGCCTAGTAAGTTATTGAACCTACAAAACATAATCAAATCAAGCTGCGCAATATCCGCGACATGAGATTTCAGCAGAGGTGGACTGTAATTAAGTGCTTCGGAGCTTGTATCATTACGTCACTAGTCACGTGAAAATTAACGTCTGAAGCAAACACACTGGTTCACTCCTGTAGTGAACCACCTGACTGCTTTGACAGCCCAATCCAGTGTTGACAGATTTGAAACCTGGCGGCTGTATTTCTTATAAAAGTGAAGCCAAACCATTGCAACACCGTGGGTTGTAGTAGTCGGTGTTTGGATTGGCGTTATTGTTGAGGAGAGTGGATTGAGTTTATTTCAGTATTGTGATGGACCCGAGAAGAAGTCGTTCCCAAGTTTGGGAACACTTTAAACTTATTTCCCCGGATAAGGTTAGTTCTTTGACAGTTCTGCATACAAATATTTTTACATATGTAGTGAATGATATGGAGAAAGACAGAAACTTCAAAAACCCTCTGCTACATTACAAGTACAACCAGTTACACAAGCACATCCTTTTCAACATACAAAAATATCAGTCCCACCAGTTAACAAGTTATAGAGTTCTGCTTCCCGCAGATAAACAAGATAAAGCTTTCACACATGATACTGGTAAAAAAAAACTATAGAAACCATTACAGAAATTATATTGAATTAACCATTACATTTTCAAACTTCATGGGAATTTTATTGGTTGTAATGGGAATTATAGTGGTCTCTGTGGGTCTCTACTGATATGTGTTGGGTTCTATTGGTGGGGGCATTAAATCCTGATGGAATATGTCCCAAACACACTACAAAAAATAATTCTGTAGTGGTTTAAATGGTAAAAGCCAATGGTTCATATTGGTATTTTAATAGAAACCATTAGAATTTCTGTGGTTCCAACTTTTTTTAGGCTGGTCTGATCTTCTGTCCTTGTCTAAAGAAATAATTACACAAACACACATCATGCTTAATGTTTTATTATCAAGGTGAACACATGAAATTAATCAGTATCTGTAAAATTCACCTACATAAATGAGTTTCACAGCACTAACACTGTTTCAGCTTTGATCGCCTCGGTAAACACGTAATAAACGGGGCGTTAACATATACGCCTACTTGTATTTTATGGTTGTCAGCTTTGTTGCATTACATTTACTTCACCAGGAGATGGTGCTGCAATTTCTACCTGAATGAAGCTTCGAGTAATGAACCATTTTCAACACAATTGTATCAGAAAGCAATAATGCTTCGAAACGCTTCATTTGGCCATCACTACCCATAGACATGAAAAGAAAACAAGCTGTTCACGGTCCATTTTGAGAATGAATGGCGATCGTAGCGGGCGGCGGCGCGACCGGAAGTATCGCTACCCTACTTCCGGCCTCGGTCGCCATTTTGTGAAATAGGCCTATCGCAAAAACAACTTTTAAAAACATAAATCAAGCATTAATCCAACTAAAACGTTTACAGCGTTGATGTAAACATGTATACACAACGACATATAACGCATGGTGAAAAGGTTTTTGTTTTTGTTTTTTTAAACTGGTTACCGTCGTTGGGAACTACAGGCACATAGTGCGGTATAAATACCTTCGGAACCCGCTCATGGACTGTGTTGCAGGAGAGGACAAGGATGGGAGAGGGCCCTGCAACACGGGGGTTGAGTATGGGGTTTTACAATGTGCTGCCAAGGATACGGACTTTCACATTGTGATGCCGGACATGGAGTCCCTCAATGTGAACGTAATTCCTAGGAGCACAGCCATCCAACCTTTTGTTGTTGTTTATGTTATTACCAATTTTTTGTTCTACATGGTGCATGATGCGCAACTCAAAACTACTCCGTTTTAAAATTAACACAATTATTACACTTTTTGTTACATGTTATTACCAATTTTTTGTTCTACATGGTGCATGATGCGCAACTCAAAACTACTCCGTTTTAAAATTAACACAATTATTACACTTTTTAAGAAATGTGATCATATATTTACAGCCTTAAAATTATAAAAAGTCAATTTAAGACAAAAGTGGGGAACCCTGGTATTGACGGAATTCCGTCGCAGACTCTCGACGGGGAAATATAATCCCAAAATATTTGTTTAGTGATTGTGAATTAGCCTACACTGCGCAAACCAAAGTAATACCCACCGAATGAAGAAGGGTTTCCTCTCAGTCTCCACAGTACATCAAATATTTATTTTATTTTTCGTGTTCGCATTTATGAGGGAAAAAAAACAATGTTATGGACGTGCTTTAGTGAAAAACAAAAAAAAAAGCTCTGAAAGCGGCACTAAAAGATGCTTTAAAACTTTCACAGACATCAAACAGAAAGCACAAAACCTTTCTTTAACCTGAATTTCGTTTTGTATTAATTGTATCTTAATTTTAATCAATGTTCCATCAACCAATTGTCTGATTTAATAAATAAGTAGCAGACGATCTATAAGAAACGGAGGCGCCAGCGCGTGAACTGCAGCTCGTCTCATAAATGAACAGAAACTCAGCATATAAGGTATATACAGTGGTTAAATTGGGCCGGGGCTCTCCGGGGCTCAGCCCCGGCACATAAGCCTGCTCGTTTGCAGTCAGTTGCCTACTGAAAATTATGTCACATACAATTTGATAAAAGTGATGCTTTTGAAAAAATATTTCTGACAATAAATGAAAGATTTTTCAAATGGCATGTCTATTTTGTCTCGGCGGAGCTGAGATGAGACAATCGGAACACGGCCGTATTTTTGTTCAGCTGCTTAATCTCGTTGTCAGTCGACCATGATCGCGCACCGCTCGCGCATGCGCATCTGACACGGATAAATGTACGCAGCAATAATGAATGTTCCTGGGAGACCGTGGTTGCGCGGGATGTGGATGTTCCTGAAATGTCAAAAAAAGTGCCCTGGCCTTGAATGACAAGGTAAGGAAAATAAGACTAAATCAAAATTAAATAACCAGGACTAGGTTGACCATGTGATTTTTCTCAGGAGATGTTTTGAGCATTTTACTTCAGATACCGGATTATCAAACTGCCAAGAGAACTGCTAATTTAACGTTAGCTGGCTACTTAAAATAAACTAGCAATCAATTCAGTCAGCATATTTGTATTTGATCTGTGTGAATTACAGAAATATAAGACTTGCTAGCAGTGGCGGCTCCTGCAAAATCTCTCAGGGGGGGCAAATGTTTGGATGATTGATAAGGATAAGGTCCACCCATGCAATGGATAAATTAACAGCTTAAGCATGTAAAGGCAACTTCACTACTTTAAGATTGTGTCGCAGACCTGACAAAATAAATACATTTATTTTAGTTATAAAATAATTTATTTATTATAATATAAATATAGAGATACAAGGTTTCCATCCCGACAGCAACAATGTATCAGGCAGAATCCATATTGTATTATCTCCCTATTTTTTTTTCAAAAATTAATGCTATTGGTCACCCTTTACATCTGTCAATGTGTTTTACAAATATTTTACCAATGGAAAGCATTAAAAGAGCTTGGAAATTATTTTGGGGAAAAAAAAGGTTTTCTTTCGTTTCCTGAAAAGTAACAGTTTTGGACATACAAGATTGTGTTGGTGTTCGAATGGAAATGTACAAATTTCAAAGTAAAATGCTAGGAGTAAAAAAGACTGCTACCATCCTTTCCTCAACTGATTGTAAAAACAAAGTGAGATTTTTCAACACTCGAGTATTAAAATGTTCAGCAATACCTCTTTAGACAGCCTCCGCTTGTCTTCTTCTCCCAAGGCCCGCCTAGATTTTGTTGTTCCTGTTGCTACTTGCTCCTGCTCAATGTATGCTGATTACTACGACGGGCTGACTGGTATTTATTTTAATGACACGATAAATGACTGCGTTATGACTGCGTTTGCCATGACGTTGTTTAAGTTCAGCTGGCCTCAACGCGCGAGTCGCGAGATCCCTATCCCAACAGTTTCTCAAGCTCTCGCTCTCATTCTTTTTTATTTTTATTTTTTTTAATCACATTTGATAAAGATATTATTGTAGTGTTTCATTTTTTCTTGTTATTCAAATTCAAATTGTTTTTAAATATTATTTGTCACTTAATCTTAAAGATATTTAATAGTGTATGTTTGTTCCCACCAATCGCTGCACAAGTTAAGGATACGTATGATGACGTAAGCACGTTAGTGCGAGCCCTCCCGGAACCCATAGAGAATGCATTGCAGTGCCTCCAGTTCTAGTGATGGGCAATCCGGCTCTTTTTCGTGAGCCGGCCCGTTTGACTCAGCTCACTGAAAAGAGCCGGCTCTTTTGGCTCACAAACGGATCTTTAAAAATTAAAGGTGTAAGAACAATTCTAATTAAATTATTAAATGAAATCATACTCACAATGTCTCACAATTTGTTTAAAAAATGCATTGATTTGTTATGAAAAAATAATGTATAATGTATAGAAACAACATTCAAAACAAATACAATGTGAACAACATAATATAATCCATATTAAAGAAAAATAAATAACTGAAAGGATTAAACTGTCAGCATGAACTATCTCACTTATGTTTTGTAGGCCTATAACTAGCATGAACACACAAAACACACACACACACACACACACACACACACACACACACACACACACACACACAATGGCTCGGCCCCTCCCTCATGCCGTATAATTGGTTGACACCTCGTGTATGATTGACAGGAACAGAATGTGAGGCTGATCAGACAGTCGAAACGAATGTATGCGCCTTTAGGCCTATAATATTTTTTTGTTCTTTGAATTAGTCAATTATTTTAAATAACATACAATTCCTTCATTATTTCATTATTACATAATGATCTATTTCTATAAGCTATATTTTTTAAAATAGAGTCGGCTCTTCAGATATGCGAGCCAGCTCCCGTCGTTCACCTACAAGAGCCGGCTCTTAGAGCCGACTCATTCGCGAACGACCGAAAAAAAGTTCGAAAAAAAAAAAACTAGTTCGAACTAGCTCGACTAGTTCGAAAAAAAAAAACATCTTTGAATGGAAGTCTATGGGAACACTCGGGGCGATTCTCAGCCAGAGTGAAATCGCCCAAAAAGAGGCGGTACTCCACAGAACGTGACATGACGCTGATTGGACTATAGTGACGGCTAGCGTAACTCTGTTGTTGAATGAGATTGTGAATGTGATTGAAAAAAATCACTTTCACACTTTGGTGGTGCGTCGCCCAATCGCCCTAATGAAGAAACCGCCCCTGCTTGCTAGACCTAAGTTACTTTTAGCTACCAAGCTCTGTGGTTAATGAAAATTAAATCAACCATTTATTCTCCAACTTTCAGAGATAAATTGAAATGAGTGGAGCATATCCACCCAAGAAGAGGAAACTGACTTACTTCTTCAAAAGGTGGGGTGATATTCCAGACATTTTTAGCATGACTAGCTCTGTAACATGTTGGCAGAAAAGGCAGACTAATACTGAGGTGTTTGCATACCAGCCATTGTGGGAAGTAATGAAGTTATAGATGAGTGATGAGTTATAGATGTGTGTTCTCTGTACTGTTTTTAAGAATGTGTATGAAATTAAATGTAAAATCAAAATTAAATTGCAAAGGTAAAACACAAATAAATTCAAATGTTGATTGTAAAACTAACCAGTGTTATCATCATTTTTATATCTTAAAGCTGCAGTCCGCAGTTTTCGCCATCTCTGTTTGAAATCTGCAATTGCAGTTATTCGCGGAATTATCAACTTTACGTGGGTTGTGTAATGAGGCAAGAAATCAAAACTTTGCCTTTGTGTGTGTGTGTGTGTGTGTGTGTGTTGTCGTAGTAAAGCGAGAGAATGGGAGAAGGAAGTTTGTATGAGGTGGACCTGGTCACCACAGACCCAAATCTTCTCAGCTGTTGCTACTGTCATATGCTGCACTGTCTCTCCATGTGGCACATTATGTTTGGCACATTGTATGGGTCACTATATCATAACAAGGTATTACAACGTGTAATCAAGTGATGACTGATTAACAGTAATGTAAATGCTAAATGTCCTAATACCTGTTGCAAAGTATATGCTATTAACCTTGCAGTTTTTCACATATCATGTAATACTCAATTTCTCCATTTCTTTGCACAAAACTCTCCAGAAAGTGCTATTTAATGGTTTATTTTTTTTTTTTTAAATTTCCGGGGGGGGGGGGGGGGGGGGGGCCGGACCCCCCTAGGGAGAGCACCCCCACATAATAAATCCCAATTTAACCCCTGGGTATATATATATATATATATATATGTTGTCCCCTCATTTAAAGACGGGACCCCCCAAAAATAAAATTCTGGCTACGCCCCTGATGAGTAGGCACTTAATTTCAATAAGTACTTACTTAACGAGCTCGAAAAGAGTAGGTACTTTATAGCCAAATCTCGTTGAGTATGAATGCGATCCGGACATCTGCCATGTTGACGTTATCATGTGACCTACGACGCGTTATCACAAGCGCGACAACTTAAAATATATGAACGACACGTTTAATTCATCTGATCTATCTGTAAATATCTTGATATTGATGAAACTTGCTCATTTTGTGGTAGTATTGTTGAAGAAACAGCTGCCCATTTATTTTGTGAATAGTTGATTTAAGTTGTTATATTTTAAACCCCCCTGCTGGAAAAACCAGCATAGACCAGCTACCAGCAAGACCAGCATATGTTGTGTTTTGGTGCTGGTATGCTGGTGACCAGCATGGGATGCTGGTATGCTGGTGCCCAGCATGGGATGCTGGTATGCTGGTGCCCAGCATGGGATGCTGGTATGCTGGTGACCAGCATGGGATGCTGGTATGCTGGTGACCAGCATGGGATGCTGGTATGCTGGTGACCAGCATGGTATGCTGGTATGCAAGCTGTATGCATTTATTAAATGCATCCCATGCTGGTCACACCAGCACCAACATTGGATGCTGGTTATAAACATTGGAAACTATGCAGGTCAACAGTAATAGACCAGGATGGTAGCCTGCTCACCAGGATGGAATGCTGGACAGCTACATTGAATTTTGGTATGATGAAAATCATGAAAATACAAGCTTAAATTAATACATGTAACAAGTTCATTTAATAATAACAAGTAAACATTAACAATAATAACAATTATTTAACAAAAAACAACACTCAGGACGACAGAACAAATCAACATAAACAAAGAACATACACATCAACATTTAGTAATTTACCTGAAAAAGTAGGATCAATACAGTAATGATGACAGAACAGAACGACATAAACAGAGCATACACATCAAAATGTACTAATCTATCTGAAAAGGTAGGCAACTGTTAGCAGGTTACTGTTGACAAGGACAAATGTGTAGTACAAATCACAAAGCAGTCGACTCATTTTTGTCTCAAATGGAACCACATAGTCAAATTTTAAAGTTTTTTTTTAGTCTATTAATGTCCATTATTTTTTCTGTAATGAACCGTCCGGCCTTTATCCATCTGGCCTGCGACTCTGTCTCCTCCACATTCTTTTTGTCAAGCCACTCCTTGAAGCAGACTGAAAAGAAATTAACAGATAAATAGTGATGCTTTGTCGCACCAGAACAAATAAAAATGTATTACTCCATAACCCAGTACTTGGCATCCCACAAAGACCTTGTGGCTACTGCTACCTTTTATGGCGCTTTTCCATTACCAGTACCAGCTAGACTCGACTCGCCTTGGCTCGCCTCGACTCGGCTCGCTTTTCGCTCCGTTTTCCATTGCAGAAAGTACCGCCACAAATAGTACCCGGACGTCATAGCGACGCCTTTCGTTCCTCGTTGCCCCATCAAGCTCTCGCTGGATCCTCTCTTCGGCAACCAAACAAAGGAATGTCTGCACCTCCTCGTTTGACCACGGCGTATTCTTCCGAGTTGCCATAATAATAGTAGTAAGTTTAGTAACTATCTCTGGCCAAACTATTTTAAAAATGGCGGGGTTATTCTGGATACTCCATCTGGCGCGTGCAATGATGACGCAGATTCTCTGTGACCAATCAGCAGTCGGCATTGTTTTCACGTCACATTTCAGTATCGGCTTAGCTCGCCTCAGCTCGCTTAGAACCTCGCCGGAGGTGGTACGAAAAAAAGTACCCGAAAGCAGGTACAGGTACAACTTTTACACAGTGGAAAACCAAACAAAGGCGAGTCGAGTCGAGCCGAGCCGGTACTGTGTAGTGGAAAAGCGCCATTAATGTCTGAAGTTTCTGGGGGGTTAAGGGCTGCCTGGTGGTTTTGGTTGTGGGGCATTCCTTCCCTGTAAGACTTCTTTCCCCTAGTGTCTTAGTGCCCCAGATTGCCACTGCCAACTCCTTCACAAATAAGGAATCCCGAGTACTGTTTTGGATCCTTGACCAGGCCTCTCTACGCACTCGAAAGTCTCCCCCCAAGTGAATCTGACAAAATTTAAAACAAAAATAATCAAGGTACTAGATTGTACATATGCATACAAAATTCATAAAAACTTTAAGTGTACTGGTTCTTATATTAATCCATGCACACAGATGACAAGGGCAATGCTGTACCTCATCTCCTTTTGAAGATAGAGAGGGTTCCACCTCATTCAAACAGCCAGACTCTGCAACTATATAAAAAATAATGTAAATATACATATTTACCCACTTGCATCAGGGCCTATACTTTGGTAAATATGGACCAAGATAGATTTCAGATATCTGTGAGTAATATATTATTTGCACTTACTTTGTAAGGTCTCCTTTAGGCTTGGTGGTCTAGGATCTTTGACAATTAGAAAGAGAACAAACATATCACAAATATGATAGATGATGGAAAACATGACAACAAAGAATATACTTTGTAAACCCTCAAAGATCACAGCAGTAGCACTCCAATAAGACTCATAGTCTTGCCCAATCCAAAAGCAGTGTGCTGAAATTTGAATTTGCTATATGCACCACCCCCTCCCAAGAAGACAAATCTTGGAGATCTCCTTAATAAACGGTCTGAAATCTCTGCCCCTTTACCGATCAGAGCGCACACTGACACGGAGTAAAGCCTTGTTTATACTCGACGCGTCCGCACGAGCGTGAAGGTGCGCGCGGCAAAAATGATGGCATTGCGGTGTGGGCGGTCGTGCGCGTTGGGTGCGCAAGACCCCATTTCGCTTGGCGGTGTGCACTGCTTTTTTTGTAACAGCGCACGATGTGCATTCCGAGGATGAACGACTTCAAGCCGAATCTGCCGAGCATGTACGTCTCACCACACCAGTTTCCGCGGCTAAATTGCAAAGTTCATTGCAAAGTTTTTTCTTGTTAAGGTTTAGTTTACTGTGTGGGATTTATTTAAAACAAAGCACGTTCATTGCAAAAATTTTTTTTTTTGGTTAAGGATTTGTTTCCTGTGTGTGGCCCAGGAGGACCTATAAGGGTCTTCCCTAAGGGCCCCGGTCCTTGAACGAGATTCTCTGTCACTCAATCATCTGAAGGGTTTCTCGGTCAGTACAGTAACAACAAATAGCGCTGTTTTCATTTGTTTCAGACTATTTCTATTATTATTTTTATTAGACTATTATTTCTAGACTTATTTTACATTTGATAATTCAATTTATGTACCTAAGTTAGATTTTCCTAAAAAACATAATGCGCAGCTTATTTCAATTGTATTTTTCTTCTATTGTATTTATCTATGCTTGTAATTTGTTTATAATTTTCTATGCAGATTCAGTTTTGAATAGATTTCACTCCCCAATTATTCTATGATTATTTTCAAATAGACCTAAATAAATAATCTGATGAAATTGTTTTTATATTGCAATATATATATATATATATATATATATATAGCAGAAAAACAAAATATGTATTTAAGTTTTTCCATATCGTGCAGCCCTAATATTGAGCATATCTTAAATTGAACCTGGATTGATAGTTTATGATACCAGATGAGATGTATATATAATAGATTTTGAACTGTACTATTTTTGTATTGCAGGTTATAATAAAGACATTTAATTATACATTTTTTAAAGATCTTGTAAATAACTTTGCTTAATATTAACATTATTATTAGTAGTATATAAATGCTACAAAATTTTCATCATGAGCTATTGGCATGTAAATGAACATAATGAGAATAGAGAGTGAAAAAAACAGCTCTATCTAAAACTTTTCAATCAAGTCAAAGGAGTACCAGCTCCTGTTGAAAAGTTATAGTACACAGTACACACACATGAGAGGTACAGCCTCTCCCTACTCTTACAAAATTACAAACAACTAGGCATGTGCCGGTATCAAATTTTCGTGCTGCGATTAATTGAATGAGCTTTTATCACGGTATACGGTATTATCACGATATTTTAATTGCTCAAGAGAAACAGATGGATTGCGGGTATCTAAAAAAACAACTTGCATCACAATGTGTAATTGTGATTTTCAAAACATGGTAACTAAACAGAATTTTATTAAGTTTAGTGACAACGTGTTACAATGTTTACATGGTATAATGACTGGTAGGTTACTGTTTGTATTCAAATAAATTATTGTATTTGATTTTAATCTTAATTCAATATTGACTCATTTGGATAAATATTAGGTAGGCTCCAGTCTGCATGTTAATTTTTCTCAAGAAAAAAATATATCTCACATAATGCTGTAAACAGAGAGAAATTAAATATAATGCGGTTTTCATTATAATAACAATTATGTAATGACAAGTAAACATATAATTAATATGTAATAAAGTGCACATATTTAGCAAAATGACAATTTTTTCTAGTCAACTAAAGTGCTGGTCATTAAATGGCTTTCCTGAGGTAAATGTAACGTTCTGTGACATAACTGTTCTCCTGCAGTTTTATTGACCTCTTTCCGTGAAAAACACTGATTGATCGACATTTTGTATGAGGCATAAACCTTAAGGTAAGTTGTACTGTATCTTTAAATAAAAAGTAACAGATGATCGGTTTACTTGAACTGAGGCGCAGCGATCTGTCACAATGGACAGAACCTTTTTTTTTTTCATATCAAAAGTAACCTGCTCTGTCTAGTCTGTCGGTGTCAGTGTCCTCTTTGCTCCGCGATTTTTCTCTGCGTGAGAGCGTGTGAAAAGTGTCAATTCCGTAAAGCGGCTTTCAGACAGAACGCGATTTGCTATTTTGCAAATAAAAAGTTGAACTATTTTTAACTTTGACCCCGGCGTGCTTTGGTCGACGCAGCAACAAAACGTCCCCGCGAGTATTCTGCGTCCTGTCTGAAAGGCGCTTGAGTCTCAAGTTGAATGCGTGAGAGTTGGCAGCCCTGCGGGGGGTAAATCGTCGGCAGCGTTCCTCCTTCCGCCATGCTTCTACTCCATGTGATGATTGTTTACATTAGACTAGAGTGCGCTCTGCGCCGCGTGCACACAGTGCTTATACATGTGGGGATTGTTTACATCAGAGTGCGCACGTGTTTTGCGGAGCATATACGCAGTGTTTAAGCGGTTGATAGAAAATTAGCTAATGCGTGTTCTAAAAGTCTAAATTCAAATCTATTATTTTTCACGGTATTTTGAAGTGGCCGCGATAACAATATCGTGCATATTCATTACCGCGATTTATCGCATTACCGAATACCGGCACATGTCTACAAACAACCAGCCTGAAAAACACGTATGAAGAACCAATAACGTCCATGCTTATCGATACTGCGGTCTTCCTTAATTTGGCCCCAGGGCCCGTTTAATACCGGGTTTCGATACCCATCCCTACATATGGGTGAGTTCATATGGATGAAAGCATGTTGTGTTCTGTCTCTTGGTTTGTGATAGTGGCAGCTACTGTGAAACTCACCTTCCAAACTCACCACATCTGAGTGTGGATGGCATCAAGAGCTTGTCCTGAAGAATCACAGGGCCAAACGCTAGGGATTATATCTCATCTGGTGACAAGAGCATAGCCATAACTTTAAGAACTCTAATGATATCTTTACCCCCTGATATTGCATTGGGGATATAAATTCAAACATTTTAAAGGCTAAGAGTATGAGACATGAGTAAGCTGGTCAGATATCTGTGAAAAATAACTTGCGAGCCTAAAGTTGTCGACCCCCTGAACCACATTCAGCATTTATAAGTAAAAGGAATTTCAGTATTTATCAATAAAAAATACATACAAATAAATAAATACCTTTGAGTTGGACAGTATGGTGTCTGTCTCATTGGCCAACATAATTCAAAACAGATCTAGAGAAATAAAATATACCAATGACCATGATATCCTGTTATCATAATAGTTAAATGAATTATTATAACTACGACCATTATATTTGTCGCTTAATATTTAGCTGATTATTTAGCCTACAGGCTTATCAAGGATAATCTCATTGAAAACACCTGGAGTTAATGATTTTAAAAAGTGAGATTTCTTTCAAAAGCATAAATCTTACAGACCCCAAACTTCTGAAAAGTAGTGCACTGTATGTTTGAGGTTTTGCTCATGGATAGCCGTGGAGATTGTCTTGGACAGGGAGTGCAGAGGGCCATCAGCATGATGATCTAGGAACATAACATGCAATTTGTCACTGAGCCAACAATGTTACATAGGATTTACAATAGAATATAGGGTTTATTACAAGGAACCAAGCTAGAGCAGAGGTGAAATGCAGAAAAAAGAATATATATATATATATATATATATATATATATATAATCTTAAGATAATAGATATTGTGAAATAAATGCATATGAAATTATTA
Organism: Tiaroga cobitis; assembly: GCA_030578255.1. Classification (NCBI taxonomy): domain Eukaryota; kingdom Metazoa; phylum Chordata; class Actinopteri; order Cypriniformes; family Leuciscidae; genus Tiaroga; species Tiaroga cobitis. The sequence goes on along the minus strand of CM060598.1, from coordinate 41,163,500 downwards.
TGATGATTAAACAATAATGCAACCTTATTGTAGAGGTTTCACTTTCTTTTGATCAATATTTGTAAGTGACGTCACTGATTAACAGTACAGTGCATTCTATTAGGTTAAATAAATTAGCTTACTTCTAATCACCCATTGACAAATTACCAGCAAAACAAAACTATCAAAAACTGTTCTCTAACGTTACACAAAGATGTGGTTAACCCCAAACTTTCATAAACAAGAGCTCCAGTCTGTAGAGTTAGCCTTAACTTACCTCTTCTTCTGGAAACGGTTGAGATGCTAACGGACTTTTTCGAAGACACAAAACCATTTCTATAAAGTAAATATTCAACAGAAGCGTATCAATTACACGTAAGAAATGTGTCAGGACCGTTTGTATGTATTTTTTGTGTGATTTGTTTTTTACTAAACTTACCTGAAAGCAGTGAAAACAACAGCGAGAGACGCTAGTTTTGCTGTTTGTCAGTTGATGACGTTTCCTCGTTCCCATGTCATCATCTGCTCTCGCGCGCGCTCCAGTCTTTCAATACGACTCGAATGTGTACGCGCACGCGCATTAAAACACTTCAATGGCACGCAGCATATAAATAAACATCTAGAATTAAAACATATAAAATAATTTAAAATATCATTAATATTAAATCATGAATTTAGTTTAAGAATTTGACACCTCTTTATTTTATTTGAAAACGTGCTTGCAATATTTTCATATTATCTTTTATATATAAAATAAAGATGTCCTGAAAGTGCTTTAAGTTGTAAAAATGAAAGTGGTATTGATTATATAATAAAAAATATAAAGTAGCTTTAGAAATGGTAAACAGTGTAAAAATAAAAGTAGCCTACATTGCAAAAACTCACTTGATTAAAACCTTCACATTATCATGTATTTTCATGAATATATTTTCACATAGGTTTAAAAAAACTGAGCTGAGAACTAACTGGTGCTTAAATAGTTTTTTTTTTTTTTTTTGACCCTTTAAGAATTTTCTGTTCCTGTTCAGAAGAGCAGGAAAAAAGTGAAGCATGGAGTGCTATTTGAATGTATTTATTTGTTGCTGCTGAAAAAAAAAAAAAATACACACTCATTATGCAACATCTGTCTAGCACGTTATGTGTTGCTTCTCAATGTTTTATTTATTTATTATTATTATTTATTATTTTTTAAATTACTTAGTAATTAAGTATAGGTTCCCTTAAGGTTGTTACAAAAAAATCTGTTTGACCAGCATCACCAGCAAGACCATGCTAGACCAGCATCATTAATGAGACCTTGCTGGTTGACAAGCATCACCAGCAAGACCATGCTGGTAGACCAGCATCATTAATGAGACCTTGCTGGTTGGCCAGCATCACCATGCTGTTTGACCAGCATCACCAGCAAGACCATGCTGGTCCACCAGCTAAACCAGCACCAAACCAGCATAGACCAGCATAAACCAGCATAGACCAGCATAAACCAGCATGGAAATTATGCTGGTCTATGCTGGTTTTTTCAGCAGATGTTGTGACCCAGTTTTATCCTTAGGCTATAACGATATGTTTATTTATTAAGAAACCCCCAAATCGTCATCTCTTGAATATGTTGTTAGTTTCCTTATTTTATACCCAAAAAGTTTCTCCTTTAAGTTTTCCTTTTTCTTGATGAAACCTCTCGTTTCATCCCTCAGACTTATAACAGCCATTTGTTTTAATGTATTATGAAGAACTATTTAAAGATATTTAGCCTTGTTATTGTTCTTTTTTCCTGTGTATAAATATCATATTATAATGTATACAAACCAATGATCTTTATGTTTTCTGTTTTGTCATCATGATTGTTCATTGTTAGATACAACTATGGTATCTTTCCATGATCTTGTATGTAATAATTTTAAATTATATGAGTGACAGGTGCACTAACACTTCATAACATCAGTAACTCGACAGCACAACCTAGAACAGTTTTCCTCTGCGTTTGTAATGTCTGCACAAAGGAGACGGGCAGCTGCTCGAAGATCTCTCCTTTGGAGAAAACTGTTGATTTTTTACCCGAAAAATTTAAGTATCACTCCTTAAAAATTAATATTACCTCAGAATGAATTGCATTGTTAGCCCACCTCAAAACATAAACAGAATAATAATATTAAATGCTGACCAATACTTAATTATATTACTTTTTTTACATACTAAAAATTATATAATTGAATAAAACAAGCTAAATGTTATTTGTTTTGTCATTTGACATACTTATGCATGAATACATTTATATTGATATATGCAGTGAAACATCTCAATTGTCAGTCAAACAATTAATTAATGCATACATCAATTAAATAATTATATTTTATATACTGACAACAATAAAAAACATGAATAAATGAGTAAAAGAACAAATAAAAGTAACCATCACAATAAACAAATGCATATACAAGTCAACAACACATGGAACAAAGCTTTATTCAAACTACAAGCATGCATTTACAGGCGCTGAACCCCAAATCCTACTGCCATCTCAACACAGCGGTTCCCATTCTGGGGCTTTATTCTGATGAATTCACCAGAGGTGACCGTGCCTTTGTGCCGGAGCTTGTGGAGCAGGTGGAGGGATGGAGGGTCTCATGGAGTGATGGAGGGTCTCGTAAGGGCAGGTGGAGTGATGGAGGGTCTCATAAGAGCAGGAGGAGTGATGGAGGGTCTCATAAGAGCAGGAGGAGTGATGGAGGGTCTCATAAGGGCAGATGGAGTGATGGAGGGTCTCATAAGGGCAGGTGGAGTGATGGAGGGACTCATAAGGGCAGGTGGAGTGATGGAGGGACTCATAAGGGCAGATGGAGTGATGGAAGGTCTCATAAGGGCAGATGGAGTGATGGAGGGTCTCGTAAGGGCAGATGGAGTGATGGAGGGACTCATAAGGGCAGGTGGAGTGATGGAGGGACTCATAAGGGCAGATGGAGTGATGGAGGGTCTCATAGGGGCAGATGAAGTGATGGAGGGTCTCATAAGAGCAGGAGGAGTGATGGAGGGGCTCGTAAGGGCAGGAGGAGTGATGGAGGGACTCATAAGGGCAGGTGGAGGGATGGAGGGTCTCATAAGGGCAGGTGGAGTGATGGAGGGTCTCATAAGGGCAGGTGGAGTGATGGAGGGTCTCGTAAGGGCAGGTGGAGGGATGGAGGGTCTCATAAGGGCAGATGAAGTGATGGAGGGACTCATAAGGGCAGGTGGAGTGATGGAGGGGCTCGTAAGGGCAGGAGGAGTGATGGAGGGACTCATAAGGGCAGGTGGAGGGATGGAGGGTCTCATAAGTGCAGATGGAGTGATGGAGGGACTCATAAGGGCAGGTGGAGTGATGGAGGGTCTCGTAAGGGCAGGTGGAGGGATGGAAGGTCTCATAAGGGCAGATGGAGTGATGGAGGGTCTCATAAGTGCAGATGGAGTGATGGAGGGACTCATAAGGGCAGATGGAGTGATGGAGGGTCTCATAAGGGCAGGTGGAGTGATGGAGGGACTCATAAGGGCAGATGGAGTGATGGAAGGTCTCATAAGGGCAGATGGAGTGATGGAGGGTCTCGTAAGGGCAGATGGAGTGATGGAGGGACTCATAAGGGCAGATGGAGTGATGGAAGGTCTCATAAGGGCAGATGGAGTGATGGAGGGTCTCGTAAGGGCAGATGGAGTGATGGAGGGACTCATAAGGGCAGGTGGAGTGATGGAGGGACTCATAAGGGCAGATGGAGTGATGGAGGGTCTCATAAGGGCAGATGAAGTGATGGAGGGTCTCATAAGAGCAGGAGGAGTGATGGAGGGGCTCGTAAGGGCAGGAGGAGTGATGGAGGGACTCATAAGGGCAGGTGGAGGGATGGAGGGTCTCATAAGGGCAGGTGGAGTGATGGAGGGTCTCATAAGGGCAGGTGGAGTGATGGAGGGTCTCGTAAGGGCAGGTGGAGGGATGGAGGGTCTCATAAGGGCAGATGAAGTGATGGAGGGACTCATAAGGGCAGGTGGAGTGATGGAGGGGCTCGTAAGGGCAGGAGGAGTGATGGAGGGACTCATAAGGGCAGGTGGAGGGATGGAGGGTCTCATAAGTGCAGATGGAGTGATGGAGGGACTCATAAGGGCAGGTGGAGTGATGGAGGGTCTCGTAAGGGCAGGTGGAGGGATGGAAGGTCTCATAAGGGCAGATGGAGTGATGGAGGGTCTCATAAGTGCAGATGGAGTGATGGAGGGACTCATAAGGGCAGATGGAGTGATGGAGGGTCTCATAAAGGCAGGTGGAGTGATGGAGGGTCTCGTAAGGGCAGGTGGAGGGATGGAGGGTCTCATAAGGGCAGGTGGAGTGATGGAGGGTCTCATAAGTGCAGATGGAGTGATGGAGGGACTCATAAGGGCAGATGGAGTGATGGAGGGTCTCATAAGGGCAGATGGAGTGATGGAGGGACTCATAAGGGCAGGTGGAGCGATGGAGGGTCTCATAAGTGCAGATGGAGTGATGGAGGGTCTCGTAAGGGCAGGTGGAGTGATGGAGGGACTCATAAGGGCAGGTGGAGGGATGGAGGGTCTCATAAGGGCAGATGGTGTGATGGAGGGTCTCATAAGGGCAGATGGAGGGTCTCGTAAGGGCAGGTGGAGTGATGGAGGGACTCATAAGGGCAGGTGGAGGGATGGAGGGTCTCATAAGGGCAGATGGTGTGATGGAGGGTCTCATAATGGCAGATGGAGTGATGGAGGGGCTCGTAAGGGCAGATGGAGTGATGGAGGGACTCATAAGGGCAGATGGAGTGATGGAGGGTCTCATAAAGGCAGGTGGAGTGATGGAGGGTCTCGTAAGGGCAGGTGGAGGGATGGAGGGTCTCATAATGGCAGATGGAGTGATGGAGGGTCTCATAAGTGCAGATGGAGTGATGGAGGGACTCATAAGGGCAGATGGAGTGATGGAGGGTCTCATAAAGGCAGGTGGAGTGATGGAGGGTCTCGTAAGGGCAGGTGGAGGGATGGAGGGTCTCATAAGGGCAGGTGGAGGGATGGAGGGTCTCATAAGTGCAGATGGAGTGATGGAGGGTCTCGTAAGGGCAGATGGAGTGATGGAGGGTCTCATAAGTGCAGATGGAGTGATGGAGGGTCTCGTAAGGGCAGGTGGAGTGATGGAGGGTCTCATAATGGCAGATGGAGTGATGGAGGGACTCATAAGGGCAGATGGAGTGATGGAGGGTCTCATAAGGGCAGATGGAGTGATGGAGGGTCTCATAAGGGCAGATGGAGTGATGGAGGGTCTCATAAGGGCAGATGGAGTGATGGAGGGTCTCATAAGTGCAGATGGAGTGATGGAGGGTCTCATAAGGGCAGATGGAGTGATGGAGGGACTCATAAGGGCAGGTGGAGCGATGGAGGGTCTCATAAGGGCAGATGGAGTGATGGAGGGTCTCATAAGGGCAGATGGAGTGATGGAGGGTCTCATAAGGGCAGATGGAGTGATGGAGGGTCTCATAAGTGCAGATGGAGTGATGGAGGGACTCATAAGGGCAGATGGAGTGATGGAGGGACTCATAAGGGCAGGTGGAGCGATGGAGGGTCTCATAAGTGCAGATGGAGTGATGGAGGGTCTCGTAAGGGCAGGTGGAGTGATGGAGGGACTCATAAGGGCAGGTGGAGGGATGGAGGGTCTCATAAGGGCAGATGGTGTGATGGAGGGTCTCATAAGGGCAGATGGAGGGTCTCGTAAGGGCAGGTGGAGTGATGGAGGGACTCATAAGGGCAGGTGGAGGGATGGAGGGTCTCATAAGGGCAGATGGTGTGATGGAGGGTCTCATAATGGCAGATGGAGTGATGGAGGGGCTCGTAAGGGCAGATGGAGTGATGGAGGGTCTCATAATGGCAGATGGAGTGATGGAGGGGCTCGTAAGGGCAGATGGTGTGATGGAGGGTCTCATAAGGGCAGATGGAGTGATGGAGGGTCTCATAATGGCAGATGGAGTGATGGAGGGACTCGTAAGGGCAGATGGAGTGATGGAGGGTCGCATAAGGGCAGATGGTGTGATGGAGGGTCTCATAATGGCAGATGGAGTGATGGAGGGGCTCGTAAGGGCAGATGGAGTGATGGAGGGGCTCATCCATGGCACCACTTCCAGGATTCAGCTCTGGGCTCCTCATCCTCAGTGCTCACACCAGTCTGCAGATTTCAGATCCTACAAAAATTCACAAACATTATACAAAAGCAGTCATTTTAACAGCACAATGTCATTTGATTTACGTATTCAAAATAACAAAAATGACCTTTATATTTGAGTAAAATCCCTAAAACCTTTTTTTCCCAACAAATGCTGCCATCATCTTTCCTTGCAGGTCCTGCTCCACCACAAAAGCTCTGCAGCAAATGCACAGAAATCAAGAATCAGAAAAGTGCTGCAATTTTTCCATGAAATTACAAAAATTCAAATAAACTTAAGATTTAATAGATGTTGTTATCCATTTCTGTAGTATACTCACTCAAAGCCTTTGATGACAGCATTCAGCATCATGAGCCTCTCTCCACCGGATAAACACATGCGTGTTCTTCCGTCCCTGTAACATACAGACAAGATTCACATTAACGTTACCTCTGTGATTTATGAGCTCAATACTGCATTTACATGCTGAGGTTGTAGCTGATGTGTTAACTCCCTTTTTATCCAACTTAAAGGTCCCGTTCTTCGTGATCCCATGTTTTAAACTTTAGTTAGTGTGTAATGTTGTTGTTAGAGTATAAATAATATCTGTAAAATTATAAAGCTCAAAGTTCAATGCCAAGCGAGATATTTTATTTAACAGAAGTAGCCTACATCGAACAGCCCGTTTGGACTACATCCCTCTACTTCCTTCTTTAATGACGTCAATAGAACAGTTTTTTGACTAACGTCCGCCCACAGGAATGCTCCCTCAACTCGCGCACTTATAACTTAGTGTTTACGCAGCTCTTACAGTGATTTTCTGAAGTAAAACTGACGCTTCATCTTTTGTGTGATGTAAAATAAACTTTATTAAACTCATCAGTATATGTTTGATTATCATTCGGACCTGGTCCGATACAGCAGACTTGTAGGATATTAATAAATAATGGATACATACAAGCAGATGACAAATACGTTATAATAACCGTAATTAAACTACTAATACCTGTTCCATCTCTATACAGCACTCTGACTCTGTAGGCATTATTGTCCGACTCGAAATGAACACCGTTACTGAGAGTTTCTGATATTATCATCATTCCGTGAGATGAAATTGTCCTGAGAGACTGAGCGCGAGCTCATGTAGCTCCGCCCCCTGTGTCGTGCAGCAGCAGCTTATTTGCATTTAAAGGGCACACACTAAAACAGCTCGTTTTTCTGAGCCCCAAAAAATTACAATTTAAACATGCTGTAAAAAATGATCTGTTGGGTATATTGAGCGGAAACTTCACATACACATTCTGGGGACATCAGAGACTTATTTTACATCTTGTGAAAAGGGGCATAATACGGGACCTTTAAATGTTCCTCAATTTATCAACAGTAATAAGGGACAAATAAAATGTATAACATGTTTAGTTACTTTATAGATTTGTTTATTTACCTTATTTATCGCACATTTGTCTAATGTAAACAGTGTTGACAACAGTGAATTATCCTACATAATAGCACATATTCATCGCTCATATGTCTTATTCATATTGGGATGTGCTCATCTGCAATACTTATACAATATTTTTCTTTCAGATGTAAATACACATTTTAAATAAGCGTGTTTAAGATGTATATGGTTATTTAAATTCAGTTTAGAGACGTAACTTATAACGTTACGTGTGCTTACTGGAGCTCCCCTGTTAGCTATACATAATAAAACATGTTTTCACAGCTAAATCACAACTATACTATACTGTCTAACTCCTTTACACCTTGAACAGTTAAAACGTTTACTCTTTAGTAGTTTAACACATACGACACAAGGAACCGTGCTTACTCACATTTGAAAACCCCCGCGTCGCTGATCTCCGTGATGTTTGATAATGACGTATCCTCTCCCGTGGCCTCCTGGGATAGAAGAGTATCCATCGGACGAGCACTCAAAAATCTGGGGACAAGCAGTAAGCCATTTATTTTGTATTATTATTATTAGCCTTCATTTCATTATTAGACCTGCTAGCAACGTTAGGTGGAATTCACTGTAAAGATGTACAATTCTTAGTTTCATTCGTGGTGTTGACACGAAAAATGAGCCATAATCTGGTGGAAGATTGCTGCAATCTCCTAGACAAACTAACACTTAATAACATGAGGTTTTAACAAAAGCCACTACATTTCACTCACTCAGACATCATTTTATTGTATTTATTCATTTTGTTCAGATATAGCGTGAGCTTAGTCATCAAGTTTAACGGCATTTAAATGAATGGAACTTTTTTTATTTAGGCTAAATTTGTTACCTTTGTCCAATTTCGATCTTTTCACAGCGACCTGAAAGCTATCAACAAAACGGACAACATCTGCTATTCTTACTTTTGTCAGATGTATGAATGACTGAGAGAGAAACCCATAGATAGTGATGTTACGTCTGACACCGACGCTCCGAAGCTTGCTTCAAACTCGAACGGTCCTTGCAATGAACCACTAAGTTACTGGCTTTCAAAAGTAAGAGTCGACTCAATGAGTCAATTAAATGAATCGTTTTTCAAACGAGTCATAAGCCGTTTCGTCTTGACGTATTCACACAGTGCGCGTGCGAGGAGGCAATATCGCGGGCCAAGACACTCAATTCAATTCAGAAAGCTTTATTGGCATGACAAAAAAATACATTTTGTATTGCCAAAGCATCAAAACAACATAGAAAATGATTTAGAACATTTAGTACACAAAAGTAGTAATACTGATATCATAAAACAATAATAATAAAATAAACAAAGATTAATAAATAAAATAAAAAGGATTTAGAAATAATTTATATAGAAAAACAAACATATTGAACATTATATACATGTGTGTAGGTCTTAGGCTGTGAGTGAGTGTGTGTTTGGATGTTTGCTGGTTTCTGGTTGTCCCTCAGAATATGGCAGGGGTCTACAAATTTCGCAGCTATATTTGAGCATTTGGCTTCTTCGCCAAGAATGAATGAGTTTTTGGATTGGATTACAGGTGTTAAATTGGGGAGATATGTTATTAATTTTGGGGTAATAGTGGTCTCTGATGTGTTTATATTTTGGGCATTCTGTGAGGAAGTGCAGCTCGGTCTCCGTCACTCCCAGGGTGCAGTGCGAGCAGAGTCTGTCCTCACGGGAGAGCCAGGTCTGTCTGCGCCGGCCCGTCTCAATGGCCAGGCTGTGCTCGCTGAGTCTGTACATCGTCAGGGTTTTCCTGAGTTTCACATCACTCACTGTGCTCAGGTAGTTCGCAACAGTGTACTCTCGATTTAGTGCCGAATAACATTCCAGTTTGTGTTGGTTTTTAATGGTGTTTGTCCAATGGGTGATGTACTTGTCTTGTTCTGTGGTGATCATTCGTGCGGGCCGAATGTGTGTGAGTGTGTGTGTGTGCTGAGGCTCGACAATGGTTGCTAGGGCAATTCGATTTGACGCCTCACCCGTGGGTCTGTGACAAAAGCTGCGGGAGGAGTAGCGTGCCAAAAAGTGGCCAGAATAATAATAATAAGAAGAATAATAGTATGCAAGAGAACAGTGTTGCTTTGCTTTCAGTACATCTCTCTCTCTCTCTCTCTCTCTCTCTCTCTCTCTCTCTCTCTCTCTCTCTCTCTCTCTCTCTCTCTCTCTCTCTCTCTCACACACACTCTCTCTCTCACACACTCTCTCTCTCACACTCTCTCTCTCTCACACTCTCTCACACTCTCACTCTCAGATTACATTTATTAAATGTCGGTTTCACAGACAGGGCTTAGATCAAGCCAGGATCAGGCCTTAGTTTAATTAGGGCATTTAAGGAGCTTTTATGAACGAGAATAAAATGAGAATAAAAAAACACCACTGTGCATCTCGAGACAAAACAATGGTACATATTTTAAATTGGTTTCAGTTAAATCAGCTCAAGCATGCATTTTAGTCTGGGAGATTTAAGCCTTGTCTGTGAAACAGATGGTAAGTGACTTAAAACTGACATTGCAATATTTTTTACTTTATTTATGAATTCATCTGGTTACCAATAGTAAATTCAGATTGTAGGTCTTAGAACTACAAACTGACTATGTCTAATTTAATTACTTTATTATTGACTTGTTAAACCATGGAGAGAATTTAAATGATTATGTTCTAGTGAAAGAGTGACTGAGCGGTCAACAAGGTCAAAGTTTTTATGTTATAAACTGACAAATTGGAGCATTTTGGTAGCTTCCAAATGTCTTGCTAACTAATTTTTTTTATTCGTTGTCAGGACACTGAGTGTGTGTGTCAGTGCATTTAGAAGTGTTAAAACCATGAGATGCCTTTAGACTGAGATCATGGAAGTGCTGCCTGGAAATTTTCTCATAAATTGTGCGTCAAGTCTCTGACATAACGCATTACTGGTAAACAAAACAATTTGCTTGAGCAGGGAAAACTGTTGAATTGACCTGTTCTTAAATGTCTGTCTCTTGGGTTGTATAGACATTTTTCAGTTTTTACACATGGCATTCATCATGCCATGTGAATTATTTATTATCTGTGGCCAAATCTAAACATTGGTAAAATCCTACTCTGGCTTTTTTCTCCTTCTTTTTTTGCCACCTAATTGTGTCACTCTCTAACTCACAGATTGTACTCGCAAAACCAGGATTATTGACGTAGTGTACAATGGCTTCAACACTGAGCTTGTGAGAACCAAGACCCTGGTGAAGAACGGCATTGTTCTGGTGGACAGCACACCGTACACAGGCAGTGGTATAAAGCTCACTATGCCATTCCATTGGGCCGCAAGAAAGTTGCAAAGCTGGTAGACTTTCATTTCATATAGCTCACTTTATAAATAGATGAGAATTTCTATTATTAGAGATTCAGCTTCAAATTGTCCATGGACCCTCTGCAATGCATATAGCTCACAAAAATGACAAGAGCTTTTCCAAAACCACCAGCTCCAATATTATATTTACACAGATGCTATGCAAACTTTTCAAAGAGCTTGTAATTGCTTTGGTGATTTATGTTGATTAATATGGACTATTGATGCCTGCTGATACAGTAATGTCCTTACACGCAGGTGAAGAACACACATAGTTGACAGTCACCTCACCATAGTCCTTTTTGTGTTCAAGGTAATATTAATATGGGTTAATATGGCATCTTAAGCAAGAATACATATTGTTTTCGAATTTAGCACTAATATTGAAGTCAGATATAGAATTAATGACCGGGACATTGGTTCAACAATCCCCTCCATGAATGACATAAGAATCTTTATAAACCTTCTTGAAGCTTTTAACTGCATAAAAGGAGGGTCAGTTCCTGCAGGTAAAGCATCTCTGTGAGGTTTCCACACTTTTCCCATCATGGATCCTTTGAGACAATCCAAAAAAACGGATCATTGGCAAACCGGATCATTGGTTTTTTTTAAAAGCACTCATCCGCACCAGTCCATTCAATCCATAGTCCAAAGCAAATAACCATAACAGTAGATTTAGTAAAGTCACAGGATGTTCTCATTTTTATGATCATTTGACACATTTCCCATTAGAACCAGAGACAAGAAACTGCATTTTATGTTTCCCTCATGTTTATTTGACATCTGTTTATTTTTTATGTAGTCAGAATGGTCTCAGTCAAAGACAAATCTGTTTAATTAGTGAGAGTCACAGTGCTTCTGTCTAAGTTTGCTTTTTAATGTTCTGTTTCCTCAGCCGGTATTGCGTCCAGGCCTGGCCGTGTGGCAGAGTAGGCGTAATCATCTTGGAAGAGAAAGAGCTGAAGTTTTACTTCTGGAAGATCAAAGACAAATAGACAAGCAATACAACCAGAACTCTACAGTATGAGCATTTAAGGGTGAAAATGACTATGAATGTGCAAAAATTATTCAGGTCACCAGTGTGAATGATTACTTCCTAATGGGCTAACAAAATTGGCTGTTTTTTCGGTCATTTTGTCCTGAAATATTGCATTTTACACAACATTTCCTGCACTTTTGTGCACTTCTGCATCCCGCACTAACTGCACATTCATGTTACTATTTACTGTTACTAACTATTTATTGTTTTATTTTGTTCATTTATTTTCAATATTTATTTCAACTGTCACTTTGAGAGTCCAGTTTAAATATTAAATAAATCTTGTAGCCTACATCTACAATAAAGTTCTAAAAAAAAAAAAAAAAAAAAAATTAAAGTGTGGAAATTATGATTAATTATTTTACCATGCCTGAGTGTATACAACATTAATGTTAGTGTCTTAAAGAGTTAGTTCACCCAAAACTGAAAATTCTGTTATTAATTAGACTAGGCTACTCAACCTGATGTTGTTCCAACCCCGTAAGACCTTCGTTCATCTTCAAACACAAACGAAGATATTTTTTATTAAATCTGAGAGCTTTATGTCCCGACAGCAACTGACACTTCGACGCTTCAAAAAGTTAATAAAGAGAACGTAAAACTAATCCTTATGAATTAAGTGGTTTAGTTACCTATACATTTTCTGAAAAGACATGATCGCTTTTTTTTTGTGATGGACAGACTGAATTTAAGCTTTTATCCCTTTAAGGACACAAGAGCTTCTAAGTGTAGAGCCCTGATTACATGAAACAATAACATGTACCATCTTAGTCGTTTAGGTTTCTGTATTTTCTATGGTCTCGTTTATTTTTTATATTTAGTCTCCAAAAGGGGGCAGACTTCCCCTAACAATAGTCTGCAAGTCTTAAAAGGTTTTTTTTTCCGGCTCAGTCCATCATATGTTTGAGACTAGTTTCTAATTAAGTTTAGGGAACATATGCACATCATTTGCAAAATGTCTTGCCACTTGAGTCCCTAGTATATTTGATAGTATTTACACAGAGTTTAATGATATTCAATGTGAGCAACGTATGCCATGTTTGATTAGTCAAGCTTTTGACATAATTACCATACATACCTAAAACATACAATGATGAGCATTAGACTGCAATATTCAAGAGCCATTTATTTTCAGAGATTGAGAGATTGACATCATTAATATTAAACAAACTGTACATTTTATACATATGTTGAAAGTGTGGTAGATATTAAAAGCCATCAACCATCACAAAATAAAGAACTCTTTTTTTTTCTGGGATGATGACAACCAAATGACAAAGCAATACAAACATTTGCAAACGTTCACTGACAAAACACAGCAACACTAAATAATTGTTAACACAACAGCCAACAAATCAGAAAAAGAGCTCTGACAGGGAAATGTGGAACTCATCACTGATGAGCTGTGGTGGCTATGAAGTTTCTATCAAACCGTTCCAAAGTCACAATTGGATCAGAGCTGACCAGCTGGATTTATTAAGACTAGTGATGCCGTGATGACGACAAGGGAGTATCTCATGAGACTTTGAACATATCTTTCAAAACACTGGGAAAAAAAAGGCAATTTCATAACATCCCACAAATAAACACACAACACAGAGCCCTCATTATTTAACCTTCATTGCAGGGGAATAGCAGCTTTTTGGGTCGTCAAGGAAGCAGATAATATTTCAGTCCAATGAGGTGATTCAACAATGCATTTTAAGGAATAAAAAAAAAAACTGAATTCTGAGAAAAACGGAATCTCTGACAGGTTGAAACTGCGTTGATGGAAGAAAATAATAAAAAATACATTTGTGTTGATGGCCGACAGGATGACCTAATTCTACGTCTCTGTGTACACTGAAGACATTTGGCTCAAGCCGCGATCGAAGCCGCCCACCTGAAAGAAAACACTTTCCTCTGTGCCCGGCGAGAACTGGCAACCTGACCCCATGATGTCGGGCACCAAGCTGAAACCTTTGCATTAAGAAAAAGAGAACATGGAAAAATGTGTTATACTTTCATTAAACACTCTCAGAAAATGTGCACAAATTGTCCCATTAGATAATCACTAAATCTACCCCTAAAGAGTGCATATGAGTACCTTTAGGTACATTGAAGGGTAAACAATTAAAAAAAAAGTTTCTAAAAGGTTTTTTTTCGCAGTGATGCACAGGTCTTGAACCATTTTTTTTCTTAGTGTGAAGAACATTTTAAAAATCGAAAGAACAGTTTTTCCACTATAAAGAATGTTTTGTGGAATGCAATGGTTCCATGGATGTTAAAAGTTCTTCATGGAACCATCAATGCCAATAAAATACCTTTATTTTTAAGAGTGTAGATAAGGTAGGGTACAGCCCAATTTTTGCACATTTTAAATACTCTCATTTAACATCAAGAATGCTTTTTAGGGTAGTGAAACGAGACAAATAGTTGAGTACAATGGAAAGAATAACTAGCCAGCGCTGCATTTCCAAAAAGTATTCTAAGCTTAGATAGATTGTGGAACCATTGACACAAATGAGTTTTGAGAAACGCAGCCCAGATCAGTTGACCTGTTTCTAACCATATTGCCTATTAATGGTCCTGAAATGAATCTACTGTGCTCTAATCTATAATGACGGCTCACAATTTCAGTCGTGCTTCATTTTATTGTTATATTGCTTAATAATAACAACAGGATTTGTGGAGGTAAATCTGCGCAATCAGGAATTTCATGTGAGGGTGAACGATATCCCCACGCAGATTTCATAATGGGTTCAAGTTGGTTACACAAATTTGCAGTGTTGACCAACAGAAAGCTTCTTAGATTGAAAGTGAAAGTTCTTAGTTCTTTGTGATCTGCGCTTTATACATCACTACACTGTTGACAACTGACCTCTCTTGCCCAAGAAATTTCACTAAAATGTATTTGTGTACCTGTGGAAGAGGCGTTGGTGGAACAGCTCATGTGGAAGCCGTTGTGTGGGTTTGTATTGAAGCTGTGAGACTCTGCAGGTTGATGACCGCCGCTGATGGACTGGTCCATTCGGTAGCTGTCACCAAAATGGAAACAGCTCTGGAAGTTACCACGGTAATCTGTAAACAAACATTTATAGAAAACAGAATATATAAGCATTAGAATAAAATTTCATTCAACTGTTAGATTCAAAACTTAAAAATAGCTCTTTAACAATGTAGCAAAAACCACAGACTGTAACAGTATTCCTGTTTGTATTTCTATTTTTGGACTTTTCCCTCTTTCTCCAAGTTTGCTTCCAGAAGTGTTCAACAAGTCGTCTCGCTCGGATGGGGGTCTTGGATTTGAGGTGGTACACACATGTACATCTGTGTCCTGACAGGGAAGTTGAGCGTTTCTCCTTTAGCAGTTCTTTTGACTGACAGCTTAGCTGTTTTGGACTGGGTGGTTTTAGAGCAAAAAGCTTCCTCTTGTGGTTCCAGGCGTCTCTTTCGGCCCACATGTTCTGGCTAATACACAGAGCACTGCAGAGACTATGCCAGTTCTCATACTGATGTGGCTCTTTCTGACATTAAATACTCATGAGCTGATATTTTAAACAGGTATATTCCAATAGATCAGGAGTAAAGGCAGGGGATGGGTGCTATAAGTGGTACATGCTTAGAGTCACCATGAAATCAATATTGATTTCATGAAAAAAAATAAGAAAGAAAAATTCAACGGAATGCTGCAGTGTTTATTATAGATCATTTTGAATTGGGACATAAGTTTAAACATTTAAAGCCTACTGTATCATATTTGATATGCACATTTCTAAGGCCTCGAAATTATCAACATGATCAAAACCTTTTGTACACACTCTTTGGTAACACTTTATTTTGATGGTTCACTAACTCTCATTCGTGTATTAGTAGACTGTTAGATTAGGGTTAGGTGTTAGGGTTCGGGTCTAGTAGAATAAGTTGGAACGCAGATGAAAAGTTACTTATAGTCAGTAAAATGTCTGTTGAAGGATCATCACAATAAAGAATTAGCAGATATTAAGCAGACAGTCTACTAATACTCTAATGACAACTGTCATTATATGCATTTTATGCAAGTTGTCTGCTATTTATAAAAAAATAAATCAAAATAAAATGCATCATACCACTATAAATCTCATTTATTTACATTTGGCCATATTAAAAACCAAATTGCTATTTTTTTTCTCAGTTTGAGCCTCTGATTGAGGTGTTTTTCCACCTATAGTAGCTCTATATTCTCTATCTATATCATATTATATGAGCCATAAAAGCCTGATATATGAAATATGATACTAAAAATATATTATTTTTTTTTAGATTTTGTTTAAAGGTTCAATAAAGTGCTGGACTTTTAATGTGATCAACAGTGTGAATACTTGAACAAGATCCACCCAGTAAAATTCGATCAAACAATCTCTGAAAATGACACGTACGGTCTCGTACCGTCACTTGTAGGCAGGTTGTGGAAGGTGGAGTAGGGTTTATGATGAGTGTGGAGGTGTTGCTGGTTGGTAGAGGAGTTCTGTTGCTTCTCTAGTGTTGGTGGAGGAGATGTAGCGGCCTTCAGCAGACTGATCCCTGGAGACAGCAAAGCTCCAGATAACCTAAGACAGAGAGTGAACGTTAACTATTAAGATTAATGGTGAAAGATAAGCAGGCCAAAAAACATACCATAAAATTTAATATGGAGTATACAACTTTTATTACAAGAGTCTTCTGAATGTTATTAAAAGGAACTTTAGAGCCTCACCCCATCTTACCTTTAACCATGCGAAAGATCTGAAAGTATTACCTCAGAAAAAGAGTCACATAGCCTTAAGTAAAACATTATTTATTTATTTTATTCATTTATTTTTTATTTACTCTAACATGCTTCATCCTATTCCAATTCTTGTTATAATGGAAAGCCATGAGCCTGGTTTTGATTGAGTACAAGCCTGTTCTTCACTCCAGATGCCACTTCTCCATAACATGCCCCTGACTTACTGTACACTGTGATGGCTCTGGGGAAGTTATGATAGCTTGCTCATGCCTGCACACAATGGAACAAATAAAGGCTTTGTTAGTGCCATTAGATGCAGCTGTCACAAGCAAGTCTTCATATATGCAAAACCGAGTTTTAGCAAGACACGAAGTGCCAACCAATGGCCCTGTGAAGTCGTTCCTGCCCCCCTAAGTCAAGGCCCTCTGCCTTTAGTGCACACATCAAAGAGTCATATTCTGAATTTCAGAAATGAACAGAGAACAAAAACAAACTCAAAGAATCGCATGTTTAAACAGAAGTATGACTAACAGATGCTCATCATGATACAGTTAAAGAAAGATATTATGAGGACATATACAGCTGTAATGTAAGACATGTAAGCCAAATTCACATTCCAAGGACTTGGTTTCATCATAAGTGCATTAAAAAAATTTATAATCCACAAATTGTTTTAACTGTGCTCGGATGTAACCCCATTAGTCACAGGGCTCTCCTCACACAGCCTCAAAGTCTGCACCAACATATTTCACAAGGCATGCAGCAAAGGAATTAGCGTTAGCGGGCTAGCTTGTGTTTGTATGCAGGAAAGCGCGGTTCCGATAGTCGCTGACGTGACGTGAGGCGCATGTGTTTCTGCGAGAGCACGGCGGCAGCGTTCCCCTGGGAGCTGCTGTCAGCACAAGGTCAGGAAACAGTTATACTGTTCATATTTTTACAAGCAGCCTCTATGTGCAGCTAAAGTGAATCATGCTATAATCACTGCCAGCTGCAGCTCGCTAAGGCTCCAGGAATGAGGGGAATCTTTCATATGCAGGATTAATATCTCCCCTCGGTATTTACCTTCACTGATCATCTGCTTTCACCTTTGCAGACTCGTTTTTTGACTATACCGCCTGTCTCTCACGTCATAAGAGCTTTATATGGCCGCTGACCTATGGACCATCCAAAGGTTCATGTTCACCAAAGTGATAGAAAAGCATTTGGCTTGCTCAAGTATAACACTTACAACCTCCCTATATCTAAATAAGGAAAGAAAAGTCCAAATGAGGTGGAGGATTGATGCTGAAATATACCTCTTTTGAATTGTCAACTGTCTAACTTATATTGTATCAGAGGCCCTTTGCGATGTTTATACTGGTCTTCATTTGTACATGCAAAGCGTAATTATTTATATTTTATCTTGGTTGTTTCAACCAATTTTCAAGCACTGCCTTCTAGCTAACGTTAACGTAGTTAGCTAACGCGACTTCGTCAGCTGTGACAGTAAATCGCTACCACCTTTATAGCAACGTTTATTTAATTTAATTTTTTGGGATATACTAACTTTTCATTATGTGACGTGTTGGCTGCACTAAGCTTTTCCCTCCAAAAAAAATTGCCTAAAACTTATCTAAGTAATATACAGTATTTCGTTGTCACCCTGCCTCTCCAAATGCAAAACTGACATTAACAAAATGCAATAACAGCTGAAAAAGTGCTTGGTTGTGTGTTTTATTTTATATTTACCGTTCAAAAATGCAATCGCTGCTGTCTGTCCCATAGAAGAACATGACAGCCAGCGAACGTTTTGGAACTATTGGGGCTTACATGAACCACGTGACAGCCGTCGCGGCGACATCAAAGAGTGTCGCAACTCTTTCTCTCTATGGCTCTGGTCCCACCCTGTCTTCCTGTTTCATGGAAATTATGTCAACACATTGAATAATGCTGCGCATTTCAAGGCACTTTAGTGGGCCTTTAAATGATTATAATTTTCAGCACAAACATGCTACTGGTTTAAAGGTTTAAAAAAAAATGTAAAAAGAAAAGAGAAAATAAAAGAAATTACAGTATAACCACATTCACAACACTCAGAATCAGCAAGATGCATGATGGGTAATTGTGTAATGTTAAATTGTATTTAGCATAGATTTTTAGGCATTATGTGTTTTGAGTTAAGAGGGATGGGATATACTGTAGGAAACTTTGGTCCACTATCTAGAAAAAGTCGACTTCACAGGGACATCAAAGAATAATGACCAAACCCTTAATAGTCTACTTGTGAACAAAGTGTTTACAAATGGTATTTCTTCAAAGTAGAAGATTGAGTATTAACGGCAAAGTGTTTAATGCTGACTGTGATTCAGTGAATGTGTCTCAATGGGAACTTCTGTGAATATCCCCGAGCTTCACTCAATTGACACGAGTAAGTCCTTACTCAGCACAGCAGACACCACTGAGTGAACGTGTGTCATGAAACTGCACATGGAACATGGACAGAGGTGATCCAAACGCAGGCTTTATTAAGAGGTGAATCCAGAGACAGGTACAGGGAAACATGCAGGGGTCAAAACCAGGTAAGCAGTCCAGATCAGCAATAATACAATGCAGGGATAAGGCCAACGGGAGGACCAGATACAGGCAGGGAGTCCAGGAACCGTGAAACTAGAAAACACTAAGAAACCAGGAAAACGCTCGATGCAGTAGGACACTTATAATACTGAGCCCCGAACAAAGGGAAAACTCAGGCTTAAATCAGGGACGCTCAATCTACCACAGGTGCAACAAATAAACCATAATCAGTCCAGGGAAAAACATGAAGGAAACAATAAACTAGGAAGGAGTGCCCCCCAGAGGCTCAAGCGGGCACTCCAGCCCCAGATCGTCGTGACTCTTCTGAATATGATTCACTGGACGTGTTCCATGTTAAAGAACACAGTTACTTTACGTCTGGCTCCGAAAGCAACCACCAAAAGGATCAAAGAAAAGCGGTCCAAGTGGGACATAGCAACTTTGACCACACGCAAAAAAAAAAAAAATCAGATTGAAGTGAACAAAACATGCATTGGGGGTTTGAAGTTAAGTTAACATTGCCTACACACACTGAAAAGTTACATTTTGGATGATGGAATAATACTGTTATTAAATACAGGCTGCGAGTTTCATGAAAAGCTCTGTCGTTGACTCTTTTGCAAACCCTGTAGTGTCACGTTCCAGTTTAATCCCTGTTAGAGGGGTCAGAGACCTTACAAATCGTGCAACAGAGGTGCTGGATTCAGAGGTGAGGCAATCCTTATGCTCAAACAGACACAAATCCTCCTGGAGTCGGCTGGAGACCAAATAGATCAAGATGGGAGTTTTTCCCCTCACATCCCTTTTGAATGAAGATTCATGAAGATGAGTGCTCTGCTCCCAGTTTGTCTTGTCTCACCTGTCAGGTTGTGCTCCGCTGGGAGACGGCGTGTATGAGCGAGCATGGATATCCCAGTTGCCTCGCAGTAAGCTCTTCTGATTGAAGAACGAACTGGCCGCTGGCTTGGCACGGGTCGGTGGGAACCTTTCTGGTTCTGGTTAGCAAACTAAAGCCACTCGTGAGAGATCAGGCCCTTACTGATCCGAGCCTATAGCTTGTTTCTAAACACTCAAAATCTAAACTGCTCAAACACTCAACATGCAGTCGGGCGGGGAAATTAGCTTAAGATACAATGTGTCAGTGTCGCTACTGTTTAGATCAGGGGGTGATACTGAAAACTACAGAAATGGACTTAAAATGGATTTATATTTATTTATACAGTTAGAAAATACACTTTACAATTTTAAAATCTAATTTATTATTGTGATTTGGTGCTCAATTATTAGGAATGGATCTTATGTTAAAAAAGTTTTTGCTGCTTGATATTAAAACTTGATATTATAGTAAAATTAAAAACTAAAATTAAAATCAGGATTCTTTGAATAGAAAGTTCAAAAGAGCACAATTTATTTGAGATCGAAAAATGTATTATTTATTATTTATTTATTATATTGTCATATAAATGTCTTTACTGTCACTTTGATCAATTTAATGTGTCCTTGCTGAATAAAATATTTTTTTTAATCTACTTACTCTAAACTTTTGAATGGTAGTGCATCAAGGTTTCCAAAAAATAAAATAAAAAAATGAAGCAGCATTGAACATTGAAAATGGGAAGAAATATTTCTTGAGCACCAAATCAGCATATTAGAATGATTTCTGAAGGATCATGTGACACTGAAGACTGGAGTAATGATGCTGAAAATTCAGCTTAGCATTTAGCAATTATATTCTAAAATAGAAAACATTTCTTTTAAATCATAATACTATTCCACAGTATGTAGGCTACTGTATTTTGACAGAAATAAATGCAGCTTTGGTCAGCATAAAAGACTTCTTTTAAAAACATTAAAAATCTTACCAACCCCAAAGCTTACTCCCATAAAAAAATATGGATTTTTTTTATATCCTCTCATTAATACAAACCTGTTTCTAATTACCATTAAGGAACACCAGGATCAGCTATTTGTAATTTTACTGTAAAACTGTCACCTACAAAACATGTTGAGGTGCCGATGCCACCCATTAGGCCCCTCGGCCCTCCATGCTGGTGAACACGTTCCACGGCTACGAACACTTCTGCCTCCCTGCATCTCAAACTCCACACAACGGAGACCGCTAGATGTATTTTCACTGGCATATTTTTTAATATTAGCTTCAGAAAATGACACTAGTATTTGCGAAGTAAAAGGAGTCTAAATGGGCCATTTCAGCCAGGGTAAACACATTTAGCAATGAGGTCAGAGGCTGCAGCAGTGGAGTCAAGCAAGTTAGATAATTTTGTCAAAATGTTTAACGTCCTGCTAAACCATTTGGGAAAAACAAGAGCGGCAGCTGCTGTTGACTTTGGCAGTCGAGTGTATACTCTAGGCTTTAAACATGTAAATCAAAATGCTCCATCTTCAAATGTAAGTAGACGTTTCATACCTGGTTAGTTGTAGGTCCTGGCCAAGATGTTGCGTTAGATGGACGGCATAAAGCGTGCTATATGTGCGTACACATTTTTGATCAGAAACCCCAACTCTAATGACTTCCGCAAACAATAAGACGGCCATTTTCTTAATGCTACGTTGTCAGCGCGACTGCATGAGGAAGCTCTTTTATTACAGCGGACACTTGACTTACTAGGTGGCTAAATACTTTTATGTTTCAAGTTCCACATATACTCATTACTTCCAAAAAAAGTTCACGTCCACCTTCATCTCATGCTTTTCGTTTAATCTTACGTTTTCACAGACTTTGACCTTCGGCGTCAGTGAAAGGCAGAGCCTTGAATATGTCATCGTGATCTTCAGTGCAATAGCGTATAGTGTTACATGAGTATCCCCTCAGCCGGTTCCGTTCAGCTCTCATTCCTCTCCAAGTAGCAGTAATTGTTTGTGGAGCTTTAAAACGGCTCGCTAATTTTCTTGAGCTTTTTTTTTTTGTTCTTTCTGCGACCTGGAAAAACAGATCACCTTCCAGAGGGACAACATGACAAACTCAGTGCTGCCTGGGCACATTTCATGGGCGCTCGAGTATTTTTGCTAGAAATTGATGTATCCAATGGGCTTATACTAATATACTTTGAATGAACTGTTAAAGTTTATACATGTTTTTGTTTTGCCTGGGTATTGAACCCACAACCTTGGCGTTGTTAGCGCAATGCTCTACCAGTTGAGCAAACGTGAAGAGAAAAAGACCAGGAGAAGGAAAACAGCTCATTGTCGTTCAATGGAGTCATGCTGTTCACAAGTTCTTGAATAAGTTTCTATTCTCAGATGTGGGTGAAATTAGTTAATTTACTTAACACTGAAATTTTGCTTTCATTTAACTATGATAAAGAACAGAAAAATCTAATTTAAATCTGTTGCTTAAGAACAGATGTATTTTCTCTCCTTTTCTCTATCTCATTTCCAGCATTTCTGTTTGTCACTATACACATAGTGCGTCTTGATGACACATTGGATTTGCAGCTCTACTTTGCTGGTCCAGGGGGAAATCAGGGTTTTTTAATGGGAAACATGCCTCAGTCCTGTTGGGGACATATTAGACTTCATTGTATTCCTTCTCTGAGCTTTCCAGAACACTAATCACAGCTTGAGGACAGAGAGAAACAGAGGTGTGTTCGGAAATCTTTTTTGGAAACACGGTCCTGCTTTAATTACACAACACTGACACCTCCAAACTGGTTTATGTTGTGTTAGGGTGACATTGGTTCAACCTGGATTTGCAGGATAAATACACACTGAAGTCAGAGCAAGGGACGAGCATTAAATTCGTCGTAGGGTGTGTGCTTTGGGAGAGTGTTACAATGAAAACAAACGTTCCGTATGGACAAGGAAAAAATCTGCCGGTGGTGCTTTGGATAGTAAATAAATCCAGGCCCCTAAATCAATATGGTTCTTACACGCAGTAAAAAACACATTAGATGGCACAGATTACCAAAGAAAATCTCCTGTTATGAGAAAAACCTCACTGCATTGCAATATTAACAAGACCCCGGATGTGACTAGCTATTCCAAAGCAATAAGATGATATCAAGGAAGGTGCTTTTATGCACAGTCTGTGTATTATTGGTGAAGATTTTTCAGAGACTCTTTCTGCAGGTTAACACCAGTGGTGACAAATGAGTCTTTGAGTGAGTTTGTAAACAACAGTCAATGAAATAGATTTATTAAAAAACACTATCAATCTTTTTTTTTTCGACCAGAAAACAAAGTACACATGTTTTTGTTCTGCCTGGGTATGGAACCCACAACATTGGCGTTGCTATGGCGCAATACTTTTTCTTTAGGAAAAGAGTACATACTTTTAGGGCATAGTATAAATAGGCGAATTGAGCATTTATTCAGGAACAACACAAGTGAGTATGTCAATTAATCACTTACTCAATGATTCATTCAAAAACAAAGATTCATTGTTTTTGTTCATGATTCAAAACAGTGGCTGAATTCGCAATAACATACTAGCATGCTACTTACTTTTTGTGCTTTATCTTTAGATGGCAAGAATAGTAATAGTAAGCTAGTATTCTATTCTGAATTTGGCCACTGATTCATTGCAGACACAAACAAGTAACCCTGTCTTTTTGAGTGATTCAATTATTCAACTCAAATGATTCATTCAAAACACTGATTCGTTCAGGAATTAGACAAGTGACAATCTTTATGAGTGAGTCAACTAATCATTTACTCACTGATTTGTTTAAAACCACTGATTAATTCTAGATCAAAACAAGTAACTGTCTTTAAGAGTGAATCAATGAATCATTCACTCAACCAAAAACAGAGGCTGGATTTAACATAATAGCATACTACTTAGCATCATATCTTTTTATGGCAAAGACAGTAAGAGGAGTATGCTATATTATTCTGAATTCAGCTGATGATTAATTCTTAGAAAATAAATAAGTAACTGTCTTTCTGAGTAAGTCAACGAATCATACTCTCAAATGATTAATTCAAAACACTGATTCATTCAGAAATGAAACAAGTGATTACTGAGTGAATCATTATACAGTCATTTTTAATTAGATTAAAGTATAATCAGTATTTTTTTCTCCCTTGTCAGACATCTTGGATGGATTGCTCACAGAGCATATTGCAATGAATTGTGGGATTGCCTTTTCCTAAAATGATCCACGCAATGCTGACTTCGAATTTGGTCAAAAGAGTTCAGAACAGCCTTTTTGTCACTGCTTACTAACTGAAACAGAGCCACTTTAACAATGACTACAGTGATATCTGTAACTGTGATGACAACGGTTATCCAATCTGACATCATCTTTATTGATCTCATCCAACCTACGTCTATGTCAGAGCAATTGGGAGTAAATGTGATGCTCGGTGGGATAGGTACTCACCCTTCCCGGGTGTTCTCGAGGCCAGACAGCGGGGAGAGATGGTGGGGGCTGCCAATGTCGCGGTCCAGGCGGGGCTGCCTGGGGGGCAGGTCAGGTCCAGAAGAGAGCAACTCAAGTGGGGCTCCATTGTGTGTCGTGCTGGAGCCGGCATACAGGCCTAGAAGACAAACAAAACTAATGTGCAAAATATGCCTGATAAACCTCAAGGAGCCCTCAAGAACGCCACATTGACCAAATTAAATCCCCACAAAACATCCCTTAATGGCAACAAGCGCTTGTTATGACAACACAAAACTCACCAAGCCTTTTGGATGAATTTAAATGTTCTGTGCTGTAAGCAATTTACGATACATAATTTATGTTGCCGTGCGGAATGGATTTGACTATTGCTATTTTGAACATATCTTTGACAGATCGGATACATTTGAATGGAACGGCAGAAATAATGAGTAGAGACAGATCTACTATAAGCTACTTGCATTGAAATGAATGGAACAGGTGGGCTGGATCTTCAGCCAAGGACACAGAACCTTGAAGCAAAAAAAACAGAAGATACATCAACTCCATCCACAGTTTATAATGGAAATAACAGACATAGATCAGGTATCCAACTGGTCCAAATGTCATCCCACCATAGATTATACTACTGTATGCAAACCAGCCCAGATGAAAATGATAGTTGCTCGTTCTGTAAAGGGGCTTCTTCCGTCCCCGGGCTTCTTGTGCAGCCTGAGAGACTGACAGGCGGACACTTTTCCCGGTTGCTCCGGCTGTTAATGTGTTCCTCTGGATTTGCCCAGTAATTGTTTTCCCAGAAGCCCTCTGTGCATTGACAGTCCTCAGCGGCTCGTCCTAGCGCCCCTTCTCTTTGTGTTCCTCCCCAACTGCTTTACAGTGGAAGCGGGGCCTATCTGACAGTTTTCTGAACTGGTTACAAACTTGATTCATTACCCGAAATCATCAATCAAAGTCCTTAAATGCTTTCCCCTTTAGTCCTAACATCTGCTACCAGACTGGGAAGCATTCAACAAGTAATGGCCATGATTGCTTTAGTTGTTATCTGCTGGAGAGATGGGAGGGGGAGTCCACCAGGAGGCAGAATCAGATTCTAATGGCTGAGAGTAATTGGGAATTTCCAGATAATATATATATATATTATATTATACTATATATATATTTAAAGAATATAAGTGTACTTGTGTGATATAATTTGTAGTAAAAAATATACATAATGAAACACAAAAATACATCAAATATATAGTATGATATAAAATGTATATATATATTGTTTTATCACAGTATATAATTAAGTCATGCAAAGCATACTGTATGCCACAGAGAATGCAAAAAATTGTATGTAACAGCCAGATGCAAACCTACACAAAGGCACAGGACTAGAGCACACTTTATACGTGCAAATTACAAAATGACGGAGGTAACCGCTCTTTGCTTAGCTTTTTCTACTGGCCCCGGATCAAAGCATAGGGAGAGGCAGAAACATCAGGAACATTAAATGCAGGCATCTTGGCCAGACCCAACCACAACTTCTCCTCTAAACAAGAACAAACAGCCACAGTAACATAACAGGTCCTTCAGGCTAAAGACATTTGCACATTGAAGCAACAACTTATCTACTTTGAACTGAGCAAATGAGAGACGGTGTAAGCCAGGACGCCTATTTTCCCCTGGCACGCGTTGGGGGGGATTTATGCTGTTGCAGTGCAAAGTGTGTTTTGTACAAGGATGCTTGAGAGATGGGGAGTTCTGCAATTGTCCTTCAAATTACCCTCGCACAAACATTTAGGATCTGTTCTACATTCCTCTTGACTGAATCGCTGCTCTTAAAGGAATAGTTCACACAACATTTTTTTTGTCACCATTTACTCTCATGTACAATGACCGGGAGGGGACATGTTCAGTTCATTTAGTTTTGTCGTGGCCTCGAGATATGACATTGAGGGAACGACACTGTGGCAAGCAGGGCGTGGCCGAGAGCCGTGGGACGGGAGCGAGGCAGGAGGAGCGAGTGCTAATGAGCGATCTCGAGTCTCCGGACTCGAGTACCAAAGAGCTCCAGGAGGATAAAAGGAGAAGGAGTGACTACACTGTAAGACAAGAGAGGACCAGGCCTGGACTTTGCGTTGTGTTTTTATCATTAAAAGTTACGTTGATCGTTTGACAGTTCCCGCCTCCTTCTTCCCTGAGCTTTTAAACCTCATCTATTTCTCGTGGACACAAGTTTATTGCATAAACAAACCTGCATGACCACAGAAACCTTGTATTTTTCACAAATGGATATTATTAATAAATTAATATTTTGTTTTGAATTAAGATTGACAAAAGTGTGGAATTAAGAAATTATTAGCTATATTAACCTATATTATAGGTCTACCGATGTTGCCTATACAGCATTCAAATGAAGTTATTATCAATACATGTTAAAAGAATGTGTAAGAATATAAAATAAAAACATTTTTATCCATACCATCCAACAGTTTTTTAAATCAATTCACTGAACGTTTAAAATGTTTATATTATTATAATTTAAGTTACATGTTTTTATTCATTGTTATGTATTTGCTTTATTTCCTCCTCCATTTCATGTATATCTTTTTCCCTAATTAACATTCTGGCCTACTTTAAGTAGGCTATGGCTATGTATTTTGTAAATACTGTAAATGCCCAGTTCATGTCAATAAAGTTTTGACTGTATTTCTGTAGGCTATTGTGATTTTCCTAATACAAAAAAAACAATTTAAAATGTCATATTTGAAAAAAATAAAAAGTATGCTGTGCTTGTTTGTAGGTATGTACAATTTGTGATTATATATATCAAAATGACTATAAATTAATTGTATTTATTATTGAAAGCTTCAGTCCCCATTCATTCACACAAACTTCAGAAAGTTACCTTTTGTGTTCCATGAAAGAAAAAAGGTTTGGGATGATGACAAAGGTTTGTAAATGATAACAGAATTTTCATCCCTTTAGTATTCCAGGCCTTTTCATGAAATCTCCTCTGCTAACTATTGCACCACAGTATGTTCAGCATTTTGACAAGAACAAGCCAAAGAACAAGAAAAATGACTAACAGGGAGGACTATAACTACTGTGGTTTAACTAATGCAAAACAAACACAAAACAAAACATGCAAAGCCTTCACCTCTGACCTCCCTCTCTAAATCAAAGAGTCATGAGTTATAGCTGGGTATTTTAAGGTAAGTGTCCTCTCCTCTAGCTCCGATTTAGTGTGAATTGCATAACATTGAAAGTAGCATGGGAAAATTGACATCTAACGCAGATCGTGCATTGCAGCTGTTTGCAATATTATCATTCATATGGTCTTCATAACATTACAATCCCCTTTATTCTGTCATATCCATTTGAGCTGTTAAATCGTAGCTTATTGGTTTTGGATCACATAAATGGTTCTGCAAGTGAACGTACACTTAAACACATCTGGGTTTTGGTACATTCTAGGGTGGAGGGAACAGTCCTCTACCCATCTCTACAAAACATCCCAGGATACATAAATTAGACAGCACATATGCTCCTACAAAAACAAGCTGTAATGGATGCTATAGACCAAGATACACAATCATTTCTCTCAAGGTTTAGAAAGCAGCAGTTAATCTCCAAGATAAAGTATAAAATTACAATCAACATAATATTTAAAATCATTCATATAATTATTTAAATACATTTCAGATTACTGTAAAAATATTAGTATTAGGATTATTTAAACATATTTGGAACTAGAACTAGATTCTGACGAAAATATGAGTGGTGACTGTCTAAAACTCACAATGATAGGGTGTGCTATGTGGTTGCTGTGGTGTTCTGGGTAGTTACCTGGGCATTTCTAGATGGTTGCTAGGGTGTTCTGGGTGGTTTGTAAGTGGTTGCTTATAGGCCAAAAGAGCAGACAATATGAGATATTTTTCGCCCGATTTTCAGCAGGCAAAAATAGTTACAAGCCACTTGACTTGAGCTATCGTGGTCATAGTACAAACAGAGCCTGGACTCAAGTTTAATACTCATGGTATGAGCAAAAATAATAGTGATGCTTGTTTTATCAAGCACCACTAATTACAAATATAATCCATGATTCTTTGTGCCACACCCATTTCACACCGCTATCAAAAGAAAGTGCGAAAGTGCCTATGGAGCTGTGGATCTCAATCTTTTTTTTGTTGTTTTTAATTGTTTTGTCTAAATTTAAATCATTTGAAATCATCTTGAGGCCCCCTAGATATAGAGGATAAAGTAAGCCTTACCTGTGTATATTTCCTGCCCGAGTGCTGGGGAACGGCCTTCTTTCCCATTCAGAGAGTGCTGAGAGGTGGCAGGGCAGTGGGATTGCTGGGAAGGGGCAGGGCCATGCAGATGCTGGATTGACAGACATTCACTCAAAGCATCTGATTCTAAATGGGGGCAGGCCCTTAGCTGTCAATCAAAAAGATAAAACAAAATATGCAAGATTAGAGATACATATATCAAAGCATGATGTATGTATCTCTCCATGTTGAAAGAATGAAATCACATTAAAAACCTGTGCGAAACAAAAGTCTTCAATTAAAAAAACGCAAAAAGAAAAACTCATCGCTGACATGCCCCATCAGCCAGCGCAGGAAATGAAAAGCTTAGAAAGAAACAGTTTTTCACCACAAACAGGACCCTTTGATTGGAAACATGAGGGGATGAGGGGAAGGACATACCCCACATCCACATCCATCTCCATTGTCAGTACAGGTTGGGAGTTGGGATGTTACGTTATCGGCTTCAGAGAGGCGGAGAGGTCTTTTTTGCTGGTGAGACTAGCATGCAAGACTGATTTTTCTCTTCATAAGGCTACAAAATCAAACTTCTGGGAGTAATTATGCGTTATATGTGACATTTGTGTAGAGTTTGGGGAGTCATATGTGTTTAGGACTATTAGAGTGACTTTGAAAGCTTGGATTGTAGCATGGAATTATGTTTAACTGGAAAATGATCTTCGGTCACATGAACTCGTGTTGAGTGGACTGAATCCGGAGACGATACCTCGCAATAAACAAAAGCCCGAAATGAGCCGTGACATGCAACTTGAAAGTGTTGTGTCATTATAATTCCACTGCAATTAAGATTTTCAAAACAAAAGCTCACAAACTTGCAAATTAGAAATAAAACAAACACGTCTTAATTTCACGCAAATGGGCTGCAGTTCTCGAATATTACGAAAGAGCGCAAACCGCACGTTTTCCAGTTGAGATCCTTGTGCAAAACTCCTAGCCATTCGTCAAACGTAAAAGGAGCTTCGGTGCTTTGCCGCAGCTTGCTATAACAGGCGTCGCTCGCGATAGATGGAGTGGGAGTGTTTGTTTGACATCAACCCACAACATCTGGCCACTGGGGTATAGCGCTGCACAGCTTATTAACAATGGTACACGCTCACACATGTTTCCGCTTACAACGGCAAGCAAGAAGAACGCATCAGTCAGCTGTCGTTTAGACCAGTGCAACAATGAGGCCATTCTGCTTATAATTACCCACTTTAATGAGGAATGCACTCTTCACCATGTAGATGCTGAAATGTGGTCATAGTTGATCTATTGTCGGGGAAATCATTTTCAAAAGACAATCCTAAGTAGAACCAACTGCACCAAGCCATGAAAAAGACACAATTGACCATGAAAAATATCTACTAGAAAAGTTTCTCAAGGCCAATGGCAAGAGCCAAAGAGCTAATTTTGATCTGATGTTCTGATGAGATTATTTGTACGGAGGAAATAATGAAAAGAATTGAGATTGTTTTTATCCTTACCTTCCTACGCACCTGCTGCTCTTTGGCAGAGTGGATCTTCACATGCTTGCGGAGGGAACTGGGGTCTGTGTAGCGTTTAGTGCAGCCTGGGATCTGACACGCATATGGTTTCTGAAACAGGAAATGCACAAGGAGTCAAAGAATCATAATTATACGCAAGTCAGCCACAAAGAGGACATGGAAACACACTGCTATGGACACAAAGACATTAATCATTACATTATGTCAGCATTCATAATTGAGTAGCTATAATAATAGTTTATATGAGACATTAAATACAGTGCAGAACATTTATGAACAGACATGGAAACTAAAAATACATGACAATTTAGACAAGTAACTATTTTGAACTCTCAAAATCAACATTCAGTTTTTAATATTGAAAGTCTATGTAAAGTCATTGGTTTTAATTACATGTCTAAATATAAAACAAAAAAGTAGGATTCAATGTCGACATTTAAAATCTGGAATTTAAAAAATGGAAATAAATAGAAGATTTTAGGAATAAGGAAATATGTCAAATTATTTACTATATTTCTAGGTTAAAAATATTATTCTTTCTTTATTTAAAAGTATTGCATTCAATCAGAAAATTAAGCATTTTTATAAGTAGACTTTGAAATCCACCGAATATTTTTTTTTCTTCTGTAATCAGCCTTAATATTTACACTTTCAAATTGAGTGTAAATTGACAAACACAAGTGCAATAACTGTTTATTTTGAGAGTTAATAAATAGTCAAAGTTCAAGAGGAAAGACAGTATCCTACCTTTCAGCTGAGAGGACACAGGAAGATGAAAGAAGAATACAGATAGATCGGTAAATGTGTAGGTATACAGGTTCAGTTCAAACACTTACAGTGGTTTATTTATGTTATTTTGCACATTTATCAACTTTGAAGAGTTGAAACGTGTGTATTCACATAAATATCAGTGTACACATGATTCTCACTGGCAAACTTTACTGAAACACACTCTTACGCTCCAAAACATGCAGAGGTGATTTTCTCCCATGCATTTTACACTGCTCTTTTTTTTCTAGAAAAGAGGCAGTCATTAAAGTGAAAGTGGATAGGCTTCCTTTATTAGCTCTCCTTTCCTACCTTCCCTCGTTCTCTAAATAACGCTGTTTTTACAAGCCGTTCGCAGGGCAGCTCGTCTCTGCGCATTTATTTGTTTTCACTGTGCAATGCCATATAATCCCCCTGCCGTCTAAACGCACCAAAAACAGAAAACGAGAAAGCTTAGGAATGGAAAAAAGAAAAAAGGCCGTCAAGAATAAATATCATTACAGTCGGAGGGATTTTTTCACTGTATATGAGGCGTGTGGGAAGGCTGTGACAGGGCGCATAGGCAAGTTAATGTGTAGCACTGGGCATCTGGGGTCGAGGGTCTTATTGGCTGTGGCAGTGTGGCGGTAGCGCGGTGCGGGAGCTGTACTGCGATGTGATACAGCCTCGGGTTCTGCCAGTTAGTGAAAAATGACTAGCTCAAGCTTTCTCTGACTTTTATTTTTCCTCACATGGTTGGAGTGGGATGCAAGACGTGCTCGCCTCTCTCTGCCATGTGTCGTTGCTATCACAAACGGAGCGTGGTGTTAAACGGTGTATGATATAACGTGTTTCCCCTCATCAACCCACAGAGACATAACCGTATGTATGTTTTTTGCATGCAAAATTAACATTTAGGTCAAAGAAAGGCTCCAAACAGCACATTTACGGGATTGTTTGTGAGGTCCGTTTGGATGGGAACTTAAGTGGTTGGGACTTTTGCTCTGAACTTAAAGGTCCTCCATGGATCTCCCTTTAGTTTAGTTTAGGAGAGGCTAAATAAGTTCAAATACAGTCTGAATAATCTTTTGAAAAATAGTTAACAATACTACAAGCTAATAACAAAATCACTTAACACATTTTGGAGCATCACATCACCTATGTAAGAGAGCAATACCTTTTTAAAAACTGTATATAAATGGTACTGTATAAAAGGTATTTGAACAACAACAAAAAACTGTAACACTCCCTATATTATATACTGTAAGATAATTGAGAAAATGTGAAGAACAGCAGCATTTACCAAAATATCTAGCTAAAAAAAGATGCTATGCACAGTCTAATTTTTTTTTATGAATCTGTTCATTAACATGAATGTGTTCAAATGAACCAATTCACTACAATGAATCAGAGTATCCAATGCTATATATGAGATGACTATTTAGGATAAACTGAATCACCAGAATAAATTTAACTCCACGTATGACAGTTAGGACAGATAAGGACAAAGCGATTTACTAGAATGAATGAGTTTCCAATGCTATAAATGAGAAAGGACCATTTAGAATGGACCTAATCACTGAAATAAACTTTTGATTAGAATAACTTTCCAACTCAGTATATGAAAAATGATGACCTTGTAGGATGAACCGATTTAATATGAGTCAAATTTTCAGTGCTTTAGAGAGAGAATAATTTAGACTGAAATGTATTAGAATAAATCAGACCTTCAAAACTACATACTAGTGTTTATGAGGATGATTTATTCTAATGAAGTTTTCTTTTAAGATGATTCTTAGCACTTCTTGTAACTACTTAATTTATTTTAAAAAGTCGGTAGCATGACTACAAGTTTGTATTTTCCCAACACTGCTAATTTGTATATTAAGGATGGTGTCAGTAAAGAGCAGTGTTTGTTTTCGTGTGTTTTGAAGCACTTCGGTCTTGAGTAGGAATGAATGTATTCATGTACTCACAGTGTCCAGGTGTGTGCGCTGGTGCTTTGCCCTGTCGCTTGAATTGCTGAATGCTTTCTGACAGCCTGGGTGCTGGCACAGGTACGGCTTCTCTCCTGTGTGACTCCGCAGGTGAATTTTCAGATTCTCCAGCCGCGAAAAAGCTTTGTTACATCCTTCAAACTGACAGAGAGACAACAACAGTAATCTTTCTCGGAGGACGATGTTTTATAAGGCATTGCCTTTAATTTGTGCATGAGTGTGAACAATGCATTCAGATAAACATTTGAATCAGAAAAGAAATTCAGATTCGTTAGCTCATTTTCATGGTCTGGCCAATCAGAATTCTTTAAAATTACAGACCATAAATGACTGACTACTATGCCACGCCCCTTCCAACTACACTTAAACTACACCTAAAGTCATCACAGGATGGTCCTCTGCAACCTGTCTGTCTGTGTAATGAGGCATTGGACACACTGATAGAACATGTTGTCTTGTCATTTAAGGGCCTTAAACATTCTATACAACCCTATCTCTTAGCTCCGCCCCAAAACATCAACAGCCCACCAATAAGGAGCCTCGGATGAGACAGAGTGGCAGCTTATGGAGGTGTCAGAGACAGTGTAACCTGACATGGCAGCTTTGCTCTCTATTGTCCACTGACCTCTAACTGAGGCCCCCGCTTCTATCGCAGCTCCAGTTTCACTGAAGGAAAGAGCCTTCCATTCTTCTAATGGGCTCTCAGAACATCATTCGGGCTCTGGCCTCCTTCAATCACTCGCAAAGGGCTTGCTATTGAGGCCAGGCCATTTAATACGGGGCGAAACCTTAGACTGCCACGGTTGGGATATATTGAGTGACCTGGATTATACAGTGTGTGTATCTGTGTGCGGAGAATTCTTATATGACACATTAAAAAAATGTGGAACAAGCAAAAAACTCAGTCAGGTACATTACAGGGTCACTTTCACACATTTACACACACAGGAAAAAAAACTGAATTTACATTTTTATTAGAAAATAATAGTGCATCAAAGGTAATAATATGTTCTATAGAACAATAGAACGGTAATTGCTTGGGGCTTTTGAACATTCAGACCCCACAAGTTGTGCCTGTATTATTCAACAAGATGAAAACATCTCTAATTATACCCACAACACAGAACTTAAAGTCTCAGAAAACCGTGCAAGCCATATTCACATATCACACCAGAGATATATGTCGCGTGCTGACCCCTAAA
This sequence comes from Tiaroga cobitis, assembly GCA_030578255.1. NCBI lineage: Eukaryota > Metazoa > Chordata > Actinopteri > Cypriniformes > Leuciscidae > Tiaroga > Tiaroga cobitis. The sequence continues at coordinate 41,129,154 of CM060598.1, read as the reverse complement.
ATACTTGAGTTTTCAAAACAAACACCGCAAGTATGTATGTCCCAAAATGTGTCTATTTATGTATAGGGGAAATAATAATTATTTTGCTGCTTTCTTTAAATGTAATACAAATTTCAGGCTAAATTGAATTTATGGGTCCGCAGAGAGAAGCCTGCTAATCGTGTAAAGCCCGCCATTAGTGTGAGGATTGGCTGCCAATGGACAGAGGTGCGGAGCATGCTGGGATACCTTACAAACAAAGCAAAGAATTCTGGGATGCCATGCAAACACAGCCATCTGCCAGAGTTTAATCCATTTGACCAGGAGGAATTTCTTTTTCTTTTTCTCTCTTAATGTCTCTCCACTTTTTTATGTCTCTGGCATTTTATTTTTCTATTTTTGAAGACCATAACATTCTCTTTGGCATTTTATTTTTCTATTTTTGAAGACCATAACATTCTTTTTTATATAATAGAACAAAAATGCACCTGTATTTGCCAAGTACAGAACATTATTTTCCAAATAATTCTAATGCAACCAGTTTTACAACTGACGACAACATCTATCAAAACATCCCCAAACGTACACCGAGGAATGTGAAGTTTCTGAGATACAAACAGACATTATTCAAGAACCGCTATAATGGCAAAACAATCTGTTACCTTAAATTATATGTTTATCTCTGTAAAGCTGCTTTGAAACAATCCATTGTTAAAAGCGCTATATAAATGAAGATGACTTGACTTGACTTGACGTTCATCATAAAAATCAGAGAAAAGTGAGACTCCAAACTAACTAAATATATGTTGCATTTTTAAACCGCTATAAACCAACCATGACAGCTCCTAAGTCTCAACTACCCTTTGATTTTATTTGCAAAAACAGTTTAGCAAGCTAATCACATTAATTGGCATAAACGTGTTTAGCTTTCCCCTCTAAAGGCCTGTGTGAGGGTAAACAGAGTGATAACCCTCAAAAGTGGATTGTGGTAAGTCATTTGACGCCATCTTTCCGAAGTGGGCCTCAGGATCTGCCGTATACACACAGAGTGACAGTTCGGGTTGACATTTGTGTCAGGGGCACAGAGCCAATCATGGATGATTGCGGGCCGCAGAGGCCGCTCAACCTCAACCTGATGACTATATGGGAAATGAAGCGTGATTGCGGCAGAAAACGTCCATCGAGGCATCGGGCAACTAAAAGCCCGTAGTGTACACAAGCACTCGGAAGAAAAAACAGTTCATTAATACCCTTAAATACCTACAGAACACAAGCCAGCCATTATGGCACATTTTCCTGCGCAAAAATAAGGCCATGTCGCTTAATGACGTCACACAGAGCTCTGATGGAGTGACTTGGATTGAGAGGAAGAGAAAATTTGCTTATTATGGGAATTGCATTCAGGCCACATTCTTTCCCGTGGAGTCAAAGGTCCACTGCTGTTCCCGTTAACATTCGGAGGTGCTCTGAAACATAAAACATATTTCCCCATTATACTGTAACTACCAATCTCACCTTCCCTCAGGCATGCGTTTATTCAGACATTAAAACCTTAAGCAACTAACAAGCATTAAATACATTATTACTCATAATTAGTGGGCTTAAAGGCAAATTTTAATGAGCACCATGACTTCTTTTCTTACAGCCAGACACATTTTTTGTAATTCGTTGTGACATTCAAATTGCCTCAGCGCTCTAAGATATGCAATACAGGGTCTGTCTGCGGGTTATGGTGATGTACTGTGATCAGCACTTGTATGAAATCGATTCTGGTTCCTGTTGGAGAACGAAAGGTGTTACAAGGTTTACCGCTGAGCGCCTGAAGTAACTGTGACCCGTAAAAGAGAAACCGCCGACACGTCTTTCGGCACGGAGAACAGCGGAGCTCAGATGGAGTGGCTAAAAACTACAGGCGAAAGCGAACATGTGCCTTTAATCTGCCTGTTTCCAAATGCCCCCTGGCAACCACAGCAAAGAGCAGAAAAACGTAAATGGATGAAATTATATCCATATGATTCAATGAGACAGCTAAGGGGAGACAGGTTTCTCATGCACTTCATCAGAGTACAAAATTAAACACAGCTTAGCTAAAACATTCGCATTACATAGTTTACACATTTCATTTCCACATCCAAACGCCACTCGTTTTAGCAGCCAACTTCATCTGTTGCTAATAGGAGGCTTAATATGAATCAAAGATCTGGTTAATTTCTCTCTCTCTCTTTTGGAACGGCGCTGAAGGGAATTCACTTTCGATTATTCTCAGGAATCTTTGATTTTTCTTTGTTGCTCTTTTGCCCGTTACTTTCAAATTTCAAAACATTTGATTCATACCTAATGTGATGCATACACAAATTCTCAGCTGACAAATGTCGTCCAGATGGGATCGAAGGCTTGGCCGATAAACCGGTGGAGGAAGTAGTCATGTAAATGACTAGCAAAATTGCTCCGAACAGCCTTTTTTGTTCTCATGCAACACTGGTTAAACCAGAATGAAACCCATGTAGACTGTAGATGGGACCTTCACAGGAAGCAACCTATGATGACTAAATTGGGCCTCTCACATAGCCATTATACCCCCCCCCCCCCCCCCCGCCCCCCCCCCCCCAAATTTACTCTGAGCAACGTTTTTGAAGGAAATTTAATTGAAGGTGTATTATGGATTCTGACCTCGCTGCTATGGAAGTCAAACATTAGCAACTTATGCTACATGTGGGAATCCTGAACTAGAACATGCAGGAAACATATGGATCTTTATGGGAGCACTTAACCCAGAGTCGTTCTGGGGCGTACCGTCAAAGTGTTACCAGCCAGAAGATATAGTGTCTACCAAAACTAGCTGTGATCTTCTTTTGACCTAGGAATAGATTCAGATTTACAGAGTGAGAAACGAGTGAAGGTCCTCTTCCAGGTCAACTGTTGCTTCCACATGTTCTCTTCCTTTCTAAAAGCCTTTAACTTGTAACTCCAGCATGAACGTTCTCTGGCGTCCCTCGCTTGCTGTATTCATTTGAATTCATGACTAGGTGGTCCTATGCTCATGCTCATTGATACAGTACATCCTGAAAACAGATTAGTGTATGTAATCTAAATTACAGTACCTGTAAGCACTCTTCTGAAATGCATGGCCATGTTTCAGGCTACATACCAACATAATCCATTCTGATTTTAAAATAGTGGTTGGCATTGTATGGAATGGATTTTCTTTCTTTTAAAATGCCAGATTCTTTTGAAACAATGTGAGGGATATGCAATGTGCTGCTGAAAATTCAGATTTGCCATCACAGCAATAAATCATATATTAAATATATTAAAATAGAAAAGAGTATTTTAAGTAGTAATAATATTTTACAATATTTCAGTTTTTACTGTATTTTTGATCAAATAAATACAGCCTGGTTAAGTATAAGAATCTTATATCAAAACACAAAAAAATTCTTACTGACCCCAAACTTTTGAACACTTACATACTGAATTCTGTTATTTGATTTGAATTTAACTAAATTGTCAGAATATGTTACACAGAATATTTGATTTAGTCTTGTACATTAGCAAAACTATCATTTATACGCACACAGATGCAGACATACATTTATGATACATATTCAGCAAAAATAGTTGTCGTCACAGGAAGAGGGTAATTTACCCCATTGCTTATTTTTTATTTTGTGCCATCAAAACTAAATTAGCAAAAGTTTCCATTTATTTTGCTTAATAAAATATTGGATGATGCATCCTGCACATGCTAAAGACATCACTATTAGTACTGTAAAGGCACAGTGTTCTTCTTAAGTGGGCCATCTTCCCTCATCTTACCCTACATATTACAGGCCTAAAGACCTGGCACCATTAAATTAGTGTCAAATTTATTTAATCCGTGTTTTCTTTGTTAAACCGAACACCAAAGAAACCAAACAGCATTCTCGGTTTCCCTGGCCGCAAAGCGCTGATGGACACCAAGCACAGTCTGTCACTCCAGTAACCGGCCTCTCACTCTCTCCGTTCTAAGCATCTCTAATAGCTAATTAGAGAGTATTACACTCGCCCCGATGCCTTTACAATACCACCGAGCCATCAGTTATCTCCCCGTTTCGTGCAACATGAACCAGGGCACAGTGAGATGCAATGAAACTCCTCAACATGATATGTGCAGTGTGTTCATGCCTGCGGAGGGGCAAATACAGCATTTGACACAGAAGGTCTCAGCGTCCATTAACCGTCAGTCCCCATCTACTCACTGACACCTGCTAGCTTTCGGTTCCCAGCGGCGCTGGCATAACACACGGGGTAACATGACAAATACTTTGACTGCAGTCGCTCAGAAACGTCCTCTTTAACTGGCCACCATGAGAAACGTGTTGCTTTTACATTCAATTCATGGATAAGAATCACACTTGCTGAACTTTTATTACACAAACTCATAATTCTCACATATGAGCTCTTTATTTGAAAAAGTTGGCTGTCAGGGTCATGCCATACTTCTAAAGGTTCAAACGTCGTCCAAACTCTAGGCTAAACACCAAAAAAGGCCACATTTCACAACCTCTCTCGTTATATGACATTCTGAGGAACATATAAACTATAAACGCTCCTGACCGACGTTCGTTCTCTCGCCTTTTCTTTCCGCCCTCCACCCTGTTGGCATAATGTTCAGAGTTGACACAGCTGGGTTTGTCTCATGCCCACTCTCTAAGCTATTCTATATCTCCGACCTGACAACAAATACACATCCCAGAGTGCCTTGCGCCTGCCAAGTCAAACACCTCTGTGTCGAAGGCTCTGTCAGATTCATGAACAAAACAAAACTATTCAAATGGACAATAGGTCAAGATGGCATGTTAAATGTGTTCAGTTTTGGTTGACGATGTAGAAAGGTCGAGTGACATCTAACATAGTTGGATTGAGAAGTAGAACATTTACGCCCTCCAGATATATGATGAAATTGAACTACAATAGAGAAAGCTTGCATTGTTGTCTTTTGGGAACCTGATTGTTGCGTTTCCCCTTCAGTATTTTCTTGTTTTGTTATTTTCTGTTCAAAAGTGCAGTGCAAGGGCAATTTATCAGGTCATATTTCAGAACGCATTATTAACAATGATACGTCATACAGCATGACTGCACATTAAATCATGTGGAATCACAGTGGAGGACCAATGTTTTGCACTGAAAATAAATAATATGTAATACTAAGACCAAGTCAGTATTAAATGGAAATGTAATAGTGCAACAAAAAGATGAACTATTGTAAATTTGTGAAAAAAGTAGAAAAATAAAATAAATAAATTAAGAACTTGTATCAAAATGTTATTCAAATACCTCATCAATAACTCAGTTGGGAGAGAGAAAAAAATAGACCCAAATAACAAGGTCTCAGTGTCCTGTGATATTCCACAGTAAACGTTTTCATATTTATGGAGTATTTAACTCGAAATTTATCATCACGTACTTGTTTACCTTAGCAGTAATATGACTCCAGGTCTGGCTCTCGCTCCTCTCTTGGTATTTGCAAGCGAGACGCTGACGGTATTACAAAGCAGTGTGTTTTTTCAATGCTAATATTCACTTTCCATCTTTGCATTAAATTGTGCATGACCTAATCTAAGTCTTGGCTTTTCTACGCTGAAATATGAATTTGGCTCATCCGTGTCACTTGTTCTGGTTGTATTTAAGCTTTGAAGAGGATAATATCGAGTCTTCAAGGAGCCATAGAACGTGCTATTTTCTTAATTTTTCACTACTGTGGAAACAATGGCTGGACATTATGAGATTTGGAGCGTTTCTTTATGTTCACATTCAAGTCCATTAAGAAACTGAATCTTTTATAGATTCACAAACCTGTCATTTTAAATCAAATTTAAGGGGTGAATTGATGAGCCGTGGGCTTTGAGGTCACATAGAATTTATCAGAATGCATCATGAGACCTTTAGTGAAAGAATTAAATCATTGTTTGGAAAAAAGTCTTTGGCGGTTTGTCACCGAAATGATATGTCTTGTTCGTATGTTCGAGTTGTATGTCTGCGCTACTGATCTTTGGGAATCCACATCAATGAGCCGCACACAATAACAGACCGCATGTTATCTCGATGAAAACTCACAAGCACAAATGGAGCAGGCAGTTTCATATGGAAACATTTCTTTTGGAGCGGTGACACCAAGGTCATGTGTTTGATTCCCAAAGAGTGCATGAAATGATTTTAAAAATGCCATGTAAGTTGCTTTGGATAATACTGTCTGGCAAATTGGGTTCTACTGATCAAATGTTTGGGGTCTGGAAGATTTTTTTTATGTCTCTTGTGCTCACCAAAGCTGCATTTTAGTATATTTTAAAATGTAATTTATTCCTTTCATGGCAAAGATGAATTTTCAGCATCACTGCTTCAGTCTTCAATGTCACATGATCCTTCAGAAATCATGCTCATTTGGTGCTCAAGGAACATTCTTTTATTATCAATGTTACAAACAGATGTGATGCTTAAAATGTTTGTGGAAACCATGGTATTTTTTCAGCATTCTTTAATGAATAGAAAGTTCAAAAGAGCAGTATCCTTGCTTAATTTAAAAAAAAAAAATTATACTGACCTCATACTTTTGAACGATAGTGTAGATATGAAATGTAAAACCTTTCTGCCTCAGAGTAAACTAAATAAAAAGGTACTGTGACTTGATATCTCACTATTGCGACTTCATATCTCAAAGTGCGATTTTATATCTTGCAACTGCAACATATTTCACAATGTGACTTTATGTCTATATATTTTTTTTCTTTATGTCTACTTTACTCTACATGTGGAAACAGGCTTCCACAATTTTTTCTGGACACATGCAGGAAAAAATATTAACATTATTAAAGGGTAAAAATAACTGATCTTGGGAAATTGTGAAAAAGTTACATTAGTTATTGAACTAGAAACATTTGGAGAATGCACTTTGCTTTAATGGAGAACCAAGTTAACAAGTCAAAGTGTAATTCAAGTATTGTTGGCTGAAAGAACATGGTTAAAGTTCATGTTGGTAGGAAGTGCAGAAGTTACTGTTATTATCAATAATTGTTGAAATAGTTTCTAAGCCATACCTCCAAATGAATGTAGGGACTTGACAATATAAACAGACAAGCGCTTTGAGAAAGCGTGGACAGCTCTTCTGGCGGAGTATGAATAGTTTCATGGGGAGAACTCTAATTGGACGGTTGAATCCAGCTGTGAGTCAGCAGTAAAGCGCACCACGTCCTGCCAGATCTCCATATAACACCCTGCTTGAAATGTGGAACCAGTGCACCACATTCTTACTGCACCCCCACACCCATAACTGTCGTGTGGCGAGGGGTTTTATGGAAAGGGCTTTTGGTGAAGATGTTGCTCTGGTAACATCTATCTCTGAGTGACAGCAGATGACAAATGAGACAGAATGCTGTCACAGCCCATAAGTTTGTAAGAGAGAAGCTGTCACAACCCTCCCACACTTAGTTTTGGGCTCTGTTCAGACCGCAGATGGGACGTGGTTTCGGACTAGAGGGGCACCATAAAGCCTCTAGTTATGTGGCTGTTTATTAACTGGGTTGGTTTGGTTTGGTTTTGAGAGATACTTGGGATCCTAACCTGGCTCTCGGTTCTGCTAAGTCCCATGGCTCATCTGCATCTCAACAAACTCATTCTAGAACACTGGGATATTCAGTCTTAACTCAAAACTGTCCGTGCTCTGTTTACATGATGGGGTTTATGGCGAATGTTTGCGGAAAGGCTGGGTGTGATGTAAATAGCGTCCTGACTACTGTTATTTATTCTAAGGAGTGTTTGGCAGATGGCAACTGGCATCAGCTCCATGTCAACATGCTCTCTGTAGTGACAATGAGGAAGGTACTCTAAATTAAACACATTTATGACTGGCCCCGTGTACATTTAGGCCATAGGGCCCACACTGAGACATTAAATCACCATTATTCAAATGTATTACCACATTTCTAATGTGTAAGTAGTGAAATAAAAGCACTATAAAAAACTCTTTTAGCACTTGAATTTAATGAAAAATTAATAAAACATATTTATTACCCTACTTGTGACCAAAATGTTAGAGACAAATGTCCTTTTTTATTAAAGGGATATTCTGGGTCCAATAAGTTAAGCTCAATCAGCAGCACTCGTGACTTAATGTTGATTAACCAAAAATAATTTGGATTCATCTCTCCTTTTCAAAAATGTTACAATAAAATACTAACTGATAACATTATATTAGTGCGGAAAAATACAACAAAAATACAGTTTACAACTTTTTCGTAATAACAACATTATGTCTAAAACCTTAACACAACTGTAAAAATCATGGGAACCATTTTACAGCTCAAAAATGCACTAAAAGAAATAATGTAAATTATAAAATTATAAGCTTCACATTTATCCTTAAATCCTATGAAAATTTGGCCATTTACTTACATAAGTGCCTCACTGTAACTTTCTTTTTAAAGAAAATGAAGGATACGTTGAAATTATTAGGCTACTTGTTGTAACAAACATTATGTAACAAATGCTGTCTGATTGAGCTCAGCTTGTGAAACAGTCAATGCATATCAACTTTACAGAAAAATGTATGACTAAGGAGCATAAAAAATATGACTAGCAGTTCTCTCTCTTTCCCTGCCATTGACAGAATTTTCCATCATTTATGACACAACGCTTCCCCACCTGAAAGAGTACTGAATTTCCAGATCAAAACACAGGTGAAGAAGACGCAGAAACAAGCGATAGAAGCATTGCTTATGTAAAATAATGAGATCATCAAACAGCATATAAATCAAAACTGCCAACGTTACTGAATGAAATGTGGTATAGGACTGTGAAAGCCTTGGGGATGTTGATGGACTCGACCGACTCTATGTTTTGATCATCATTCTGAATCCGACACGTGACAAAAAAATTATTTTCTTAGCTTTTTGTTTAAAGTGTAGATTTTTTATGAAACTTTTTTTTTTGTTAATGTTGTTTAAAAGCAGTGGCTCTGTTCTTTCTTTTGATATATCGTATATTATTCAGATATTCATATAACAAAATATTCTGGGGGCCATAAAAAAAATGCTGGTGCTGACTGGCAAAAAAAAAACACAAAAAAAACCCACTGGCGTTAAAAGATAAAATAAATTCAAATGTGCAGAAACTGAGAGTGCCAAATATCTGTCTTTGACTAGCAACACTTCACTTTACAACAGCTCAATATTTTCTTGGCACACTGTGCGCCAGATTTTTTTTTATGTCACCTGGCTGGATCATGTTAAAACAACTGATTTTCTGCATGTTTGTGCTGCAATGCTAATAAACAATTACAGAAAATACAGACAAAGGTTATATGGGGCTAATAAAAATACTGATATTGAATAATAAAAGCAATATAGCGCTAATATAAATAAATAGTACTATATAGCGAAAATAGGACAATAGTAATAAAAAAAACTTGAGTCTTTCCACAACTTTGTGCAGTAAATAAACCAAATAAAAAGTGCAATAAATGTTCTCATATCTTACAAAGCTAAAATCAGGGAATAGTAAATTAAAGTTCAGTCAACAATCCACCTTTTTATGGAGATATTCCCCGGAGTAATTCTGACGAGGAGTACCTCCAAATATTAAGTTAATGGAGATCGTTTCAAATTTATAGTCCATTATAAGATGACTAAAGGAAGACTAGTATTTTTCTCCATAGTACAAATGATGGGACTAACTTAAGCCTATTCATCTGTGTAAAAAGCCATACATGTATGTAGCATATTAGGACTGTATGAAGCAGGGTCTAGCGCTTTAAAAAGCCTGAGGAAATTTTGGCCATTAGCTGTGTTTGGTCCCCTCAGTGTATTAGTAGACGATACGCCCCACTTGCAGGGTTAAACAGATTAGGCACTTGGATTCGGGACAGATATGAGTCTATGACACAATGCTAAAATAATGCGGCCATCAGTCTCTGTCTCACATTTCAGGTACATAATTAAATGTCAGGAAATTACTTACTCAAAATATAGCATAGCATTCCAGACTAATGTAATTAGCACAAAACATGTATGGATATTTCAATCTTTGATACCTGGTTATGCACATTTAAAGCCCTACAGGCATGAGGTGCATTGGCTGAGGTGAATGCCAATAATAAATAATGAATGCCATAATGCCAGCTTTAAAAAAAAGTGTATTTAGCAGGAGAAAAGAGCTACCAGATATTTGACAATGATTATTGCTTAAGTAGCTATTAAGAATGCTTAAGTGGCAGAATGTAAGACAGGGAGAGAGAGAAGAGGAGTAGTGACTGGATTGCATTACTATACAGAATGACTGGAAACCTTTTACGGCTTGACAAGAACTTGGCCTGGCGTATTTGACAAGGAAAACAAGCACGATCCATCAATTCCCAGGCCTTTCATTCCATTGCCAAAACATCAGTCTCCTGACAAATCTCAGACATTTTATGCTAGCAGTTTCATCATGCTAATATATGTATCACATATGGTCTCCGTTGCTTAGCTATTAGTATGACGAAAAGGCGATAGAGTCTCAGATTGGATCTGACAGCGAGCAAAAAAAAAAAGAGGCGGATTTGTTGATCTTGAAATTAAAGATATAATTCAACCGTAACTTTCATGTGATGATACATTAGCGAGTTGAAGGTTGCAAATTATGAGCTGTAATTGTAAAAACGATTCTGACCGTGTGCATTCTTCTGCAGTACCATCTGGAAACTTGGATTCAAGTGAAATTTATGACATTTCTGAAAACTCATATGAACAATGATTGTATTGGAATCCTTCACTCCACCTTCCCATTAAATACCCCAAGCAGAATAACCTCCCCGAGCCACTGTTTAAAACAAATTCGCCTAGAATGCAAAGCTTCGGCGAATGGAGTGGAGACAGATAGGAAACAGCCCATGAGTCCTGCTGCGTCAGTGCAGGTAACTGTCGCTACCTGCTAGCATAATGGGGCTTAGAGAGTTGGCAGTTGCTAAGTTAAATAGACAGGGCAGAAATGTCAGCAGCTCATTCTAGTACATCCACATTAGTATCAACGCCACTTGCTGCCTTTGCTGGGGCAAGCCAGACGGCTCGGGTTTCGCCGTGCATTCAGAGGAAAAAGTCAGCTCATGCACAGGCCATGCGTTTTAATTAGCTAATGGCACGAGCCGCTTCATCTCCAGCATCTGTGTTGATTGCTCACAAAAGCCTCCATTTACTCCAAAACACGCCATTTTGGTTAGGGTCTGGGCAGTCTGCTGCTGGAGAATTCTGAGTGCCCATCCAAAAATCAGTCTAATAAATCTTTATATATATATATACGTTTGCCGGTTTCACACTAGCAAAGGGGGGAAAAGGAAATTCCATGATCTATGTTTTTTCCAGCAGGTTGTTTGAGCCAATTTTCCTTCAAGCAAAGGCCTGTATGTTCAAACTTCGAAACGAATGCGCCATAAGAGTGGCTCTGCAATTATTTTGATGAGGTAACAAAAAAGGTGTGGTTTAGGAAGTAAATCCTAATATCCGTTTATATTACGAAATGTTATTTAAAAATAAAAACATACTTTTTTGTGAGCCAAATGTTCAATGACCAACTGTCTGGTGATGGTGACGACGACAGAGATGAGAAATACAAGGAAATGGGTGTGCATTGCTCAGAAACATACTGCTTTAGGTCACACATGCAATATTAATTGCAAAAAATGTCCTATGAGATCTAGTAAACTAAATATTTCACAAACGAGAAACATTAAAACAGGGGTCGGCAACCTCAGAGGTAATAATGGGCAAACTATTAATTAAGTAAAGTAATAATTGAATTATATTTTTAAATAATTATTAATAATTGATTATTATTATTATTAAAAATATATATTTTGCTAATTTTTCCAACCCTGATTAAATAAAACCATAGGTGAGGAAAATGTTTGATTTAATATTTTAAACTACTTGAAAAGACATGAAAAGACAATTTGAAGAAACTAGAAGACAAAACAACAAATAAATGATTGTACAAAAAAATCCTGTTCCAAAATACACTGACATAGTTGCATCAAACATGTCTGTATGAATGTCAGCACAGATGACGCAGGAAAGGCCATAGTAAAATCTAAAAGGTTAGAGGAATTAATACGGTTTTATTATGACTATGAGAACTCAGTGACTGTTTAGTACAGTAGTAAACACACACTAACCACATAAAATACAGAACAGAACACAGCCCATTTACTAAACCTGTCACAGCAGGCACACAAACTGCAGAAAATGTCAAGAAAACCTCATGTCGACTGCAAGCACGCTAAACCAAAGCCAAGATATTAATGTATTAGGATTAAACCAATACATTCAAGAGGAAATTCAATAAAGAAACAATCATCAATGTCCAATGGTGCATGGATCTGCTCATCAAACATGATCAACTGGATAAGCAACATGAGTATAATCAACAGATACGCTTTGATGAGCATTTACATGATTTTCATGAGCTGGGATAGGTGATCTGAAATTCAAAGTTGAATCCAACAGCACTGACGTATAAGAGCCCTGGGACAGTGTCGGGGCAGTAGTCGCTGGATACATTTTTAATATTAATGCAGACAAGGAGGGCAAAAAACCAATAAACTAAAACAACTCTTGAATTAGGCATGAAACACAACAGGATATTGCAGTAAGATTATGTTGTTTCCTTTTAGATGCCTTCTGCTCTGCTGTCCGACTACCACAAAACAGCCCGCGGTGCTTTTTAATTGGAGAGAGTGAACCAAAAAGAGGCTCTCAAACTCCGCAGAGCGGTTTTAAGAGGTCTGCCGAGCTCAGTGCTTGCAGATGTAGCTGCGTTTTTACGTGCCGGGGCATAAAACCGCGTCCAGGTATGGCCGGTGACAAAGCAGAGAGTCAGAACCCCGTCCTATGTTTGTGATAATGACTTTTTCCTGCCAAGGCGCTGCATGATACAAATCAAATGCAGCACAGCTGGTAGAGAGGACAAAGCAAGAGAGAGAAAGAGAGAGAGAGACAGAGAGAGAGAGAGGACTGAGGGAGTGTTGTGTTTGGATGCAAAGGAATCATGCCTTGTGCGCTCTCTGAGGAATCTGCAGTTGGAAAGATAATAAAGGGATTAGCCGGGTTTTCTGAAGCATTTGCTTCTAAATCAAAATGTCTCATCGGTTTCCTCTGCACAAATAGCTAGAATACCAACATGTCTTTGCATATTGCACGAGGGCCACAAATGCAACATGTTTCACACAAAAGCTGCTTCCTGCGGAGGTTACAGGAAGACATCGTTTCGGAGGAAAAATGAGAACGCGTCAGAATCTGAGCAGGGTCACCTAGGCATTATGTGTAAATATAATTAATTAATTCATTTTATTTCTCCAATGTTTGCAAGGTACTGAATGAATCAAAATGAGTTTTCATTCAGAACCACTCTGAGTCTGTACTTTAACTGCAACTGCAAAATTACATTATATAACTTACCATTAGATTAAATGTCATTAAATACCATTTTAAATAAAAAAAAACAATCAAAACTGCGAAAAACAGACTCACTAGTAAAATAATTCTGCTACAAGTTAAATCCTCACAAACTTATTTTTACACACATTTTTGTCTTAAAAAATTTAATTAAATATGTCAGTAGTTAATATTTAACTAAGTTGTTGACAAAACAAAATCAAAATCTTTCCAAGTACCCGAAATCTTCTTAAAAACCACCTAGGCTACACATACTGCGGGTTGGGAATCACTCAATAAAACACTACTAACACTTGAAAATGCTTTCACGTTTTACTTCAATGTTTCTTTCCTCCTATTTGCATAGGAAACGATAATATGATTCTAGCAAAATAGAGACTAAACTTTGACAAAGATGACTCAGTGAGAGGCCCTCACTACATTCAGAAACAATGTCCAGCCATTTTAAAACAATACATGGGTTTGTTCCTATCTTAGCATCTGCTTAGTATCGATCTAAATAAAATGAGTGTTTGTTTGTTCTGACAGGCTGTGACGGGGCTGGTCTTGCCACATACTCCGGGCAGAATTTTGAGAGGAAGAACAGAACCCCTACAACACTATTGTAAAAGTATGAGCAAGTTTGAAAAACAGAGATTATTATGAAAAAACAAAACAATAATGTATATACAACAGCAAATACAACAAGTCACGAAAATAATTTCCAGAACTACTAAGTTTATGCCACAGAGTGCGCAGCAATGCCATAAAATATAGTTGCACGTTTTGGAAGGAATTTACATGATCTAATTACATCTGTCATTCCAGCTGCTGTGAGCTCAGAGTAAACCAACATCCTCTGGAGAATAAACAAAACTTGTCATTAATAACCTCAACGGAACTGCTTAATGCTAGCTAATATAAATGTTACCCTTGTATCATACTCCACATATTAGCGTACAGCTGTCTCCTATTGACATGGCTAAACAGATCATTTGGATAAAAAAGGTATCCTGGCATTTAAAGGAATAGGCCGACTTTAAAGCAGTCTGTTTAAGTATCTGTAAAATAAAAGCCATTTTGGACAGAGTCTTGTATATGAAACAGAATATATCTAACAAGAAATCCAACAGTCTCCGATTGAGCAACAGAGGGGAATTTCGCTGGTCATCTCCTCTGCGGCTCCGTTCTTACAGACTACTACATTTTTCCAAGTGTTTAGTTTGGATAAAGAACCTATTCGCTTAATACTTGTGGGATGGGTAAATGTTTAAACCTCCCATTTAAAGGGATCAAGTGCATGCATTATTTGGTTATGTTAAACAGATGTGTAGTTTTTTTTATCTCAATCATTTAAAAAGAAGAAAAGACAGAGGGAGAGAGAGAGAGAGAGAGAGAGAGAGAGAGAGAGAGAGAGAGAGAGAGAGAGAGAGAGAGAGAGAGAGAGAGAGAGAGAGAGAGAGAGAGAGAGAGAGAGAGAGAGAGAGAGAGAGAGAGATCTTAAGAAAACAAACAGAGTTTCACCCTACACAGTTTCACCCTACACAAATTGTGGACTAATTGTGTATTTGGACTTGTGCATTCGTGGGGCTGGAGCCATTTTTCCACTTGAGCTGAGAATGTTAGAAAGGCACTTTGACATTGATTAGTGTGTTGACTTGTGGAATCAGAGAGTTTTACCTGGATGTTTCAGGTTTCACCACAACACTATTTATACAGCTAGACTACAGGTCCAATTAAATACCCAAACCCGTCATTGGAAAAGTTAGCTGCGCTTTCAGTTGAAATCATAATTTCTCATGCCATGTGATATGGTTGTGAAAAAAAATGCTGAGGAAAATAGGCATAGGTGGTCCATTGAAAGCTGTTACAAAAAAAATGAAGCTTCCAAATCTATTTCTCGAATAAAACTGATATAAAATTAAAAAAATGTATATTTGTGAAACACTTTTGGGGGGCCTTTAAAGAGAAATTTGATTTAATAAAACTAAATGAAATGAAAAATTTGTCCTCTGTTGATAATACATACTTAAAAACTGATTTTAAAACTGACCTTCTTAATTAAAAATAATTATACCGGCATTCGGTTTCACGAACTTTCCACTCAAATTAAAGTCATTTAGGATTCCAACTAAAACAGCTCAGTCCAAAATACTGCTTATGCCTTTTCAAGGCCATTTCAGCTGCCAGTTATAATCGCCTCTATGAATTTCAATATGGGAAACTGCTGAAAATTGTGACAGCATTTTGACAGCCAGTTAAAAACTGTGAACACTTACCATGCATTTGTTAGGTTTCTCTCCAGAGTGAACCCTCATGTGGATGAGCAACTTGTAGCGGGCGTTGAAGGGTTTGTAGCGACGGACACATCCGGCCCAAAAGCAGGTGAAGTCCTCACCCTTTCGCTGGTCGATGTGGACCTTCTCGATATGCCTAACCAGTTCCTCCTGCTGCTCGTACGCCGCGCTGCAGTCAATCCAGCGGCAAACCTGCTTATCGCTAAATACGTCCTCCCTGTCGCTCACCTGCTGTTCGACCAGGCCTGTGGGTTTGGGTTGTGCCAGCAGGCCTGAGGGTGGAGACTGCTGCTGGCTCTGAAGATGCAGTAGAGCTCCTGGGCCGGAGCCCATGTACTGGTGCAGGTGGTAGGGAGGGGGCATGGGCGGCCGTGGGGGGCCTGTTTGGTGGTGGTGGTGATGGTGGGAATGCCCAACGCAGTGGCTTCCACGGCTCGTCAGATGGTGATAATGATGCTGAAAGAGCTCCTCCTCACTTGGAGAGAAATCATCCACCGGTTCCTGTTTCAGCGTACAGCTGTCCAGCAGAGCACTGGGCTGTATGAGAAGTCCAAGCCCGTTGCCGTTAACCACGCCGGATCCCGGCTGCATGGAGGCTAAGTCCTCACAATGCTCCACTGATGACACTGAGGAGGATGATGACGAGGAGGACAGGGGTAGGAGGCAGGACGAGGTGGAAGGTGACGGCAGCTGAGGGCTGGGTGCGGGGAGAGGCTTGTGGGAGAATGCGGTGGCGGTAGGCGACGACGAATTGGTGCGCAGGCCGTTAACGCAGGACATCTGGGAGGAGCAGATGTTGGCGGCAATATCGATTCCCTCTGAGGCTGACTGGGAGGCCACCAAGAGGCAGCGTCTCTTCAGTCCGCTCGCATTCGGCCTTGCTGAGTGACGCGAGCTCGGGGACAAAGCTAGTGGGGAGGAGCCATCTTCATTATTAAATGGATACACAGTTACCGCCATTGCCGACAACGACAGAACAGTTGCTAAGTTACTGTCATCGCCGCCACCACCGCTGTTCGAACGGTCCAATTCCCTGCGACCTGCTCCCATCCCTCCTGAAAAGTCGCTCAGGGCCGATCCCAGCTTGTAGCCCTCCTGTTTGATGGGGTACGATGGCAAAGCATGACACCCATTGACGCCACCGGACAGAGACAACGAGCTAAGCTCCGTCTGAAAGCCAGCAGACCTGCGGGAGAATGAAACACACCCAGAGGAATATGAGGAGCGTTTAGGCAGAACGGAGCAGGAAGAATATGCACACTATTAACAGCCCAGGCCTGTTGAAAGATAAAGGCCAGGGTTTCTCAAAGTACTGCCAACTCTTCACTGTCAGACACCACGGACACAGACAAGCTCTGTGCTCCGGTCCTGGCAAGCCTGCACTCTCAAACATCTCTGTTAACACTGACAATGCTTGACCAAAAGCGGTGCGATTGGAGATTCATTTTGCAAACCCTTACATGGTCTTACTAGGTTATAATGTTTGGTTTGTGCTGATCAGAAGCTACTTTTTATGTTCCCCTTTCTTACAGGAAACAGTCACTGGATGGGTTTCCACTGCGATGTATTTTAAACACTGGTTAGATCCACCACAAATGCTCCTGAGCAATTCCATGAATAAATGAAGCAGGAAATTTGGCCTGAACTATGGCTATGAATGGGTATTTAAAAATAAGAAAAGAGAGAGATGAATACAGGCAGGCTGTCATGCTCTACGTATGACAGGCTTTGATGACACAATAGGGGTTAACCGAAGCCTACATGTGGGCTAAATAGAAGTCACCTGGTTTTGGAGGTATAATAGTGGGCCTCTAAATGCTCTGTGTTTACAATACTCCCCATTATAGTGGGAATCTTTGCCCCCCTTGAATGGGGGTCAAATTTCCCTGTGCGTCGCTGTGATCTTCCACATAATAATTCCTGTCAGTTTGCTTATTATGGATTTGTGTGCAAAGCTCTGGAATGATGTGAGAAGGGCCTTCTGTCCCAGCAGCCTATGAAGGATTTTGTCTAAGTCCCCTTTTCACTTGGTGCGGGAAACCGCTAATGCTAGCGCACTGGCTTAAATGAAGCCTCAAGTTTGTCATGAGTCGCTCCATTCAGGCTCACCACTTCCTGTTTGGCAGGAGCAGTGACATTCAGCGACAATATTGGGAGAGTTGGATGGCGTGTTTGAGTGAAAGCACTTTGGAAAGCATCCCTCGCTGAAACTATGGGTTTCAACTGTACTGCGGCTACACAGAAGTCAACAGAAAACCGAGGACAGTCTCTTTTCCTAGCCGTTGAAAAAACAAACGCAGCCAAGAAGCACCATCAGTATTGCAGTGTTTGACGGGCTTGTTTGACTTGTTCCACACTGCATTAAGCTTTAATAAAACAACCTACATTATTCGACTTGCAGATATGTTTACAGTCTTATTGTAATTAGCATCACTATAAAATTGCAGAGACTTTCTTAAACGCTTTACATACTTTAGATTTACTAGATCCTAGTGTACAACTTTATATTTTGAACAGTGTGTTTAATGGGTGTCCTTTTCTGTCTTACAATCACTTAATTTACTGATTATCATGGATAAAAATAAAAAGCAAATACTTGTTTGTTTGTTTTTTGTAAACTAAATAAACGTATTTGGCTTCACTTTGGGTTTTTTTTTTTATATAAAAAATGAGTTCTTCTAAAACACTACTGTCCAAAAGCTCTGCTGTGGTAAGGTGTGGCATTTTTTTAATGCTTCTAAAAGAATAAAATTACTGTTTTCTATTTTAGTATTTTAAAATGCAACTTATTTCTGTGATGCAAAGCTGAATTTCAGCACCCATTACTTCAGTCTTCAGTCACATGATGCTTCAGAAATCATTCTAATATTCTGAGTTTGGTGCTCAAGAAAAGCTTATAAATGTTCTAAAATGTTTGTGCTGCTTAATATTTTTGTGGAAACAGTTATACATTTTTCTCTGGATTTTTTGAAGAATGGAACAGCTCAAAAGAACAGCATTTATTTGAAATAGAAATCTTTTGTAACATTATAAATGTCTTTACTGTCACTTTTAGATCAATTTAACAGCAATACTTTCTTTAAAAAAATTGACCCCAAACATTAAAATGGTAGTCTAGGTGGGAGGCGGTGTATTCACAAACAATCATGAATATTAATTAGATTATGCAAAATAAATTACAAGGATCTTTCAGTGTTTTAGCAAATAAACAGTCAGTGTAATGGAGATCAGATCTGTAGAGGATCGGTCAAAACTGAATGTAAATAACGTTATGCTTCAAAATTCACTTCATATTTTAAATAGCGCATTTAGTTACAGTTTTGTCATAAAAGTAAGTTTTCATGTATCGACTGTTCTTGCTGAAATATCCAAGTGCTCAAATGTGCTGGGAGGGCTCACCTGGCGTCTCGGTGAGGGCTCTCCTGCAGGTGAAGGTTCTGTCCGGGCTGCTCACAGTGGTTTCTGTGGTGGTACTGGGCTCCAGACTGAACTGGCAGGTTCTGCCCACACCGCAGTGAGGTTCCTTCTTCTGCTGTCAATTCAGGAGCGCACTCCTTCTCTGAACAGAATGAGATACATCCTCCATTCACTGAAACAGGTGGGAAATACAATAGGCAACAATTACAGATCTTTAAATCATTTGTCAAACTTTTAAATCCATTGCATGGCGTTCTGTAATACTTGATTCTGACTGGCCGATATTCTCAACTCAAATCAACATATGTCTATTTATTTATCTGGTAAGTGAGATACAGTGTGTCATTGCACAAGGAGAAACTGGGTGTATAGCAAATGTAATCTAAATAAAATATGATTTCATAGTGTTTGGAAATGTTAACTGAAGGAAAGCCGACACTCTTTTTGACTCCAGTGTGGATGCCTGCATCTTTCAAGTTTTTTATTAACTCAATTTCAGCAATATCATTTGCTCACAATGATGATATTAATAATGCATCACCCATTGAAGTCTGACCAAAACCAGCATCTAAACATGTGTATAAAGCCAAACCAAAGACAAAAGAGGTTTGGTAAGATATTGTTTCCAAGTACACAAAACGAGAAGGTGACAAGTAATTGCTTTAAAGCAGAGGGAAAAAAATGTGAGGGAAACAAAGAAATTAGTGTTGAGAGGTGAGAAGAAATGAGAGAAAGGGAAACGATGGTTTTGGAAACGAACAGGTCACAAGACACGCAGGTCCTGTAAAGCACATGCTGGATCCCTGAACTCAATAAACAGAAGAAACACACTTTTCACATCCATTCAAAGAATAATGGTTGTTTATTAAATTTTGAATCATTTTTTCTTGGCTTAAAAATCCCACAGTTGGAATGTCAAACTGTGTTTGTGTATAACATCACTGCTCGCTGAGCTAAAGCCATGGGCTTTCTTGCTTCATCTGGAGAGGATTGAGAGGTTTGTCAATGACTTTCTTTTAATTACGTCATCCTATTCTTGCATCCCTTAGTAAGCTACTATGCTGTGCCCTCATTTTAAATAGAAATTATATATTTTAAACATATTTTAGACTTGATTCCTGTATGCGACACTGATAATCGGTTTCACAAGAATGCTGCTGATGTGAGGTGCAGAGAGAATATAGCCAGAAGCCACAGGAATTTTCAACACAAATCTGTTTTACAGATTTTCAAAATTGTTCAATATCATATCTGGGATGCAATTCTAGCCACAAGAGGCAGCTTGTGAAAATAACCCCCCCCCCCCCCCAAATAGCTATCTAAGCACCCATGAAGAACTGAAGACACAAATATATATGTTTTTTTGAAATAGCAGGTGAACTTTTGAGACACTGTTGTTTAAATGCACAACAACAGTCACAGATAGCAGATGAAATGCCTTTGCTGAAGGTGATGACTGGAGTTTAGATGATTCTCCCTAATCCAAACTCTTATGCAACACAGAAATTGCACATTCAACCTGCAGAAGATGAGGCAAATGGCTCAGCATCAGAATACTTCACACTCCATATGCTTCTTTTAATGTATTATTGTCCAACTCCAAAAATGTGCTGCCAAGTTACACCAATTCAGATCCAAGTTCACACTAAAAGCCTTGCTCTACATGGACAGAAATATGGGAGAGGTTTAAAGATTTGATGCTTTGTTACATTAACAGAATTAGTCATGGCAAGGCTGCATAAGAGAAGCTTCTCCACATTTGGAAAGTTGGACAGAACGTTAGATTGGATTTATATTGAATTTGCAATGGTAATTCACTGTTGAGTATTGCTCTGGGTTTTGGTCAGAAGGT
Source organism: Tiaroga cobitis (assembly GCA_030578255.1). Classification (NCBI taxonomy): domain Eukaryota; kingdom Metazoa; phylum Chordata; class Actinopteri; order Cypriniformes; family Leuciscidae; genus Tiaroga; species Tiaroga cobitis. The sequence continues at coordinate 41,108,173 of CM060598.1, read as the reverse complement.
GGAAGTCTGTGAAAGCTCCAGTTGTGAATGCTGGGACAAAGAGAAAAAGAGAGAAATTTTAATTCTCAGAGAGCAGTGAAATCTACAGCCTACTTGCACTAAAACATCATGTATCATCAGACACATAACTAAATTGATGTTTTCTTGTATTGTAAAGTATATTTTAGGGTTTTATTGCACTCTTCATTGATGGAAACAGTGGAAAGGAAATTATTGGGGAGGCCAGATTCAAACCTGCATCTATCACATGAGCACCACAGTCCACGGAGCACACAAGGCCTTGACTCAGAGGTGGTTCTAGGGGGTTGCCCCCGTGTCAACAAGCTTGGCCCCCCTCTGGCCCCCCTCTGGCCCCCCTAAGTTTGGAATCGTATCACACCAAACTATTTTCTGATACTGTAAAATGAAGAAAACAGAAAGAAACCAAAAAAACGAAGACAGACTAAATCCAGAATAACTGTGGCAACGTTTCCAAGATGCTTGAAGAAACCTTCCTACAAAGTTACAGTTTTAGGTTTTAGGCACTTGTGTGAAAATGCTGTAAAGTGAGGATGCTTTAAAAAAATAATGTCATAAATAGATTTTATTTATCAGTGTACTTCAATTAACTAAATCAAAACAATATTTGTTGTGACCACCCTTTGTGTTTAAAAAGGCTTTTGTCCTTTGCATGAAAGTTTCTTCATGTAATCAAAGATGTACTTGAAGATGGTGAGATCAGATCTCCGTGTGGATCATACCAGCTGTTGTCAGACTCCTTGTGCTTACAAAAAAAATCACTGGATTATTACAATTAATGGCAAAAGGAATGTTTGGAAATGTAAACTGATATTTCCTATTGACACATTACAGCAAAAGATATAAATATTCATCCCATTTTTGGGATGAACATACTAACGTGCCTAAGACTTATGCACAGTACTAAACCTTCAAAAGAGCTTCTTTCCCAGACTTGTCATGAAAAATCAAACAGAAAAGGAGGGTTCCAACACATTGGCTCTCATCTAGACCTGGAAGACCGACAGAACACAGAGAAGGATGTTTCTCCAGCACTCTCAGAAGACCTCTGATCCTTGACCAAATGTAAGAAAGGGTAAAGGTGGGGGCAGGTTTGCAAGCATTCAGAAGCCATTAAGGAATGACAATCTTGGGTGTGAGATCACTGCTGTGCGGTGCCAATAACACCTGAGGGTAAAGCAGAGCTCTGTGATGAAGACCAGACTGAGGTGCTGGCTTCATTCACAAAAAACACAAGAACAAAATCACAGAGCAGAACCCAACTGAGGGGAGAAAAACACTTCCATTGTCGTTCTTGTTTCACATGTACAAAAGAACAAGACTTTTGGACTCTGAACAAGTAACAAAACTGTTTGGCAAACTATATATGCATCTTATCCAAACTCATCAACTTAGCAAAAACACTTCCCATATCTTTTGTTGTTGACGTCAAACAAAGTCTCTGCTTCCAATCAAGTTCTACATTATTTGGCGCAGCTTCATCTATCATTTGGAAATTAATAACACAGTATTGGACTGGTAGCCTAAATCATAAATTTTTAAACTGTCAATTTGTCCTGTTAATTATTTAGCATATTTTAGGTCTATGCAGATCATGGAAATATTAATACATTTCATATTAATACATTTCAAGTGTAAGGTCATGCAAATCCCTTATTGAGTTCTTTTTTTATCAAGTTAAGGTCATAAAGGATAGGGAAAGAAATATTGCCTACATTTTTTGCCCATTACTGCCATTTTACTTTGTACACTAACGTTCAAAAGTTTGATGTCAGTGAGACTTTTTTTTCTTTCAAATAAATTCTGTTCTTTTGAACTTTTCTAAAACAAAAAAATATCATGGTTTCCAAAATATTTAGTATTAAAAACATTATTACTATTAAAAACATTATGCATCACAACTGTTTGCAACATTGATAATAATAAGAAATGTTTCTTGAGCAGCAACTCAGAATACTAGAATGATTTCTGAAGGATCATGTGACACTGAAGACTGGAGTAATGATTCAGAAAATTCAGCTTTGCCATCACAGGAATATATTACATTTTAAAATATATTAAATTAGAAAACCGTTATTTTAAATTGTAATAATATTTTTTGGAATAATATTTCAATATGAATATTTTACTGTATTTCTGATCAAATGAATGTTGAATTGGTGAGCGTAAGAGACTTCTTTCAAAAACATTAAACACTCGTACTGACCCAAAACTTTTGAAAATAGTGTATTTAAATACTTTTTTTTACTTTTGAAAATGCATGTCTTTTTGCACATGTCTGACATCACAACTGGAACCTGATCATTTAAAATCTCATGTAAACATGTTTTTCTTGTCTGTCATAGTTATCAGGGTATTGTGCATGTAGACACTATCAGTGTTTGAATTTTTGTTGACATTTTATACGATAAACAATTTCAGTATTACTAGTTTTTGAATCGTGAAGTAAAAGCAGTTACGAATCACTGCGTTACGGTACCATACAGTAGGAGAAGACACAGTGCAACCTCCCCCTACCCCAAAACCCCACCGCTGGACCACGGAGACTCCCTGCATCTGATCAGCAGATGGGTCGGCCATTATTAAATGTAATTGGTGGTAATCTCAGGTGATTTTTTATTTCGGTGACACTTCATTTTCTACAATTCTCGCCTCCTGCCTTTCAAGTCACCTAAGTGCAGTATTAAGTGCTGGAGTGAGACCGAGCTTGTGCCAGCATTTAATGTTTTCAAGTCTTCAGAGATGCTGGCAATGGAAAGCAGATGTGTGAAGGTGCAGTAATACTGCCGAACAAGACGGGGGCTTGAGAGAGGATGGGAAAGGGTGCGCGTATGCATGTGTGTGCTGTGCTGGCGCACGTATGCGTGTATCGATTCTAATGCACGTCAAACATGTGAGTCTACAGAACAACAAGTTGCCAAACCACAAGACAGATGCGCCTGGAAATGCACTGTGACATTTCTACTCAGGCCACTTTAGCACCATAAATCATTTCATCCACACTTAAACAGTTAATGACAATCAGAACTCTCTGATGCACTCTTCTTCCTATATTTGTTTGTCCTTTTCTGCCTTATTAACTCATGGGGCTAGCTAAGGTGGGGATCACTATTTCTAATGCTTTGGGTTAGGGATTAAATGTTGACATCTGTGATACCTCATATCATGCGCCTTGTTGAGAAAAGAAGCTCTATTATTTTTCAAAGGGGTCTGACAATGTTTAGTTCAACCTGGTGGACCTTAAAAAGAACAAAATCCTAAAGACTTACATCATAATACTGTATCATATAGACTTGTGGAGGAAACCACTTATAAACCTCCCAATATACTGTAGGGCTGCAACTAACATAATCCATAATAATGGATTAAACTATTGATTATTTCTTTGATTAATCAGATTAAAACAAAAACACAAATTGTATTTCCTGTGTAAATTTAAAAAGTAACTCCACATCCTGCCCAATGTTCCTAGGTAAGGCTCTAATGCTATGAATCCAAACATAGTAGTTTCATTCATGTATTTGGCAGATGCTTTTATCCAAAGCGACTTGCATTGCACTAAAGGTACATATTTTAATCAGTTCATGCGTTCCCTGGGAATCGAACCCATGACCTTGGCGTTGCTAGTGCCATACTCTACTGTTTGAGCAACAGGAAGGCATATTATTATACATTGTTTCTAATATTTAGTCAACATTTTTGCGATGCCTTTCCTTTGTTTTGCCTTTCCTTTGTTTTGCGATGTCCCTTACTCTGTTGCTCTCCAATGTCTATTTGATGTGCATGCATGCATATGTTTTTGTTTTAATGTCGTGATAAAACAGAAGAAGCGACAGATATTTTCTTCTGAATTGTGCAGTGTTCGTTGATTGGATTTTGAGATGTGAGTATTGCATTCATCAGATAAACGTGAGCTTGCAGGGGCAGGGTTTAATGGGGTACTTTACTACTGGGCTTTCAATAAAACTTGGCTGCCTATACAGTAGAAAGGTGAACGAATTTTTGAAATCAGTGCTACCTGACTAGAGAAAACAGCCAAAGGCTGCTGTCTTACCTTTTGCCAAATAGCAATAAAAACTTCAACACCCATAATGCACTAATATGGATATATTGATATGGATCCACTTAACAAAAGTCAAATACCACCTTTCTTTAGTAGAAAATACGTCTTAGTAAACTTTTAGTCATAATGGTGTCATAACTTGTATTGTTCCTGGGTGTAAGAATAAATGTTTTGTGGGAGCTTGTTGAAAAACCTCAGTGTTTGTAATCAACATTTCAAACTGGATAACCACGAACACAGCGTTTTAGGCCAAACGGAGGGGAAAAACTGAAAGAAACTGACATTCTGTCAGTCAAAACAAACCACCTGAAGTAAAACATCGTCACATACAGGCAAGAAAGATGTTGCCTTAGTCATGGTCCATTTTACCATTATACTGTTTAAATAGTAGACATATTTCCAGTGATAAACCTACCATTACAATAACTGTTCTGTTAATAAACCTCTCGATCTGACTGTCCGTGGGCGGGGATACAAAAACGTGTCAGTATAATCTGTAGTTTTCACGAAATACCCGGAGCTGAAAGTTTTTCCAGGTAACACGGAGAATGAGTAAACATTGTTCATTTACATATACTAACAACATTGTAACAATACAAAGTGGGTTATAAAATCTGCAAAGTTACACTTTAAGCAGATCAAATGTTTGGAGAAATCCTGCATGTGTCGCCATAGAGAAGTCTGCCATTTTCATGAGAAGATCCAGTTATAACATTTTGATTGAAAATTACAATGTAAAAAAAAGTATAAAAAATTAAAAGAATGTGTGGATGAACTGTTCACAATAAGATCTATATGCATTGAGAAAATAGGTAGGGTGAATTTTCATTTCATGCCTACTTTCCCTCTGAGGTCTGAGGTGTTTTTGGGGTCCTTGAGATGTTTTGACATGCCCTGACATTTGTGTTTTTTTCAGTTGCTTAGAAACATATTAATGGCACTGGTGTAATTACACTCTATTTAGCACAAACAGGGCTACCATAATATGTTAGCAACATGTTTGTACATGTTTGTATTTTTGAGAGAATATTGTTTATGCATGGTTATTGAAAAAACAAAAAAATAAAGTTTCTGAAATAAGGCCACAAAACACACTAAATATGTGTCCACAAGACTTTTGACTAATGGATGTTGTCGCCTAGAGTTTAGGCTTCAAAATGATCTGAAAATCATCCTGTCTAATCATTCACATAAAACAATAGATTGTTTTAAATTGTGAAAAACATTTTTTTGTTTGCAAAGGCAATATGCGGATGGGCGTGAACGGCCCAACCCCTATCATGAATAATTAAGTGGTTCTCACCTGAGCAGACAATGACCCTGCATAATAATGAGCCTTTCATTCAGGGGTGTCACACAAGAAAGAATGCAAAATAAATAAATAAATAAATAAATAAATAAATAAATAAATAAATAAATAAATAAATAAATATAATATATATATATAATATATATATATATATATATATATATATATATATATATATATATATATATATATATACAAACAATCAAAATATAAATGAAAGCCAAAAGCACATTTTTAGTCATACCTGGAAACAAATCCTGGTCAAATAGGTTGTATGGGCAATTCTGCAGAATTGGTCCAAAGTTTGAGTTAGAAACATCTTGAAAATAAAATTGTCTTTTTCCATAAATGTCTTATAAAGTAAAGTAGGCAATAGATTTTATCATACATATTTCAAAGTTAAGGATTCATTATTTTGATATAGCTTGCATTGGAACAAACACTATAACAGTTGATTAGTTTATTTGTGACAAAACATACTATATATTTTACATATGAGCAGAAACTGTCTAATTAAAGCTTATTTGATGTCTATTTTATAGTAAAAACTTTATAATCTATCCAAAATTAGTCAACGAAATGTTGTCATTACAGACACTAGTATATCGCGATTAGAAGAAATCTCAGTGGGCTATAGCAATATAGTTTGGATGTGTACATGTAAAAATAACGTTTACTAAAGTACAGTAGGTAGTCAACCAGAATGCCTATTACCGCCGCGGCAAATCCACCGCCGTAAAAATAAACCAGTCGCATTTCAAAGTAGTTCGCGAAATGACCGCCAGGTGGCGCAAAGGGACATTTAGCAAAACGTAAGTGGGGCAATTAACAGTAAGGATGAAATACTACAAGTTATGGTCATATCCAAATAAGCCTACAACAAACATTTATTTTTAACAAATATTTTTAAATATGCAACATGCACGATTAAACAACAAACAATACAATCTGAACCAGCGCTTCTGCTCCTGTATTGAGACATGCAGCGCGTTTCAGTTACAATCCTGGTTCCAGTGGCATTAATACATTCACGGCTTTTTAAAATGTCACAAAGCGTTTTGAGATGGTTTTGAATGAAATATTGAAGTTTATAATTAGGATATTTTGGCACACCACGCCGAGTGGCGCTATGCATTATTCTAAAATCTGGCTTTATTCTGGCATGTTGAATTAGAGTTTGACAAACGCGGCGGCGCGTTCATTTGAATTTATTTTTCTCATAACAGCTAAGAACTTAATAGGCTAAAGTCTACTCCGTAATTGTTGGTCATACAGATAAGATATCATCTTTTAAAACTGTAAAAGGTCTACTTTTATTCATGCAGTAGGCTATAGGCCTATACTCACAGGCTAACGACAAAACGTTTTCTCGATCATGTGAGACAGTTTGGGAAATACTCAGTGAGTAAATTCATAGCCGAGCGGTAGAACTTACGGTTCGCTCATCAAGATGACACAGGTTCAAATCCCGATCAAACATCGTCTACTGTAAATTTTATATTCATTAATGCAGAGAGATTTGTCTAGCTCTAAAACTCTGTTACACCATACAGTTTTTTGCTTATATTTATCAAATAAAATTATCATGTATTTCCATTTTACACTAAGGAACAAATCCAACAGAACGACTTTGCATCTGTATAATAATAGGCTACCAATCTTAATTTCAAAAGCAGTTCTGTTAAAAAAAATAATTTTATATATAGGCTATATCTATATATATATATATATATATATATATATATATATATATATGTTTTTTTTGTGTGTTTTTTTTGTTTGTTTTTTGATTCCCTACAACCTAGAGTTTTTAAAAACATGGTTTTAAGTAAAGTGTGATTTGCCAGGGGGGAGGGGGATTTCCTTCTGGTCTAAACATCCCTGCTTCTGCGGAATTATTTTAATCCCCACACCCCTCCCTCCACAGTAGGCTAGCTAATCAATGCTAGGCTACTTCACCAATAGACCATATCAAATATATAAAATAGAGATATGCAACAGGCACGTTTAAACGACAAACAATAAAATCAAAACCAGCGTTTCAGTTGTTCATTAGTTCCAGTGGCATAATGCATGCACGGCTTTTCAAATTTCACAAAGCGTTTTGAGATTATTTTGAATGAAATATTGAAGTTTATAAGTGTTTTGGCACACCACGCCGAGTTGCCCTATTCATTTTTCTAAAGTCGGGTTTTATTCTGGCAATTTATTTTTCTCATTACAGCTAAAATAACTTTATAGGCGACTCCGTAATTTTTTGGTCATACAGATAATAGTAGAGTAGCTTACATCGTTCAAAACTGTAAACTTGTATTCATATTATTAGGCTAACGACAACAATCTGTCGTCTCTGTCTCCGGGAACTGCGCGTCACAAAAATGAACCAAAAGCCGATTCAGCTCAGTCACGATAAGAAATCGGCTATGTCTAAAGTCTTTAAATGTCTAAATATTTAGGCTAATAAATGTTATCTGATTATGTAATCCATATGAAAACGAGAGGTACAGAGGATCTATAGGGTAAGCGCTTCCCAATGAGAAAATGACAAGACAAGGGTGAAAATCTCGCTCCATTTTGTAAATCGCCCTGAATTAAAATGTAAAAACAGATCAAATAATTTATTTGTCGAAATGTTGCGATACTGTTTCATTTAAGTTCATAATTATTCTATAAATGTTATTTAATTTAGCAGCATCACCACGAAGCACCGTGGTTCGATATTTATTTGAATAATAGCTACAAAAAAAAACCTTAATTAATTGCATGCCTGGTTAAGGATCCAAAGATCCCTGTAGAATATAATATTGAGTTTTTTGTTCATGACAACACATTAACATGCGTTTTTTCAGATTATATTTAGTTTTGCTTGGAAAAGGCTGGCCCAAACCAGTTTTATTTCATCAATTATTGAAATAATGAAATATTTAGTAATAAACTTTTATGACAGAAATATCACTAGTCTACATGTAACTTAAATCATTTAATTCCTTCATTATCAACACTGTCTAGAATAGCGATTTAAGTGTGAATTGCGACTTCTCTTTGTGTTAAGTCAGCCTCAGACTCCGATAGCCTGTGGGGGGTTGGAGGGACAGTTGCTGGACAAAGGTGTTAATGTTCCTCTTTCATATGGAGAGTGTCGGATAACCAGCCTGATGAGCAGGCAAAATTATTGTAAGGATAAATCTGTGTCCAAATCTAGGCCCAAATATATCTTATTAAATTATAAATATTGTAGTTTATTTATTGTAGCCTATTTAAAGTTTTTTTTTCACACAAAATTTCAATTGAAGTTATTGTAAGGTGAATTCAACAAGGCATGCTGTGTCTTTGAAGCAACAATTGAAGGCTAAATATTTTTTTCGTGATTTGTATGGCTGACACGCAGCGACATATACAGTATTATCAGCTGTATGATGTGTTTTTACATGTTTTTAAATGTTTAATTTCGAGAGAGACCCGGTGGGCGCAGCGAGGGAGACTAAATAAACTTGCTAAAAAGAGATCCAGCGCGAGAGAGGCAAAGAAAAACGCATTTTTTAATTTAATTAGGCTATGTTGCTTTGGACAATTTTCGTTTTGTACTGTTTTAATTGTTTAATTTAGCTGTAATTTCTTTGGCAATACAATTTTAAAATGTCGCAAGAATAAGATTAGCCTAGTGTTTCTTATTTTGCATCGCAAAAGAAATAAACTCTAAACTCGATGCAAAGCTGTTTTAAATGAAAAAAAAAACAACAACTGTCCCGACACTTTATTTAAACCTTGAAATGTTCGAACTTGGTTTCAAACTTAAGTAATTTAAGTGTTCTTTTACATTATACAATAATTTAGCAGACTAAAGACGAGCTTCTTCATTTTCATTTTCTGACGCAATCGGCTGACAATCTTCCTTCATCAGTTTGTGTCGTTTGTGCAGCGGCTGCGGTTCTACGGGAATGTAGCAAATGTATGTTGATAATTAAACAAAACTCTTGACTTTAAATAAGTAAACAGTTATAAACAGTTACCTATTTAAGCATCAAGGTGGTAAAATATAAACGCTGTCGGCCAACATCGGTCAAAAACATGTAGGCTATGCTACACTGAAATTCGATCTCGGGTCGATTGAAGCTCCTTGAATCTCGAGTTGATGCGTTAACCACTAAACTACCGTCTGTAAACTGTGATGGTCAACGTCTTATGCTGTTCGAAAGCCTCATTGATGTAGCCTAAATGTTTTTTATTGCAATGTTTTATGTTGAATTGTTTTCATTATTTATTCAATTTAATTTTAGTAGCCTAATTTCAGCATTGTGATTATTAATTATTTTAACTACGTTTCACTTGAATTCATATGCTACCAGCTTTCAATCGCTCTGAATGCGCGGCAGCAGATTACGCAATAGAGAGAATAAACGAACACTTTTCAGAGTCTATGATTTTACCGCCTCTTAGCGGTAAAAGGCAGCAAATACACCACACATTTTACCGCCGCGGTGGGACGGTGGGACGGCTGATGTGGGCGTTGTCATGGCTTGCCTCAACATTTGCGTTTGAATAGCGCGCGTCCTCCGTGGGCGTGTCAGATTAACGCGTAATGAAGTGTAATGAGCTGGGAAAAAAAATACTGAAATCACTCTCTTTTCATACAGATTACATAAACTGAGAATATTTGTTTTTTATATAAATTACTTCATTGAAAAGAAGAGAATTCAAGCTTCATAAAGAAAAATCTCTCGTGCCTGTATGACAAGTATTTGCGGAGTTATAGTTAATCTTAGGACGCGTTTCAGAATGGACTTCACCGACAGAGAGAAGGCAGAACTTGCATCATGTTTATTTTTCTTTATTTGTCGAAAAGCACAACACTTTGTTTTTATTGTGAGTATACAGAAAAATAATAGACACTTAACATGATCGAATTATGTATAACACTTATATTTAAGATCAAAATCAACAGAGTATTTTGAGTCTCTTTTGCACTGATAAGAAAAAAAGCGAGACAATCGCGCCGGCGCGATAGCCGACCTCAGAGGGTTAAAGGGTAACTAAACCCCTGGTCAGAGCCTGACTCCACCCACTGGCAATATTTGAAAAATGCTGGAAAAGTGGGCGGAGCCCAGCGGAGATAGAGGGGATGAACGGATACTCTATCCCAGGGCCGGCCCGAGGCATAAGCGAACTAAGCGGCTGCTTGGGGCCCCTTGGCCACCAGGGGGCCCCCCAATCGAGTCGAAAAATATATTTTTAGATAACTTAAACAAGTGACATAAATTAATTAATATAAATGAATGAATAATTAAAGACAATAAAATAAAATTCTGATTTCATGATCAATATACCTCCCTACAACTGCTGCTGTGTCTGCCAGCATTTAAGTCATGCGAATAATCTAGACAATTGCGTGCATAGACAATTCGTGCGCAACTGCGCATAGTCGCGGTTTTGCGTTAATGTTAAGCAATGTCACAAAAAAGGCGTAGGCCTATCCCTCTGGTGCCGAAAATAGAACAAAGAAAATGACAGAGGAGGAGAAAAAAAAGAGTAAGATAAAAGTATGTTTGCATGATTACGGTATGTTTTGTGCAGCAATTGAACCATTCCTATCTACGGCAAGCCCCGAGGGGAAAAATACATTGCATACACACACATATACAACGAGCGCCAGTACATCATTACCGGTATTATAGTAGACTTTGTTGGATTCTGTCATGTACAATCTAACAAAGTCTGATACAATAATACGAATAAAAAAAGACTTTGTGGACAGTTACACTGTATTGAGACAGTTGAGAAATAATACTATTTTTACAGTTTTCAACAATAATTTTCATTGTTGAACCCTTGCTCTTATTATGTTTTTGATTTCTCAGTTGTCATTATTTTAGCAAATAATTTATTTGATATGTTTTGAGACAGTTTGTTTTAAGAAGTTTCAAAGAGTTAGTAAAAGAGTAAAGTAAAAGTAAAAAAAAAATATTTAAGTAGGCTATCTATTTTTTATTAAGTATTTATTTTGTATTTATACATAACCTCACTGTATTAATTTATAATGTATCATTGTTGCGTGATATTTGTGTCAATAATCGTCAAGCACAGGTGACTCTGCGTAGTGGGAGGGGCCCCCAAATCAAATTCTGCTTAGGGCCCCTAAAAGGCTCGGGCCGGCTCTGCTCTATCCTGATCGTTTTCAATACTCGCAATTCCAACTCCTGACTTACAGATCATTAATTAAAAAAAGTTGGTTTAGTGTTTAGTTACCCTTTAAGCGTGAAATTTAATAGAGACTCGCTTGCTTTATGAGAATAAAAATATTTTCATTAATTATAGCATTTTACAGGTAAGAAAATAACCATCAAATATAAGCTATACACAGGGGAAATGGCATCTCAAACATTTTTCAAATGTGTATTTTCTATAGAAATACATTTTGTAAATTGATGCTGCTAAGTTTCTCTGTGTCTGGTGCACATACCCGATTAATCAACTGAATGAAATTCGTTAATCAATTTAATCGATTACGGTATTTGCTGTAGTCCTACCCAAAACACTGTGACTGCATAGCAACACCCTGGCAGCCACCTACAACAGTCTATTATAGTGCCAGTGAGTTTTGCCTGAGCAAGTATACCATTCACGTTTTCATTAGAAAAAAATATAAAAATCTAGTTTCTTTTTCATATTTTATTTCTCAGCTTCTCTCACTGTCTTTATTTTTTCCTTTTTATGGTCCTCTCCTGTCTTTTTTTCTTTAAGGGACAAGGTCAGCAGACACATGAGCAGTGGGATTATACTGAATTCTCTAGCGCTCCTCAACACGGCTGCAGTGTCCGTTGCAGATGTTGCGTATTATCGACAAGAGCCTTTTCCATCTTTAAATCTCATAACTCATGTCTATATTTGTGTCTCCACAAAGACCCGGAACTTATTTGTTTGCTTAGTAATGAAGGTTTGATTGGAAACCTGAGGGCACAAGAAAATGAAAAATAACAAAATCTGGAGAAAGGTTCCCTTAAACAGGTGCATGGCAGAGAGAGAAAAAAACTTGATTAAATTAGGAGGGACTGAAATTACTGTTTTTCTGGCTAGATTTATGGTACCACCAGACCAGGATTTTCATAAGGATGAAATTGGTTTGTTATGGCAGTTTCTGTATGAAGACAAATCCTAGTTTGTGTTTCACTACTAGGGAAAAATGTCTCTTTACAGCATACAGCTGTTAGTAAATGTTTCATGTCAAAAGGAAACAAGGTACCAAAAGCAACGAAAATAAAATGATGGCCATCTTATAAAGAAACCACCCTTATGCATTTTTTTTAGGTGTTAAGCTATTAAAGAGTAAAGTACTTCGTACTTAATGTACTTATTCCACATTTAGTAGAAATAGGTCCTCTAAAAACCTAAGGTAATTAATATTCTGTCATTATTTACTCATTTTTTTTAAGTGGGAAACAAAAGGAGAAATTTCATATAGTTCATAATGTCTATGAAGTGGAAAAAAATACAAAAAAAGCACCATGAAAGTATCATAAATGTAGTTGCTTGTGGTTTATTTGTCTTTTTTTGTTTTTTTATTTGTCATATGCAAAGGAGCAGCATAAAGTATATTCCTTGGACCAAAAAATAGCTTATGGGTTTGGAACACTATGGATGTTAAGTAAATAAAAACTGAATTTTTAGCATATTGTGCAGGGTTTTCTCTTTTGCAACCACATGAAAGGATTACTTTCAGTAGCACAGACAAAATTAAGTTATAAATAATATGCTTAAAGATCCGTTGTAACTTTACACAAGAGTTCATCAAACAAAAGACGAAGAATCGTTTGCTCGCGAGAGGGACAGATGCAGCCGCCCACGGATTTCGTAATAGCCTCGGCTCCTAAAACAGTCCGGACTGACCGCAGACTACTGAACACAAACAAACACAAAACACTGCCTGCACTACTCCTACGGTCCAATGACTAAACCGCACGCTTGGACAAGAGAACCTTATAAATCAAGGCTCGCAGTGATTAAAGCATTACATGTTTCTTTTAAAACGGTATCAGCCGTGGTGTACACACTCACAGCAAAACAAAAAGATGCAAAAGATAATCTGTCCTGTCTGTGATCAAGCCAGTGACAAGCGTCTTGACATGCTTCCAGACATCATGATCAGTGTTGATGTTCTTCCATACCTTTATTGTAATTACTGGGTTCCACTTGGGCATGTCACCACCTGCTGGTGACTGGCTGTCACTGGAGGAGCCTGCGAGTCTGTCCTCTGTGGACTGATGTGGGTGGATCTGGACCACCATCGCTTCGGTTTCCAGTAAGCAGCGGGTGAGGCTGGGTCAGGGTGGTGCTGGAGAACCTGGCAGAGCTGTGGCGATGCCCATTGCGCCAGGGATGGGGTTCATGGCTCCAGCTTTTCAGTACGTAATGGATATGCTCTCATCAGTTCAAATAAGGTACAATGCAACTCCTGCCATCTAACAGACTTTTAAAACTTTCCAAAGCCACAAGCATTCAGGTCATCCTTCAAAATTGATGTTCAATGATCCTGAAAATCAACAGTCATCTTCAATGCAGCCATAATAATCATTATCTTCAACCATTTTGAGCATGATCATCATCAAAAAAAAATGTTTGCCATAATCAAAAGGCCGTTTCACTGAAGGAGCAAGGATGTTGGGTTGTTTTTACAGCTATACCCCCATCAAAACAGATTTAGAGTCCAATGAGACATGGCTTTATTGCGCTGTCTTATATTCTATTGTCTTAGAACAAAACGTACATCTAAATCATAACCCAAATTCTCATTTTACTCTACATCCAGGATAAAGTTACTGGAAACGATTTTACATCAGGCCCACTGAAATTTATGGAGTGAAATACTTACAATAAAGACATTTATAATGTTACAAAAGATTTCTGTTTCAAATAAATGATGTTCTTTTGAACTTTCTATCATTACAGTTTCCACAAAAATAGCACAACTTTTTTCAACATTGATAATAATAAGAAATGTTTCTTGAGCTGCAAATCGGTATTAGAATGATTTCTGAAGGATCGTGTGACACTGAAGAAGACGGGAGTAATGATGCTGAAAATTAAGCTTCGCCTCACAGAAATAAAATAACATGTTCAAATATACTGTACTAAAAGAGAAAGCAGTTATTTTAAATTGTAATATTATTTCACAATATTACCAATTAAAACTAAATCGTGGCATGTTCCTTTAAAAATAATGCACTGTAAAAATAGAACAAGAAAGTTGTTTTATAATGAACAGCAGTAAGAAACGGGTTCATTAATAGAGCTCTTGTTTTGTAGAGTATGTATTACTGGAAACAATTTTATATCAGGCCCACTGAAATCTATAGAGTGTGAAACACTGGGGGTGATTACAATGTAAATGCATCAGTAGCACAGGGCTGCGGTACATTCCTGTGTCTTGTGCTGTAAAAACGTACAGCTTTAACATTAAGACTCAGGGTTCCTCATCACAGACTGCTGTTCTGGCTTTTATGGGATCTTGACGGCTCTTTGGGGCTCTGTAAAAACACAAGAACTTCGGGACCTCTGAGGCCCTGTGATACTGCCGCAGTGGAACTGTACGGGTTGCATTATGTCGTTTCTGTTTTGCGTGTGTGTGCGCAAGCATGCGACTCATGTAGAAATATGCTATATGATAGAAACTATTTTGCTTCTGTATGTCTTAGTAGTCATTATAAGCTTCGATAGCAAAAAAACTTTAGCTTTAGAACAAAATGCTTTAGTTTCTTTGTTTGCCCTCTGATGTCATATTTTAATTATCTTGAATTCCCTCCAAAGATTATGTGAAATTAATTCCACTTGCAAAATATCTTTTCACACTAAATCAGGCTGTCAGGTTTGTGACTTAATAATACAGTTCTCGCATAATCCTTATTATGAAAACTGGCTTTTGTAATTAAAAGTGAAATGCAGTCTTGTACGGTATCCAACATTCTAAGCACAAATTCCTGTACTGAATGAGTCAAGGCTAATATTCTCATTTGAAGCATTCCTAAGGTATGACAGCTAATGGTCAGCGTGCCATTTCCAATAAATAAATGACGGAGGGAGTTTTACTATGCCCTTTCAGCCATCCTATTAGCCTAGTTCATTTTAGTTGACTACAATAAAGACAAATTATCCACTCTGCTCTTCACACAAATGTAGTTGATGGCTGTCCTGTCGCTGCCTGCAGCCAAAAACACGCTCTGCACACAACTGTATTGGCCCACATTACTAAGTATGGCGTTCACTTTAGGCTGCTTCCAATATTTACAAGCAAGCCTGAAACTGTGAGAGAATTCGATTGAATGCAGATGGCAGGAAGTTCCACTCAAATGACAGTGGCCAAATTCAACCGCAAAACATGAGAGGAACCTCACAAGCACACATCGCATATCCTCTTTCCAAATGCTAGTACACTTGTCTGAAGCTAAAGAAGACTATAAACATACATCATTATATACCATTCAAAAGTTTGGGGTCAGTAAGATTTTTTTTATAGAAAGTAATATATTCTATTCTATTAGGCAAAGACACATTAAATTGATCAATAAAGACATTTATAATGTTACAGAAGATTCCATAAAAAAAAATATATATATATATATATATAGAACTTTCCATCATCTCGGTTTCCACAGAAATATTTAGCAGCACAACTTCTTTTTTTTACCTTGATAACAATTGGAAGTTTTTCTTAACCCTTACATGCCAATCATTATTACATATTCGGGTCTTTAGTGACCCGGATCTAAGTCTAACATGGATGGATCTCTAACTCCCGCAATAGTATAAAACTCTCCTGATATTTTAACAACAATTATAAAATAATAAAATAAAGCATATTGTTAAATGATAAACATTATCATTAAACATTGTTACTTTTTGAAACTTGAAAGCTTCTCCGCTGACAGCTTCTTGACCAGATCCACCATCAAGTGACAGTGACACTAATATTTGATTGCAGTCAGTAGGCTACTTTACGGAGCCCCTAAAGGGACATAGTGGTGGGAAAAATTTGGGATGGGAGAAAAAAATATTTTTCAAAACTTTTGCGTTCCCCAGAGAAACTTTGTGTTCCAGGCAAAACCAGGCACACGAGGACCAGGCCTGGACCCTTTATGTTATATTTATGTGTGTGCGGCAGTCGTCCGTAAGGGGCTGCCGCCTTTATTTTCGTTTTTTTGTTTGTTTATTTCATGATTATTAAAGTGTTTGAATCGTTGTGCCGGTTGCCGCCTCCTCCTTCCTATAACAACATACCTCGTCACACTGGTGCCGATTCTCCCGAAACCGGAAGGAAGGAGGAACGTGCTGTCAAAGAGCCCTCACCGCTGTGGGGAATAGAGCGCAGTCTCTGTTCCAGTCTCCTTCGTCCCATAACAACTAACTTTGTTACACAGAAGATACGACAAATAATATGTGAATTATTTTGTTTGATGCCTGCAGTAATTATGAGTGATACATCACGTCAACATTGTGTAGGACATTGCCACCTTGACAAATAAAGTTGAATTGCTTATTGAGTCATCAGAGATTTAATTATTGTTGCGCGGAAATAAATATAGGCCTACTTACACTATTACATACCTCGGGTCGTTAGCGACCCTACAGTATACTTATAGAAAACAGACATTCTTTTATTTAATTTTTTATTGTTATATTGTTTATAATGAATAGATTGAGGAATACGAAAAGGTTGAAAGGTCTAACTTTAAAAAAATGAATGAGGAGAAGGGTAATGAATGACGTCCCAGGTCGTTAAAGACCCGATTTATGCGTTTAAGGTTTGATCACCAAATCAGCATATGATTTCTGAAGGATCGTGTGACACTAAAGACTGGAGTAATGATGCTAAACATTTAGCATTGCCATCACAGGAATAAACAACATTTTAAAATATATTAAAATAGAAAACAGAAATTTTAAATTATAATAATATTTTACAATATTACAGTTTTTACTGTATTTTTAATTAAATGCAGCCTTGATGAGCTTAAGAGACCCCATCAATCCCATAATTTTGATATACTGTATATATAAAATGTGAAGATTATTATGAGTGGCAAGAATTGTTTAGGAACCCCCTTGAGAACAGTATTATGAGAAGTGTTTGTGATTGAATCATAAATAAATAGAACAACGTTTGACAACGATTATATCGTTATCTAGCATAGCCCTGCCTGCAATTCTCTAAGGGATCCTTTGTTATTAGATGGGAAAACCAGATGGTTACGTGAGGAACACAACAGAGAATCATATTTAATTTCCTATTTTTTGCTATGATTGTTTTAGTGGAGGAAAAAAAATAAATGGAAGCTTTCTTTCAGAATAAGACGTTCAAAGCGTTCGGGATAATTGGTTTGGCTTTGAAGTCTCTGGCAGGGATCGGGATGAAATCTTACTACCAGACTCACACACTGAGTAGTCTTGGTGATTAAGAAATGACTTGGCTCCATGACTTTTTTTTTTAAGAGTCATGATTTGCTTTGACAACAGAGGCAGAGAAGGAAAAGCTTTTATTTTGATTTGATTATTCATCTTGTTTCATGTTTCCTGCTCAAGACCCATGCTTTCCTAATACAGTGTGCGGAGATGACCAGTCCAAGCTGAAACAAGAACATAATCCCTGCTGATATCCTCAAACAAATGTTATCTGCAAATTCACAGCAGATGACGGAGCTGGCTGCACTCCGCAATGGTAAACTAACTTAGTCACTATCAAAGCTCTCGCTAAGTCAAGCATCATAGCCACGGTTAAGACTGTTTCGGGCTTTGAAGAACACAATAGAGGAATTCAACCCAAGGCGACTTCACAAATAAATAGAACTGTCAAAATTGAGTCCATGCTTATACTCTTGATTCTTTCTAATATGAAAATTGCATCATAGAGAGCTCAAAATCAATAACCATGTTTACAAGAACATAATTTTCCAATTAAGGTCCAGATTTTGGACACAGGAATAATTCACTAAGAAATGAAAATTTCTCTCACGGATCACACAAGGAGAAAATTTTGTGCCAATTTTCCATGCTCTTCTCTAAGCAATTACAATTAAGTTTACAAGCTTAAAAAAGGGAAAAGCACCACAAAGGCATCATAAAAGTGGTCCAGACGACCCTTCTAAAGCCATATAGTATTGGTACATTATTATGTAAAGTAGCACTGTCTGATTGATTGGTGAATGAATCATTGGACCTTTTTAATTAATAATCTGATCCTATGATCCAATGATTCAATTATTCAAAGATCCAATCGCAGATTATCAGTGAATAACAACTTGCAGTTTGGTCTGTTCTTGACACAAAGCAATCTTTTAATAACATGAAAAAAATCTCACCAACCTAACTTTTGAATGATATAGTGTAAATTAATATTCCGTACAGTCATTATTCGGAAGAGGGTGTTTACATGACAAACTCAGTTGTTTATTAAGCAAGAATATTTCCATATTAATATGACTGTTTGATATGTCAAATAACTGACTTTCAAAGTTTAGAAATGAGCACAGGGGGCTCCAACACACACATTTCTTATGCTCAGAATATTCACAAGGGTGCCTATTTTCCATCACCCTCAAACTGCATAGAGTTTCAAACCACACATATATCCCTGAACGGAAGTGGGCAAAACAATGTGACTCTTTTTGTTTTGTGGTGTATCGTCCTCACAAACCACAGGATCATTCAAAACTGACCCCCTTTTATAGCTTCCCCACAACCGCTGTCCCACTCAGGCCCCTGGAAACCTGAGAGGGGACAGATCAGCAGACAATATACATCATCACACATCAAACGGGGCCCTCACAATGCAAAACATCCCCAGAGAGGAGAAGAGAAGGTAGGGCATCCGTCAGCACAGGAGCCCCTGGTCAGGAATAACACGCCAGCTGCTGGTTTGAGAAATGAGGGCTGTAAGAACCTAAAAAAGGCAAAGGGAGAGCAAGGGCAGCATGCATAAAAAAAGCAGGGCATCATGGGGTGATTTTAATGGAAATTCTTTCAATCTTAGTCCAGCGATACAGTTCATATAGGGGAAGGTGGTAAATAACGGGGTATTTATGCAGACAACGAGTCATATCCAGCTGAGGAGACGGGCCCACCGTCAGCGTGGTTTAAGAGCAAACCTTTTCTCGGGTCACAGGCCCTGGTGTTTTCTCTGCTTGCTTGATAGCCATCTTTTCTTAACTACATGTGGTAAACAACGTCATTACAACAAAACGCCTTGAGTTATGACTCAACTAACAAGTTCACGGTTCGATTCCTGATCCAGAGCTTTGCTAATATATCATAAACATTGCTGAAAGTCAGTTAGCTCGTGTTTTAGTGGATCTTTATTCCCTCTCAGGGCTGTAAGCATGACTTAACACCAGCATTTTCACACAACCTGGCTTTAGCTGTGCGTTTATGAACTATAAATCATATTCATTTCATCCCTACACTTTTCCAAAAAAGCCTCCAAACCCATAAAGAGTTTGTTTTTCATTTCACTCTGAAAGAGCTTTGAAATGCAAATATTTGTTTCCTTTGCTAGAAAAAACAAAACAAAAATTTGAGGCGAAATATGAATTCTTGCCATTTTACATCATCACTAACACAAACATCTTAAAAATCGGTCCATGGTGGGTTCCTACAGCCTTTTTTGTGTGCTCTTAAACGAGTGAGTTTTGGCCAGCAGTAGTGTACATATCCTAATGATTTGCTAGCCAATTATTGGACTTGATTCCTGCTTTCCGAACTCTTTCCGAGGCTTGTAGAAAGCTGGCATCTACAAGCTGTACAAATGTGATTTGACGTGCAGCTGGTGGTCAATTCGACATCGCCAGTCTATCGGAAGGTCTAATAAGCCTCAATGACATGCTTCAAACCTAGATATTTTACAGTAGTTTAAAATTCAGTATTTTACATTAATCCTATAGCTGACCGCATTTTGCCTTGGGGGTGATTATATTTAGTCTAAAAGTATGTAATGTATTTCCTTTACGTAGACTGCTGTTTGTTCAGTCTGGGTTGTGTGCATAATTTGATTTTAAAACTAACTTTTAAAGAGTAAAAGAAGGAAAGCACTTATTTCACAGCTTGTGCCCTGCAAGAACTCACACATGACTGTTATCATTTTAAAAGCTTTTAACATTAAGAGTTCTGGTCTAATGTACGCTTTATCAAAAAGCAAGCAAAACAAATCACTGAGATAATGATGAGAAAGCATGTACAACATCGAAAACATGTACATCGAAAGCTATTACGCAAGTCTTTTTTTTTTTTTTTTTTGCTGGCTTCCCTACATTTTTCCACCATCAAGTAATCCTCAAAGACAACCCTTCTATTTGTCACTATATCCAAACTATATGGAGTCAATTAAAGCACAAAGTGATCTGAAGATGTGGCTAACCCCATGTAAACAAAGAGAACATATGAAAATACAACTCAAAGTCCTCTTCAAGATGTGTGGTTGGCAGCGATCTGGTGAATTGGAATGAAAAACATGTTTAGAAAGCTCTGTGCTTCCAATCGAAGAGGCATTCACGAAACAGAGGAGGGCGTGGGAGAACCAAAAGTCCTTCGAAATTATGTTGTGTGCCTAACGTCATTTCTCCCCATATGCTTCACTGATAAGATGTTTGTCAAAACATCATGGAGACGGGATTGCTTGTTTAATGAGTGATTTAGCGTAAATACTGAAGCAAATGTCAAGATCCATATGGATACATAAAGTAGTTGAGATCTGGTTGGTTAGTATGTCAACCCCTGCTGGTAGAAGCTGCAATATGTGGTTCTAAAAAAAGCACCTTTCTTCATTGACATACATTCAAAAGTTATGGAAGCTTGTTTCCGTCAAAAAATAAAAAGGTAATAGCGAACTACCTTTCCTAAAATCAGAATCTCACAATTCAGATGTTTTTCTCGCAATTGTGAGATATAAACTTGTCGCAAATTGTCGCAATTACAAATAAAAAAAAAGAGCAAGAACTGTGAGATATAAACTCGCAATTCTGAGAAATAACGTCAAAATTTTGAGATATAAACTTGTAATTGAAAGAGAAAATGTCAGAATTGTGAAGAGTTGGACTTTATAACTCGCAATTTTGAGTTTATATCTCCCAATTTGGAGAGAAAAAAAGTCAGAATTGCGGAAAATAAATTCGTAGTTACGAAAAAAAGTCACTATTGCGAGATATTAACTCACAATTAAGACTTTTTTCTCGCAAGTGTGAGTTTATTTTTTGCAATTCTGAAAAAAAAATCTGAATTTTTAGATAAAAAGTTACAATTACTTTGTGTTTTTTTTGTGCTCTAGTTTTTTTATTCAGTGGCGGAAAAAGTGGCGGAGTATTGTAACAAAATGTATATATATTTTTTAAATACCTCGACATGCCATTTATAGAGCTACAAAAATGACAAAATATTTTAAATGTAATTTTTTAAATCTGAATTTTAGATGTAACATTTAAAAAAATAAATTTTTGTGGCTAGTTTGAATTTTAATTTTGTAAATTTGAAGTTTCACCAAGCCAAAGATTTTTAATAGCTCTGTGATGGTTAAAATGCTTAGTTCAATTTGACCGTTGGCCTAGTTTTTGAATTATTTGAAATTTTGTTAGGAATTTTATTTTTGAATGTAAAGTTTTGTATTTCTTTATGCTAAATTATAATCTGAATATTTATAGCTAATTTCACCCAAAAAATCTGTTGTTTAAAATACAAACCTATAAAATGTCATAAAACATTTTGTTAAATGCCACATTTTTACAATTCAAATGTATAACATTTTATTTTAAAACTATAAAATAAGCCATACAAAATTAAATGCTTTCAAATGTCACAAGAATTCAAATGTACAAAATTCTAATTCCCACCCATTACCCATGATGAATAGGAATGTTAACGTATCTTTCTCCAGCTAAATCTCTTGACGTCATGAAAAGTCAATCACTGTAAAGGCTCACAGACTTGTTATGACAACACAATCCTCTAGGCAGTCCACTGTCTCCACTCTGTAACATCCTTGAAAATAAGTGTGCCGATTCTAAAGCGAAACCAGAGCCTCCAGATGAGCGCGAACGTCTCCGGTAAGGCTCGCTCTCATTCGCAAAGTAACCCTGCAGACAGAAGGTATGTGTTAGTCACTGTTTGATTCAGGCATATTTTCAATGGAGGCTCATTGAGAACCAGGGTCTGTTTTGACTCGGTCATCTTTGAGAAAGCCTGGTCTTGGAGACTAGCAGCATTTGTAAAAGATTAGTGGCCTAGCTCTCGTCTACTGTGCTCGGGTCAGGTAGAGTGCAGTAAGCAGACAGTTATAATGCTGATATCTCTCCATCTACAGTGGACAGGAACATTATTACAACATGGACGGCCCTGTAATCCAATTAAGCCCTGCAAAAGATATGACCTTTAGGCATGAAGGTTAGGTTTACAGGTATACCAAGGCAATTTTTTTGCATCGTAATTCAATTTCTTTGTGTCGCAAATAAGAAAATCCCTTTTGATGAATCTTTCTGTGGCAAGTTCCTAAGCATTAAACTCTCAATCGATCTTTCTGTCATCGTGGAGAGCAAATATGCTTTGTCATTGCGGGAACAGGCCCAGTTGGGGTGCGTTCGCCGTGTAACACAGCGAAAGCAGATCGCTCTGCCTTAACCTATCATTAGCCAAAAGAATAAATGCAAACCAACTGTGCGAGAACAATAAAATAATTTGTCAAGGGAAAAGGGTGCAGATAAATTCTGGGACTCATTTTCCAGCTGGCCTGAGAAGTAAAATCGCTGGCCAAGTCCACAGCACCTGGCTGTCAGAGCTTTCATACAGCCTTACTTCATTTCAGTTTTTAAAAAGCAACGCTGTTAGGTCATTCACAACACAAGCACCTAATTCACTTCTTTTTTTTTCCAGTGTTAGTCAACATTTGACTTTTTTAGGGCAAGAATCAAGTAAACAGCAAAAAAAGGGCAAAACGAGAGAGTATCAGAGCACATACCACGGCTTCAGCCAGAATTTCTCTCTTTTTCTCCTCTGAATATTCTTGTCAGAAACTGCAAGTGATATATAACAACTGTTTCCTGTTGCCTGTGTCATCATTTTTCTTTAAATAGGAACCTTGTGAAGTCGGGCGTTGCTTTATGTATAGATTTAGGAACTCTAGCAAATCAGTTATATGGTAAAGCGTAGTTTTGTGGACCAGCCCTGCTGTAAAGTGTAAATGTGACGTGGAGCCAAGGGAAGGCCGTAAATGTCAAGCACGGCCTGGACAACAGAGTGACCTGGTTCTGATTAGCCTGAGATTGTTTTCGTTTCCACTTTCTCCACGGAGATATTGAGCATACACACACACACACACACACATACATACATAAGATCCAACAACGTATGACCTCCCTCACATGTGTTAGTTCAATAAGAAACACACGTGCATGAGACATGAAGGTTACGTGTGACAGATGCGCTCAACAAGCATTCCCCGCTCCGTCACTTACAAATGTGACCTGGAGCTCACCAAGAGTACTTCCTGATTCTCCAATCAGTACTAGTTACGTTCCTACGTTTGACTGCCAAAAGTAGCATCCCTTATATATATTTATGGTCACCATGAACATTTTTATGGAATATTGCAGTATTTATTATAAATTATTTATCCGTGCACTTGCCTTTTTTTAATTCATGTGCCCTCATAATCTTAAAGTGCCCCTATTATGCTATTTTAAAGTTTCCTAATGTTGTTTTGGAGTCTCCTACAACAGGTTTACATGCATCAAAGGTAAAAAACTGTTAATAATACACATTTGCACATCACCACATTTTCAATGATTCCCAAACGACTCGTCAGATGAATCAATCTCTCTAAGGCCCTGTCCCAAATGGCGCACTTCATGCGGACTTTCGGTCTCGTGGACTTAAATTGCGCGTGCTCGCCGAGTCTACGAGTCCGTAGGCCGTCCCATTTGGCATTTTAACGCTCTGAAGTGTGCTCAGCAGCGCCCCCTTTGTACCCTTGAAGCGGTCTTCCGCGAAGCCCGCATAAATCCAGGCTTCACGCACTTCAACTACCCAGGAATCCTTGCGAAAGGCCAATCAGACAACGGATGGGAGGAGATTTCGCTCACGGACAATTGTTAACATGGCTGAGAAAAAAATATTAAAGTGTAATAATATCATTACGGTTTTTATGACAAGTTTATACAAACATTATGATCATCGACCAGTGGTTGATGTCTCAAACATAGGCTAATAATAGCAAGCTGAATAATACGATCGCATTATGATTCATTAAATAAATAGAACAGAATGTCAGGGCTTTACTGAGTCATATGTAAACACAACAACAATAGGCAGCATATTTCCCCGAGCCTGTAGCTCCTGTCCATAACAACAATCAGACCGTCTTCCTGTTTCCGGCGTGACGATCGAGTCTGTCCCAAAAATACCTCTCAATGCGCCCTCGCGGACTCGCGCTAAGGGCCCTATAGGTCTGCACTACATGACGTCACCGAAGTGTGGACTCTGAGGAAGTCCACAAGTCCGGAGTGTGCCATTTGGGACAGGGCATAAATCCCTCCTTTCCGCGTGCTACTCTGCTCTGATTGGCCAAACAGCTTAGTCTGTTGTGATTGGTCTACCGCGTACAGCGCGCGTGTCGAAAACAATAACGCCCACTGCCATAACAAAGTCAGCTCTGCTTGTCCTGAGGCTTCCTACACCGTAAACTAAACACAGTAACGAACAATGACGTCGATTTTACCTTATTAATGTGAGCGCGAGTCCGATGATGAAAGTGAAACATTGGAAGAACTAGTTAGTTCAACCCGAACCTCCATCACAACTTGAGCAGGACGTTTCTCAGTGATTCACTCCTCACCATCAGCATTAACAAGTGCATGTCCATCAACAAACCGATTATTTTACTTGTACTTATTTATTTACCGAGTATTTTTTCTAATTTATTGCGGTGAACACACGGAAACTATCAATAACAGTGCATAGCCAAGCTCTAGCGTGAATGACTGATGAAACATAAACGTTGGTAAAACAAATCTTGCTACATGCTTAATCTTTCCTCAAAGTAGTGAGAATGACAGACAATATAAAACTCAAAACTAAGTATTTTGAACACCATCTTTCAAGAGCAAGCGGTTTGTGAATCCTGCATTGAACTCTGAGATTTGAGAAGCAGTCGTCAGTAAAATGAAGGGAACACAGCAAAAGTTTAGGATTATACTCCTGTGGTATCGTGGTAAAGATGAACTTTAAAATACAAAACTGGTGTGCACATCCCAAACATCCAGATTGGACTCAGGTGCAGGACAACAAAGTAACATAAACGAAAAAAAGAGTGTTTTCAGTGGGCAAAGATTAATTTTAACCACTGATTCTTCACATGCTTGTCCTTGGGCAGTGGAAAAAAACTGGCTTTACCTTCACATTGTAGAGCCAAGGGTCTTCTCAACATGATGCTTTCCAGTATCCACAGGAATCAGCTGCCGGTTTGAGGGTTCAGGTTTTCCCTGGTGTCTGCGCGCGCAATAAGTGGGCGTGCAATATGCTAATGTTTCATCTTGACGTCACAACGAAACGGCTTATGACTCGTTTGAAAAATGATTCATTTCGTTGACTCAGAGACGACTCTTACTTTTGAAAGACAATAACTTTATATGCGGTGCACTTTCGGATTTAACACTTTGCAGGATGTTTTCATTCACTTAGAGCTATGTTACACACTACATGAAAGGTCATTTTCAAAAATCCATAATAGGGGCACTTTAAATGAAATGAACTTCCCCTCCCACTTGCAATGGCATCTCTTCTGTGATGAGTATTTACTGGCGTTCACATGAGATCGACCAATAGCAAAATCACTATGATCCAATCGAATTCCTGATGGACAAAAACAAAAAAGAACTGTTGTTGTTTGAGAAGCCGTTTCACTGGGATATATGTCACAATATGGAACAAAAGGCTATCGCAACTTCCTTTTCATGCCGACTTTAAGTGTCTAACGTGAATTACAGTCAAACTGATTTGCACCCAAATGCACTAAAAAAGTGGTTTCTCATGCATTCTAGAAGTGCACGGCCGGTTGAAAGAAAAATGGAGCAGTCTGCCATAATGGGATGTCTTATTTCTCATATTAATGGGACGTTTGACAGTGGAATTAATGCCGTGTCAACACTAGAGAAGTATCTTAACTTTTATGGTACATTTGCTACAGCATGATGAGTATGTTCTCGTACACACATATGCACATAAAGGGGTGACTCCAATGGAAAGTTTGGCACAGACCGGGCCCTGGAAAACTCATCTGTGAGATTGCGGTCAGGGCTTAAAGGGTGAAATAGTGGGGGAAATATTTGTGGTAGATGATAAGTCAGCAAACTCAGTGCAAATTGTAAAAAGCTGAAGTCAACATTCATTCCTCAAATTCCTCTCATCCTGTTAAAGGGCCGGGACGCATTAGTCTCTCTTCTCTCATGCGCTGCTTTCTCATGAGCTATTGCAGCCATATCTCAAATGCTTTATTAGGGATTTTGGTTCTCTTTATACGTTAAACTGTAAAGCCTGTCACACATCCTTCGTCTGAATTGCGTATTTACAGTATTTCATAGGCATTCGTATTAACTGCACTCACACTGAACAGCACATAATTTCAGCACTGAGACTATGTGGAACTCATAGAGAACACATTGAAGATGCACTGTACATCTATTAATCACATTTTTTTTGCAATAAAGGCTTCCATGAAGCAACGCAAAATAATGGAGTGAACTAATAATCCATTATCTGAATAGAAAAATTATGCAAGTTATACTTGCAGTGACAGGTAAGGGAATCATAAAAAATTTAATGATCCATTTTGAATTCTAACTGTTTTAAGTAATAACTATTTGGGAAAAATGTATGAGAAAACTTCAATAATAATTAAATACATTTAAAACAGTTCTTCCAAAAGGTTTGTTTACATGTTACACAGACTTTTTAATAGATTTTTAGAGGCAAGTCCAGACTTTTTAATGCAAGTCAAATAATTGATTTTTATCATATTCTAAACAATAAACATCAAAGCTAAAATGTGAACATTTATTTATTTTTATATATAAAATACTACTGACAAAATGCATTATGTGTATCCTTCACCACAAATAATAATACGAATAACAGGTCGACAACTACATTGATTTAGGTTACAGTTAGTTGTAAGCTGTGTTTGATTTATTAGCAAGAACCGTCTCATTTGAGTCATTTGTTTGCAAATCGGACTATACTGATTGGGCTGTATGTTTTTGATTCACTAGAACAAGAACATGAGTTATTGCTCAGGAATAAGACTACACTGCACAATCTTCCCAACATCTGGCGTAAAGAAATTCAGAAAGGACCCAGTCACTTTAGTTATGTTGTGTTTTTATTTTTAAACTTTGTCGACTCAAAAAACACTTTAGTTTGGGAACAAGGCTACACTGGATGAGCTGTATGTTTCGTGCAGTACTGTTACTATTTCTAGGCAATCCTACCGCCTCCTTTGCTTTCCCATCATAAACTACATTTCCCATAACCCAGCGCCTGGACTCATTATGGTCTGATTAATTGCACCTGTGTGTGATTTAACTCATTTGTGTTTGCCTTTATAAGCTCTGTGTTTTCACTCGTTGCGAAGTCTCGTTAGTGTTACAGTCCATGCGTTTCGGGTGCCTCTCTTGGGTTCCTGTGTTATGGTTCTGATCTTCTGCCTTGTTTCCTGGATTTCCCTGTCTATTTTGGACTTTGTTGGTATTTGAATTATTTGCCCTGTGGTTCTGATCTTTTGCCTGTCATTTGTATTAGGATTGTGGATTACCCCTATTAATAAAATAAATACTTTTTAATTTTGTATTGGTTAATTTTGTAATCTAAAATTCACTTTATTTTCTTTACAGTATTACGCTGTCAGTGTGTGTGAAAGCACTATGCAGGGTGTGCCATTGCTGTGACGCTCGCAGTCTGGCTTAAATTTCTACAAGGCACGTAGCAATTATTGGTCAAAAGTTCTTGTTTTTCGCATAAAATTCCCATAACATGAAAATGAAGTGAAGGATCAGGAAAAAAACAGATCGGATGGTCTGTGTCGTGGGAAATTGTGTCCTCTTATCGTTTGCCGGCATCTTTTTCTCCAAATATTAACCTGCCAAACTGCTGATTTCAATTTATGCTTTAAATCTGAGTAAACACCCCAGAGCACTGTGTGGAGATGAGACAACAAAATTGTCTGAGAGAGAAAAGTTTAATAATGTTCGGTGTTCTTTTAACCTTGCTCTGAGCATGTCTCCCATCTGAGTAATCCAAAAGCAGCTTGACGGAAACAGGAAGTAGGAATGCTCAAAGCTTACCGATTCATGACTGTAGACTGTTTTGAAATGCCTGGAAAAAACGTTCAGGCCTTAAGGTCAGAAGAATCTGATTGGACCTTCACTGGACATGACAAAAATACGATAAGTATCCAGACAAAATTATTAGTTATACTCCACGATGTCTATTATGTCTGGTATTCACAAAAATATTAGCTTTGTTGAAAAAAATGAGGACATAAATTATATTTTTGTGGTATTTTGTGTGCCTACAGCGAAATGTCTGTCTCAGAATATTTATTAATGTCTGTCAGTTCCTTTTTTTGGCCTTTGAACTGAGAAAGGTCAAGTTTACTTGACACACGCTCAGCTGGGAAATGTTTTTTCTGCAAGTTACTGTCTTCACTAGACAAAAAGGCAGTGAAAAATAATAAATACACAAAGGTTTTTCATCTTACCAGCATTCCCTTCTCAACATCGTTACACACAAACAGCACAAATATATCAAATTTACAGCCATTGACGATTCTAAAGATGAATGGCTCCCATCACATAATCCAGATCTGTTCGTAAAAGTGAAGTGTTTTCATTCTAAACAATCTGCATTCAGGGCCATGTCAGGTTATTAGCCTTCAGAAATCCCTGAGCGTAATGTAATATTACACTCGGTTGGTGTTGGATCACTAGAGGACGAGAGAATAACTAATTCTTCCAGAACCCTGCGCTTTATGAACAACCAGCAATAAAGTATATAAACTGAACTATTAGACTTTATAATGTATTTTATAGTCCTCAAGAGTCATTCCAGCCAATCAGATCACAGATTGAATGGCCACTGCCCCATGCCAGCTCCCTGGCATGA
Source organism: Tiaroga cobitis (assembly GCA_030578255.1). Taxonomy (NCBI): domain Eukaryota; kingdom Metazoa; phylum Chordata; class Actinopteri; order Cypriniformes; family Leuciscidae; genus Tiaroga; species Tiaroga cobitis. Next base: position 41,078,606 of record CM060598.1, on the reverse strand, counting down.
TGAACAACAGAGAGGATATAACCGTGCCTACTAATGAAGGAATAAATGTTTGTGCGTTTGTTTTTGGACCATTCGAATGAAGTCAGTGCTCGATTGGACGGCTGACGTGCCCAGACTTGTAAAAAAGCAAAGGTCTGAGGACTGGCACAAAACATCTTATGAATCTGTCTACATTCACTGCGTTCTCTGTATAAATTAGAGATTTTGTTTGTACCAAGAATCTGTTTTAATCTCTGTGGTATTTCTCGAAATAAAAGAATAATACTTCTTCTATAAAAGACCCACCAGGGAACTTGGCACTGGTTTCAGTATCCATATTTATGTTCTATTTAACAGGCAAGTGAACTGGGCGGAGCAGAAAAACAGCTGTATTGGTACAAAAACCAGTGGGGTGTCGATTGCCATCCGTCACCTTTAACACTGAATCAACAGTGGATCCAAAGGGTCACGGCCACCTAGCCGTCTTGCAGCGTCCCGCTACGGGAAGCCGGGGCCCGTGCGTCCGCTTTAAGCATTGCGATCAGCGTCGCCACGGAGCGGATTTTTCTTTGATGAAGCAAACATGCACAGGGCCAAGAACAGCAAGTGCCACTGTCGAAATGTAAATCAAAAAACCACCCGCGTGCACGGTCACACGCGCTGAGAAGTCTGGAGACGCAGTTGCTGCCGTCTAAAAATGCATGAGTAATTCAGCCCATGTAGATGTGCGGTTAGCTGTGGCATGTCCCCCTGGCACAGGCCGAGAGCGAGTAGCCCCTTCATCTCAGTACGGAGTCAGGGAGACAGAGCGAGTAGGCAAAACAATCAGATCCATTTCACATGAGGCAGGAATTCGACCCCTATATCAAAAAGCAAGAGGGAAAAAAGGTGGTGTGTGGGTGCATTTTTATGAGTGATTCTCAAGACATGGTCCAAGCTAAAAATACACTTTATGATGACACATCGGAGCCAATTTTGTTTTTCCTCCGTTTAAGCCCAGGTCCAGAGCACATTTCCTCTGGTATTCCAGCGATATTTCGACACTTATTCAAACCAGATAATATTTTTTTTAACAGAATTATTGGGTTGAGTGTTGTATTGGCAGGGCGAGGGTGAAGTGAAATGAAGGAGGATTCAGGCCGTTTCTTTGGCTTAGTATTACGCATCCCACAAGCATAAATAAAACAAAACTGAACATGAGCTATGACATCACAGGTGCCATAAAAAGCATAAATTGTAGTCATAATCCAACCAGTAATAAAGGTCACCGACGTCTGAATGTTTTACCTCAGGATTGATAAAGTACATTGAGGTTTTACAGATTATTTGAAAAAGTACAATGGAATGATCCCAAACCATAATGATTGAGTGTCAGATGCTGTAATCTTCTAAAACCACAAGAGTATCTTTCATCAAACACTACTCGATTAGACTATAAAATGTTTTTCAGACTTTCCACAGATTATACCTCACCTACCGCATCTTTCTCTCAAAAATAAGTTTGTTAACTCCCTGCCAAATTAAGCTGAATGAACACATGAGAAGGTCCTCTAGGGACCTCTTTGTGAGAAATGATTCAATGACTTCCATTACAGCAAGCTGGCTCTTAAACGCTTGGTGACTGACGCTGAAAAATGTTCACTTGTCAAACGTTTGCTCGGTGATGTCATCGACCAAGGTAAAATAGCAATGCACATTGATCATGAGGACTTTGTGAATCAATGGAACAAGCTGCAAACATTACAGTTTCCCCACACAATCAATTTATCCATGCCTCATTCTGATGTCATAGGAGTTCCCCAAAAGACGTGGGCCGCGGTCGAGTAGGATGCGTGGGAGTGAGAGCTCAACTGCAGAGAACTCAAGTGTGTGTAAGTGTGAGAGGAAGCCCAAATACAAGAGAAAAGAGCGGAAAATGCTCAGGGGAGAGCAGGTAATTGTGCTTTCCAAAAAGTCCACAGCAGTTTAGCAATGATGCAACCACCGACGTCAACATTTTTTAAAACTTGAGTGCAGTCAGCCACAGCAACTAAAACAAAGCAATCTTGTGGACAAACACGTGTTTACAGAAACCAATAAAGCTAGTATATCAACATCCACCTATAAATTACCTGAATGAGAACTTTTAAATCTGATCAATCTGGGGTTTTATAATAATTTCTAATAATCATTCATGACAGCACCACACATCCTGAGACATACAGAATATCAGCCTAGCAAGCACAGGAGGCTTCATCAAGCCACAGGAATTCAACTTATGAGTGCAAATGCCACATTTTAGAGTGACCAAACGGTGCTGAGTTTGTATATGTGTGTGGGAGTAGACCCATTACCATAGAAACCCGAAACACTATAGCAATGACTCCCTTTAGAGTCAATTACTCATTTTTTCATGAGCTGAATCAACACTTCAACGTGGGAGTTTGTCTGTGAATACTAAGTATTACCTTGTGCTAAAAAAACACAAGTACAGACAATCACAGCAATTCTTATAATGGTAACCTCATATGCTAAAAATTACCTTAATTGGACGACATCAGAATGTTCGATTTAAAATCATTCACTGCTATGACTAACAGTACTCCCGCTCAGGAAGTAGAAATGTGAAAAATGATCTGACTATATTTATCAATGTACCACAAATCAGCAACTGACTTTTCCAGGAGACAAAAAGCCAAAGAACAAGTTAACTAGCCATGTTAGAAAGATTTTGTCCAATCGGACTAGCGCTGCGTTCTTAGGATGTTCATCATGTACATGTGTGAAGCCTTGACAACTCACTGGTTGCATGGCCACCACTTTTGTACATAACTAATAACTAATTGTACAACATGAATGCTGCTGTAATAAATGCATCACCCAGGTCATTTTACCTTGCTTGATAACATATCTACACAAGGTTTTGTTGAACTGGCAAGAGCTTCAAACTACTTAGCTACAAAACAGTTAAATAATTAACTAAAACTATCTTGAAAGCATAAACCTAAATGGGTTAAAAAAAATGAAAACAGTATCATTTTTACCTTATGCCATATTCAAGGCAAATGCCATTATGTCATATTTGGGTTCAAGCTAAAAATCTGTGACCTGACATGCAATCAACTTTTGTTATGTTCTTGTTTACAAATTGGTAAAGCTCATGACTTTTACTAGAAAGCGAATACATATGGTGCAAAAACGGCATATTTTTAGCTATTACTGTAAATTAGAATCCTGATAAATGACCAGCTATCTGTAAAGAGAATTATATATAGAGTACGTATGAAATCGACTACTGGCCTGCTGAAGAAGAAAATTCTTAATTGAGCCCTGAAAATTAACTGCAGCACTAAATACATCTGTGTAAGAATAATTGGGGGAAAAGAAAAGGCATCTTCAGAAAAAAAAAATCACCATTCTCAAAAATATAAAAAAAGACTTTACCTATAGGTAGGGTTAAATGTTTTTACATTTTCTGCCACATAACATAATTTTCTGTACAATCAAGCATGTTCTGCCACTGCACCTGATCAATGACTTTTTTTTAAAACGGATTTAATTTTGTCTTCAAGTTACAGCCTACAGTATCCTCACAACAGACTACCACAGATGAATGCATGATCATATAGCCTAATCAATGCTAAAAAAAAGTCGTCAAACATTTAAAACAGACATGTTCTCTGAAACATGTCAACAAGATCACGCAACACACTACATGCTTCCAAACATTTCACAAAAGTCTCATCTCATTCCTTTCCAGCAATGTAAATATGATGCTCAAATAGGCACATCTAAAATATGAATGTTCCCTTCTGTCAAATGCATCTGATAGGCATTGTTCTTTTATTCACTTTGGACGGCGGAGACTTGTGGAACCAAGTCTCATAAATGCTGAGACACATTCGAAAAACATTTGGTTTGAATTTGTCAGCCACACATTTTAATCAAACCCTCTGAGTCTCTTTTGTGACAAGGTATGATTACTAATATAAGTCAAATTTGTATAATCATAAGCTGGAGTAAGCGGTTAACTGTGTCAGCCCACGCAATCCCACGCCATTGTAGCATCATCTAAACAGGGTGACCACCCTGGTCCAATACAAGAGAGCCCTGTTTCTGAGGGATGCATGGCATGCTCAACATTACTTACGATAAGAGTATCACAAATCAAAACACACATAAACACATATGGATGCATACACTGAAGAGTATAGTCAATAGAATGAGTGTTCCTTCTACCAAGAAAACTAGCAAGTATTAGAATGCTTTTATGACAAAAATGAACCAGGTTACTGCATTGTGAATGTTCTGCATACAGTGATCTCCCAATGCAATACCATGATGGTATTCACGTTATGCACCGAAAAAAAGCACTTCTGTTGTGATTTACTCACCCTCATGTGGTACGTGTAAACCTGTATAACCTTCTTTCATCCGTAGAACACAGAAGGCAGAATGACAGTCTTAGTCACCATTCACTTTCATTGTATGGAAAAAAGATGCAATGACAGTGAACAGTGACTGAAACTGTAAATCCCTTACATCTCCTTTTGTGTTCCACAGAAGTAGGAAAGTTAAGTTTGGAGCAATATGAGGATGAGAAGGATGACAGAATTTTCCTTTGTGGATGAACTCTCTCTTTAAAGAATCTACGTAATATTACATTAATGTAGGTAGGCCTATTTAGCGATCAAATAGGATACCTATATTGCCATAAAAAAAAGTTTGCGCGTGCGAGTTTAATATCTTCGACAAACTGAAAATAATCTTTTTGATCATGTTTTTTAAGGGTCGCATTGCTATCCGCGATACATTTAACACACTTCAAGACACCATAACCTCGGCTCTAGCAACGAGGAATTGCCTCAAAAAGTGTCAAAATACGGCGACAAAACGATCTTGATGCAGTTTTGCGGTTGCATAAATTACGCCCACATATTATTACGCACTCAAATAGCCTATATGACCATATATCGATGTCAGTTTGAGACATGTAAGGTAAGTTAAAGAAAAAAAGTTTCTTATTTTCAATGTATATAGGCTATCTGGTTATGCAACAAAATAAATGAATAGGCTACATCCAAACAAAATGTATATTATATAGCCTATACACATTTTAAATCTATTTAGAAAATTTAAATAGCCTATCTTAAAACAGTCAAAGGTTTTCAAAAACTAACATATTTGGCTCTATTATGCAGATTGACATTTGGCATAATTAGAAGTTACAGAAGCCGCAATAAGATACCTTTATTTTGATGCTAAATATTTTATTGCTATTTTATATTTGCATTCTTAATTATCCCCAACCATGGCTGTTTTGATTTTAATCCATAAACCATATTAAGATTGCATTAAAAATAGTCGTAAAAGTCGATCAAATACGCTCGCAGGTACATACCGTCTCCGGGTGACATGGTGAAGCAGTGGAGTTTGGATGCGTGATGCGCGTGGAGTTTGAGATCTTCAGATCCGCAGCGCATCTGTATCGAGGCGGGATTCGAGCCACTGCAGCCGTCAGACGAGACGCGTTTCGGGCAGATGTCTGTTTTACTGCTGAACATGGAGAAAGTCAGCTCGGTGAAATCTGTCTGATGACTGACCATGCCAAAGAGCGATGCAGGCTTCTGCATCTGGACCTCTGACTTCCAAGTGTGCATGTCAGTCCACGTACAATATAGTCCTTTATCGTTTCTTTTACCTGTGGGATGAAGGGTAACACAATGAACTTGAACTTAAGAAACCAACTATTATAGCTCTCAAATGACTCTGAAGCAACATGATAAACATATAGCCAAAACTAAACTTTATAATACAATAAAACACAATGCAAAATTAAATGTTGTCGTAGATTTTAAAACATACCTATTTAAACCCTCCAAAGCAAGATAGAGAGGATATTTTGATTGAATGGTGACTCAACTTCTGCGTCAAACAGGCTGTTAAATGTGTTCTTACCGACCGCATCCTCTCTCCCGTTTCAGCTGCAATTTTATGAGTTTTCTATAACATCAATTCTGAAAACCAAAACATGCGTCTATGCTCCGATTGACAGCTCGAAGTGCCAATGAACATTCACTGCTGAAAGGGGAGGGACCAATCGGGAACAAACTGGATGCTTGCGATGGTGAAATTGATCTTGATCTGGTAATAATAGTTTGCATTTACACAACTAAAACAGACCTTTATAACTTATAACAAACTATGGCAGATATATGATTCATCACATCACAGGATCATGTTATAGACAACAACAAGATCAAGAATAAATAAGATCAATAATAAATATTTCATAATTACCTGTAGGACGATGTGTTAGTAACGAAAAAACCCATAGCTTTTATTTTTATGGCTTTCTGTTTAAAGGATAAGACAAAAAGGCAAAATTAATAGAAAAAGTCTGTCATTAAACATGTCAACAGTGACATCTTATGGACATTTTTAGAAACTAACATTGGAGCTTCTTATATATAAACACAGGAATAGACTTTTGTCCTCTGTAGTGGACATTATATTTTAGTGAATTTCTCTGACATGTCACAGTTATAAGTCTGGATGTCCTGTAAAGAGCACATTCAGGGCTTTTTCAGAGATGACTGGCATTAGTTTAGTGATCAAATGTAGCACTATTATTGAAATGTGATAATATTTTGTAATTCTCATTTAAATCTGACTAATTTTCTAATTGTTTATCATAAATCAACATCTCAGGAACATGTTTTGGAGTTTCTAATCCAAATGTGTCTTTCTGTTACAAAATAGGGCATTGATTTCATACATGTCCACTGTAGAGAACACCAGTTTATCAGGCATTTTGGGAGACACAACAAGTGAATAGGGAAATAATCAGTAGATTAATATTCCTATGAAATATTATCAGGAAAATGTTGTCAATTATTGCTCCCATTATAACACTTGTTTACACTTGATACAATGCATAGATGAAAAGAATTTATGTCCATTTTACCCACAAATTGCATAAAGTGAAATGGTTTATCAAATCATTCCGTTATATATTTCATAACAAATCATCTTAATACAAAGTTTGGTTGAAAAAAATACTCAAACCTAAAAATTGGTGATTGGTGAATGAAAAAAAAATCCCATTGTTTTTGCCAAAGACATGTCATTTCATATCTTTTTATTTTTTAAACCATTTTTTTTTTTTTGTCAAAAATTCAATTTTTATTATACCGAAAAAAATATAAACTATGATACGAATACAATATAAGGTTTACGTTTACATGTGCATAGAGCTAAGTGAAGTTAAGAATTCCTATGTCTTCTTACTGATAACGATACTGATGCATCCTTTTAAAGCTGCAGTCCGCAGTTTTTCCTCTTTGTCGCCATCTCTGTTCGAAATCTGCATATGCAACTTTTTTATCAACTTTACGTGAGTTGTACCTAGGCACGACACAGCGCGGATGAATCCAATGTTTGAGGAGAGTGTGCAGCTATCAGTCACCGCCGGTGTGGATACTGGCATTCAGAATCACAGATTATACTTTTTGGAAGTATGACCAACATAAGAATTTTTACCCTAAAATGTCATCTGAACAAGTAACATCAACTTTTGTTCTTCTGACTAAATAAGGGGGGGGAAAAGCATAGCAGTAAATCGCGCTGATTAAAATAACGCTCGCTTATCATATGTCAAAGTCAAACCCACGAGTCAAACCGTGCAAATTATACTTTGTTCTCAAATTGTTAATGTTAACAACATCAGCATTGCGTGACTACATTTAAAGCCCTTCAGATATGTAACTTATCCTTGTTTTCGCATGCCCGGCTGCAGTCTCTTTTTCCAAACTCTCAGTCCAAAGTCTTTTGCATTTTACAACGGGTGAGTCTCCAGTTGTCACTGGTGATTGTCGTTTGAACCTTTCTGGATCCGCCATCAAATTAATAAGTTTAATTATATCAAGTGCTGTGAGAAAAGGCTATAAATTTCCACCTCCAATATCCTCACTAGCCCAGTCTATGATGTGTACACAGATGTGACGTAATGACGCAAAGACAAGCTCGAATGTCCCGCGGAAATCCACCAGTACCACTGGAATTAAAAACATTATTACAAGCTTACCGTTTTGAATCGAGCTAAGGCAAGCAGATAGTTTTGAACACTGGCTTGTTATGTATTGCTCAAAATTATTTTGGATAATTTTTAACCCAAAAAAGTTACAGACTGGAGCTTTAATTTCCTTTCTCACACAATGGTGATATGAAATAATCAAAATGATAAATAAATAATTGAGCCTAATTCATATTCCTCTACCTACCTGAGGACCTGACCCTCCTGCTGTGGATAATCAACTAATTTATTTTTTTAAATGTTGTGGGGTCGTTCGTGCGTTCGCCTAAAGACCTTAATTTACCAAAAAACAATAATTTCATGGACATTGCGAGTTACAGAATAATGTTTTTTTTTTCTTCTGTGCTTTATACTGAAGGCTTTTTGTGAAACTGAACAGCTTTTCCAGTTTCTTTTTTTTTTTTAAATGACATCCTTCCTACACCAACAACGAACACATTTTCTATCATGGATGCCAATGAAAGACGATTGAGCCAATCAGAGTAGGTCGCCCCGCCCCGATCTGCAGGCTGCATGCAGGTCCTTCTCTTTTGTTTTGGAGGGTGGTGCGCCTCCAACAAGCAAAGCAGAAGTTTTATACTTCGTTTTCGTTCATGTTGACACCACGACGCGTGGATTAATAAATCGCTCTCACAATGGAGACCACAGTGGGATACACGTTGAGAAAAGTTTGTGTTTATGTTTCAGCTGTGGCCATGATATTGTTTGCGATCGTGCAACTATCCCTTTTGAAACTCCTGTCAATCATTTCCCCGGGACTGATGAAGAAAATCCATCTAAAAATGGGAGAGAAGTTTACGATGACTCAAAATCCCAAATTCAAATACGAAGACTGGGGTCCGTCTTTCTTTTCTCTGGTGTTCATTAAAACCGTGCTCTCGGTGAACTGGTGCTCGCTGGGCCTGGAAGCGTTTGAGGGGTTCGCTGCTCCAGACACAGCTTTATTTACCCTGGACGGACAGAAAACGAGCATTCGTCGTTTTCTTAAAGGTACAGTCAATACATTCTATAAATTATTGTTATTGGAATAATTAAACTGACTGCACCAGTCTTGATGTTCTATTAACAATGATACTTATTTAGAATTATAATAGTTATTATTATTATTATTATTTTCAGAAAAAAATATCTGACTGATTAGAGGATGACTGTCCTTAGATTCTGTTCCAACCATCAATTTATTTAATCATGTGTTTATTTATTGGAACAATTAAACTAAGGTTCTATTCCAATATTATTATTTTTTTTATATTTATTATTATCACTATTATTGGAATAGAGCCTTAGTACTGATGCAGTCAGTTCATGTGGCTTCTTCACAGGTAACCGTCCACTGGTTCTGAGTTTTGGAAGTTGCACATGACCCCCGTTTCTCTACAAACTTGATGAGTTCAAACAGCTTGTCAAGGACTTCAGTGATGTGGCAGATTTCCTCGTTGTTTACCTTGCTGAGGCGCATGCAACTGGTAAGGACAATAATATTTCAATAAATTTGCTGTAGTCTTGATGTAACACTAACAAATTGGGTTGATGTAACCTCTGCCCGGATTCACTGCAGAGTCATTCACATGTAGAGAATCGAGAGATAAATGTTATGCAATAAGCAAAATGCTTCTGTTTTTTTTTTCATAGATGGTTGGGCCTTTGTAAACAACGTCGACATCAGCGTGCACAAAAACTTGGAAGAGAGACTGGCTGCGGCCCAGACCCTGGTCAAAGAAGACCCTCCCTGCCCTGTGGTCGTGGACGAGATGACCAACATCACTGCCAGCAAATACGGAGCCCTGCCTGAGAGGCTCTATGTCATTCAGAGTGGGAAAGTTATCTTTCAGGTGAGCGTTTTGCAATGCAGAGAAACTTCAAACTGCACACAGTACAGGAAATACCTCCAAAGCTTCATAACAGCTCTCGTGAGAGCAGTTGTGAACCTTTAGAACATTTTAACCTTGGCCAGAGGCTTTACACACACACACACACACACACACACACACACACACACACTTCCTCTTGCAGTAAGAGATTTCACGAGTTCATAAAGGTGACAGGTTTGGACTGAGTTGAACAGCATGGGGCAAAGGGTTTTATAGTCACTTGGGTCTGTTCTTTTGCTTTTGTTGCATTTTTGTGTGCCAGTGTCTAAATATATTCAGGAAGTCCACAGTATGGGAGGATTTTCACATGCATTTTCATTCTTCCTCACAGGGTGGCATCGGACCTTGGGGGTACAACCCTGAAGAGGTTCGAAAAGTTCTGGAAAAAATTGAATAAAGGGAAAAAATTTTATCCATGACTGCATTTGTATATATTTGCACTTTTCTGAAATTCTAGTGCCCGAACTCATTTTCTGAGTCCCTGTGTTTGCTTGTGACAGATACAGATCAAACCAGCTGGTCTCTGTGTCTTGATGTTTCAAACACAGGGTCATGTCAAATGTAAGTGACAACAATATATTTTTAATGGAATATATAACCGGTCTGTATACCAAAATATTTTTTTAAACATTTGATATCATACCAGATTATGACATTTGATTATCATACCAGCATTGTATTCAAAGACTATATGAATCCAACCATCAGCAGAGGTTATGAAGGGCATTTGTGCTTTTCTGATTTCTTTTTGTCTGAACTTGTGACTGTAAATGATGCTTACAGGGTAAAACTGTGAACTGTAAACTGATAATTCAGTCATTTGTTCTAAACAGGATTAAGGAACACAGTGTTTTTAACAACTATTCAAATTAAAAGTCATATATAAATATATACAGTATATATATCATATAAGAGTCAGTGTATATCATTAAATAAAGCATGACTACTTAAGTTCATATTATTGTGTGCTTGTCCTTCAGTGAAAAGAAACTTGAACTGTTTTTTTTAACCATGCTTGTCGACCTGAATATTTCAAATAATCTCTTTAAAGCTGCACAGTAACAAGACATGAAAGGCAGGTATGAACATGTTGCACACTGCAGTCACTGAACCTATTAAAGACAGAACAGCTTCACAAAGAAGGTAGTTGAGGTATACACTTAGTAGCTTCAGTAACTTTTCATCCAGTAGATCTTATCAAACTGAATCTATTATTGGCCAGCTATTCAAATACTCCTAGTCTATATTTGGACACTGCTAATCTACAGTACATGTAAATATATGAATCTGATGCAATCTACTACTGATTATGTTTACATAATACAGCACAAATGCATGTTTTTGCATAACCCTTGTACAATTGATATTGTGTTTTATCTGGTCACTTCTTCAGTCCTCATGTCTCCTGCATCAGGACTATGGCATGTCCACCATTGTTATGGTTAGGGTTCATTGAACAAGCATGAAAAACATGTTTAAACCTTTTCCAATAAAGATTTGTAAAGCTTATTTGTATTTTACAAAATTATCTTTAAAATACAGTATCCTGAAAAAGGGGGTTTCCCTTTTTTCTTTTGCTGAGTTTATATAAATACATACATACACGTATATATGATATATAAACAAACTTTATTGCAATTAATCGATTTGACAGCACTATAACTATCAGTGCTGTTCTTTAGCCCCAATCACCTTAACTTTATGACTGCATTTGAACTTTGGGCTCATGCCACATGTTGTATTTGGCAGTCAGGATCCTATTGTGATTCCTCATGGACTCTCAGACTGATCGGCTTTTATTTGTCTGAAAAGGCTGATACACCACAATGCAGCCAAAAGATGCCATCGTCTATGAAAAAGATTAGACTGCAACAAAATATAACAGTTAGAACTGCTTTGTCTGACTCGTTTAAATCTACATATATTCACAAGATATTAATCAGGAATGTCATCAGTCTGTCCAAACCTACCAAGTGTCCAGGAATCAATTCCACAAGTAAATGAAGTATTACAAGAGGCCATTCACACAGAACACATGTTTTGCATTTAAAACCACGAGATGCAGGGCAGTGGGGGCTGTCTTGAAATTATTTTTAGACCTGGAGAAGTCCTGTAAATTAATAAAAACTTAAAACACCATGGGTATTCATAAAGAATCTACATTTTTCGGGATATGCCAAGCACTAAAAAAAAAATTGATCGGGTAGATATTGAGTGTAAAACATTTTTAAATATCACGTATGACTAGAAATGTTGTGATAATTCATTACTGGTTTAAAAGAGTGGGATCCATGAAAAACATTCAGCTCTTTGAACACTCCTGGTTTCTATAAATTAAAAATAGTTTTTTAATTTATAGAAGATAGTAGGCAAGCAGATAGTTTTGAACACTGGCTGGTTATGTATTGCTCAAAATTATTTTGGATCATTTTTAACCCAAAAAAGTTACGGAGCTTTAATTTCCTTTCTCACACAATGGTGATATGAAATAATCAAAATGATAAATAAATAATTGAGCCTAATTCATAATTAATTCCTCTACCTGAGGACCTGACCCTCCTGCTGTGGATAATCAACTAATTTATTTTTTTAAATGTTGTGGGGTCGTTCGTGCGTTCGCCTAAAGACCTTAATTTACCAAAAAACAATAATTTCATGGACATTGCGAGTTACAGAATAATGTTTTTTTTTTCTTCTGTGCTTTATACTGAAGGCTTTTTGTGAAACTGAACAGCTTTTCCAGTTTCTTTTTTTTTTTTAAATGACATCCTTCCTACACCAACAACGAACACATTTTCTATCATGGATGCCAATGAAAGACGATTGAGCCAATCAGAGTAGGTCGCCCCGCCCCGATCTGCAGGCTGCATGCAGGTCCTTCTCTTTTGTTTTGGAGGGTGGTGCGCCTCCAACAAGCAAAGCAGAAGTTTTATACTTCGTTTTCGTTCATGTTGACACCACGACGCGTGGATTAATAAATCGCTCTCACAATGGAGACCACAGTGGGATACACGTTGAGAAAAGTTTGTGTTTATGTTTCAGCTGTGGCCATGATATTGTTTGCGATCGTGCAACTATCCCTTTTGAAACTCCTGTCAATCATTTCCCCGGGACTGATGAAGAAAATCCATCTAAAAATGGGAGAGAAGTTTACGATGACTCAAAATCCCAAATTCAAATACGAAGACTGGGGTCCGTCTTTCTTTTCTCTGGTGTTCATTAAAACCGTGCTCTCGGTGAACTGGTGCTCGCTGGGCCTGGAAGCGTTTGAGGGGTTCGCTGCTCCAGACACAGCTTTATTTACCCTGGACGGACAGAAAACGAGCATTCGTCGTTTTCTTAAAGGTACAGTCAATACATTCTATAAATTATTGTTATTGGAATAATTAAACTGACTGCACCAGTCTTGATGTTCTATTAACAATGATACTTATTTAGAATTATAATAGTTATTATTATTATTATTATTTTCAGAAAAAAATATCTGACTGATTAGAGGATGACTGTCCTTAGATTCTGTTCCAACCATCAATTTATTTAATCATGTGTTTATTTATTGGAACAATTAAACTAAGGTTCTATTCCAATATTATTATTTTTTTTATATTTATTATTATCACTATTATTGGAATAGAGCCTTAGTACTGATGCAGTCAGTTCATGTGGCTTCTTCACAGGTAACCGTCCACTGGTTCTGAGTTTTGGAAGTTGCACATGACCCCCGTTTCTCTACAAACTTGATGAGTTCAAACAGCTTGTCAAGGACTTCAGTGATGTGGCAGATTTCCTCGTTGTTTACCTTGCTGAGGCGCATGCAACTGGTAAGGACAATAATATTTCAATAAATTTGCTGTAGTCTTGATGTAACACTAACAAATTGGGTTGATGTAACCTCTGCCCGGATTCACTGCAGAGTCATTCACATGTAGAGAATCGAGAGATAAATGTTATGCAATAAGCAAAATGCTTCTGTTTTTTTTTTCATAGATGGTTGGGCCTTTGTAAACAACGTCGACATCAGCGTGCACAAAAACTTGGAAGAGAGACTGGCTGCGGCCCAGACCCTGGTCAAAGAAGACCCTCTCTGCCCTGTGGTCGTGGACGAGATGACCAACATCACTGCCAGCAAATACGGAGCCCTGCCTGAGAGGCTCTATGTCATTCAGAGTGGGAAAGTTATCTTTCAGGTGAGCGTTTTGCAATGCAGAGAAACTTCAAACTGCACACAGTACAGGAAATACCTCCAAAGCTTCATAACAGCTCTCGTGAGAGCAGTTGTGAACCTTTAGAACATTTTAACCTTGGCCAGAGGCTTTACACACACACACACACACACACACTTCCTCTTGCAGTAAGAGATTTCACGAGTTCATAAAGGTGACAGGTTTGGACTGAGTTGAACAGCATGGGCCAAAGGGTTTTATAGTCGCTTGGGTCTGTTCTTTTGCTTTTGTTGCATTTTTGTGTGCCAGTGTCTAAATATATTCAGGAAGTCCACAGTATGGGAGGATTTTCACATGCATTTTCATTCTTCCTCACAGGGTGGCATCGGACCTTGGGGGTACAACCCTGAAGAGGTTCGAAAAGTTCTGGAAAAAATTGAATAAAGGGAAAAAAAATTATCCATGACTGCATTTGTATATATTTGCACTTTTCTGAAATTCTAGTGCCCGAACTCATTTTCTGAGTCCCTGTGTTTGCTTGTGACAGATACAGATCAAACCAGCTGGTCTCTGTGTCTTGATGTTTCAAACACAGGGTCATGTCAAATGTAAGTGACAACAATATATTTTTAATGGAATATATAACCGGTCTGTATACCAAAATATTTTTTTAAACATTTGATATCATACCAGATTATGACATTTGATTATCATACCAGCATTGTATTCAAAGACTATATGAATCCAACCATCAGCAGAGGTTATGAAGGGCATTTGTGCTTTTCTGATTTCTTTTTGTCTGAACTTGTGACTGTAAATGATGCTTACAGGGTAAAACTGTGAACTGTAAACTGATAATTCAGTCATTTGTTCTAAACAGGATTAAGGAACACAGTGTTTTTAACAACTATTCAAATTAAAAGTCATATATAAATATATACAGTATATATATCATATAAGAGTCAGTGTATATCATTAAATAAAGCATGACTACTTAAGTTCATATTATTGTGTGCTTGTCCTTCAGTGAAAAGACACTTGAACTGTTTTTTTTAACCATGCTTGTCGACCTGAATATTTCAAATAATCTCTTTAAAGCTGCACAGTAACAAGACATGAAAGGCAGGTATGAACATGTTGCACACTGCAGTCACTGAACCTATTAAAGACAGAACAGCTTCACAAAGAAGGTAGTTGAGGTATACACTTAGTAGCTTCAGTAACTTTTCATCCAGTAGATCTTATCAAACTGAATCTATTATTGGCCAGCTATTCAAATACTCCTAGTCTATATTTGGACACTGCTAATCTACAGTACATGTAAATATATGAATCTGATGCAATCTACTACTGATTATGTTTACATAATACAGCACAAATGCATGTTTTTGCATAACCCTTGTACAATTGATATTGTGTTTTATCTGGTCACTTCTTCAGTCCTCATGTCTCCTGCAGCAGGACTATGGCATGTCCACCATTGTTATGGTTAGGGTTCATTGAACAAGCATGAAAAACATGTTTAAACCTTTTCCAATAAAGATTTGTAAAGCTTATTTGTATTTTACAAAATTATCTTTAAAATACAGTATCCTGAAAAAGGGGGTTTCCCTTTTTTCTTTTGCTGAGTTTATATAAATACATACATACACGTATATATGATATATAAACAAACTTTATTGCAATTAATCGATTTGACAGCACTATAACTATCAGTGCTGTTCTTTAGCCCCAATCACCTTAACTTTATGACTGCATTTGAACTTTGGGCTCATGCCACATGTTGTATTTGGCAGTCAGGATCCTATTGTGATTCCTCATGGACTCTCAGACTGATCGGCTTTTATTTGTCTGAAAAGGCTGATACACCACAATGCAGCCAAAAGATGCCATCGTCTATGAAAAAGATTAGACTGCAACAAAATATAACAGTTAGAACTGCTTTGTCTGACTCGTTTAAATCTACATATATTCACAAGATATTAATCAGGAATGTCATCAGTCTGTCCAAACCTACCAAGTGTCCAGGAATCAATTCCACAAGTAAATGAAGTATTACAAGAGGCCATTCACACAGAACACATGTTTTGCATTTAAAACCACGAGATGCAGGGCAGTGGGGGCTGTCTTGAAATTATTTTTAGACCTGGAGAAGTCCTGTAAATTAATAAAAACTTAAAACACCATGGGTATTCATAAAGAATCTACATTTTTCGGGATATGCCAAGCACTAAAAAAAAAATTGATCGGGTAGATATTGAGTGTAAAACATTTTTAAATATCACGTATGACTAGAAATGTTGTGATAATTCATTACTGGTTTAAAAGAGTGGGATCCATGAAAAACATTCAGCTCTTTGAACACTCCTGGTTTCTATAAATTAAAAATAGTTTTTTAATTTATAGAAGATAGTAGGCAAGCAGATAGTTTTGAACACTGGCTGGTTATGTATTGCTCAAAATTATTTTGGATCATTTTTAACCCAAAAAAGTTACGGAGCTTTAATTTCCTTTCTCACACAATGGTGATATGAAATAATCAAAATGATAAATAAATAATTGAGCCTAATTCATAATTAATTCCTCTACCTGAGGACCTGACCCTCCTGCTGTGGATAATCAACTAATTTATTTTTTTAAATGTTGTGGGGTCGTTCGTGCGTTCGCCTAAAGACCTTAATTTACCAAAAAACAATAATTTCATGGACATTGCGAGTTACAGAATAATGTTTTTTTTTTTCTTCTGTGCTTTATACTGAAGGCTTTTTGTGAAACTGAACAGCTTTTCCACTTTCTTTTTTTTTTTTAAATGA
Source organism: Tiaroga cobitis (assembly GCA_030578255.1). Classification (NCBI taxonomy): domain Eukaryota; kingdom Metazoa; phylum Chordata; class Actinopteri; order Cypriniformes; family Leuciscidae; genus Tiaroga; species Tiaroga cobitis. The sequence goes on along the minus strand of CM060598.1, from coordinate 41,061,706 downwards.
CATCCTTCCTACACCAACAACGAACACATTTTCTATCATGGATGCCAATGAAAGACGATTGAGCCAATCAGAGTAGGTCGCCCCGCCCCGATCTGCAGGCTGCATGCAGGTCCTTCTCTTTTGTTTTGGAGGGTGGTGCGCCTCCAACAAGCAAAGCAGAAGTTTTATACTTCGTTTTCGTTCATGTTGACACCACGACGCGTGGATTAATAAATCGCTCTCACAATGGAGACCACAGTGGGATACACGTTGAGAAAAGTTTGTGTTTATGTTTCAGCTGTGGCCATGATATTGTTTGCGATCGTGCAACTATCCCTTTTGAAACTCCTGTCAATCATTTCCCCGGGACTGATGAAGAAAATCCATCTAAAAATGGGAGAGAAGTTTACGATGACTCAAAATCCCAAATTCAAATACGAAGACTGGGGTCCGTCTTTCTTTTCTCTGGTGTTCATTAAAACCGTGCTCTCGGTGAACTGGTGCTCGCTGGGCCTGGAAGCGTTTGAGGGGTTCGCTGCTCCAGACACAGCTTTATTTACCCTGGACGGACAGAAAACGAGCATTCGTCGTTTTCTTAAAGGTACAGTCAATACATTCTATAAATTATTGTTATTGGAATAATTAAACTGACTGCACCAGTCTTGATGTTCTATTAACAATGATACTTATTTAGAATTATAATAGTTATTATTATTATTATTATTTTCAGAAAAAAATATCTGACTGATTAGAGGATGACTGTCCTTAGATTCTGTTCCAACCATCAATTTATTTAATCATGTGTTTATTTATTGGAACAATTAAACTAAGGTTCTATTCCAATATTATTATTTTTTTTATATTTATTATTATCACTATTATTGGAATAGAGCCTTAGTACTGATGCAGTCAGTTCATGTGGCTTCTTCACAGGTAACCGTCCACTGGTTCTGAGTTTTGGAAGTTGCACATGACCCCCGTTTCTCTACAAACTTGATGAGTTCAAACAGCTTGTCAAGGACTTCAGTGATGTGGCAGATTTCCTCGTTGTTTACCTTGCTGAGGCGCATGCAACTGGTAAGGACAATAATATTTCAATAAATTTGCTGTAGTCTTGATGTAACACTAACAAATTGGGTTGATGTAACCTCTGCCCGGATTCACTGCAGAGTCATTCACATGTAGAGAATCGAGAGATAAATGTTATGCAATAAGCAAAATGCTTCTGTTTTTTTTTTCATAGATGGTTGGGCCTTTGTAAACAACGTCGACATCAGCGTGCACAAAAACTTGGAAGAGAGACTGGCTGCGGCCCAGACCCTGGTCAAAGAAGACCCTCTCTGCCCTGTGGTCGTGGACGAGATGACCAACATCACTGCCAGCAAATACGGAGCCCTGCCTGAGAGGCTCTATGTCATTCAGAGTGGGAAAGTTATCTTTCAGGTGAGCGTTTTGCAATGCAGAGAAACTTCAAACTGCACACAGTACAGGAAATACCTCCAAAGCTTCATAACAGCTCTCGTGAGAGCAGTTGTGAACCTTTAGAACATTTTAACCTTGGCCAGAGGCTTTACACACACACACACACACACACACTTCCTCTTGCAGTAAGAGATTTCACGAGTTCATAAAGGTGACAGGTTTGGACTGAGTTGAACAGCATGGGCCAAAGGGTTTTATAGTCGCTTGGGTCTGTTCTTTTGCTTTTGTTGCATTTTTGTGTGCCAGTGTCTAAATATATTCAGGAAGTCCACAGTATGGGAGGATTTTCACATGCATTTTCATTCTTCCTCACAGGGTGGCATCGGACCTTGGGGGTACAACCCTGAAGAGGTTCGAAAAGTTCTGGAAAAAATTGAATAAAGGGAAAAAAATTTATCCATGACTGCATTTGTATATATTTGCACTTTTCTGAAATTCTAGTGCCCGAACTCATTTTCTGAGTCCCTGTGTTTGCTTGTGACAGATACAGATCAAACCAGCTGGTCTCTGTGTCTTGATGTTTCAAACACAGGGTCATGTCAAATGTAAGTGACAACAATATATTTTTAATGGAATATATAACCGGTCTGTATACCAAAATATTTTTTTAAACATTTGATATCATACCAGATTATGACATTTGATTATCATACCAGCATTGTATTCAAAGACTATATGAATCCAACCATCAGCAGAGGTTATGAAGGGCATTTGTGCTTTTCTGATTTCTTTTTGTCTGAACTTGTGACTGTAAATGATGCTTACAGGGTAAAACTGTGAACTGTAAACTGATAATTCAGTCATTTGTTCTAAACAGGATTAAGGAACACAGTGTTTTTAACAACTATTCAAATTAAAAGTCATATATAAATATATACAGTATATATATCATATAAGAGTCAGTGTATATCATTAAATAAAGCATGACTACTTAAGTTCATATTATTGTGTGCTTGTCCTTCAGTGAAAAGACACTTGAACTGTTTTTTTTAACCATGCTTGTCGACCTGAATATTTCAAATAATCTCTTTAAAGCTGCACAGTAACAAGACATGAAAGGCAGGTATGAACATGTTGCACACTGCAGTCACTGAACCTATTAAAGACAGAACAGCTTCACAAAGAAGGTAGTTGAGGTATACACTTAGTAGCTTCAGTAACTTTTCATCCAGTAGATCTTATCAAACTGAATCTATTATTGGCCAGCTATTCAAATACTCCTAGTCTATATTTGGACACTGCTAATCTACAGTACATGTAAATATATGAATCTGATGCAATCTACTACTGATTATGTTTACATAATACAGCACAAATGCATGTTTTTGCATAACCCTTGTACAATTGATATTGTGTTTTATCTGGTCACTTCTTCAGTCCTCATGTCTCCTGCAGCAGGACTATGGCATGTCCACCATTGTTATGGTTAGGGTTCATTGAACAAGCATGAAAAACATGTTTAAACCTTTTCCAATAAAGATTTGTAAAGCTTATTTGTATTTTACAAAATTATCTTTAAAATACAGTATCCTGAAAAAGGGGGTTTCCCTTTTTTCTTTTGCTGAGTTTATATAAATACATACATACACGTATATATGATATATAAACAAACTTTATTGCAATTAATCGATTTGACAGCACTATAACTATCAGTACTGTTCTTTAGCCCCAATCACCTTAACTTTATGACTGCATTTGAACTTTGGGCTCATGCCACATGTTGTATTTGGCAGTCAGGATCCTATTGTGATTCCTCATGGACTCTCAGACTGATCGGCTTTCATTTGTCTGAAAAGGCTGATACACCACAATGCAGCCAAAAGATGCCATCGTCTATGAAAAAGATTAGACTGCAACAAAATATAACAGTTAGAACTGCTTTGTCTGACTCGTTTAAATCTACATATATTCACAAGATATTAATCAGGAATGTCATCAGTCTGTCCAAACCTACCAAGTGTCCATCAATTCCACAAGTAAATGAAGTATTACAAGAGGCCATTCACACAGAACACATGTTTTGCATTTAAAACCACGAGATGCAGGGCAGTGGGGGCTGTCTTGAAATTATTTTTAGACCTGGAGAAGTCCTGTAAATTAATAAAAACTTAAAACACCATGGGTATTCATAAAGAATCCACATTTTTCGGGATATGCCAAGTACTAAAAAAAAAATTGATCGGGTAGATATTGAGTGTAAAACATTTTTAAATATCACGTATGACTAGAAATGTTGTGATAATTCATTACTGGTTTAAAAGAGTGGGATCCATGAAAAACATTCAGCTCTTTGAACACTCCTGGTTTCTATAAATTAAAAATAGTTTTAAAAATAAAACTGTCATTACAGCAGATGTACCCAAGGAAACCTATTAGCCTGCCGGGTGGGGGCTTCAAATAATGTTAGGGTCTATGGGGGGACCTTGGAGACACAAATATTGACAACTACTGATCTAGAGTAAATTTACATTGAAAACAATGGAAAAGCAGCACAGAAACATGTTCTGTGGAAACGGTTGCAAATACCATTTGAGAGTTGCTGAGAAAGAAAACTGAAGACTCTTAAGGATGATCAGTGGTTTGCTGAGTCTGTTCTTTTACACAAACCAAACGTCACTCTCACACCCATCTCCAGATGCCAGCTGGTTGGCCAAAACCTTTAGCGCTCTTATGAAGCACTTCGGCCTCACAGGTAGTGCATGACACCCGTCCAGCCTGTTTGAACATTGTCCACTATGATCCTGCTTAATAATTTACAGAAGAGGCAAGCAAAGAGCTTCATAAATGAGTTCTTATGCCATGCCCTGCCTATTAAAAACATTCCACAGACTTTACAATGAGTGAAAACAGACAGAGACTTAAGACAATTTGGGAACAACTTTATCTTACATTGAAACTGGTTCACTGATTCAAAGAGAATGATTTACATGGAAATCAAATGGCTTGATCTTGGCCCTCTGAAGAGATGCTACCCTAAAGAAGTCGGGGAGCATCAACAGCTTTACATCATTTTTCAAAGTTAAAATCAATTCACATTGAGCTTTCCCTTTTCTCTTAAAAAGCGATTAGCTGGAAACTGAAAATAGGGGAGAAACGCTGCTTTCCGTCTTGCATTAATATGAATGACTGAAAAACATAAGACAAAAATCCCCAGAAAGGAGCCAAATAAGTTAGTAGTCAATATACAAACAAGCCTATTCAGCCCACAGTTAAAAGTATGACGCACAAGCTAACAAAAGCCGTGCAATTCAACTACTAAAATGTAAAACAATGACCAAATGCCTGTATAAATAGAATAAGTTACCATTCTAACTGTATTATGACTCTGATGTCGCTCAAATGAAACCTAATACAAAACAAATCCAAACACACTAGAGTCTGGCTTACACAAGCCACATCCTTTCGGGATGAAACCATTTCAGAGCTAAAACAAGAGGCACATGGGAGGGAATTACATATATATATTAAAATAAAAATAAAAGGACAAACATGATATGGGTATCTTTAACCATCACAAATTCATGACAATCAAGCGCAACAACGGCTTAACATTTTTGCAGGGAGACGCATCCAGGCGCAAATTCCAGTCACCCAGCCTGAGAAGCTCTGAGAAGGTCTCATAGGTAGTATGTTTGTCAGGGTCAGCATCTGAGAGGATCAACTTGTCATTCAGTCTTTTACCAAAGATAGAGACAGCAGTTAAATTTCAGAAAAAAAGAGAACATGAAATCAGTGCAGAAAACATAACAATTATCTTCAGGACTGGCACCCATCAATGCAGTTATTCCTTAAAAGCAGCTGCTTATAATGCTTGAAGACAAAAATGACAGTGTACGAGTAAAATACAACTCCGAGTCTTTCCTCGTTCAGAAAAGACAGATTTTTCTCACCACTTGATGCGTTTCACTGAAGAAAAATAAAAAAACAGGTCATCGAAAGGCAATAAAATATTCACAGAATTCAAGGCCACGTATGAGAGTTCAGTGTCAAAAAGTCGGAGGAAGTTTGGTACGTGTAAACCATGCTGAAGTTGGATGTGGATGTCGGATTTCGAGAGAGTGAACTGAGATTATTCCTCTTCGGCACAAAACGTATACACATCCAGCGATTATGTCAGCAGTAAACCATACTTTGCTTCTTAATGAGAGATGGCCTCAAAGGGGAGCGAGAAAAAAAAAAATCCAGGAGCATTGAGTCACATTTAGATGTTCTGATCTTAGAGAGGAGAAAAGATTTGCTAGCCATTAAAAAAAAAAAAAAAAAAGTAACAACAAAATTAATTTTGATATTGCATGAGACCACTTGTGAGGATGCAGGGCAGTCCCACCCAATTCCATTTCCTGTACATGTACTCTGTCTATGTCATCGATGGCCAACTGTGAGTTTCCAGAACGGAGCAAACAGACTGCCATCAGACGCTCATGGTCATGGAAGGAGAGTACTGCTGTAAATACCAAAAAAAAAACAAAAGGGTCAAAAACTCAAGCAAAACATTACAGAAAAACAACCAGTCCATGTATTCACTTCACACTCGTAAACTCTGTGCCCTAACTGGTTACAAAATTATTAAGCAAATTTTTGTACAACAGTTTGTCCTTTGTGCCATTCTGGCTGGCCCCACCCAGTGATCTCATTGGTGTAAAATCCTGCTAGCATAACTTGTTTTCTGATTTAGAGGTTGTATTGCATTGTGCCAGCATACTACTTTCATTTGAGGACATAAAAAGAGGATACGTAGTATTGCTAGTACTTTCAAAACCATAATATAGTATATAAACGTCAAGGTATCTTACATTATCATTTTGGAAGGAGTGAAGGTAGCTGCCTCCTACATCTTCATCTCTAGGGGTCCCGGGTGGATTGCTCATGCCACTCATATTGTTAGGAGAATTCTGATGATGAGATGTATAGTAATTGGCAAGTTAAATAGGCAGTGAATACAGTGCTGCAGGGATGACATATTTTTGTAGGCCAATCTGGAGACAGCGTCACCCTGGTTCCCTCGACAAAAAGCCAGTAAGACTTTTCCATTGGCTTTTAATTCTTGTAAAAAAAAAAAGCTCTATGACCAACCAAACTTTAAGATTCTTACATGTTTTGTTCAAGATAATCTGCACAAACCTAAAGTTAGGCTACAAACGAACTACACCACAGTAGCAATGTTCAACGGCACCACGACTAGGCCTTCAAAAACTCGTAATATTTTAGTTTGAGCTAGAATAGTTTGCAAGAGCATGAGTATAAACGAGCTGTTTGATGAGCTGTAAAATCGGTGTAAAACAACCTATGTAATCCAATTTAGCTTAAAAATAAAATAAAAATCACTAGCGGGGTAAAATAAAACGTGAAGATATCTTAAGCTTGTGTTAACCACAGAACTTATTTCAGGCATTTAACCAAAAATCTATTTTTTTAAAACCCACTGACTTTAGGGCGATGGAACTGAAAGTGTAAAAATGCTAACTTGTTTCCAAGTTTTAGGACCCATTCCTGCAGCACTCTATGAAATATTCTTTTACAGAAAGATTTTAAATAGATCTCATTGTGACCCAAATATAATGATGGGAAGAAAAAAATACAATTAGAAAGATTATAAATCACCTTTGGAAGTCCATCCAGGTCTCCTGAACCTACAAAGACAGAAACAAACATGAATTTGTTTCCAAATGGATATAACATTTTCTCGAGTTAAATTTTTATATATAACCATGTGTATTTACCTCCATTCATATGCATCGGGTCCATTCCTGCCATGGCCCCTAGAGGTCCCTCAGAGCCTGGGCCTATGGGAAACTGGACAAAAAAAAAACGACATCAGACAGTAATGATGAAAAAGGGTAACATGAACACAGCCAAAGGCACTTTTGCTGCATTAATGTACTATACCAAGCAATTACTGAACAGTGTGCCTCTGAGAAATGAGTCAGCAGGTCTGTCTCTTACACTGTTGCGCCCTCCACCTCCTGAGTTTATCATGGTGTACAGGTTTTCACTGGAGTTGTTGGAGTCTGAGGGTGAGAAATCTTTCATTAATGGCATGGAGATCTCTGCATGATCAGTTATGATTGATATTCTGCTTTAGATATTTAAGCAAACCCGTGTGATAAATCTGACATCTATGGAAATCAGAGATAAACAAAATCCAATAAAGAAGGTTATGAAAGACTCTCAGCTGCAAACAGACCTGCTGGACTAGGGACAATGCCAGGTGTTCCTGGAGGTCCTCCTTGTGGACCCTGGAGGAAAAAAATGGATTACAGCTTTAGATTCATACTTCGAAGTCTTTATGTATTACTACGGTAATTATGATCAAATGTACAGTAAATGAGGAACTCTTCTCTTACCCCATATGCACCAGGAGATGGTGATGAATATGGCATCTAAAGCAAAACAAACAGACATATGTTTAGGCATGCAGCATTCCATTATAGTCATACATATAATAATTGTAATAAAAGTCTTAAAATTAGTTTGACTATAATACAGAACAAAAGTTGACTCACATTGTTGGCATTTGGATTTGGCCATGGTGGTCTGCCATTTCCAGGGCCCCTGGAATCAAATAAAATTATGTGTATTAGAATTCAGTTTCAATTGAATAATTCATTTACATGATACACCAACGTTCAAAAGCTTGGGGTTGGTAAGATTTTAATGTTAATGTAAAATAACAGAATAACTCTTAATACGTTTTAAAAAGTAATATATTCCTGGGATGGCAAAGCTGATTTTAAGCAGCCATTACTCCAGTCTTCAGTGTCACATGATCCTTCAGAAATCGTTCTAATATGAGGGTTTAAAGCTCAAGAAACATTTCTTATTATTAGCAATTTTGAAAACAGCTGTGCTGCTTAATATTTTTTTTTTGTGAAAACCTTTTCTAACGTTATAAATGTCTTTACAGTAACTTTTAAGGTGTCCTTACTGAATACAAATATTATTTTATTTTTTTCTTACTGAGCCCACATTTTCGAATGGTAGCATATGTTGCCACAAAAGCTCTTACATGTTAACTCCCGGCATGCCAGGGCCCATTGAGTTGTGTGGTGGTCTCATTCCTCCTCCAAAACTCTGGGGGCTGGGGCCCATGGGACCCATTCCTCTAGGAACATTCATCCTCTGCATCGGCCCTTTAGATGGGGAAAGGATAAGTCAAATCAGTTTATGCCGTCTAGATGCCTTAAAACAACTCAGACGTCATAATTGATGAAGGCTCACCCTGTAGTCTGGGATCCATGTTTGGGAGCATTGGCTGGGCAGTTGGAACTCCACCAGGGGGCTAGAAAAGTTTAGATACAAATTCATTTTTAATATTTTTTTTTATTTAATTTGACATTTTATTTTAATCTACAATAACTCACCTGGTTGCCCATTCTGATGGGGGGTCTCGGACCCCCTCCAAACCGAGGTGACATGAAAGGCTGCAACACAAAATCAACTTGTCAGAAAACTGTAACACTGACAATATTGTCTGAATCCAATGTAGTTACGACAAAAAGGATGTCTACGAGAACATGGGGTAACCACAGCCCAGCAGAACAGCAAGACCGCGTGAGAGAAACAACACAGAGGGCAGAACCGGTCAATTGAAATAGTCCGTGAATAGACAGGAGCTGCTACCTGGCCGTGGGGTCCCATCATGCTGTTAGGGGGAGGAGGAGCGTGAGGGGAGGCCTGGGAGCCGGGAGGGCCCTAAGAAAGTGAAGAGACCACACGAGAGGAGAGCAGGAGCGAGAGACCAAGCAAGGGAAATGTAGCAAGTGATAAAAAAAAGACCATTGGAAAAACAGAAATAATGAGAGAGACAGAAGAGAAAGAAAAAAGATTCATTAGGCTATTTAAAGGGCTAGAAAGAGGAAAAACACCAGAGAACACACTGAGAATCCTATGTGACTGGTGGCTGAACAGCTAAACTCTGAAAGAGCAAAGCATTACGGTTAAGTTCAAACAAATGAATCAATGGGTGAACAAAAGGGATCAGTAAGAGCTAGGGGTTGAACGACTTCAGATTTTTTTTTAAGTCGACATTTATGCGACTAAAGTCGATTCGACTAGTCGCTGATGACCTCATTAATGAACAAATAAGCCTGAACCTCGAGCTAAGACTTGAATGCGGGTTGCCTTGTGCACAGCTATGGCATATGACACAGCACTGCCCACAAGGCTATTGCTTCGACATAACAGCTGATTTTTATTAGTTCTTTTTTCTTTGGGTCGTTATATATATCTCATAGATTTCTGCTCGATCCATATCAGATATAAAGTAGCACAGTAAAGATTACACTTATATGAATGAATGCATTAGTGAGAGCGCAATTGCATGTGAATGAACTCTACCTGGCAGCATCTCTCTACTAATAGTGAAGCTATGTAGTAAATAATATATGCTAGAACTTTTCATGTTCTAAGCTATTTTACTGATAAATCACAGAACAGTGTGCGTGTTGACAATACATTTCTGCAATACAATACTGGATGTTTCTGTGTACGCATGATCTACACGTGATGTGCGAGCTACTGTCTGTGTGCATTACAATGCAGCAGCACATTAGTTTAGTTTACGTGTACAATAAGCTGTTTAAAATGTACATTCACCCGATCAATTTTGAGCATCCAGATGGTACAATCAAATATATCTTGTGGGGCGATTTGTCATTTTAACTGTTGGAAACGGACTGTAAAAGTGGACTTCAAAGATTTACTATCCTATAGACCGGGGTGCCCAATCCTGCTCCTGGCGATCGACTGTCCTGCACAGTTCATCTCAAACCCTAATCAAACACACCTGAATATAATTTTCAAGTGATCCTAAAGACCTTAATTGGTTGCTTCAGGTGTGTTTGATTAGGGTTGGAGATGAACTTTGCAGGACAGTCGATCGCCAGGAGCAGGATTGGGCACCCCTGCTATAGACCATGATCAGCAACTAGTCGACGTCAACTTAAAGCGTCATGGCAGTCGACTAGTCTGTGCAACCCCTAGTAAGCCCACAAGTTAACATTTATGAAGAATACAACAGAAAAAGCCAACACTGGACTAGTGACTAGTGGACTCAAAACTTTGGATATATTGAAAGTGTTCCCATGAGTACTGGAAACTTGTTGGCTGCTTTTCCCTCGGTATCCTATATAACTATTAAGTATTACTATTATTATAATAAATGATAATGTATTGTATATTTTTTTATAATATATTATACACAAAATATATAATAATATACACACTGCTGGGCAAAAAGAAATTGGGCCAAGTCAAAATATTCCATATTTAGTGGTCTTTTAATCAAATCATTCACTGGTCAGGAAATTAGCAAGAATTACACAAATACTTTAGATAAAGTAACTTAGCACAAAAAAGCCTTTCCCTTTGTTTTCTTTAAATGATTAAGCTGTGTGGGTAAACTTACAAACAGCTTTTTACAGGAAGAAGAGTCAGTGTTGTTCCACTCAATGTTAATGGCTTCAAACAGTTCACGAGTAGTTCAAAAATGTCTCCCAGTTCATTTGAGTTTAACGTAAGACCAAACATTTACTATAGGGTTCAAATCTGGATTCTGACCAGGACCAAAACATGAGCCTGATGGACCTCTCAAGCCACTTGTTTTTTTTTTTGCAATTTGTGCATAACATCTGACCATTCCTCTTTAGATAACTTTTCATTTGTGGGAACCAATTCATTCTGCAATATTCTCCTGTACCCCAAAGCATTAAATGACTTGCACAGTGAGTGTAAATGACTTGCACAGTGAAATAGCTCACCAATACAAACAGCTAAAAAGACCCCCACACAATGACACCGCTTCCTCCATGCTTCACGATTAATGATGCATTTATTATTACATTTCTCACCAGATTTTCAAACACACCGCTCTGAAGAATCACCATGCAACTAGTGTTTCATTGTGAACCATCACTCCACACACAACTTCCCAAATTCTGCCAAAAACTTAATTCTGTCTTGATACTTTTCTGAGACAGCAATAGCTCTTTAAGTAGTGCATTTGCTTCAATTTAGCTAATTCCCTGACCAATAATTTGGGGTTAAGACAATTAAAAGCCTTGTGTTTAGCCATTTTTTGCCCAGGAGTGTGTGTGTGTGTGTGTGTGTGTGTGTAATATATATATATATATATATATATATATTAGAGATGCACCGATTACAATTTTCTAGGCCGATCCCGATTCCGATTTTTCCTTGAGTTTGACCTGCCGATACCGATTTTAGCCGATTCCGATTTTATTTTTTCAAACCACTTTAATATAAACACACAAATATTTATTTTCTATCTTCTCTTTAATAGAACATTTTTTGAACAGATAATCGCTATAAAATTCTCACATATCGAAAGTGCAGTGTTATGGAAGAACCATTTCCTTTTCACATCCAATATCCAATAATTTTTTTTTTTATATATTTAGCAAACTAAACTTCTGTATGAAAACAGGTAATGGCAATAAAATAACATATAAATAAAAATTCAATAAATATAGCCTTGCAGTATAAAGATATTTATCTCTCTCTCTCTCTCACACACACACACACACACAGGCCTATTGCAATCACTTGTTGTATATCAATGGCAAGTTATATTTCTCAAGCAGTTCTTCTCTCATCTGACACATGTCCAGCCAAGCTAAACAGGACAAGTGGAGCATGTGCAGGGAAACAATTAAATAATAATAAAAACAAGTTTAAATGGGTAAATTTTCTATAAATATTTTTGAGTCTTCATTTTCTTTCTGACATAGCCTAGCCTACTTCAGTTCTTGTTAAAACACACCAGACATGCAAATTCTTTGCATTTTGGGCACTTTTTGGATGAAATAATATTTATTTTGTCCATCAAAAGTGTGCTTTCACTTAAATTGAGTGCAGCAAAAATAGATTCGGCGCCGAAACACGCGCTTCACTGTTGCTCACGCGACGCTCCTGCTCGACGCTCACGCGCTGCTCCGGCTCCCGGTGTGAATGCACTCACTGATTAACATGCACGCCGAACAAAAAGGTTTCCTACATGTGTGCGTTCCGTGTGCACGTGTGATGCTGATGTTGCGCGTTGTTAATCATGCGGCGCCCGAGTGCATTTGACCGGCATAAAACCGGATTATGTCAGACTGACCGGCCGGTCGCCGATCATGGCCGATCACGTGAAAACCGGTGATTCCGGTCACCAGCCGATCAATCGGTGCATCTCTAATATATATAAATATATATATATATATATATATATATATATATATATATATATATATATATATACACAACATAGATACAACACTTTTTAAAATCATGAGAAACATTGACTCCCTGTGTCCAAACCTGGTAGTCTATGTAAGGTTAGAATCAGGTGCATCTTAAAAAATCTCAAAGGAGATGAGGTTTACACAGTGGGTGATGATCTAACCTGGAAGAATCCAGGGGGTATAGGTCCACCTGGCATGCCATCTCCTGGTGGCATGTTCCCAAGAACAGGACTGGGGGCTGCTGCGGCACTCTGTGGACACAAAGAAAAGGGACAAGTTAGATGGGGAAAAAACACTTGTACATCTTAGGCACTGATTATTTTCCAAGGAAAACCAGAATAAATCTTAAGCTTAACGCATTCTAGCACTGTGTACTCGACCAGCAAGCAATAAAGCCAATGGCACAGCCACAACTGACTGGTGTAAAATCCACAAAACCAAGAGGAAAGAACTAGGTTTCAGAGCACAACAGGGATTTGATCATGCATATAATGGCAGTGGAAGAAGCACAGTGTGGTCTGCTGCCTGTCACACTTCAGCCCGAGTTAACCGAGCAAGGCTTTTCAGAGTGCGCTGTGAAATACCACAGGAAGGAGATAGAAAGAAAAAAAGAGCAGCTGACCCTAATGGAGCAACAAAGATCAGAACAGGCCAATGGGAAGAGCCAGACCGAGACTGATCCCTAACAATGGAGCAGCTACGCTTTCCATTCACACTATTAAAGTCCACAGCTCAAGGGGCCAAGAAGACTTTTTTATTTTTAAAATCCACATGAAAACCAAAATCATACTCCTAACACATATTTCTGGACACATCATTCACAGTTCATTAGTGCATCAGTGTTGTTGTTATAGTTAAGTAAATAGAAATATAAAAATAAAAATAGAAAAAAAATACAAAAGCACATAACAAAATTACTCAAATAAAATGAATTTTTTTTATCTAAATAACACTGGAGTGTGTGTTATTCCAAAGAAAACTAATGTTTGACTTCACAATCACTTGCTCCGCCCACAAAATGACTTTTCTATTTCGGCTGATGTCACCAAGGCTGCCGTTTCCTGTTTCGGAAGGTAAGCAATCCAACAAAATGAAAGTAAACTCTGGAATAGAATGCCCACTTTTCACGATCCAATCAATTCCCAATGGGAATTCAATCAATTTTTGCCTTTCCCCCCTAGCTGAATGTCTTGTTCCACTTGGAAAATCATGTTACAGAAGTGAAATGGGTGGGAATTTAATGCTGCTTTAGGATTAGCAAAATTTCTCATAAACCCAAAAATTATTCGAGGATGAGTTAACCCAGGGAAACTGAAACATTCTTGGTTGTCTCACCCTGATGACAGCCTAACATTACAACCTGACAACATTATATCTCTAAAATACCCTAAAATAATTAAACAAATCCAACACAGTCCTGCTTTCTACAGCTCATCCCTTCCTTACGCTCCAAGTTCGCTTCCATGCTTCTCGTTCCATCTGTCTTTTCCCTCCCTTTCAATCTGCCTACCGACAGGCTCCATGACAGCCATCAATCACTCTCCATCCCCACCACAGCCCGAGGGGGAGTGTTTCCCTTGACACAGCATGAAGACAACATGGCCACTGTTTAAAGAGGGCGCAGCCTCCTCCCCCACCCTCTGGAGAATAAGAGAGCACAGACCTGACGCCACGGTCCCGACCACAGCTGGGCACAAAAGGCAGGAGAGGAGACAGCGCCGATCACACGATGACTTCAAAACATAATGCCCTATAACACTCCTGCAGATCCAACTATGCTGAACATGCAGCTAATTTTCGAATGACTGATCATGTTTCACATGTCCCCGTACGGCAGCATCCTTTCAGATTACGGTGTCTAGACAGAAGAGCAAGGGTTTGATTTTTATACTCTCTGCATATGACCTCCGACCCGTGGCCCCTTCACTAAAGCTCGCGGCTAGACAACAGCAGTCATATATTATTGGTAGAAGGCTAAAGCTGGAGGTTTTCGCCTAAGAGTCGCATCATGCCCACATAAGATGCTGGGAACACAGAGAAACGACAATTAGAATCTTATTTACAGTCTCAATTATGTTTTCCAAAACTAGCACTGATCGGTCTCGGCGCAAATTGCTTAAAAATATTTAGTTAGATTTGCTAGTGATTTCATGCCATTGTAAAAGCCATTGGTGTACAAATCCATTTTTAAAAAGTGCAATTTCAAAATATATATAAATAATAAGAGGCTAAAGCTGGAGGTTTTTGCCTAAGAGTCGCATCATTCCCACATTAGCTGTTGGAAATACAGAGAAATGACAATTAGAGATGCCACAACACGAGTTGTAAATTTTTAATTGTAACTAAACTATGCTAAAGAGTTCTTCCCGCCACTTATTGGTCTCATTTATGTTATCCAAAACTAGGATACTGATCGGTCTCAGTGCAACTTGCCTAAAATGCTTTTATTAGATTTGTTAGTAACTTCATGCCATAGTAAAGGGCATGTTTCTACAAATCCATTTTAAAAAGTTCAATTTAAAATATCTATTAATAAATAAGGCCTTTCCTGGCTTCCTGGTCACACAGGCCTTTATTTTCCAATCAGCCAAACATCATGTACATAAAGCGGATCGTCCAAGGCACATACCATCTTTGTCTAGAAACAGTGGTGATTCCATGGAAAACCCTGCTGACATCATTTCTATTGTAGGGATGATTACTATATCCTTCAAACATGACACTGGACGCATTTTCTTATTATACAACACAGAGACTCTTCCAAAGTCACAGGCACAAGAAATGTAATTTTGTCCTCAACTTATGCAGAATTTCCACACGTTTTCATATACTCACATAGTCATGGAAAGCCTTGGCCTCACTTGAATGTTCACATGTGTCTCTCCTCTCAGGAGCTGCACAGTAGAGGTCCCAAAAGACACTGGGGTAAGGAAAAAAGTGATCGTATGAGTCTACATATGCACAGTGATCAGATTAAAGGAGCAAATGATGGTAAAATTTAATTTCGGACATCATTTACGGTGCTTAGCCTCATGTCATTCCAAACCTGTATGACTTTCCCTTCCACAGGTGAAATTTAAAGATTGTTTTCTGTGCAACAACTATGCACCATCCAATGCATTAGCTTTGTGTGAGAAAAAGACCAAAAGATTTTAGTGAAATAAATACATTTCAAACAACTCAAACAGTGCAAAAATTGCATGGTTCACTTTTAAGATACTTGTGCATCTTTTTTGAAGCTTCAGTCATCTTCAGAATTTCTCTCATTGTGTCCCGTAAAATTTAGAATGTCATGGTTTGGAACGACATGAGGGTGAGTAAATGATGTCATTTTTATTTTTTGGTCATATATTTATTTTTTACACATACATATTACACTCAAAATACTCACCACCACCAGGAATGCAGGAACCCAGGAGGGTCTCCCAGCGTGATGTTCTTTTCCCATCGGATCTAGAATGGATCCGAAAATAATTACATCTTTTAAAGGTTCAGTCTAAGAGTGTCCAGGACATTAACATTTTTAAGTTTGCAAGTGTGTAAAGGGAAAAACATCTAAAGTGTGGTCCTCTGCTGTTGTTCTGGTTCTTACTTCTGACAGGAAAGTCTGCGCAGACTTCTGAGCACCAATGTGTAACAAATACTCATAAACATACAAAGCTAACCTGCAATAAAAAAGAGAGAATAACATATTAAGTTATTAAAGCAACAACCGACAAATAAAAAATAATATGGTTATTGAGGACAAAACCCAAGAAATCAATATTGTGTCACACTTCTCTCTGGTTTCCGCTAAAACAGTGTATATGGTAAAAAAATGAATATATTCCTTAAAAAAAAAAAAAAATTATATGCACCAAAAAGGATAAATATTCACTATATAAACACATTACTAATTTATTTAAGATTTTTATTATTATTTATAAACCCCCATTGAACAAGGCAGCACCTCAAAAGCATGCAAAATGCATAAAAACTAAACAAAAGAGGAGACCCACTCCCTTCCAAGACTGGCGTCTGTGGCTAAATGAAACGAGGAACACTGAAGCGTCCGTCCCGCATGCAGAAACTATTTCAAATAGGTGATTAAAAAAGACGGTTTTTATTCTGGATCACATCACAATGACCAGGGGCGAAAGCTCTGTGCCACAGGGGGACCCCAGAATGGCGCACGGCCGGGCACTTTCGATTCAACGCTCTCACGACAAGCCTATAGCAGCAGCAGACGCTCCATATGCAGTCGTGCCTATACTGCCCTAACAATAGGCTACATCCAACACAATAACACACGCACGACGGGCGATGTTCAAAAGACCTTACTTTTCCCGAGCTTGACCATCCGATGGCACGACGGAGCTTTTGCCTTTAGGAAACATGATTTTTTTGTGCACGGGAGAGTCACCCGCGTTCGCTTTTCCCCTATTTTCGACAATTCATCTGTCACTGCTCCAGGTTCGACTGCACAAACTAAACACACTGACGCCTTCTCAACCAACCTTGACCACTGGGGCGGGGGGGAATTGTGCTGTTTGATTGACAAGGGCACGTGGCCAATGGCAGGGCGCCATTTCTCTTGCGTGATGCCCCCGAAGTGACGTATGTTCGGTGACCAAATAGTTCCTTCCTCCAATTTCCTGTGATTCTTTAAAGATGGGTTGGCGCTCAACATTAATTACCCCTGTATTTGTTTACTCTGTTGACTAAATGGGTTGCATGCTATGATAGTAAAACTGTGAGAAAGCGCAATACGAACAATGGAATCAAGCTGAATTAAGGCTACCATTAAAGCATCACTTAGGCTTCTATTATGGCCTGGAAATAATTGAAATAGAAAAATGAAAAAAAAAAAATAGCCGGATAATATAATGTAAAATTCAAAGAAAATAGCATTAAAATGTAATGTAAAATTCATTATTATGCATATTCCTAAATATAACTTCAGTTAGCCTATTTATAACCTATTAGCCTATATGAACTTTACATACGCGAGAGTAATCATAACTTCACTCTTTGCAATACATTTAGATTGAGAAATTCGTTGTAAGTAGGCTAATTACAAAATACATGTTATTAAAACCCTGTAAGCAGATTATTCTTCAGTTTCGTAATATATATATATATATATATATATATATATATATATATATATATATATATATATATATATATATATATATATATATAAAAATGTGCTATTGTTAGCCTGTTGTTTCACCCTAATTTCAGAAGGTCAGAGAGTTGATCTTGAGTAATGGATTCAGTCTACCTTAAAAAGTTTCTGGGCGTCACTGTAACTTCATTGGGCTATGGGAACAGTAAAGCGCAGTGTGGACACTTTGTTTGACTGGGAATAAGAATGTATTTTTATTTACTTTCATATATCTTGCAAAGATTCACACACCACACAGACATCGTTTCTTTCTTCGTGCAAATGAGAGAGGTTTAACATCTATTCACGTAAGTTTGCTAATTTCCCAAGGCTATTTTAGTTCAGACGCAGTAGACATGAAATGTCACAGAATAACCTGCTGTGCAAACTTTAGGAAAACGTAGGCTAATCATATGTTTTTCATGAAAATCAACAAATAAATGTATGCAACTTAATAATCGTGTAGGTATATATTGTTTTTTGTTGTTGTCTTGAATTAGAAAAATAATTAGCCCTAATTAATATGCAACAATTTGTCTATAATAATATATTATAATGAATTATTTAATAACTTTATGTAGGCTAGTCTCCCATAACCTTAACTCATAACAATGAAAACCATTTATGAATTAGCAAAATTATGTCATTTGACAGCAGGTTTGCCAGTCCAGTGTTTGTTAGAGGTCATGACTCTGTCTGACCGAACAGGAGTTGCGTTTTGATGCTGAATAACGGCACACTGGTATTGGTTAAGTTTTTATGCTTTTAATTGTAAAGTCCACCTGAAAACTATTGCGGAATATCAGCCGTGTTTTCTTGTAATTAGATGTCTCTTAATATTTGACTGTATAGCCTACACAGGCTTGAGTTAATAAACAGAAACGAGTTAAGCTTATTAATCGGTGTGGCACGTAGTTTTTACAGACAAAAACGGCTTTGTCCTGTTTCTGATCTGGCTACAATTCTTCTTCTTCATATTGTTTTGCTGTTATTCTTTCACATGGCGCGAGCTATTTTTATTAGTTTTAATGCGTCTTTCACTGTTTTTCCAATCATTTTAAAGAATTTTTTTTTATATAGACGTTTCATGTAACACAAAACATGCATATTGTCATTCCTCATCGTTTATTATAAATACTATATACAAATATATAATATATATATATGTCTGTAAGATAGTGTTTGGCTAACTGTTGTTACTAATACACCAGTGTTGCTACACACTGCTTGGGTGATAGAATAATTTTTCTTGATGTTTATAAAAAAAGTTGTTGTTTTTTATTTAATTTACAATACGTTTACAATACAATAGCCTACAATACATTTTTTTTATTAATGCAGAATAATCTGTTCTTGTAGGGTCTGCAGTAATTCCAAAAGGAATTTTCTCTGATTATAAATCTGTTGCAAGTGTAGCACTTTCAAGTAGTCTTATTTTTTTTTTTAACTAAATTGGTATGACTAATCCCTTTTGAACTGACTCAAATTGCTGTGACTCATGAAACTAACAAGCAAAATGAACAGGCCACAATTAGTGACTGTATAACATGCATTTGGAATTTGATATAAAAGGTTTAAAAGAAGCATGAGCTTGTGTGATGACCTAATGTGCCTTGACCTCACCATGAATCCTGTGAAAATGACAAGTTACCTGTCCTGATATTCAAGCAAATATTTATACAAGAAAACTTTATATTAGAGGATGGTCTTGAAGCTACATTTCCCTTCCTAATATGCTTCAAGGCAGTGATAATCTATGATTTTGATTACCGCCAAATATGGTTCTTAATATGTAAATATATTGCTCTGTCCAACAGAGCCCTAGTCATGGCAAGTAAGACCAGGGACCCTATGCTGCTGGCAGAGCCCATGTTCATTCTGGAGAATGGGGAGATGTATAGGAACCCAACTGAAGTAAAGATGAGCCAGATAGTCCTTCCCTGCCATGCAAACCACTGTGGAGAACTCAGTTCTGGGCAGCTGCTCAAGTGGATGGACTCCACCGCCTGCCTGTCAGGTCCGTTTGGGGTATTCTTAATGTTAGAGACAAACTGAGTTGCTGTCACTGTTTGAATGAAACCATGATTATTTTATTTTATTTTATTTTCAATTCAGTTCACAACTGATCCCTGCCAATGATCCAGTAAAACTATTTCAAGTACATTTTTTAAGGTGATTTAATTTCAGTCTGAATCATTCCCGTCACCTCCGATATTCATGTAAACACCCCCACACCATATGCTTGTACTAAGTGTCATTAGACATCGCAGATGGAAGAGTCTTTACAGTTTAGACTGTGATTTCCATCCTCTTACCGTGAATAAACAGAGTACCGGGCTGGTGAGAAAGTTTAATAGCAGTTGGAATGATTTTTAATCATATTTAGCTGATAAAAGGCGAAAGCATTTCTGTGGCTAAACCTTTGTAGCACTGTGAAAAGCACAGATGGTGGTTGGTAACAGCTTTACATGCTTCCCTTCATGTTGCTCAAAATGAGCTGCGCTGGCCTGTTTGTTTTCTCTTCATTCGGAAGCGCAGAACCTTATTTCCTTCAGAATTACAGAAGAACCTGCTTAAATACTTGCTTTGGGTGTAAACATTTAATAATCATCAATATTTGCTCTCTTGTTTCCAGCTGAAAGACATGCTGGCTGCTCCTGTATCACAGCTTCAGTGGATGACATTCACTTTGAAACAACTATAGGGTAAAAACATATACAGGAACTTACTTCAAATTGAAACAACACGTTTTTGCTTGATGATATGTTTTGTTGCTTCTTCAGGATTGGACAGGTTGTAAACATTACAGCCAAAGTCAACAGAGCCTTTACATCCAGCATGGAGGTTTGTGGGATCTATACTGCCATTTAATGTTCACTTAATATTCAGCAATATTATGGATTTCACTGCACTGACACTATTGGATGAAAACTGAACAGAGCTGGATGATGACATCACTGTTTTCTGTAGAGCTGCTTTATAGCTAAATTGAACTAACTTCACAATGGATTAACTTTACAGAGTTATTGATCCAAACTGAATCAACTCTGAACTGATTTCAGGTGAACAATTCAGGACACTATTGTCTTTTTAGAGCTGCTTTGCAGCAGAATTGAATTCTGTTTGCATCATTGAATCATAAGTTTCCTGTTTATCACTGTAAAGCTGCTTTGAAACTATTTGTGTTGTATAAAGCACTATATAAATAAAGGTGACTATTTAGCGCAAATTAGAGAGAACAAATTATTTTATTAATCAAAAATCTATTGATATTATTAAAATTTTTGGTCATTGACTAAGGAACAACCAAAACACTGCATTTCACTTCTGCTCTAGCTTGTGCTCTAATCTAGTTTATACTGGAAACTTGTCTACTTTAAATATATCTGTCTCTTATGATGAATTACTTGCAATGTTTCTGATTTGTAATTCACTTTGGACAAAAGCTTCTACTAAATGAATAAAACCAAACGTGTGACTGATGATGTCGGTCGTTGTCACAGGTTGGTATTTCGGTGAGCTGTGAAGATCTCTTTAGTGACAGACAGTGGAAGGTCTGCCACGCTTTCGCCACCTTTGTGGCCCGTCGTACAGAAGCAGGAAAGGTAAGAAACGTTTTTTAGGCACACCTTTAAATCAGATCTGTAGAATATCTTGGCTTTGCTCCATGTCTTGTTAGAGTTGTGATTGATCAGTGCAGTGTTTGGGTTTGCACAGGTACAGCTCAAGCAGGCGATTCCACGCACGCAGGCAGAGCAGATGGAGTACAGCCTCGCAGCCGAGCGCAGGAGGATGAGACTAATCCACGCAGAGACTATTATCGACCTCCTCAGCAGCTGCTCCTCTCAGACAGGTGAGCAGAGACTCTCTCCAGGTGTGTTTGTTTACTTCCAAGACTTTGAAGAGAGGCCACGGGAACTGAGTCATGAATAAGAAGTTGTGTTCATGATTAAAAGTGTCATTTGGTTTGTTTGGTGTCTCTTCATGAGTATTCCGCCAACATTCATTTAAGCATATATATGTGCAGTAAACCTTCACCCGTTCGCTTTCAAAGGGTCACGTGGTTTGAAGTGTGTAGAATAAATAGAGTGGAAGATGCACTAGCTCTGATAAGTGGTGCTCTATTTGTTTGTCAGTGAGTGAGCATCTAGATTACCAGGATGCGGTGCCTGCAGAGAGAACTCGGGTAGAAAGCGTCGAGCTGGTGCTGCCGCCTCATGCCAATCACCAGGTCAGCACCTTCGGTGGACAAATCATGGCCTGGATGGAGAATGTAGCCACCATCTCTGCCAGGTGTACAGTCACTGTTATATTACAGTTGAATCTGATGACAAAAAACTCATTAAAGAAAAATAATTAGAACCTGTAAATAAGTCATTGGTATTTTGGTGCATTATACTCTGTATGCTTTTTCCTCTAGCCGTTTGTGTAATGCTCACCCAATTCTGCGGAGCATAGATATGTTCCACTTTCGTGGCCCCTCCCACATTGGAGACAGACTGGTGTTGAAGGCAATCGTAAACAATGCTTTCAAGAAAAGGTACCACTATATGAAAATAAAAATTGTGCTGACCTCTGTGGCGAATATTCCCCAAACATTCAAAAGTTTGGTGTTAATAGGATTTTTTTTGTAAGTTCACCCAAAAATAACAATTCTGTCATTAATTACTCACCCTCATGTCGTCCCAATCCTGTAAGACATTTGTTCATTTTATGAACACAAATGAAGGTCTTATTAATGAAATCTGAGAGCTTTCTGTCCCTTCATTGATAGCCTACACAACTACCACTTTCAAGCCGCAGAAAGGTATAAACACAACATTAAAGTGATCCATGTGACTCCAGTGGTTTAACCTCAATTTTATAAAGCGACACAGGTGTTTTTTCGACGAATTTGGCACTCTATGGGTCTATTTAAAAAATATTGATCTCCAACATGCGTTCACGCGACAACGTCTGCTCCCGCATCAACACAACACGCATGCATCGTGGTGCTGTCGTGATGATGCTGAAAACTTAGCTTTGCCATCACAGAAATAAATTACATTTTAAAATATATATTAAAATAGAAAACAGCTATTATTATTATATTACATTTAGTATTATATTTATTTTATTGTATTAAAAACAGTAAAAAACCTATTATATATTTTATAATATCATAAACAAGCTATGACTCAGTATCACTTACATCCATGAATCAAGAAGCCTGATTTATCCTTGCACAACTGTTATGTTGTGTTTGCTATTCCAGTATGGAGGTGGGAGTGTGTGCAGAGGCCTATCAGGGTGGAGAACCCCTACGACACATCAACACTGCCTTCATGAACTTTGAGGTCTTGGACAAAGACAGGAAGCCACGCACTTTGCCAAGGATACGGCCTGAGCCTGTGGTGAGCGCTGTAACATTCTTATAATCCCTCACATGGTGGATAAGTTAAACTTGTTGACAGAGGAGTTTGTTGGATGGGTTCAAGAGGGAGAAACAGAATCAGTGCTGGAACTGAAGTGCTTCCTTGACATGAAAACATGCCGTTTTTAAAACCGTATCTTATTTAGATTTGATTTATATTTCAGATTAGAAATCATAATCTCCTCATCCTGTCTTTTTAGGATGGTAAGAGGCGCTTTCAGGAAGCCATAGCCAGAAAGAAAATCCGCCTCGACAGGTAGGATCCTGTAGATTGTCTCTTTTATAACAGGTTTGGCTGGTTTCACAGACAAGGCTTAAACCTAGTCCCAGACTAAAATGCATGTTTGAGCTGTTTTAACTGAAAGAAACTTGCTCTGTCATATCTTAAAATAGGTCATTGCCATTGTTTTATCCCAAGATTCAATTTTTTTTTCTAACGCACATTTATAAAAGCTACTTAAGCCTGACTTAATCTAAGCCTTGTCTGTGAAACCAGGCCGTTATGTCATATTTTTATGATCATATGCTATTTATAAGCTCTGGCTGTAAGTCATATTCAAAGTTGGATGGGAAACTGATCACATGAGTATGCTCTCCTCTTACAGGAAGTACATAATATCCTGCAAGCAAAGTGAGGTTCCACTCTCAGTTCCCTGGGACCCAAGTAACCAGGTATATTAATCTGTTCTACGAGCTATAAATATCATGGATATACTCAAAATACTTTTCTGAATCACGTGACTATTCCATATCTTGCCAGATGTACCTCAGTTACAATAATGTTTCGGCACTGAAAATGTTAGCTGCCCGGACCAACTGGGTCTTGACCTCAGAGAAAAACAAGGTGGATAATCTTTGTAAACCCTATATTTAAAGTTTTCATTTTGTCCTTTTGAGATTACATGGGTGATTTGAGCAGTCAAAAATACCGTAGAAGCTTGAGAGAAATTTATGAGCTGAAACGTTGTGCCCAGGTGAGCTTATACACGCTGGAGGAGAACCAGATTTTGTGCTTTAAAGTGGAGACCCATGTGGCCATGGCAGCCGAGCAGGTGTTTCTGTTACTGTCTGATCTAAGGCGAAGAAAGGCATGGGACCACCACTATCAGTATGTCAAATGTATTTTGCTGCATCAAAATGACTGTGAGGAATCCTATGAGAAAGGCTCACTAATATAACATTTGAATTATTTGCAATTACTACATCTCACTATATTATTCATCTTCCCAAATAAACAATATGACCAGGGTGGCTGGTACAGAAAATGTTGAATTATATGTACTATATTGCAACAACTGAATTTTGTTGTTTTTCAGGTCATCTTGTAGATAAAGCTAAATTATCAGCCAGTTTCAAATTACTTAACGTAGAACTATCATTATAACTGAGCATAATATGCTCTAATACAGAGAGTGTGAAGTGATAACCGACCCACATGAAGACGACACCATCTACCGTGTTGTCACCCCCTCTGTGACTAAAGGAGGCAAAGACCAGGAATTCATCCTCCTGGCCTCCAGGAGGCGCCCTTGTGATTCTGGGTAAACCTCTAACTCCTAAAGAATGAATTTTGTATTGTCTTTCCAAAGGACAATATAACATAAGTTATTATATCTTTGTCATTTTCAGAGACCCTTACTTGATTGCCTTGCGTTCTGTTACCCTGCCTGCGTACCCTCCTACTGAAGACTACAACAGAGGAGAGGTGCTCTGTGCTGGGTTCAGTATCTGGGAAGAGGAAAGCTCTTTCACAAAGGTAATAAATACACAGAAAACATAATGGACACTTATACCGAATGACTGAATGAGTCAAAGTTCAAGAATTTAACACAGCTTTAAACATAACAATCTCTTTAACTGAAATAATATGCGTGTACATTAGCCAATATCACCATTTATTATAACTCATGTTTAGAAACTGCTTAGATTGGTTTCTGATTCTGCCACATAGGTGTTAAAGTACTAAAGGTTAAGTGTGTCTGGCTTACATGCTTATGTATGCATTTCTCTCAGATTTCTTACTACAACCAGGCCACTCCTGGCGTGCTGCCCTATATCTCCACTGACATCGCTGGGCTTTCCTCCAGCTTCTACTGCACCTTTGCCTCATGTAGTGCTTTCCTGGAGGGGAATAAAGACAGCCTGGCTTCTCTGCCCACCTCCACCCTGTGACAAAACTCAGGGAGAAGTTAAAGTCGACATTCTGTGGCTGTGCTGTTCAGTGATTGGGTTTGTTTCTGAAAAATAATGATTTGGCTCAAGACGTCACTGTAGAATTGGGATGACATAGACTTTCACATCTGAGTTCCAGCATAAAAGATCATGATCATGTTTGGTACATAATACTCTTTTTCCATATGAATTTAGAAAAAAGGTATTAGCATTGTTTTCATGATCCTTTTTCTGTTAAAACACCAGATCGTAAATATATTACACATTATTTTATAATGTAGATATGATGAATATTATTATTTAAAAAAATAGATATTTTTTTTATATATATATTCACCTTCTTGACTATAAGCTAGAATTCAGGGTCATGTGCAATCATGTAAGACTAAGCTATTATATTGCACTGTTGTCCTTATCGATGACTTTAGAACTCAAAATAACACAACCAACCTTCAAATAGGTGGCAAGGTCGATATGTGGTACTTCCTGTGACAAGTTCAAGTATGCATAGATTTTAGTCATTTACAAATGTTAGATTCTATACCTTTTTATGTTAGGCCAGATTGCCAGAACAATACATTGAATTTCACATTCCTGATTTGTTAGACTTCTGGATGAAGACATGGGATAATGATTTTTGATGTTGATTTCATTAATACTATTACATGTAGCAATTTAGTGCAGTACATCTTTATTCATTCTCGAGCTAAATTGGTTTTGGCATTAAAAGATGATTTAAAGATCCTCGTGTTATACTATATTGCAATGATTTGACTTGCTTCTTGCTTCTGTTCTCCAGCTGAACATGCCATTCAGTTCATCTTTCTTACGTGCTATTTTAATGAGTGTAATGATGACTCAGTGTGGAATTATTTGTTATGTAAAGTTAGACTGGCTTTAATACTTACTCTTGACGTGTGCCTGACGGACGGGGGTGGTTGTGTATTAGATTATTTTTGGATCCCTGTTATGTAATGTTTTGGATTTTAAAAAGAGGAGCATATCCCATTATCTATAATTTATATAACCTTTGCAGACATCTTCAGGTGAGTACTATAATATATTATACTATTCTATAGTAAATCTGCTTTTGAATCTACACAAGGGGTACAAACTAACACATTCAAATGTCATGTTCCATGTTAAACTGAGTTTTATTAATAGGATTCATGCATCTATTGCTGGTTAGCACATTTCCATGTGTTATATCGGAGTACGGCCCTCGCTAGAGAGATGTGCTGTTGGCTGAACCTGCAAACCATCTTTTGCTCCTGAATCCTCCTCCTCTTCTCTTCCAGAAACTGGGCATGTTTCTGACGCACATGATGGACGTCCCGTTCCAGCTTGGCTCTCTGTATAATGAGAGTTTTCTCCATATCAGCCTTTTCACGCTCCTGACGCAGACGCACGTCTGTCTTCCGAGCCTCCATGAAGTCGTATCTGCGGCCTTTGGCCACTTCATGGTCAACGTGGTGCTCTGTTACCTTCTCTGCAAGATGTTTCTGTATTCTGGCCTCGTCAAATGATTGATGGGCTCTTTCAATTACTTTAAAGGGGGTGAGGCTGATGTTGTCATGGCATCGACCAACCAGCCGTTTCCCTGAAGTAATGGCAGGTGAGTGAGGCTGTAGACCAGGTCTCTGAGTGTGAAAATGGCTGAAAGCCTCGCGGATGTCCTGCCCCACAGCTTTACGGGACCACAACATGTCACTCAGTGGCTCACTCTGGTGGACCAAAGCCTTCAGTCCCAAAACATGAAAGGTTCCTTCCTCAATTTCTTCATTACAGAGGTCACCATTAACATTAGTATCTGGAAATACAAAACAGGCTATTGGTGAATAAAATATTTTAGTATCTGGACATACAAAACAGGCTATTGGTGAATAAAATTTAAGAACGCTAATTAAAGCTAAAACTCTATTGTACCTTGGTCAAATGTGCTTATTTGGACTTCAGATTTCAGACTTCTGCATTTAGGGCTGTTGTATGGTACTATCATGCCTTGTTGACCATCAAATGATTCAGCATTTGTAGCTTCCTCAAAAACCTGTGTAAAAGTGACCAATGCATGATTACTAAATAGTCTACTTTTAGATATAGTGTTAAATGTTAATACTACTGTCACATTACCTCTGGGCAGAGAGTTTGCATCAGCTTATTAAGGTTTACGTGAAGCCTTTTGATCTCTGTATTCTTTTCCTTTGGCTGACAAACATAACTACAAGTTAGAATACAGCACCTGAGTTACAAAGCAAACATTTTTTAACTAATTAACAATATGCAGTATATGTGATACTATTCAAAAGTTTGGGGTCAGTAAGATTTTTTTTTTTTTTTTTAAGAAAGGAATACTTTTATTAATCAAATAAATTGTCCAAAAATGACAGTGAGTACATTTCTAATATTACAAAAATATTTCCATTTCAAATTCATGCGTTTTTTTTTTAAACTTTCTATTCACCAAAAAATACTGAATTTCTTCTCTTTTTTTTATGGTTTCCACAAAAATGTTTAGCAGCACAACTGTTTTCAGCATTGATAATAATAAGAGTTATTTCTTGAGCAGCAAATCAGCATATTAGAATGATTTCTGAAGGATCATGTGACACTAAAGACTGGAGTAATGATGCTAAAAATTCAGCTTTGCCATCACAGGAATAAATTAAAATACATTCAGAGGAAAAATAGCTATTTTAAATTGTACTAATATTGCATAATATTGCTGTTTTAACTGTTTTGTTTTTTAATAAAATATAACAAACAAAATCTTACCGACCCACTTTTGAATGGTAGTGTACATCAGTCAAATATTGTACATACTAGCTCACGGTTGTCATCTGTGTCCTCCTCCTCCATGGTTTTCTGAGACTGAGATGGTTGCTGCTCATTTTCTGCCCTCACAGGTGGGGTGGAAATTAATGGTTTCCCAGACGCTGTGTGTTTCTTTGGTGTTTCTTTGGTGTTTCTACTACAAAGTCTGACAATGCAGAATTCTTCTTTAAACCAACTTCTATAGACCCACTGAACAAATATCCCAAATAATATTTCTACTGGTAAGTAATTGCCCTGTACATTTTAGTGAAACATAAAATGTTGCTTAGCAAATGTAAAGATATCAAAAAACTCTGCAACATAACATATTTACCCAAGACTCTTTCTAATTAAATGGCCTCGGATCCAGCGCTGTACAATAAGTGTAGGAGAATAAAAGGCCTGAATCCTGTTTATTTCAGTGATTATCTTATACACAGCTTTCAGCTCTGTCTCAAATGAATCCTGAAGAAAAAGAAAACATCAAAATATGATTTGGACACAACAGTTAACACAGCAAACAAAGAAGAAAATAATGAGCACTAACCGACTTTGTAGACGGGTACAAACTGACACAAAAGTGTTGCTTCATTGCTTTGAAATGTAAGGGAAGGGACCAGTTTTGGATGATTTCCTCGTCAGAGATAACAAAGTTGTCCAAGGCCTTCAGTGACCATATGTTGTTGACCAGACAGTGCCTGTAGTTCTTCTTTAAACTGAGTGGGGTGTCATAGAGAGTTAAAGCAGTCAGGTTTAAACAGCCCGAGAGGCCTTTAATATTGTCCCAGGTTGACATGTTGTTATCGTGTAGATATAGAAGTTGTAATTCTCTCAGATGACTCCAACATGAAGCATCAGGGAGCTGAACGATCTGAGCAAAAAGATGATTATTAGTGATTTGTTCTCCTTAAAGGCATAGTTCGGCCAAAAATGAAAATTCTGTCATTAATTACTCACCCTCATGTCGTTCCAAACCCTTAAGACTTCCGTTCATCTTCGAAACACAAATGAAGATCTTTTTGATGAAATCTGAGAGATTTCTGTCCCTCAGCTACGCAACCACCACTTTGATGCTTCAAAAAGTTCATAAAGAGATCGTAAAACTAATCCATGAATTGAGCAGTTTAGTCCAAATTTTCTGGAGAGACTTGATCGCTTTATATGATGAACAGATTTAATTTAGTCTTTTATTCACATCTCACAATCAACTTCACATATGTTCACATATAAACATCAACACACATCAGTTGTGGTAAACGGAAGCTCGAGCATGTTCGCTTGACGTGCGAGAACCAATGAGGGTCATTCTTGTGTTACGCAGCACGTTTGAGCTTCCTCAAGAGGTTTGTTCTCGCGCATCAAGCAGGTTCAGTTGAGCTTCTGTTTATGTTTGCGGATCAATGTGTGAAAAGCCTAAATTAAATCTGTTCATCATATAAAGCGATCAAGTCAGAAAATTTGGACTAAACCGCTCAATTCATATGGATTGAGTTTATTAACTTTTTGAAGCGTCAAAATATCAGGTGCGTAGCTGTCAACAGAGGGACAAAAATCTCTCAGATTTCATTAAAAAAAATCTTCATTTGTTTTCCGAAGATGAACGAAAGTCTTAAGGGTTTGGGACAAAATGAGAGTGAGTAATTTAATGACAGAATTGTCAGTTTTGGGTGAACTATCCTTTTAAAAAAAGTGAGTCAAATATTCAGGGTTCAATTAAATGAATACCTGATTGCCTTTTAAATCTAACTTCACCAAGTGAGTGCATGCCATCAGAGCTTCGATCCTGGTCAGAAAGTTGTCAGCCAAGATGCAAATCCTCATTGCTCTGCAAGGTCCAATCTGATCCAGACTCTTTAAAAGCAAACTGCTCAATCTGACCATCACAACGGCCTTCGGGTCTTTCTCACCCTCTGATGTCCAGTAGCCATGATCCAGTATCAGAGACTGGGAGCAGTTTACCAAATAGTCCCAGTGTGCTTTCAGCGAATTCATTTTTACATCTTTTTGAAATTCATATCTTTTCCATTTTCTGAAGGAAACAAAACATCCTGAATTAGGCCTATTGTCAACACTGCATGATGACAGTACTATTCCAAATACATATTTGCATGTTTTACTGAAATTAAACTATTCAAATCTCAATTTGCTGTTAAGTTTGTTCTTACCATGGTTGTGTGCCTGGCTCTCAATTGTGCTCTTTTGTTGACTGTATGAAAGCAAGATAAAAGTTGCTATGCCAACAATGGTTGAAAATACAAGAATCTTCTCCAAACATGTTCTTGCAAACCACGTACAGTACATTACAAATAAAATACAAACAATATTAATTTTATGTCGGGAGGTTGGATATTTAATTAATTCAGTTTAACGTAGCCTAAATGACTTTGATGAAGAGAGCGATAAATAAATAAAAACACAAACGTCAGAGTTCGTTTGTCACATGATTGAAACCCGGAAGTGCATATGTAAACACAAGTTTAAGTGAGATTCTCTGACTTTTGAAAACGGCAATTAACTCGTTATTTTTCGCATATGTTTCCGTACATCTGTTAACAGTGATCGTCGGTTTGATTCATATTTGTCGTTGATTAAAAGTT
Organism: Tiaroga cobitis; assembly: GCA_030578255.1. Classification (NCBI taxonomy): domain Eukaryota; kingdom Metazoa; phylum Chordata; class Actinopteri; order Cypriniformes; family Leuciscidae; genus Tiaroga; species Tiaroga cobitis. The sequence continues at coordinate 41,030,860 of CM060598.1, read as the reverse complement.
CTGATTTAATTTTAGTGATATAGACAGATAGTGGATTTGATTGGTCTCACAATGGCAGAACGCGGAAACGTTCATCTGCAAAAATCCACCAAAGAGAAAATAAAAAAATTCAACCAGTTGAGAGGTAAAGTTTCCATTATATCTTCAAACTACCTTTTCTATTGATTTTAAAGCTGTTTGACTTGTGTTGTACTGTTATGGTACCATGGTAAAGTGGTGGTATCAGATATGGCTACTGAGTGATTGCCTTATTCATATACTATGGTATTTACATGGTAAGTTATTCTTTACAATCCCATGGAATAACGTTACCATGGCATGTGATACATGACCAAATAAACATGGTAATGCTGTGGTACTTTTTTAATAGTGTTGCTGATAATATTGACACGTGTCTGCTGTTCATGAGGGCTTCTTTAACAAGAGTAAAAGTTATTAATTTCCTGTCCACAGGTAAAGAAGTTCAGACTAATGAATTCTGGGATCTGGTGGTCATTACTGCCGTGGATGAGGACCAGAGGTCTGCTTATGAAATTCAGATCACTGAGAAATTGGAGAGGAAAGAACTGCCCCTTGGTATCAGTTATCATGTGTTTGCAGATCCTCCAGGATGCAAGATTGGTGCGATATATAAAAACTTGTTTTTAAAATTGTATTTCAAGCACATTGTTAAGAACTGTTTTATCATCTGTCCATACAGGTAATGGTGGGTCCACATTACATTCACTGCAGTTTCTTCATGATAAATATGGCAAGTCACTGTCTGGATTTAAAGTCATCCTAATTCATGCAGGTACTATATTAATTTATTTTAATTATTACCAATCATTCCTGAATTTTGTTCATTGTTAATGAGCCTTACACTTCCGTTCAAAAGTTTGGGGTCAGTAAGAGTTGTTTTTTTTTATTTTATTTTTTTTAAGTATCTTATACTCAACAAAGTTACATTTATTTGATTAAAAATGAACATGTTGTGAAATGTCATTACAATTAAAAAAGGATTCTTGGTTCAGAAGAACAGAATTTATTTAAAATGGTAAACGTTTGTAACTTTATAAATGTTTTTACTGTCATTATCAATTTAATGCATCCTTGCTGAATAAAAACATTAATTAAAAAAATATATATCTAACTGACCCTAAACTTTTGAATGGCAGTGTTTGTAAAGGATAATGTACAGTAGGTGTTGGGCAAAATAAAACCCAAAATGAAACTGAAGGGTCTTGTATGTTATCCTAAAAATAGGTTATTCTGTGATAATGACTGGCTGACTGTACATTATCTTGCTTTATACACATCTTCTTACTTACTTATCATTTTGAATGATTGTGTTATGTACTTACTTATCTATTAATTTTGTTATGTTTGCAGGAGGATTCAGTCAACGTTTACCCAATGCCAGTGCCCTGGGTAAAATATTCACAGCTTTGCCCCTGGGAAAGCCTTTATATCAGATGCTGGAGCTTAAACTTGCAATGTATGTGGATTTCCCTTTACACATGAAGCCAGGAATTCTGGTTACCTGTGCTGATGATATAGAGCTCTATAGTGTTCCTGACCAAGAGAACGTTGTGTTTGAAAAGTCAGGTTTTACTGCCTTAGCACATCCCTCTCCTCTCTCTGTTGGGACCACACATGGAGTTTTTGTTCTAGAACCAGCAGAGATGCCCAGTATCTGTGACATGGAATATAGAAATTGCTCTCAATTTTTGCATAAGCCAAACATCGAAAAGATGTGCATATGCAACGCAATATGCAAGCGGGAAGGAGAGGAGTTTGTTTACACCGACAGCACTTATTATGTTGATTACGGCACTGCTATGACACTGCTGACCTTGTTAAGTGAAATCAGCCCTCTCACATGTGAAATCGATGCTTATGGGGACTTTCTTCAAGCTCTGGGACGAAAAGCTACTGTGGATTACACAGAAAACACAGCCAACGTCACAAAGAAGGAAAAAGGTCTCGTTGAGATTCGAAGAAAGATTTTCCGTCGTCTCAAAGGCACAGCACTTAACGTCATCCTGCTCAACAACTCCAAGTTCTATCATGTCGGCACCACAGAGGAATACTTGTTCCACTTTACCGCTGACCCCTGTCTCAGAGAAGAACTTGGCCTTCTCTCTGCCGCTTTCAGCGCGTGCGACTTGGAGCCATTGGGGAAAACTAGAGCTTGCGTGATGCATAGCATCCTGCATCCCACTGTGACCGTATCCCAGGGGAGTGTCGTGGAATACTCCAGACTGGATACTAAGGTTAAAGTGGGTACTAGATCTATCATCAGTGGATGCTGGATTGGCACGGATATAACTGTACCAAGTGACACTTTCATGCACTCTTTGTCTGTAAACCTGGATGGAAAAACAGGTTTTGTGACTGTGGTTTTTGGTATTCAAGATGATCTAAAGAGAAATGTATCCAGCCCTGCTGATATGAAAGCTCTGAGTTTGTGTAAGGTTAATCTGGAGGATTGTGTTAGACTCTGGGGCTTGTGTCTCGAAAGGATCAGGTCCTCAGGAGACACATCCATGTGCAGTTTGTGGAACACCTGCATTTTCCCAGTGTGTTCTGATTTAAAGGGTTCATTTGTGATGTCACTGGGGATGGTAAAGGCATTGGAGAGTGGAACCAAATTCACTCTTCCCAATAATACCACACTAACCTCTTTACAGGAAACTCTACAGAACAAGAACCTGGAGGAAATGCTGAAATTTAGGAAAGAACTTTATGAAGACATTCTCGGGGTGAATTTAAGAAATTCTGTTACCACTAACTTCGTTGCATAAACTGCCCATGCCCAACAGAGGCAAAACGCTGTAAGTACTGCGAAAAAAATGGCTTTAGATTAGTTTTACTGAATTTTAATTGATTCGATATCAGTTTTCTCTAAATATGAACCTTTTTTATTAAATTTGTGTTGGCTCATTTTATTGTTCTGTGTTTAGAGTTATAGCTTCTACTATGTTTTACATTTTCGACTTTGATCATCTTCAACAAACACACATCAAGGCATTATGAAGGCCAAACTATATCAGGTGCGTAATCACAAAATATAAAAGGATGAAAAGCCTTCAAACTTTCGAGAGAGTAAGAAATCCTATGCAATCATCATTAAAAGTTGCCCATTTTAAATGTGTGTCATGCTATATTTTAAATGTATGTATCTGGAATGTACACTACCGTTCAAAAGTTACAGTAAAAACAGTAATATTGTGAAATATTGTTACAATTTAAATAACTGTTTTCCATTTGAATATATTAAAAAATGTAATTCATTCATGTGATAATAATAAAGCAGAATTTTCAGCAGCCAGGCTTCAGTGTCACACGATCCTTTAATTTAGTGCTCAAGAAACATTTATTTATTATCAATGTTGAAAACAGTTGTGCTGCTTCATATATTTTTTTTTAAATTATAATTTTTTTTCAGAATTCTCTGATGAATTTCTAAAGAAATTATTTTTATTTATTTGAAATGGAAAACATTATAAATATCTTTACTGTCACTTTTTTTTTTAGCAATTTAATGTGTCCTTGCTGAGTAAAAGTCTGAGATCTTAAAAAATCTCACTGACTCCAAACTTAAACGGTAGTGTATTTTCTTTACAGAACATGACATTATGTAGTTTTGTCAGATCTAAGTTCAGAGAGATAGATATAATATGATATATAGATGAGATATGTAGTTATAAGAACATATAGATAAGTCTTGGTGCAGCTGTTGTCTGAAGAGAGTAATCGGCCATGGCTTCACCCTGTAATAGGTACAGATCCTCAGAGAGGTCAGCTGTCATTGTTGTCACACATTCCGCACTGAAGCTGATGTATTTTTAGCATGGGCTGCGATCCCTTATCGGACTCCTCTCTATTGTGCCAAAGCATTGTGTTACCACTGCATGAGACTTTCCCTCCAGCTAATCGCATACAAAAGTTCGAACCAACCAGTCCAATGGGCAATTACAAATCAAGACCCACTCAAACCTGTACTGGTAAACATTAAGCTTCTTTAATTGACTGTTTGATTAGTTCTGTTCATGCTTTTCATGTCGATGTTAATATGAATAGATTAAGACTAACATTTTCAGTCTTTCAATCATTGACAACTCCATTGACAAAGTAATTATTGTTCTGTATGTAACATTGGATTATACAGTGGGTGTTTGTTGTGTTCATGTACTGTTGTGGATTCAATGTTTTGCTTTAGATGAGTGGAAAAAGAAAGTGAGTGAGTCATACGCTGTTATTATTGAGAGACTGGAGGAGGACTTGAGAATTAAAGAGGAGGAGTTCAAGGAACTCAAGCATGTTTTCAGGTGAGACTGATTAAAACTAAGAGCAGTGTTATAGCCTCCTTTGTAGTGTGCTATTAGTGTATACAAATGAGGCTTAAAGTGTGGACATATACAAAGTTCTGTCATGAAACTCTACGTATGGCACAGACTGATAGGTCCTTAACTCAATCTGCTCGCAATCACATCATTCTATATAGAGCACAGCTGATTGGTTTCTGCTGTATCAGTAGCCAATAAGCTTGCTACTCAACTTTCATATATTTGGTCAGCATTTATCGTAGCAGTTGCAGTGCACTTTCAGAAACCCTCCATCTTCCCCAGCTCCACCTGTATAGATCTGCTATGGGTAATTCATGTATTCTATATTATACAGCAGCAGAAGGTCTTGCTCATAGCAGAATATATATATATATATATATATATATATATATATATATATGTATATATATGTATATATATATATATGTATATATATATATATATGTATATATATATATATGTATATATATATATATATATATGTATATATATATATATATATGTATATATATATATGTGTATATATATATGTATATATATATATATATATATATATATATATATATATATATATATATGTATATGTATATGTATATATGTGTGTGTGTGTGTGTATTGGCATTAGCAGCAATAAACAACATTAACATCATAGCAGATCTATTCCGCCAAGACCAGACATATTAACATGGTCATATCCATTACCATGCCAAACACTCCGAGAGTTGTCATGCCAGAACTATTATAATAACACTACAGCAAAGAGAGAATAAATGTGGAGATCTGTTTAAGCTTATGTTTTTATTATATCTTGATTTCTCTGTGTTTTTACCATACAGCTCAGACGAAGCATTCAATAAAGTGAACCTGAATTATCGCACAGAGGGTGGACTGTCCCTGCTGCATCTCTGCTGTGTATGTGGAGGTAGAGCTAAAACATGTTAAAACTTTTACGGTCACACTTTGTATTAAGTGTATTTGAGTACTATGTACTTACATTGAAAAATAAGTACAATGTACTTATTGTGTTCATGTTGTATTGTAAAACACTTTTACTGCTATTGAGGTGTGACACGGGTAAGGTTAGGGACAGGTGTGGTGGTATGTGTAGGTTTAAGGGTGGGTTAAGGTGTGAGGGAAGGGTCAACAGTGTAATTACAAATGTAATTACATAAATTAATTACAGCTGTAATTACATGCAGGTATTTTCAATGTAAAAACATGTATGTATACAATAAGTCCATTGTATCAAATTATTAATTTCAATGTTAGTACATAGTAGTTAAAGCCACTTAATATAAAGTGGGACCGTTTTTTCTACGGCATGTTTATAAAAGCTACTTAAATGTCCTAATTGAACTCAGGCCTAATCCTGGCTTAATCAAAGCCCTGTCTGTGAAACCGGGCCATAAAGTTATATCTAATCTACTATGATGCAATGATATTGAAAACATCATACATGACTCATCCCAACTGACATTTCCTTTGCATTAACATATTAGAGTTGAATAATGATATTTAACCTACTTTTTAGGAGCGAATTTCCACCTGTTTAATTGCTTGATGAATTACATTCTGTTCTTATGGCACTTTCATACATTTAAATTTTTTTCTAAGTTGTTTTCTTTTTCCACAACCAGGGAATAAAGTTCACATCAGGACCCTCATGCTGAAAGGTTTGCGTCCATCCAGACTCACTCGGAATGGATTCACTGCTCTGCACCTGGCTGCATTCAAGGTCAGTCAAGGGTTAATTTGGGATGCTTTTCCTCTTATAAATATGATAACTTGGCATTTCTTTCTGTGATGTAGGATAATGCTGAACTGGTCACTGCACTGCTGCATGGTGGAGCAGATATCCAACAGGTGGGGTACGGAGCCCTCACGGCCCTGCATATAGCTACCGTGGCCGCACATCTTGAGGTGTGTGCTGGACCTGAAATTAAGTTCTAATAATTATAGGGGTTTAAATAAGGTCATTAACATCTGTTTACTTTTCCTCAAGGCCGTCGATATTCTCTTGCAACACGGGGCGTATGTCAACGTCCAAGATGCAGTGTTCTTCACCCCTCTGCATATTGCAGCATACTTTGGCCATGAGCAGGTCAGGATGTACTTTGTATCATAAATGTCCATCATCTACTTAATGGCTTGGTCATTAGCTTTTTTTTTCTTTTACTTGCGAGACAGGTGTGCAAGCTTCTTATGAAGTTTGGGGCTGATGTCAATGCGAGTGGAGAGGTAGGGGACAGGCCGCTTCACTTGGCCGGAGCTAAAGGCTTTCTGGGCATTGTCAAACTGTTGATGGATGACGGCAGCAAAACTGATGGTGAGAGCTTGTTCCTTGTACTCTAAAACTGAAGTGAATCAACATTGAACTGACTTGAGCTGAATAGCGACGCTTTTTGCCCCCTTTAGAACACGTTTTCATAATTGATGAATTTTACGTCTCGACTCTATACAGCCAATGCTCAAGACAATGAGGACCACGTTCCCCTTCATTTCTGCGCTCGATTTGGACACCAAGAAGTTGTCCGTTTCTTACTGCAGGGCAGCTTTGACGTACAGCCGCACTCTGTCAACATCTACGGCGACACACCTCTCCACCTGTGAGTTCACCTGAGAAGTGAATCACACACAACACAAGGTGGCAGTTAAACTCAACAAATCATCTGTGATTCAGACAGAAGTAATTGTGATTCTGATTTGAGTGTCATATTCCCCGTCAGAGCCTGCTACAATGGAAAGTTTGAAGCGGTGAAAGAGATTATTCAGTTGTCTGGCACGGAGAGTCTGTCTAAAGAGAACATCTTCAGCGAGACAGCTTTTCATAGGTAACATTCCTCAGTTTGTTCAATGTCCTTCACATTTTAATTAACCACTATTAAAGTCTGCACGAAACAGAAGTTGCGGTCGTTTTTTCTTCCCTATTTGTGACGTATATCCACGTGAAACAGCTTCTTGAACAAGAAAAAATGTAGGGTGGGGATTGATTTTGTCCATGGGCAATTGATTGGATGGTTGTGGTTTTCTATTGGTTGATCTCATATCAGATTCTCGCGCCAGTAAACAAGTCATTAGAAGCCTCCTTGTACACAGTGATTCCGTTACATACACTGGTAATGTGTCCCGGGATCGTTTAATTTTGGTTCATTCACACTGCCAGTGATCGATAAAAAAAATCAAGAAAAAAACCCCAAGAATTGTCCATTTTGATTTCATGGTGACTTTAACCTTTATGGGTATCTCCTGACAGATTACACCTCTGTAATAAGGTTAAGGCCCTTGCTAATCTTATTATTACATTCTAAATGAAGGCTTACTGTTCTCTGTAGTGCCTGCACCTACGGCAAGAACCTGGAAATGGTCAAGTATCTGCTCAGTCAGAATGCCGTGAGCATCAACCATCAGGGGCGAGATGGACACACAGGTAGGATGACAGCAGTAATCTATGTTTTACATCAGTAATAATGACAAAAATTAGAAAATTATTTCTGCTTTCATCATCAATGTCTTGACATCTCAAGTTAACCTTTGAAACAACAGGTCTGCATAGTGCCTGTTTCCATGGACACATCCGACTGGTCCAGTTTCTTTTGGACAACGGGGCAGATATGAATCTGGTGGCTTGTGACCCCAGCCGTTCCAGTGGAGAAAAGGACGAACAGACATGCTTAATGTGGGCCTATGAGAAAGGTTAGTCTATCTATCTACTTGTCTATCTATCTGTCTGCCTAATACATAATTACATTTATATTATATATTATTTAACATTATAATTATATAAGTCAAAGTATGTCTAAAATGACAAATTAAGAAGATTGCTCAGTCTTGATCCATCACATTTTCAAATTCTAAAGGCTAAAATCAACTAAAATAGAGGCCTTGATTTCCACGTGTGTGATATGTTGTGATCTATGTGTGCATGTTCTTTTTAGGCCACGATGCCATTGTTACTCTGCTAAAACACTACAAACGGCCTCAGGACGATTCACCCTGCAATGAGTATTCTCAACCAGGAGGGGGTATGAGACACTCTCCACATGTAGCCTGACAGATTTGTACTGTGAATTAGTGTATATGTAAAATTCTGTTGCTGTTGTGAAATTTAGTGGAAGCATGAGGAAAAAAAAGTTCATTTTTGTTAGTTGTGTATGTTGCAGATGGTTCTTATGTTTCTGTCCCCTCTCCCCTGGGAAAGATCAAAAGTATGACTAAAGGTAAATCACACACACACACACACATGCTCACACTTAGAGCTGACTCACAGAATCACTGTTGCTATGATACTATTTTTATGTCCTGAAATACTGCTACCCACAGTCACCAAAATCTCCCAAGAGTCAGTGAGTCAGAATCCCTCTTCAAACATACTCCCGCTGCGTGATTGCTACAGTTTAAGCCATTACTTTGTATCTGCAACAGATTTTTACGAATAACATTACCCATCTTTCATGACTCATCGGCATATGTCAACAACAAGCTAAAGGAAACATGATTAGAGTTTCATACAATGATTGATGTGACGGTACTAAAACAAACAAACTCCTGTTTGCCCTCGTTTCTCTTCAGAGAAGGCAGATGTGCTTCTCCTGAGAGCAAGTCTCCCATCAAACTTCCAACTTCAACTCTCTGAACTGGAATTTAATGAGATTATTGGATCAGGTATGCCAGTTTAATAATAAATATTAGCTCTCCATGAGTACCCATTAAACCCTAATTGACTAAAACACTCTAACCATAGGCTCCTTTGGAAAGGTCTACAAAGGAAGGTGCCGTAATAAGATAGTTGCAATTAAACGGTAAGAGCTCTTTACTTGTTTTTCTTAATTGTCCACATCGAGTATACAAAGCGAACTGCATGACATTCACACCTTTCCACAGGTACCGTGCAAACACATACTGCTCAAAATCAGACACCGATATGTTCTGTCGGGAGGTTTCCATCCTGTGTCGTCTCAACCACCCCTGTGTGATCCAGTTTGTGGGGGCATGTCTGGATGACCCTAGTCAGTTTGCCATTGTAACGCAATATGTGTCCGGAGGATCACTGTTCTCGCTGTTGCATGAGCAGAAAAGGTAATTTTAAGAATATATATATTTATATGGTTAGTGAATTGTCCTGTGATTAATTAGTGTGTGTATATATATATATATATATTATATATATACTAATTAATCACACATTTTTCTGTAATTAATCGCACTTAATTGCACCTAACATTCAAGTTTTTAATATCTTTTTTTATAATGTAATTTATTGAATTTCTAAAATAATATAGAAACAACATAAAAACAGTATATTTAAAAAATGTGTTTAATGGCATCTTTTTACTAAGCTGTTGTTTTTGACCCATGTAACCTTGTAAACAGTGCTTTAAGATTTCCAGGTAGGTCTAACAGGTAAATATACAGAAATTGAATAATCAAACATTGCACAGTCTTCACTGCATAAATTATAAATTGAATCTAGATTAATCCTTATTAAAGCTACAAAAGTGATTCAGTCAAGAGCAGTGAATGATTTTCTCTTTGCATTTTGTTCTTTGATTAACGTTAATGGCACAGACAGCAGCAGGTTTTTAGGCTGCTGTCACTTTAAGACATGACGCAGGACACGGCCTATTTTCTCACAACTCTTTACGTTAATTTAACTCTTTAACTTGTTTAAGACTCTGCTTACAAGGAGACTTGCCAATAACATTTCGACATAATTTTGTGTGTTTTTGTCCGTTGAAGCGCAGAAGAGAACTCAATGCAGGGCTGGTGCGCTGTCTGAAGCGGCATTCTGTTGATGTTTGATGATGACTTTCTATTGATCAAAAAATCTTATTAGCGTATTAGGATGATTTCTGAAGGATCATGTGACACTGAAGACTGGAGTAATGATGCTGAAAATTCAAAACTTGTAATAATTACATTTATTCATTATTTTACATTACATTATTACAAAAGCCCTGATTAGAATGTGACCAGAAGAGAAGAGAAATTTGAGGCAATCCAGGATCTGCTTGTACATTAAGAGTTGGATCAATGCCAATAAGCGTCTGATTTCTTATTAGTGCTCCATATGCAGTTTAAGGTGATCTTCATCTCATTGATCTGTTTGAGTTGGAATGATGGTAGTGTGCATTGATCAGTGGCGGGGAGGAGGTGTTCACTTAACAATGTCTTTACATCCAGAATCATTGATCTGCAGTCCAAGCTCATCATTGCCATTGATGTGGCCAAGGGCATGGAGTATCTGCACAATCTGACCCAACCAATCATTCACAGAGACCTCAACAGGTTAGTCATCATCATCATCATCACATGCTTCGTTCAATAACCTTGGTGTTTCTCTGTCCATTTGTTAAAACCACCCTATTACATGATAACCCGTATATTTTTAGACTGTCAATGCTGGCAGCGATGATGAAACAGTATTCTGAGCTCTTTGTTTCAAACCTCCCTTCACCTAGTGATATCTTTTCAGTCATAATATTTTGCTCTATGAGGATGGACACGCTGTGGTGGCTGATTTTGGAGGTAAGGAAAGCCACACACACTTAACATGACACCTGAACTAAGATTTGGTCTCACTTTATTTAGTTAGTCACTTTATAACAGTTGAGTCAGCATTGAAAATCTTGGATTCAAAATCGAATTTGAACCTGAAAGCTAAATTTCTTGGCCACTAATCAAATTTGCGACACTGACCACGTGAACTCCTTTGTACAAAGGGTCAGATTTTCAAAAGATGCTCTTTGGATCATTTCAAATCATGCTTGTGTCAATCAACATGATCATACGTTTTTACACAAACTTTTGCAGCTTGAGTGCAGCGGTCATTGGAGCAAAAGAGGGACAAACCAAATACATAGACATGAAATTCATGTTAACATTTCAGTTAGACTTTTTCAAATTGTTATGCTGATACTATCATTTGTAATAAAAATAAATAAATAAATGTACTTTTATGTAATGAAAATGTTTCTGTATTGTTCTGCAGAGTCTCGCTTCCTTTTGTCAGTGGATGAGGACAATATGACTAAACAACCCGGGGTACAAGCATTCTGTGTTCTTGTTTAATTCTGTTTATTAATTAACACCTAAAAAAGGTAATACATTAATTGCCACCTACAAATCCTCTGTAAGCAATTTGTAATACTGCTTACACAGCAGTTTTGGCTCTCCTGTACGTCACATTAAGTACGTCAGTGTGTCTTTGGGGAGGTATGTGTGCCTGTCCTTTGGGGTTAGGAGGCGTTTTGTTTTGTGTTCATCATTTTTTTGCTCTCTGATGCTGTGCAGAACCTGCGATGGATGGCCCCAGAGGTGTTTACCCAGTGTACACGCTACACGGTGAAAGCAGACATGTTCAGCTATGCCCTCTGCTTATGGGAGCTGCTCACGGGCGAGATACCATTTGCACATCTCAAACCAGGCATGCACTGCACCTCTCTATTCACTACTGTAATAGCTAATATTGACCCACAATCCTAAGAATGGATCTAAGAATGTTTTTATAACGTTACCATTAAGTTATGAAAACGTTATTTCTGAATGTTCTCTGGAAAAAAAATAGTTTTTTCTAGGTTATGCGAATGTTAAGGAAAAATCTGTTTTGTCATTCTTTGAAGTTTATGGGAAAGTTACTTTTGAATGCTCTCTAAACATTCTGAAAGAAATAGCAACATTTAAAAAATGTAAGGCGAAACAATGAAATACAAATGTTGTGCTAACGTTTTGAGAACATTATTAAAGACCAGATAGCAGAGAACTTTGAACAACCATTCTATTAATGTTACTGGAAGAATGTTTGTTTGTAAGTTTGAGAGAACCTTGCTACAACATTTTTCTCACGCAGAGAAAAATCGCGAAGCAAGGAGGACACTGACACCGTCAGACAAGACAGAGAAGGTTACTTTTGATATGAAACAAATTCTCAGCTCGCAGATTCTTTCAATGTCAATTTTATTTAGAAATTCAAACAATATACCGTTTTGGCGCTTGTAAATGTGACGTGACAGATCGTTGTAGAGCCTCAGTTCAAGCGGCACGTGAACCGATCATCTAGTAAATAAACACGAATGAACAATGTGGGTATGTTGAAAGAGACAGTACAACTTACCGAAATGTATCCCTCATTCATAATATCGATCAATAAGTGTTTTTCAACCGAGGAAAGAGGTCAATAAAACAGCTGGAGAAGCTATTGTCACATAACGTTACCTCAGGAAAGCCATGTAATGACCATTATAGCACCTTAGTTGACTAAAATTAGCTATAGAGAGGAGTATTTTGCTAAATATGTGCACTATATTACATATTTATTGTATTTTTACTTATTTCATTAAAATATGATAACGTTGTTATTAAAATAAAACGGCATTATATTTAATTCAGTTGTTATTTTTAATAATAATACCAGCTGACAGTGCTCTCATTAGGTGAGATTTTTTTTCAAAATGTACATGCATCTACTGTACCTAATATGTATCCAAATGAATCGATATTGAATCAAGATTGGAATCAAATCACAAGAATTTAATTGAAATCGTGAAATTTGTGTCAAGCAATAGCCTAATAAAAACAGTAGCATACCAGTCATTGTACCATGTAAACATTGTAGCATGTTGTTACACATTAAACCTAGTAAAATTATGTTTAGTTACCAAATGTTTTGGCAATCACAATACATTTATTATGATTTGTGATGTAAAAAAACAACAACTTGCATATCAACATTGTCATACCCATTACCATGCCAATCACTCCGAAAGTTGTCATGACAGAACTTAGTTAAATTATGAAATTAAATGTTATTAGTATTATATTAATATAATTGTGATTACATTTGAATTATAAAGACTTCACCCCCATCTGTGTGAATTCTTTACAGCTGCAGCCGCTGCAGATATGGCGTATCATCATGTCCGTCCTCCGATTGGATACTCAATCCCCAAACCCATCTCAGCACTGCTGATGAGGGGCTGGAATGCCTGTCCAGAGGTGAGGGACCCACATCTAGCATAAATATGTCCAGAAAAGAAGTCAAATATAATAGGTTTATCGAGACACGCACATTTACTATGAACTTTGTTTAGCTGTGATTTGGTATTTTATAAAAATGTAGTTGCTTCTTAGGTAAAGAGGTGAGAAATTATTGTTAGTGAAACATTAAATAAGGATCAAAGCGGAAATAATGAGCTTAATCTAATTTAGGAATATTCACATTTAACAAATTATTTTCTGTTGCCTTACATGTCCCTATTACATCCATTCATGATCTACCTCTCTGCTTCTGAGTCTGCTTATAATCAGTCAGAATACCCAGAATGTCTATCTCTGGAGTTCAGGACTCCAGAGATAGACTGAAAAGAACCAGTTCAGAAAAGAGCCAGTTCAGGACAGGTTTTATTTTTTATTCCTGTTAATGAGCATAAGCTGCTTGCCTACCATACCATGTTTTTCTCTACGACAAAGCTGTGCCAGGTGTTTTCTCAAGAACAGCATCTTTGCAATGTTCTCAGCGCTGGTCCCTCAGGTGTGTGGCAGAAACTGTGTCAAGTGTGCTTGTTAAGAATGTGCCCTGGTACAAAGTGCAGCTTGACACTATTCTCTGTAGAGCACAGAGCTTTTGCTGAGCAACACTTGAAAAGAGCCAGGATATTTACAGATTGTACTGTGCATTCATTTAGTGTTGATTAAAGAGCTAAATAACATATTGTGTGTGTGTGTGTTGGTTGCAGCAAGGATAGTAGTGAGGCAAAATCTATACGTAACAGTCACTTTATTTAACAATAAACCAAAACTAAAAAACACACAGGAGCTCAGGAGAACACAGGAATGTAGGCGAATCAGAACCAACTAAACAGACTCCGCTACATAATTAAAGCTGCGACAGTTGAGTGCATGAAATGTCCAACATTCCACAAAGTAAAAACATTAATATTATGATTTTTTTTTTTTTTTTTTTACATTTTTATTATTCCTGTGTTAAGCTGAATTTTCAGCATCATTATTGCTCAGGAAAATGTTGTACTGCTTTAATATTTTTGCAGAAACGGTAATACATTTTTTTCTACTTATTATTTGATAAATACAAAGTTAAAAAGAACAGCATTTATTTGAAATAGATTTTTGTATCAATGTAAAAGTCCTTACTCTCAATGTCACTTTTGATCAATTTATTGAATCCTTTCTAAATCGTAATTTTGAAGAAAAAAAAACTACTAACCCCAAACTTTTTAACAGTAATTTATATATGCTCTTCAGCAGAGCAGCTGATTGGATAGTCAGAGATACGTTTCTGTACTTTTAGCAAACCTCTCTGATGAGAACCCCCTATTTTTGACTCTCTGTGACAGGAAAGACCTGAGTTTTCCGAGGTGGTTGCCAAACTAGAGGAATGCCTGTGTAACGTGGAGGTAGGTTGCATGCACATAACCCATATATCCACCATACAGTGCTATTCTATTTGTCTAGTACATGTTCATATATGTTTCTATGTGTGTTCAGCTTATGTCTCCAGCCTCCAGTAACAGTAGTGGTTCTCTTTCACCCTCATCCTCCATGGACAGCCTGGTAGCACGTGGCAGTCCTGGACGAAGTCATGTGGCTGCCCTCCGCTCGCGCTTCGAGTTGGAATATGCCCTTAACGCCCGTGCCTATGCATTTTGGACCCAGAAGTACACATACAAACACTCAAGCACCCTAAATCTACCACAAACATATACACTATTCAAGAATGAGACCATGATATTGCAAAAAGAAGAGCCCACCCACCAACCTATTGCCAAACTACAATGAGAAATTACTGAAAAAAACTGATTTAAAATAAAAACTAAATAGAGGCCATTACCTCATACCCATATATTAATGGAGGAGTTAGGTCAGCTTGCTCTTTTGTTTGGTCAGTGTCATGTCCAACCACAACACTTCTGTACAATCTGAAGTGCTGTTGCTTGGAAACCGAGGCATGAAAACAAAAGAAAGTGACTGCAATGAAACTTGCATGACATTCACACTGAGATCCTTTGCTGGTGGTCACCTCTCAATTCTTTATGGGTGGTGATGAATGTGTGTGTTGTGGGGGAACCTGGCAACTGTCAACAAACCCGTCAACAAATTACAACAAGGGACTCCGACTTTCGAGCCTAATTTAGTTATAGTCTTTGCAATATGATGTTTTATGTAACTAGATCTAGCAATGTAAGCAGTTTGGTGGTATGAGCAATAAATAAGGCTAAAGTGAAACACTGCGAATGACTAACGAAAAAAACAAATAGAGGATCATCTGAGCAGGACAAACCCTGCAAGGCCTCATTGAGCTGATATAACAACAACAAAGAAACAGAAGTGTATCCCATTTAGCGTCATTAAAATTTTATATCACGGATGAATCGTAATTGTTCTGTGGTCTTTAGTGTAAACCAATACTAATCTCATTGTTGAATCAAGCCTTTCTTCTTTTGACAGCTCTGGTCGGAGGTCTTCACAGGGTTCGTCTCTGGATGAGCTGAGGAGAAACATGCAGTTCCCACCCGTTGACAGAAACGGTTTGTGTCCAACTGGAAGTTATCAAATGTGTGATTCATCTGTTTATGTAACGGCTTAATGTGGGGCAACATTGTTTTTGCATTTTAATTTACATGGAATATGGCAACAATCATGTTGCTATAATCCACGCAAATTCACACTGAGGTTAAAATGACATTTTCACAGAGCTGCAAAGATGAGAGCACTCTGTGCATGTTTTTCAGCATATGGTGCATATGGTGGTTGCATTTGAGTGCGTGTCAGTCACTGTGTTCTGTGCTATTCCCCACAGGATATGTGTCAGATCCCATGAGCACCATGCGTTTCCATTCATGCAGCAGCAATGGAAGTTTTGAGGACAGCAACTAGAAGCAGCAACTCTCTGAAGAACATCACACGCAAACAAATACTTGCATTCATGACATGTCTAAATGACCGTAATCAACCAAAATGACAAGACAAATGTTAATCAACATCAAAACCTCACAAGGATTTTTTTGTAATGTTTTTTTGTATAATAATTATGCATAATGTGGTGTTACATTCAGTATACATTCAATTATTTCAAAGTTTTGATTTTAAAGAGTCAAAAACTTTTGTACAAGGGTTTTTTATATTGTGTTTGGCGTTTAAATGTAAAGACAAATTAGTCAATATTTTATTCAAATTCCAAAAGAAAACATTAACCTTTTTTGACAAATGAGCCAATGTGTGAAACAGGAGCTTGACCGGTTATCTATAACAGATAATGAATGATGTCACCTAACAACATAGGCACTATTAGAGAAATTTGGCCTTGCTTCTGGGGTTGAAACATCTCAAGTTTTGATTCTAATGTATCATAGCAATGTATGTGAACTGATGATGGATGATTAATCCAGTGTAAAATCATGACAACACCATTAAACTAGTTCCAGAAATCAGCAAGATGTTCATGTCATTCACATCACACTGTGCAACAGCAAATTAAAGTGTTCCGGATACTAATCAGGAGCACAGAGGAAAGTGCAGGCTTTTGGGTTTTAGTTAAATTCTCTTAGTTAAGGTATGCATGTCTGAAGTGGGTCGATATACTGCTAGTGCAGCCTAACCAACTGGAGGGCTCCGCGTCATGAATAATTAAATTATTTGTGCTGCGTGTGTCCTACGGTGTCTATTTTCAGTGGGATGTTGATAGCTTCCCTACCAAGCACACAAGACTCACTATGGGTCTCTGATAAGGAAAAGGAAGTACCATTATTTTAAACCCATTAATATGGGTTGAGGCAGGGGTGTCCAATCCTTCTCCTCAAGGGCAGATGTCCTGCAGAGTTTTGCTCAAACTTACCCCTATACACCTGTCTGGAAGTTTCTGGTAATCCTTGATTAACTGGTTCAAATGTGTTTAATTGGGGTTAGACCTAAACTCTGCAGGACAGTGGCCCGCCAGAAGTAGGATCGGACACCCCTGGGTTAGGTGAAAGATTTACTATTGTACTAATAGCTGTTCTCCGTGGGAGCAGTCGTTAATCTAGGATATCCTGTGGGCCCAAAAAATCTTGAATCATCCAATGAGAAAGTGCTTAAGGTCTCTGTGCTTAGAGTCTGTTTGAAATGGCCATCAATTACTTTAGTTCTCCTGTTTCCATTCACGTTCCTGCTTCCATCTGACTGTCTGGAATGGAAGTCTACACTTGCTGTGTCATCTTGGCTCCCATTCTCCGATTTATTGACAATTGTGAGGTCTGTAATTACTGTGATTGTGGGACTCTGTGGCTCGATATGCTCTGATTGAGGTATATGCTCAGGTTTCAAATTGTCTTCCGAACTCTCCAAGGTCTCTTTGTTAATTGCTTCCTCTGTTTGGGCTAAATGTTTGGTTTCATCAGTCATATTTTGTTGATTACTTTGTTCAGTTTCTTTTGCATTCAGGTCGACATTTCTAGCTACATTCTGTTGTTCTGTTTCAGATGGGGCTCTGTCTTGAATGTCTTCAGATGTTGCTGTTATCCCCATGTTTATGACGTCATCTGACGTCAAAGTTTCTTGTCTAGCCGTGTCTTTTTGATTGGTGTCTTCATTATTACTCTGTCTTGACCAGGAAGTGACCAAAGAACCTCTAGTATCTCCAGCCTCCTGGACTTTTTCATCTTTGGTTAAGGTATGTATGCTGTCATAAGAGTGATTACTGTAAGCATCTACCTCTATGGCCTCAACTTTAGTCTCTGTTTTCGAGCTTTCAACTACAGACTCTGTGTTCTCATTGAGGTTGTTCGTTATGGGAGTTGCAGTTTCATCTCTACTCTTAAGTGTTTCATCAAGGCCCCCAATATCAGTACTTGGTGGTGTATCTGTAGCATCTAACACTTCACCGTTTAGTCTCTCCTCGGTTTCTTCCGAGATGAGACCCTCTTCATCGAGGGGTTCGATGAATGTCTGAAAATACTTTGATTCTTGGTGTATGTTAATCCAGTTACTCACTAGATCCACCCCAACTACTTTAGCTAAAGCTGCTGGATGATCATCCAGATCATCTGAATTAATGCTCAGAACTGGATCTTTGTCCCCTTTTTTGATTTTCTTCACAGGTTCTGCTTCCACCGTATGGGAAACTGATGAGCCACTCTCTTCATTGACAAGATTACCTTTCTTCTCCAAAGGTTGCGCTTGATCACCATCCATCCCTTCAGGACCATCTCTACTTATTAGTTCATCGTCAGTACCTTTCAGTTCTGGTTCCTCTTCTGTGACTTTAGCTTCGGCTGAGACAATCTCACTTTCTGTATCCTTATTAACCATCGTCTGTGTTATCTGAGGAGTTATGTTTTCTATGAATGTTGTTGCAGAGGTTTCTGATTCTTTGTCAGCCTCTTCTTTGTCATCCTCTTTTTTGTCATCCTCTTTGTCAGCTTTTTGGTTGTCACTGCCCTGGTCCTCCTGTTCACCGCCCAACTGAGACTCTCTTTCTGAGGGAACAACTTGAGCATTCAACTTGTTTTCTATCTCTTGCTCTTTGTCATTACCATTTTCTTCTTCTTTCACATCTTTATCAGTCTCTGTCTTTTCAGTGTTAGCCATAACTTCTTGAGTACTATTACCAGTTGTCTCACCCTCTGATTTGTCTCGCGTTTCCAATTGGAGATATTCTTCCACCTTATCAGCCTCTTCAAGACCCACATCTTGTCTCTCTCCATTTGCAGCATCTACGTTCCTATCCAGCAGGTCATTATTCACCCCAGCAGGTTCATCCAGTTCTTCCTTGGTACTGGCCTCTGTTTCATCCTTGAGCGTCCCGCTGGAACCCATTTCTTTTTGTTCTTCCTGTGAAACTGATTCCTCATTTTTGTCCTCAAAGTTGTCTTTTAATTTTTGGGCTGTATTCTCACCAGAAACAGCCTCTTTTCCATCTCCTGCCTCTAATGTATTCTCACTAATCTCGTTTATATCTGCCATCTCATTCTCTTGCTCTTCTATAAACTTTTCTCCTGTTTCTAACTCATTCTCTTGCTCTTTGTCTTTTGCCTCATTCTCTACATAATTTCCATCTGTTCCCGCTGCCATCTCACCCACCTTCCCGTCCTCTTCTTTTTCCTCTTCCTGAGACCTATTTTCCATATTTTCATCTTTCCCTTTTTTGATTTCTCCTCCAATCTCAACCTCACTGTTTGGTTTCTCGTGCCCTTCTTCCTCGGCTCCATCACTAAGTATGTTTTTAACCTGTTCTCCATCTTCTTTTTGTTTATCATTCATACCATCATCCTCTTTTTCATTACCCTCTGCCCTTACATTTTGAATTTCCTGTGACTCGTTTAGTCTATTTATAACCTCAATAGACAGTTTTCCATCTTCACTTTCTTTATGTTCATCATTCACACCATCCTTGTCTTTTTCTGTACTGTCCTTATTTTGTTTATCTTCTGCCTTTGAATCTTGATCACCTTCTAACTCATTATCTTTCTCACCAACTCGTATCTCTTCTTCCCCAGGTTTCTCTGCCTCCTCTATTCCCAAATCTTCACTTGTATCCTCAACCTCTAGCATTTTTGTCTCTTCTATATCTTCACTAGATTTTTCACCATCTTCATCCTCACCAACAGAGCCCCCACCACCCACCTTGCCATCTGTCTTCTGTACTATTTCCCCAGTTGACCTTTCATCCCCACCCTCATCTGCTAGGTCTTCTCTTTCATCTCTGTCTGACTGTCCGTCGCTCCTTCTCTCTCTGTTCTGATCTGCGTCATCAGCGTCTGGCTGCCTCTGAGTGTCACCTGCCCCTGTTTGTGTATCATTCACTGTATGAGATACCGAATCTATCTCCTCCATCTCTGGAACCTCACTGTCTGTATTTCCAGTGTCCAGCATTTCAGTATGTGTCTCTGGTTCCTGTACTAATAAGTCTTTCTTTTCTTCTTTAAACTCCGTATTAACCTCTGCAACATCTGCATTTGTATTGTTCACATCCTTATCTTTCTCCTGCATTTCCTCAGTCTCAGTTTTTACTTCCTCTCTTTTATCTGGTTGTTCAACTTCATTTGTCCTCACACTTTGTTCATCCTTCTGCGTTTCCTCTATGTCTAAACTTACTGCTGCCTCCTGAGTCTCTCCTATTTCTTGTCTTTCTTCTTCTATGTGGACATGAGGCTCCTGTGCCGTTTCCTCACATAGAGACTCTCGTGTGTTGGCTTCACGTTTCTCTGAAATTTCATCCAGTGTGTTTGATGGTTGTGGTGAGGTGAAACCCACTGCACTCTCCATTTCTCCTCCTGTAAAAGTGAGCATTTACAATTAAACCATTTTAGATTTAATCATATTTACAAATGCAAAACTGCCAAGGGTTTTTTCAAGGACTGCAAGAACTACTTTGTTGTATAAAAAATTTACCTCTACTAGTGATATTTTTTTAAATAAATTTTTTTAAATAAATGAATTCGTCATTGAGCTTTATATATTATCTGTAGACTGCCCAATTAAAGAGGGCGGCAACTTTTTTACCTTGGCCGTCCTGTTGGGTCTTCACTGAGGCCCCTTCGTCTTCCTCTGTGCTTGTATCACTAAACTCTGGCTCTGAACTACATTGAGATTCCTTCAAAATGGCCTCAGACAACTTTTCTTGCATTGACTTGGCTGTTTATAGTCACGGGGAATGAGACAGACAAATGGCATCCATGGCAAAATGTTAATGTTAAATTGTGAAGTAACTAAATTAATAACAGTCACATACTCAGTGGGATGAATTTCATTTGAAATGTATTTAGAAATAAAAACACAGAAGCAATGAAACACAAAAATAATTGTGTAAATGAAATAATTGCTCAAAGGTTTATTACCAAAAGCCCAACAAACACTTTGATTGGTAACACAGTATGCAGGGAACAATCACTTAAATGCTTTCACACAGGACAGGTGTCCGAAAAAGGATCCATAACCATCTCTGATGGAAATACACATGGATTTTGCACAACCTTATGTTGAAGTGTACCAATTAAGCCAAACAGTGTATTTAATCATGTGTAATAGAAAACAAATCAAAAATGGTTATACGCACATTTAAATGGTTCAAACATGTTGAAATCAGAAACTTAAGACAAAATCACAAATAGAAAACACTGCTCTGTTTTCCCACTCATTAAACTAGCAAATCCTCAAGAGCCAACACGTAATGCATACTGCTGTTTATAGATTTGGTTGTTTTGCAGTGACTTGGCCTATTTTGAAATCCAAGAAGTATCTCAAAATTAAGTCTAAACATTCTTGATGGATTGTGAAAGTCAAGACAGTGGTTTATACTGAGCAGTATGCTTACGGCAACACAAATAACATGCAATCAAAAACACATTTGATGCCACATAACAAACACAAAACCAATCAATACAATGATGTTTGCAAGACCACCTAGAGTTAAACAAACTCTCAGGGGCCTTGACAATTACACAGAAGTGTGCTTTTAACACAATCAGAACTTAAGTCTGTGTTGGTTGGGTTATGCTCTTGCAATAAACCATGCCATCATCTAAACCATCCTCTTCTTAGGTAACTATTTCAGGCAATATTATGTTTTCAAAAGTTGCTAAGTAGTTAAAGCTTGTGTATAATTTCAAAATTTAATAAAAATGTAAAATAGATGACTCTTTAAAAATGCTGTGTAAAGTAACTAAACTACGGAAGCCCTGAACCGTAAAAAATGTACGTAAAAAACGTAAAAAATGTAAATAAATTCTAGCATTTCGAGATTAAAGTCGAAACATTACGAGAATAAAGTCGTAATATTTTGAGAATAAAGTCAAAATTACGAAAAGTAATCGACCCAGATGGAGTTGCCTATAGACGAGCACAAAGACACGTAGGCTCTGAGTCAACGTGCCACATAAAGTTTGGACCAGGATTGTGGTACCTACTCCGGCGGAGTCTTCATGCTCGTCTGTAGGCGTCCTAAAACAAATGGTGATGCCATGTTGTTAGATTAGCACCTGTAGAATTTCCTTTTGTTGAAAGCCCAGATAAAAGTAAAAAGCTACTATTATATTTAGATCCATCAGAAGCAGTTCGACTTCACGGGCACTTTTTTTTTTTTTTTTTTTACAAAAAACTTCTATGGAAGACTGTATTCTCGCAACTTTATTCTCAAAATAGTACGACTTTATTCTCGAATTATTTCGACTTTATTCTCGAAATATTTTGACTTTATTCTCGAAATATTTCGACTTTATTCTCGAAATATTTCGACTTTAATCTAGAAATATTTTGACTTTAATCTCGAAATGCTAGATTTTTTTTTTTACGTTGCGGTTCGTTTATCTTGCTCAAACTGTTTAATTGTGAATAAAAAAACAGGCCCTCCAGTTCTGATGTTGAAAAAGCCAACATGCATAAACACAAAATGTCTGATGATGCCAGGCACACAGCACTAGTTTTCATGCAGACACTGACCTCTCTCTGGCTCTTGTGGCTTATCTTCAGGTTTGGCATCCTCCCCAGATCGCTCACCTTCAGTTCCCTCTTTCTTGTCTGTGTCTTCTGACATTTCCAGGTCGTTCTTCTCCATGCCATCCCCAGGACTATCCTGTGTCCCAGAGTCTTCCGCTGCAGCTTGAGGTAATGTAATGTCGCTGGACTCTGTGACCTCTGTCTCCTCCGGTTTGGTCTCAGCTGTGGTGAGGTCCTCCTCTGCATGTAAGCTCTCCTCTGGAACATTAGCAGGGGTGACTTCTTTGGTGTCCTCCACAATTTCTCTTTCACTGTTGTCATTGTCACTGCTGGACAAGCTGGACGTTCGTCCAGATGAGACAGATGATGACCTTTTGACCTCTGAAGGAAGAAGACAAATAATCTCTGAGTATCAGGTGTTGAAGAACACAAACCGAATGTATTAGATGTTGACAAATATTGTTGAAAAAGGAGACCATAAAGTAATGCTAACTAGACATACTGGTGTCATCACTGTCAGTGTTGCTTTTCACATCAGTTATGTCATTTTCATCCCTGGTCTCTTTTTCTCCACCATTGGCAGCAGATGTCTTTTCCTCTACTTCATCTTCAACTGGCCCTTCATCATCTGCTTCAAAGTCTTCCTCATAGTCTATATGAGAGCATAGCATAAATATTGTCTATGAAATATTAAATACATAAAAATGTATCCAAAATTACTTGGTATGTATTACACATATTGTGTATTGTATCAGTATACAGTCCTGGTCAGAATTATTAGCACTGTTGGTAAATATGATTAAAGAAGGCTGTGAAAATAAATCTGAATTGTTTATCCTTTTATATTTTTCATAAAAAAAAACCCCACAAAGATCTAACCTTTTATTGAAGTAAAAGAATTAAGCGGGGGGAAAATATTATGAAATTAATTTTCGTTTAGCACACCAGGGTGATAGGAACGTGAAATTATCCAGCCATGAGTATAAATATGAAGAAACACAAAGGCCTAATTCGAGTGGCCAAAGAGTCTCCAAGGATCACAGCTGGGGAATTGCAGAAATTAGTTGAGTCTTGAGGACAGAAAGCCTCAAAAAATAAATGAAAAAATAAAATCAAACAGTACCTACATCACTACAAGTTATTTCACAAATATATTTGTTGTTGATTGAGTTTTTTTGGAGTTAAACTTTGTACCATCTTTGGTCTTTTTCTTCCCTGTTGTTTCTCCATTAGGCTCCGTCTCCATTTCCTGAGGTGTGTCAGGCACTGCGTTAGAATGTGTGTGTATGTCTTCATCTACATCTGTGGCCTCCTTAGCATCTGGAGATTTAGAGGTGGGCAGCTCCTCTTTCACTCTTTTTTGAGGAGGGGTGGGTTTTTTATCCAAGCCCATGGCAATAATACACCTGATGAAGTACATAAGACAAAACCATAATGCATCTTTATTAGTGACGGACCAATGTACAGTAGGTTTTTCAATGGCCAGAACCAATAATGATAAATAGGGAGTGTGGTAGATATAATGCTACCGTTCAAAAGTTTGTGCTCAGTAAGATTTTTAAAATGTTTTTGAAAAAAGACTCTTATCCTCAACAAGACTGCAGCTTATTCAAAAATACTATAAAAACAGATATTTTTTGTGGATACATGTTTAATAAATTGTAAATTATAATTGTATTATTAAAAATGTCTTTACTGTCACGTCCTTGTTGGATAAAAGTATGAATTTCTTTTTCTGAGCCCAAACGTTTAAACAGTAGTATGTGTGCGTGTGTGATATAAATGTGTTTTTTTCCTCACTTATTGTGTTATTAAACTAATACAGTTTTGAAAGTATCTTTTCCATTTTAACATTAAAGGGTTAGTTCACCAAAAAATGAAAATTAAGTCATTAATTACTCACCCCCATGCCGTACCAACCCCGTAAGACCTTCGTTCGTCTTCGGAATATTTTTGATTAAATGTGACAGCTGGATCACTTCTCCATAGGCTCCCTAAGGGAATGAATCCTGACGTCCCAGAAAGTCAATGAAGAAAATGTTTAAATATTCCATGTCACAACAGTGGCTCAAGTATAAGTTTATCAAGCGACGAGAATACTTTTTGTGCGAAAAAACAAACAAAAATAACGACTTTATTCGACTATTCCTTTTCTTCCTTGTAGGCCTGAAACGAGACTTCAAGAGATTTCCACGACGCTCACGCGCGAGAACTTAACTGAAGTAGTTGAAGGAGATCGCAATTCTTGCGCATGCGTCGTGGAAATCTCTTGAAGTCTCGTTTCAGGCCTACAAGGAAGAAAAGGAATAGTCGAATAAAGTCGTTATTTTTGTTTTATTTCCGCACAAAAAGTATTCTCGTCGCTTGATAAACTTATAGTTGAGCCAGTGCCACTGTTGTGACATGGAATATTTAAACATTTTCTTCATTGACTTTCTGGGACGTCAGGATTCATTCCCTTAGGGAGCCTATGGAGGAGTGATCCAGCTGTCACATTTAATCAAAAATATCTTCATTTGTGTTCCGAAGACAAACGAAGGTCTTACGGGGTTGGTACAGCATGGGGGTGAGTAATTAATTACTTAATTTTCATTTTTGGAGGAACTAACCCTTTAAACACAAAAATATCATTATAGAAATGTATTATCATTACTTGTAGCAAGGAGAGGCTCCCTCCACCCCGCAAAATCCAAAGTGTCCATGTCTGCCCCCGAGCCGAGTGCCTTTCCTGTGTTTGAACTCACAGCAGGAGCTGAGCCTATCCACTTGCAGGCCATTCAGGAAGAATGTAAGACTGAAGGGAAATCCTTGGTGACGTCTTGACACAAATTGGAAAACTTCTACAAGTAAGGATACAGGATAGGCAAAGAAAGTTCACTTTGATTTGCTTTTGATGACTGCATCTTAAAATCAAAGAGGAGAATCACATAATATATGCATAATATATTCTAATATATGCAACACTGCCAGGTAAGAGCCACTCATTATCAAAAGCCACTAGATCAGTAGTGTAATGCATGGTGTCCTTAAGATATGAATTACAAAGCACACGTGTACAGGGACCTACCTCCCTCTCTCAGCATCCCTTTGTAGACACAGAGGTTCTCTCCTCCACAGTGCTGCTGGAAGACCTTGACCTCATCTCTGAGGTCCATCAAATCATGGGACAGGTGAACACTCTTCCCAAAGTATACCATGCTTACTGACACTTTACTCTGGGCTGATGTCCTCTGGAGAGAAGATGGCTGCAGACAAGAGTAATAGCAGAATATGTGTGAGCGAAGATTTATTTGAATGGCTATATCAACCTCCATGTCCCTGAATACTCAGTAAATAACTTCAACATATAGACCTCTGTAGTTGGTGCTGTAGTGGGTCTTAACTTTCGACCCCTGTGTGTGCCGTTCGCTCTCGGCCCTCTCTCTTTTTTCTTCGTGAGGGGCGGCACAGGGGTCACATAGTTGTTAATGACAGGAAGACGGTAAGGCGAGACAGTGCTAGAGCAGTCTGTCATGGTCAGATGTCTCATGGCGTCTTTGTCCAGCTATAAAACAACCCAGAGAAACAAAAATGTTATTACTCTGAGGTTGTTTGTTTATAGCCCTGGAAACCAAGTAGAGTTCTTTTGCAGATTTTTAGTAGAAACAAAGTTATATTAGAAATAAACAAATAGTTGACTAAGTAAACTTATATTTAAAAAAAAAATGAAATTATAAAATGAATGTGAATATCATAGCTTTGATCATTTGGTCTTTAAATTTTACGAGAAATATTTATATTTAATATTAATATCTCTAACTTTTGATTTCATAGACTTTAGTATATATGTTTTTTTTTATACATATAAACTCCTATCCTTAACAAGGCTGCATTTATTTGGTCAAAAATACAGTTGTGCTGCCTAATAGTTTTTTAAAATGGATTTGTTTTTAATAAATTATAGATTATAATTATATTATTATAAATGTTTTTACTTTCACTATTGATCACTTTAATGTGTCCTTGCTGAATAAAAGTTTTAAAGTATTAAAGTATTCATTTAGTATTCATCTAATGTTTAAAGACATCTAATTTGTGATTTCTCTTTCCTACAGGAAGACACACAAAACGCTGGTCTATACTTCAGCAGAGCTGTATGCAAATGAGTACTATTAGTTGGCCGAGCGTGATCTGCACTGTATTTGTACGCGACACATGATGAGGGGTTTTGTAGGCAAGCATGTAAGTATTAGGACCTGAGGATGGTCTCACCGTATAACTGAGGAGCTGATCTGTGTCGTTAGAGGAGTCCCGGTCCGGAGGTCTGTGTCGAGGGGAGGTTCTCTTCAGAGAGGCCGTGGCACTGTTAGTGTTCAGGGGCTTGAGACGAACAGGCCTCTGCATCTTCCCCGGAGCCGTGTTGGGCCTTGAGGAACTCGGCTACAGGAGTAAGACAACTCACTTACCAAATATTAAATATGATGAATAGTAGAAAAGAGTAGAAAGTAGAAAGAGTTAATACTAATGTAACTCTTGTTATGCATTATATATATATATATATAGCACTGTTTCTGAACTGAAGAAGGGGCTTAATAGAGACAGGAACTAAACAGAGTGTTCTTGAATAACTTGAACGTAAACTATTAAAACTGAGATCTTAACATGTGGGTTTGAAAAAAAGGTATCTAGAGAAACCAGAGCAAACAAAAAAGCTCATGTGTCATCAATCTGCTGGAGCAGTAACTCTCAAGGTGCCTAAAACGTCAACAGGCAAACATCCATGAGGGGAACCACCACTTCATATCACCTTCTGTTACACATGTCAGAGCCTAATGAGCAAACAAATGATCTGAATCTACAATTAAGCAACCATTAGGACTAGCTAGGTAACTATGTAGAATAAACATAAAGCATAATAATAAATTCATAATATCTTTTTGAAGAAGAGGCAGGATATGAATTAACAGCACATCACTAGGAGAACAGTCATTTGTAATATAGAATTGAAGCGCACTTAGGTGGTACCTGTTAATTGTTTGGTATGTAAACTGTAAGGAAATGGTTCGTTTGTAAAGCTATTTTACCCATTATTAACTGATATGGGCCACTCACAGATTCTGTTGACTCAGAATGCTCTCCCTCCGGCCCAGAATGCCGTACGTGAGAGATCTTTGGCCCCGTGGGTGGCCGAGGTGACAGCATTAGCATTGGTTCATCTTCATATCTCTTGGAGCGCTCAGCCTAGCATAAAGCGCAAAAAGTTAAATCACAAAATGTACTTTATTACCAAGTCACCAAGGCCAAGGAGTTTTGTAAAAACGACAAACCTTTATTTTGTGGATTCGTTCCCTCCGTGCAAATTCCTCAAGTTTTCTCTTGATCTCGGTTTGATGAAGGCGCTACATAAACAGTGGAAAAATGAAATATAGAAAATACTTTTTTTTTGCCTTAGTACAGGATCTATTTATATATTTTATATCCATACTTATACAATATTACTTCAGACATGTTTAATTCTATTAATTCTATTATTATACAATAAAATGAATACAGTATGTAGACTATATGTGAATAGGATATCAGCATTACCCTTACTTTATGACACAACACAACATTCTAGCCTAATAGAGCTTCTGATGTAGTCTGCATAATGCTCTCACCTCCATGTCTAGCACCTTGTGAAAGATGGCCTGAGCCAGACACTCTCTCACATGTCTCTGATGTGCTCGCTGGATCAGCTTGTGCCTGTACTCCTTATCAGGAACAATCCGTCCGCTCCGGGAGATCTGAAGCACATGCACCTGCATTTAATGACTGAAGCATCTGATCTTGTATAACATAAAAGTGCTTTTCCTTTCATCCTTTAACAGGTTATCTATAAAGTGATCATTATGAGAATGCTAATTAACGTATATAAACAGAGATTGATTAATATATGAGAGATGTTAATTTGTAAATATTTTAACTTCTCAGAATGATCAAATCTCTAGGTTAATCCCAATGAATATACATAACATCATTCTTTTCTATCTTGACTATCTTACCAGCCCAACCTTCTGAAGATGTCTTCGTATTCTCACATTGTTGAAGTATCCAGTCAGATGTTTGTCAGTTAAGCTATTGTA
The DNA here is from genome assembly GCA_030578255.1 of Tiaroga cobitis. Classification (NCBI taxonomy): domain Eukaryota; kingdom Metazoa; phylum Chordata; class Actinopteri; order Cypriniformes; family Leuciscidae; genus Tiaroga; species Tiaroga cobitis. Next base: position 41,002,002 of record CM060598.1, on the reverse strand, counting down.
AGCTGAAAGAAGACTACATAGACAATAGACATTATCAACAATGTATAAAAAAAAACAGTCTGCACATTAAAACATTCATAACTCATCCTAGGCGTCGTGAAGTTGTAATGTAAGGACAGGCCAGACCAGGCTGATGGAATGATTCAGTGATCCTCAAGGCCAGCAGTGCCAAGGATTTCAGCTTGAGGTGAACACTCTACATCTGTGTTAAGTGTAGTCTTGGAAATGCTCGACTGTTTGTCTGCCTGGCTTTTTCCGATACAGATTTGATTTCCCCGAGCGTTTGTAAAGAAGACAACACAACCTGTACACCAATCCTCAGGCCAAGTAGATACCATTACCAGTGTCTGGTTTCTATTGGAATTGAGTGTGGATGGATAGCACACTTAACCCATGGCCCCCCATTGAATTCATATCTCCCACTAAAATTGTTCAGAAATAAAACATGATGTCTGAGCAAGACAGCCTAAACATATAGGAAACATTTAATTTGACTTAAATCTTATTAATTGTGTCTTATTTAACATGTCAGACATATATTTAGTATGACAGCTATATATTTGAGGTATGTTCAACAAATAAACAACATTCAATTCAGTTCAACATTCAGTGAAAGTCATGCATGATATTGCCTGTCCTTTGCGGATGGTTGATCTATTGCTGTTGTTTTATCTCCACAGTAACAATAGCGTTTGGTCATATAGTGTCTTGCCATAAAAATAAAGCTGAAAATTAATCATTATAATGCATACTGCTTGGTAATGCAAATGACAGTCTAAGACAGGACTGACAGCTATAGTTAGAGCATTTAACAGCACATTTCAGTCAACACTGCAACTTGGTCTAGCTTAGTTACTCACCCTGGGTTCAGATGACTCATTTTGTCGGCGCGTAGTGATCTTTGATATAAATAGAGCAAACAAGCGATAATTTTCTTTTTTTAATTTTTAATTTTTCTTTAATCCAGAGGACATTAAAACTATGTGTGCATCCCGTCTGCCCGGCTCTTAATACTCAACACCTTTCCTCGCGAGGAACTGATGACAGCCTGCGTTGCCATGGTGAATCACGTGATGATGCCAATAACTCTACGCATTCTTTGTGCTTTGTTTAAATACGATATTACTTAAATAAGTTCATATTGATAAGTCTAAAAGTCAAATGGACGTGGAAATATATCTGAAGTGTATACAGGTCTTATTAGTTTGAAATGGAAAAATAAAAAACAAAAAATGATCGTTATGTATTGTGTAGCTGTAACATATCGCTTTTGTCAGATGTTATAGTTTTGTAGATTTGTTTTTAATTAAACGTGGGGATAGTTAATGTAGGTCAGGTTCCAATAAGCCTTAAGGCTGTACATTGACGCCCTCTAGTGTTTTCACTGGAGATTGTCTGTACAAACTGAAGGAATCACTGAACCAAAGAGAGATATTTCATATTCGTGATATTTCAATGCAGTGACATAATTTTGGCCTTTCATTCTTGGAGACATAAAAAAAAGTCAATTTGTGTGACAAATAAAATTAGAATTTGAAGTAGCAGTGAATCAACTTTACTTCCTGACATGGAAAATAGTTTTTTTCATTTCTCAATCAGGTCGTTTTCCTAGATTAGCCTGTCGTAATAGCCTACTCTACCCTGTACATATTCCAAAATAACCCTATGCCTACTCTACTTTCACCTAGCCTACATTCTTCTAACTGTAGCCTACCACAAAATATTTACTCTATTACAACTGCAAAAATATGAGCACATAAAATGTGTGTGTGTGTGTACCTGATATTCTATAAGTTATGGATAGTAAAAACCAGTAAATTCTGACCTTTTGGGGAAATTTTGGGCCCCATGAGGAAAACAGCTTATAATAGTGTTTTGAAAATGTAAAAATGCAGAAAGTTTTCTGTGATGGTAGGTTTAGGGGTGGGGGTAGTGTAGGGGGATAGAATATACAGTTTGCACAGTATAAAAATCATTACGGAGAGTCCCCATAAAACATGGAAACCCAACATGTGTGAGTGTTTGTGTGTGTGTGTGAGGTCCAGGTAAACCCTACACTGTAAAAAAAATCTGTAGAATCTGTACAGTAATACTGGCAGCAGTAAGCCAGTAACTTACTGTAGTTTTAAATTGATGTTATTTACTGGCAACAGTTTGTTCAAGTTAAATGAACATTAAACATTAACAAGTCTTTATCTTTACAGAATAAAACTAAAATAACAGCCTCATGCAAAGCATTCTGGGAACCAAAATCTGAAGGAAAAAAACAGAAAAAGGTTGATGAAGATTTCTGGTTCCCAGAATGCTTTGCACTAGATTGTTATTTTATAATTTTATTCTGTAAAGACAAAGACTTGTTAATGTTTAATGTTCATTTAACTTGGAACAAACTGTTGCCAGTAAATATACATCAATTTAAATCTACAGTAAGTTACTGGCAAACAGCTGCATACAGCAATTTTTTTACAGTGTACGTTATGAGGACAAAATGTCCCTACAACGATGGCAATATCCGAAATCCTTGTTCGTGTGGGGACATTTTTTTGGTCCCCATGAGGAAAACAGCTTATAAATAAGACTAAATGATGATTTTTGAAAATGTAAAAATGCAGAAAGTTTTCTGTGATGGGTTTAGGGCTAGGGTTAGTGTAAGGGTATAGATTATACAGTTTGAAAAAATCATTATGTCTACAGATAGTCCCAATAAAACATGAAAATTCAACGTCTGAAAACACAACAACGTGTGTATGTTTGTGTGTCGGATGGAATGGGATTGTCCCAGTGTTTGGGTGTGTAGTGGGTGGCACTGCAGCAAGTGCAATCAGTGTTAGATTGGACATTTATGCTGTGATTGTAGAGAAGGCAATCACTTCCTGATTAGGGCATTTTTTCCACAACTCTCTGATTGGACAGACAGGCATGCAGTCCTACAGATCATCACTCAAAACATGCGGGCTGAAGGCCTCATCAGAGCGCACCGACGAGAATTTCCATTGTTACACTTTGTTAAAAAATTATATAAATAATAATATTTTAACAATTAAATACGTTAAAACAAATCGCCACCGAAACCACCCAAAACTCCATAACTTAAAACAATGAACATTACAGACTGCCTTTCAAACAAAATTAATACACAACAGATGCCAATGTCAAAATCACTGCATTAGTAAAGTTACAAGTTAGTATATTTAAAATATTTTGTATTATTATAGTTTTCATCATCTAGCCTACACGATTAATTAAATAGATATCAGTCATCATTATAGGCAATTGCTGAAATTTGGTTAAAATTAATAAAAAGAGGCCCCATAAACTTTTATACTTTTAAAAGTAGGCCTACATTATTTGACTAACGAACAGATAAGCCTAATCTCATTAGGCCTTCGAAAATATTATATATTATATTATTATTATTTTACTTTATTGTCCTTTAAGTCATTAAGTAGCCTATTAATATAAAGTAAGAACATATTTTAAAACATCCTATAAACTGTGTAGGTTTTGTGGCACATGGGCTAAGTGTCTGTCAATTGACAAGACTTTAAAAAAACGCATGGCTACAATTAAAATTAAAACGCTCATTTTTAATTCCCGCAAATTGCTTTAGGGCAACACATTGTTTAATTCTGGAACACCTACCATGAACAAATAAATACAGAGAAAGCGCTTTACATGTCATAATGATAAATTGATTTTTTTTTTTTTTTTTTTCGGTGTGATGTGTTCCGTGCACAGTTCGGAAGAAATATTTCCACCATTTTCCCTAAATTATAGGAGAAGAAAAGAACCCGCCTTGAAATCGCAGCAATTAAGTGTCAAGAGTTTAATGAGACCTCTTCACCTTTGGGTCACTCTGGTTGAGCGTTTCTGCCAAACGTGTGTCTTTTAATCGCTGTTATTAAATAAATCAATTCTCTTCTTCCTCTGATTCTTCAGAGGTTTTGACTGGCATTCGTAATTGATACGTTTGGGGTTAACGCATTATGTGTGAACCGTTTCCGAACCCCTAATGCTGATTTCAAGTAGGCTACTAACAGTCGGACGTGGTTTAATAATGACTGAAATTCTTAAAGTCTAATTCTTAAAGTCTAAATGTTGTTTTGGCAGGCTATTGGTTGCGGTTGTCATGGTGAAGAGAAGATTGGGTGATGTTTATGGGATGGTGCGCGTAGGCTACATTTAAAGGCTGTTTCGATGGGGACTTTGGAAATCCGGAGCGCATTCCCCACAGTCATGTCTACGGGTCGCAGTGAGGATTTTATCAACAAGTGCAGAGAAGTTACAAGCGACGTTTGCATGGTAAATATTTTTTATATATTTTAATAGGCTACTATCTGTAGGCTACTAGCTGTAATTGTATTGTTGAGGAGGGTCATATATTTTTTGGTCCAACATTGAGGTTCATCTCTCGCAAACCGTATTTTGGCACCCTTGGCTTAAATACTTAAAATAGGCTACTTTTAAAATGTAAAAAAAAAAAACAGTTTTGTGATATAGCCTACGTATGATATGAAAACTACAACAACAACAACAACAACAACAACAAAAAACCGTCAAATAAGGAAAATAACCTACCTGTGCTTTGCCGGTGTAAGTAAGGTTAACATCCTCGGTTGCTATGGTTACCTCCTCAAGCGAACGCGATTAATATATTTTTTGGCGGCGGAAATGCGATTGATTTGTTACTGAAATATTGATAGAAAATGCTATTAAACAATATGTAGGTGCCTATATTTGATATTCGCATTCAAATTTTATTCACAGAAGTGCACAGTTTAAATATAATTTTCAATTGTGTTGAACGGCTACACTGTAACAAATCAATAGAGTTATGAAAACATGTTTTTACATTGCACACTCGTCAAAATAAGTTAATACGTATTAAACTTAAATTACACAAGATTTAACTAATTTAAAGCAATGTTTGAAAATATAATTTCTGTTTCTACAGATTTCATCAGAATTTGTGAATGGCCGATTAGATCCTGCTTCTCCGTCTGCTTTACCCCAAGCAATGGCTTCTGATGCTTTTCAAGGCAAAGTAGTTTGCACGGGGTGTAGAGATGACATCCTAGACAGGTATCTACTTAAGGTGAGAAGGATTTTTTTCCTGTTTTTATTTATTCATAGAATCATGCAGCAAAATTGTCTAATTGAATGTACTTTCTTACACCTGGTAATTATTGAATGCAGGTAAATGACTTGTGCTGGCATGTGCGATGCCTTTCATGCAGTTTGTGCCAAACCACTCTCAGCGGAAACACAACCTGCTATGTTAGAGGGCGAGAGGTCTTCTGCAAACTAGATTACTTCAGGTATTTCTTCTGAAGATGTACAGCATAATAAATGCTTACAAGATCATTATGTATTTAACCTAATCCAAACATAATTATGGATGTTTGACAGAAGGTATCGGACATGGTGCTCGTGCTGTGGGGAAACGGTTCAATCTTCGGACTGGGTACACAGGGCGAAGGGAAACGTTTACCACCTGGCATGCTTCTCGTGCTTCTCCTGTAAGAGGCAGCTGTCCACAGGCGAGGAGTTTGCTTTGGTTGGGCAAAAATTGTTGTGTCGAATCCATTACGACAGCATGCTGGACAAACTCAAAGGGGCCTCTGAAAAAGGTGAGTTAAGAGTCCTGCATGCATACAGGGGACAAACTTTAAAACCCTATAAAACCTACTGTTATATTTGATACGCACATTTCTAAGGCCTCTAAATTATCAACATGATCAAAATGTTGCTGAAAAAACTGTTGTACACAATCTTCTATATGCCTTATGTAATCTAAAGACCTTTTAGTATAATTCTAAAAAATAGTCCACCTTCAGGTTGTGGTACTTTTTGCTGTGAGATTTTTACTGATTTTTATAAAGTGAGCATAAGAATATGATTATATATATATATATATATATATATATATATATATATATACTACAATTGCCGGACTGAAGCAACTTAGGTTAACTTGATTAACATTTTTAGAAAAATCATGTTAAAAATGCGAGTATCAAACATGATGCTGTACATCAGGCTTTTGAGAAATGTTTGTATGTCGCTATCATCATTGTATTCCATTGCATTATATGCTTTGCCCCCCACAATAGTTGAGTTTTGATCATAAAACAATATAATTTTTCTAAGAAATATTATTAGGAGTCACAGAGTGTGTCTTTTCATGTAAGTAGTCTGCTATACTGTTATAAAGATCCAATTGATTTACCTTAATAAGAATTTCAGCTTATTTGGCCACATACTATAAATATGAGCAAATCGCATATTTTTGCTCAGTTTGGGTCTCTGAATAAATATTAAGATTTTTTTCCTCTGAGTATGAGCTCCATATTCTCATATATCATACCGGTACATACTATGATATGAGCCATGAAAGCCTGATGTAACAAATAAGACACTCAACAACAAAACAACAACATACAGTATGCAAACTTTTTTTTTTTTTTTTTTGTCTAAAGGTTCTCTAAACTGTTCCATTTAAAAAAAAAATTCTTTAGACTATTATTTCATGTCAGGCTTTACAGGGTTAAACTATTATTTGCATAGTTTGGGTAAAAATAATACAAACCAAGATATCTTAGGGGAAAAAAGCAGTTGTTTGGTTTTGATAGATGGGCTTCTGGTTTTGTTTTCTAGTTTGTAGCATGCTCTGTCTGAAAAAATTATTACACCTGTGCCTTACCTTTTATTCTTCCAAAACCATTGGAGGTGGTGCATTGCCTACAGGTTGTGAGATAAACCAAAAGCCGTCAAAAAGAGCACGTACCAGTTTCACTTCTGACCAGCTACAGGTAAATCATCACTCTCGCTGTTCAATGTGTCCCAAATGAGTTCAATGGAAGAAATAATCGATCCCTGCTATGTTGTACTTTGTACAGATTTCCCACTCCCTTACTGACTCTGATCCTGCTGACGCCATGTCTATGTTTGTGGCTTGCAGGTTATGCAGGCTCAGTTTGCTCAGGACAATAACCCAGACGCACAGACACTTCAGAGGCTTGCTGAACAGACTGGGCTTAGTCGACGCGTCATTCAGGTTACATTTCTTTAGCAATATCTAAAGTGCCTAAATTGAGCTGTTATAAATTTGTAACTTAAAAAGTTGTTTTACCATTGTTTACCATTTGCTACCGTATGTAGCAACAGAAGAGAATGCGTATGTTGTCTAAATAATTTCTTCAAATTTCTATCTGATCAGGTCTGGTTTCAAAACTGTCGTGCCCGTCAGAAGAAGAACATCTCTCCCCTTCATTCAATAATATCGGCAGGAGGTCTGTCGTCACTCCGGGTGGTTCCCAACCTAAATGAACTGCATTATACAGACACATCCATGCTTACAGCCTTACACAGCATCTGCATCGATGGTGAGATTTGAGGGAATGTAGTACAATTAGTCAAGTACTATTTAAAGAGTACTTTATCAGTTTTTAGTGTGGAAAACTGTTCTGATATAGCAGAAATACTGGAAGAATTTGCTGATTTGATGAAAACTGCAAGTGGAAAGGCAAAAACATGTCTCATTTCAAACTGAAGAAATCACCACCCAATACCAATCCAAGACACAATAGCGATGTTCAATTCACGAGGGAGCAGATTTCCAATGAACCTGCCAAATTGGTTCTTAAAGCGCATTGAAAGATTCATTTGAGAATCAGACCGATTCGACCAATCCGATTGCAGCTGTTCTTGAGTCAACAACTAACTGATTTAATGATTGGGTCAAAGACTTGACACTTGACTTGGACCTCAAAGACTTGAGACTTGACTTGGACTTTGAAGCAAAGACTTGGACCTCAAAGACTTGTAAACATGTCTGGGAAAAGGTGTGTCAAGATGACATAAATTTGTTCCTGTGTGTTTGTGCTTTTGTTAATGGCTCTGTTTCTCTTTGATCTCCAGTTCACACACCAACATCTCTACTCTATCAGCCATTACTGTCCCAACAATCAACACATCTACTGATCAGCAGCAGCAGCTAAACATTTAACAATTCAGTTGTAAATGTTGTGCCAATTATTATAACAATATTTATGCGACTAATACATTTCTATTACATTTTTTTAATTTGTTTTAATTTATTAATGTGTATTTTGTTCCTATCCCATGCGGTTTAAGTAAAAATAACTTGTTGCCAAGTGTCTATATGAAATACTTTATTTCCAAATTGATCCTTGCATGCACTTGGATTACATCATACAATGTTATTATGCATTGTAAATTAGCACAATATAAAGTCACAAAAATAATAAAAATGTCTACCACACTGTAAAAGAAGAGAATTAAATAAAGTTAAATACTAATAAGATAAGACAAGTGTTAAACTAAAGAATAATGCAATTTACATGAATTATGAGAGCTGATTTTAATTTCAGCACATGCACTCATTGTATTAGCATTCACACTCAAGTGTTCTTAACATAAAAATGGTTCGGAATACATTTTGACTTAAATATTAGAAGAAACATCCCTTTCAAATGATGAGAGAAAAAATGTGTACATTGTATAAAAAAAGAAGGTAAAACTTCAAATGGTTTGTAATCACATAACTTCATTAAAATATGAGCAATTAGTCCACCTAAAATAACAACCAATATTCTGCACACATATTCATATCAAGGTGATATTAACATAAATTCAAGTCCTTGGCTAAAATGAAGTGTGAATGGACACAATGAAATCTCTGAAGGAGCGAGGGGTGTAATCTCCTGCTGCTAGAGAGCAATCAATCTGACGAGAAATGCAGTTGGATGGATGAATAAGAGCAGTAATGAAGGAATAAATAGAGTTTAAAGCTCTGCACAGCAGAAAAGGGCTCAAATCAACATGTGGTTGAGGTTAAAAGAGATGTTAACGGCATGTTGGAGTAAAGGCACTTCAGCTGAACTGCAAGTACAAACAGCAACTTAAAGTTTAGGAAAATTCATCTAGTGAAGAGCAATTAAATGCGTTACCGGTCGTTTTCTCAACATGAGAAAAATGGCAGTTTCACCCCAAATGGGTGCTAACAGAATGCAATGGTCATATAAAAGACAAGAATCAGTAAAAACAAAAACAAAAAACACTAAAATCTATAAAAATGCATAGACACTTGCAAACACACCAACAAACAGGAAATAATCTCAGCTGATTTAGATGCTTATTGTCAATTATATGTACTTTTATAATGATAACATAACAAAAAGATGCAGATCAGTTTGAAGACTCTTGTATTTATGTTTTTATGTCTTCTAATAAGATTTATATCACAGAAGCTGCCTACGGACATGACTGAATACTGCTTGAAGAAGACCATTTAGGATGCTGATGGTCAGGAAACACAATAACAATCGTCAGTGTCCGTTTTTCATGTCAGTGCCTTTTTGTTGGTTGCTGCTTTTATTTTCTACCTTTCTTTTTCTCCTCTGGTCTCTTGTGGTTCTTCTTGTTGAGGATGGCTCGCAGGCTGCCAGCCATGTAATACGGGCGGCTTGCTGAGCCGTCGTTCTTCTCCAGATCAAGCACTGAGAACAGAAGCATAAGCAACGTTAATGTCAACCAATCGTTAATGTGATTTTGTCGGCAATCAGAGGCAATGCTGGATATTTGGATACAAGGAAAACTTAATTGGAGAAAGTTAAACTGTATATCAGAAAAAGTACATATACAGTAGTGGACAAAAGTGATGCCCGGCCTAGGAATATTTACATCTTTAACACATTTTTACTAATATTTTTATAAAGGGTAAAGATTTTGTAAGCATACTGCATAGTCAATTGTTTTATTTGTGATAAAGCAATGAAACATGCCAAATTGTGCGGGCTGTCATACAAAGAAATTATAAACAAATGCAAAAACAAGAGAGAACAAATGAAATATGAATAACTGATTATGTTGCAGTCAATGTATGCTTTTTCTTGTGAGCTTTTTGTCTTTCTATGCATTTTTTAGGTTTCATAGTAAAAATAAAACCCGTAGCTGTATTTTGCCCTTTTTTTGCCAAATAATTTTTTCAGATAAATACCTTAACCATGTTTTGTTCTTCCTTCATATCTAAAAATATTAATATATAAAAAACATATATACACACACACACATATATTATAATATATATATATATATATATATATATATATATATATATATATATATATATATATATATATATATATATATATATATATATATATATATATATACCATTTTATATATAGCATTAATGTAGCTTGTGTATATACAGTCGTGCTCAGAATTAACGGCATCCCTGGTAAATATGATCAAAAATGGCAACAAAAAAAAAAAAAAATCAGCAATGTTTATCCTTTCGATCTTTCATTCAAAGTGGGGTGGAAATCACTTTATGAAATAAATGCTTTTCTCCAAAACACATTGGGCACAATTATTGGCACCCTTTTATTAAATACTGTTTGCAATCTCCTTTTGCCAAGATAACAGCTCTGAGTTTTATCCTATAATGCCTGATGAGTTTGGAGAACAACTGACAAGAGATCAGAGACCATTCCTCCATACAGAATCTCTCCAGATCCTTCAGATTCCCAGATCCATGTTGGTGCTTCTCTTCAGTTTACTCCACTCATCAGGTCAGGGGACTGGGACGGTCATGGCAGAAGCTTCAGTTTGTGCTCAGTTAGCTATTTTTGTGTTGCTTTTGATGTTTGTTTTGGACCGTTGTCCTGATGGAAGATCCAACCACAGCCCATTATAAGATTTCTAGCAGAAGCCGTCAGGTTTTGATTTTTTATCTGTTAGTATTTGCTAGAATCCATTCTGAACAAGATTTTTAGTTTGATCTGACCACAGAATCCGGTCCCTTTTGAAGATCCAGTCGTGTCTGACAACTGAATTTGCTGGAGTTTGTTTTTGGATGAGCGAGGAGGAGATCTTGAAACCCTCCCAAACAACATGTGGTGATGTAGGGGTTGTTTGATTTTTTTTATAGGCTTTCTGACCCCAAGACTCAACTAATCTCTGCAATTCTCCATCTGTGATCCTTGAAGAGTCATTGGCCACTCAAACTTTTTGATTGGAACTTCTTAATTATTGCCCTGATGGTCAAAATGGGGATTTTCAATTCTTTAGCTATTTTAGCTATTTCAAATTCTATAGCTTTCTTTTTTATAAAGCTCAACAATCTTTTGCTGCACACCAGAACTATATTCTTTGGTTTTGTGATGGATGATTAAGGGAATTTGGCCTTCGTGTTTCCTCATATTTAAACTCCTGTGAAACAAGAAGTCATGGCTGGACACTTTCATGTTCATAGTCACCCTGGTGTGCTAAAAAAGGTAAATATTAATGGGAATATACTTCAGAGATATTTTACTCGTAAATTTTTATTTTATTTCTTTTTTTACCTTTTTTCAAGGCCAACGTGTTATGGAGAAAAGCATTTATTTCATAATGTGATTTCCCCCCCACTTTCAATTCTTTTACTTCAAAGAAAGGTTTTTCATTTTTTTAATGAAAGATCAAAAGGATAAGCAATGCAGATTTATTTTTTACAGACATTTTTGATCATATTTACCAGGGGTGCCAATAATTCTGACCACAACTGTATACATAAATAATATTTTCCTCATATTTTGATGGATTAATAGAACTTACTACAATATTTTTAACACATTAAACACAAAAAATGAATAGCAGTCGTTCACACTAATTTTGACAGCACTAATATAATTTTTTTTATTAAACTTAGAATGTAAACTATAATGATAAAATTTGTTGGCATACTGCAAAAAAAAAAAAAAAAGAATCAAACCAATAATAATATTTAGTTCAGCTTTATTCTAATTGAAAAAAAATAAAATAAAAAATTGTATTTTTACAAAACTTTCCCCCATTAAAAGACAACTTCTACTGAACTTCTCAGAGTAGATGCGGCATAAAACCTGTCTACGTATTACAAAATTACAAAAATGGCTTTTATGTTCCTTTTATAAATTGAACTGGAAAAACTTTCAGACTGATTGCAAAAAACAAAGAAGAGCAGTGCTCTTCCTTTTAAACTAGGCACATTTACTAAATACTGCCATCAGAACACCTGGAAATTCATAGATTATATCAAAACATGGTTAAAAGAGAATATACACTGTATCTATTATGAATCCTCCAATACAATAACATTTGCCATTAGATTATGATTAAGTTCATATTAAATTATGTGGCACATGGACTGAGAATCAATCCATCCACACGCACATCCTATGTACTGCATGATCTTATAAACCAGAAATGGCATGAAAACAAAGAGTTGTATAGAAAGAGAAGGATACTGCAAGATACAAGATCTTTTCTCATTAGAGAATAAATATATAGAATAGTTTGCTTTCATAATTGGCAACCAGAATATCATCAGACTTTAATTCAGTTACTTTGCTCCAGAAGACAAACAATGTGTAAGGCAATGATGGACAGAATATCAGCAAAGAGAAATGGAAGGGGAAAAGTATAGGAGAAAAAAGTACAGCAAGAGCCAGTCAGAATCAGCAGAGAGGAGATCGCTTCTATAAATGCTATCGGCTCCTGATTCCATATCCCAGAATGCTTTGCTCTGCTGTGGAGAGATGCAGCGTGCTACAGTACTACCGCAGTTCTTCACGTCCCACTGAGGTAACAGTTTCAGGACACAGAATACTTTTTGCCTGCTTGATCATTTTTGTTAAGTATCCTGTGCAGGCCTTGAGGCATGTAATACGGTTTGGAAGGACTGCCATCGTTCCTTTCAAGATCTTCACCTGAAGGGTGTCCCGGCAAATCAGACGACGGAAGAATGGAAGAGTGAAGGAGGAAAGACACAGTGTCGCAAGGAAAAAGGGGTAAAAGAAATAAGAAAGAGTTAGTGAGTAGACTTGCAGTTTAAGAAGATGTGAAAAGAATAAATACATAAAGATCACATTAGGATTATAAAATAAAGAAACAGAAAAGCTAAAAGTCATGCACAGAAAAAGAAGAGGAAAGTAAAGGAAGACCAGTGTGTATGTATTTAAGTTGAAAAGAGAATTCATTACCAAACACACATACCAGTATGGGAATATTGCAGATTTGATAAGGTGTACTTACAGAAGCAGAGGAACAATGTATCTACACACATGGCATAGACGTTAAAGAATCCGTGTGCAATCATATAGGATCCAAATATCACAGTCTGTGGATGAAAAAAAAAAAAAAAAAAAAAGATTACGAGAGAAATTAGTCACAATGAAATCAAAATGAAAAAATATTTTCCGATGGACAAAATCAAGTCCCGCCCTCCATTTTTTCTTGTTCGAGAAGATGTTTCACTTGTGTATGTCACAATATGGAAGAAAAGGTCATCATAAATTTAGTTTCATGCCGTCTTTAAAGGTGAAGGTTCCCATACCCTCTTGATCAATGAGAATTTTTTAAAAATAAATGTATTTATTAATAAACTAACAAATATATACAAATAGTAGACTTTACAGAGTGCTCGACTCTTGCATTGTCAATACAAGATCTTGACCAAAAATGTATGCACCTCTTGATGGAAATATCACAACAACATTTATTTCTATCAAGAGGTGCATACATTTTTGGTCAAGATCTTGTATTGTGTCAATGCTAGATTCAAGCACTCTAGATAAAGATAAAGTCTAGATAAAGTCTCCTCCAGCACATCTCAAAGACTGTCAATGAATTTAAGGTCTAGACTCAGAGGTGGCAATTCATGTGTAAAAATTATTCTTAATGCCTCCTCCCAACCACTCTTTCATAATTTGAGCCTGATGAATCTTAACATTGTCCTCCTGGAATATGGCCATGATGTGTTTTCCAACATGGTTGTTTAAGAAATGAAAAGCTACACACTCCATCAATTAGGGTTAGAAGAATTGTTGCCAAAAATATAACATGCCAGAGACATAATAATCACTACAATAAGAATCCAATCATAGACTCTTAAGCATTTGCCTATTTCAATCCAAACACTGACTTTTTTTGGCCAGACAGTGCATATTAAAAATTAAAAAAAAATATATTTTACATATATATTCATCTATTAATATTTAAATCTTAAGTCTTAAAGACTGCAGAAGAATGAAATCTGAGAAATCACTTTAAAAACAAATAAAAGCATAATTTAACATAAGCAAGCTGTAATGCATTCACTCACCAGTAGAGGGACCCAATAATAATTTAATGATGGCACCTCTTCCTGGATCACTGGTATTTGGCGGGTGAAGAAAAAGAACGCAAGGACACCTGCAAAAAACATTCACAACATCAGCAAACAAAAAGAGCCTGCAAACAATGTAACTGACATCGTTTCATTTATGTGTGTATGTAGGCAGTAGGTCTATGCAGTGTGTGTGCGCGTTTGTTTAAAGCCCTCAGACTCTATTAGTCTTAATGTTTCCCCGTCTGTAAAACACAGGTGAACGTCGACTCACCCACACTCCCTGAGATCAGCAGTTTGCCCAAGAACAGCAGGAAGTCAGTCACCTTGTCCAGAACAGCAACTCTAGACAAAAAAAACAAACAATAAAAACACATTAAACAGATTCTGTATATAGTCGCATTTAGCCTTAGTAATGTTACATAATTTAGATAACTAATTATATGGAATATTTAAACAATTCACAATTTAATTGATAATATTTATCTGAATACGAGTTGTGTGACAATTTTTTTTCGATGTCTGACAATCAAATATTGTTGAAATTATGCTTCACAATTATGCTTTATTTTATGGTATGGAGGCAAAATTTCAATGATAATCCTTTGATAACTCTGGAACAAGAAAAAAATAAAGGTGCACAGGTGAGTAAGAGAAAGTCCATGCAGCTTCACAACTTGACAATGACATTATAAATGTCTCAGCTGTGCAGAGTCTTACCTCATAACGTTCCTCATTAACAGGAAGAAAGCGTCTCGCGCTGAGGCACAGAAATTCTTCCCATATATTGAAATCTGAGGAATTAAAGGAGAAGCAACCATAAACGACATTTAGTCGGTCTGTCTCCACAAATCAGGTTTGACATTGCTTTTCTTTTCGGTTATATAGTTATATATATATATATATATATATATATATATATATATATATATATATATATATATATAGAGAGAGAGAGAGAGAGAGAGAGAGAGAGAGAGAGAGAGAGAGAGAGAGAGAGAGAGAGAGAGAGAGAGAGAGAGAGAGAGAGAGAGAGAGAGAGAGAGAGAGAGAGAGAGAGAGAGAGAGAGAGAGAGAGAGAGAGAATAAAGTTATGAAATGCCTGTACCTTGAAAAAGTGGGGCGACTCACCATAATGTAAGCATTCCTGTTCATGAACTTAATGAAGTGCTCAAGGCACCAGAAACAGCATTTGAGGCAGCACAGCAGGAAGCGTGTACATGCATTGTGAGCACCTGAGGCAAAGACAGAAGGAAGAGCAGCATCATTCATAACGTATTCTATACTGATACAGTCTACCGTTCAAAAGTTCAGGGTCATAAGATTTTATAAAAGAAGTCTTGTATGCTCACCAAGGCTGTATTTGCAGTAAAACAGTCATATTATGAAATACAAGTACAATTTAAATAACTGTTTTCTATTTGAATACATTTTAACATACATTTTTCATTCCTGTGATGTAAAGCTGAATTTTCAGCATCTTTACTCCAGTCTTAAGTGTCACATGATCCTTCAAAAACCATTCTAATATACTGATTTGGTGCTCAAGAAACATTTCTTATAATTATCAATGTTGAAAACAGTTGGGCTGTGTAAACATTTTTGGAAATCATGTTGCATATTTTTTCAGGATTCTTTGATGAATACTTTGAGTTGAAGGGGGTGGATTGGAATCCACTGCTGCTTCAATGTATATTTAATGAATGAGTGATTATAATCAAGGTATTAATCAATATTTTTCCTTCTAAAAATCAAATGAATTGAATGACTTCTCTAGGCTTGTGAGATTTTTACTTTGTTATAGAAGTTACCAGTGTGATTACGGAAATGTTCTTTTCATGTATTCTTTAATGTCTGTATTTGATATCTGAATGCAGTAACAGTGCTTGCTCATTTAGCCCGGCTTCCAGAAATGAAATGGGGACTTGTTTTGTGTTTGAGAAAGGTTTTCAAAGTGTTAAAACATAAAGGGGTCATTGAAGCCAATATTTTAAGGGACAATTTCTTTGTTAAAGCCTCAGTTAGACTAAAGTCTAGCTATCCTTGAGAGAAAGAACGCATTATCTTGATGTTTTGAGACGACTCTCCTGTTTATAGTTAGAGCCTGGCCAAATCCAACCTTGGAAAAGCTGTGTGTCGGTGTGTGTGTTAGTCTTCTTGGTTGCAGGTTAAGGAACCACTGGCATTATGGGAGATTGACTGACTTGTTTTCTTCGACATGTTGAAGGTCATGGAAGGTCATGACGTGCTTAAACTTCAGGATCTGAGAGTGTCAGCTGCACTCAGTGTCTTTAACTGTTTACCCCTAACAAGTAAAGGAACTTTTCTTTTTTTTTTTAAATAGAAAAGTTTTTACTTTTGATTAATTTAATGCATTACTGGTGAATAAATATATTAATTTCCTTCAATTAAAATTGTATTGACCCCAAACTTTTGAACAGTAGTGTATTTATTTATTTATTTTTACAACATTTTAAAACCTCTTTGAACATTTCTAAATGATAAATGAGTCAGTGAATCAGTTACAATCAAAATTCTGAGGGTGAGTTCACACTTGTAGTTTGGTTTGTTTGATCCAGACCAAAAAATCCCAACCCATTTAGTCTTGGTCCGGTTAGCGTTCAGATTGGCATTTTTATCACCGAACCTAAAGGCATCGGGATACGTTCACAACCTGATTGGTCGACTTCTAAGATGTATTGCCTATTTTGAGACGGAACTTACCGAACATCTATAACAATGCTATGTGCTAGCTAGGATAAATGTGCGTTTGGAAGCGGACCGAGACCCATCTTGTCAGCTTGTTTGATGCGCACCAGGGTTCGGATGGCAGCGTTAACACTTATTCAAATGAACCGCAATAACAGAGCAATCGGACTAGAGTTAGTTTTAATCAAACCAAAACTGCCAAGTGTGAACACACCCTATACATTTTAATGTAATATTATACCTTTCAGTTTGTGGTCGAGATACTCCAAAATAATTCTGATGAACTGTACGATGGACAGAATCAAAGCTCCAAATGCAAGAGAGCCTGTGTGATACCTGGAATAGCATTGTAATGTGATTATAGTGAACATTTAATTTCAGTCCAACAGCCCTCCACTCACAGACATAATCAATCACCTACAAGCTTTAAAAGCACTGATGGCAACATACCTTAAAGCCCTGCAAAATGATGAAGCCAAGGGGCAAGGTGGGATGTCTTCTGGCTTCCTCAAGGCCCAGTAATATGAGGCAAAAGCCCCAGCGAGGGTGCACTGGCCCAGAGCGATGGTGAAATTCACCAACCAGAGGAAGACCAGTAAATTGCAAAGCTGAAGAACAAAGATATAACGGTGGTACAAACTCTCCCCACCGTAAAAAGCAAACGTGCACTGGGAGCCCGGACACAGTTTAGTCACGTTTGATTGACTGAAGGTCTGAAACACATCAAAGAGACACAAACAATCACCGATATGATACATTATAAATGGATGTTGACATGTATGATACATGTTACTAGATAAATGGACTCAGTACTCAATCACAGTTGAGTAGGTAATCACAGTTTACAGTAGGTTTAGTGCTTACCTCTGGGTCACAGGTGAGATTGGTATACTTGCAGTCGGGTAGTGTTGACATTACTTTATAGACTGCATCGCCAGAGGATGCCAGGAACCTGAAAGAAGTTATGGTTAAGGAGACTAAAATACAAACTAGTCAAAGCTGAAGTGTGTCATTTCTGTTCCAGTAAATGGAACTGCTAAAATAAAAATTGCTCAAACAAATCAGTCTCTCCCCCAAATCATGCATACAAACATATTAATATAAGATTAGTATATGCATATATTATATATATATATATATATATATGCATATATTAATTTTAATCCAGCATTCAATTAATTTGAGATTTGGATACACAGCTGTAACGGCCCAGTATGCGATGCAGAGAGCCAGCAGCAGAAAGGTGATGATGGGATAGAATAGTGTCGACATAATGCAGCCAATCGCCCTGTAGGAAAGTGAGAGACGTGAAAAAATAAAAAAACAACAACATTTGACAGCTTTGTCTTTTAGATGTTTTTCTATTCTTTCCATTTGCATGCACCAGCATAAAACAAAAGAAAGAGAAAGAAACTAACTTGCTGCCCTCCTTCAGTAGAGCGATGGCAATACGAACTCTGTTCCGCAGGAATATCAGAACTAAGATGATGATAGCTTCAATGACAGCCAAGGAGATCACTGTGGTAAATTATCAAGCTGTCATTTTTCCATCAAACTGAACTTTTCATAACCTTCAACTTGACAGTGCAGGTGCATTGCTTGGTTTGAGATTTATTATTTGATTTAAACTGCACTACACTCATATACTGGAATAACTGAAGAAATCTCACTGAATATGAGCCAGGTCTGACTCAGCTGCAGGTAAACCCGGAAGTCAGTCTGGAATCCAATGTCTGAGATGGTGATATCAGAGTCCGGCTTTCCCTTGAGTGAACTGTACTCCCAGTAACAATGCCATATTCCTGTAAGTGACAGTCAGGACACAGTGGGTGAACTCATAGTGCCGAGCAATTAAAAAAACAACTTATCTAACAAATCTCTTAGTGTTAAAGGGATAGTTCAACAACAACAACAAAATTCTGTCGTCAATTACCCACCTTCATGTCTTTATAAACCCATAAGACTAACGTTCAACTTTGGAAGACATATTAAGATTTCAAAAAGGTTTTAAAAGAGTGATTTTCTGTTGAGTTCCACCGAAGAACGACAGTCAATAGAGTGACTATCCCTTTAAGAGGTTATTGTAAAACATTGAAGTCTAGTATATGACAGTTTAGTTTTAGTCTATGGGGTTCTGTAGTCATTACCAACCATAGCCCACAGCCGTGATGACCCCGAAGATGACCATCCAGAAGAGAATGCCAGCGGTGAACCTCAGCAACAGAATAAAGATCAGACTGCCCAGCATGCTAATCACCAAACCACTGAAAACACCCATAAAAACAGATCAGCTACAACATTTTAATCTATTGTATTTATTCTAAAGGTTAAACACTAATGCGACACATACATTAGGATCCAAAACCACGAGCTGGCGTAATCCTCAAAGATCTTGGTGCCGACCTCCTTTGCATCCAACAGGCTGGTGATGCCACTGTAAAAGAGCAAGAAAACCATAAAAATAATACAAACTGCACATTCAACTGTACAGAGCCATATATGAGGACTAAGAAGCAGTGACACTACAGATCAACAGTGATCAGGTGGATGTTTCACACAAGTGTTACCAGTGTAAGAAGACATCAGTTTTGTTCTATTGCTCTCCATTCATGAAAAAGCCTTTTTTTTTTTTTTTCATGCACCGTGGAGGACAAGGGTTAAGACCTTGTTTATTTTATCTGACACAACTGAAAATGATGATGTGAGGGGCAGAAGTACAGTCTGTGGAATAAGCCGTTTTGTCTAAAAAAGGTCATTGGTCACATCTAATTTTCTCCTAACCCTTTACAGATATTTTTTGTCTCCAGACTTTATTTCTAACCATCACAGTCTCGTTTTCATTCAGGTTAAAATACAAATTAACATAGCACAGTCTATGTAAGTCTATGGTGAGAGAAGTATTTGTGGTATATACACTACCGCTCATACGTTTTAAAAAAAAAAAAATAAATAAAAAAAAACTTTAATTCAGGATGCATTAAACTGATCAAATGTGACAGTAAATACATTTACAGTATAAAGTTATATGCATATTATGTATATACAGGAACATTTCTATTTTAAATAAATGCTGTTCTTTTGAACTTTCTATTCATCAAAGAATCCTAAAAAAGGATCACATTTTCCACACACACAAAAAAAGAATATTAAGCAGCACAACTGTTTTTAACACAACTGTGCAATAATTCAGTATATTATAATGATTTTTGAAGGATCATGTGACACTAAACACTGGAGTAATAATGCTGAACATTTTGCTTTGCCATCACAGGAATAAATTACATTTGAAAAAATATATTCAAATAGAAAACAGTTATTTTAAATTGTACCAATATTTCACAATATTACTGTTTTTACTGTATTTTAATCAAATAAACGCAGCCTTGGTGAGCATAAGAATATTTTTTCAAAAAAGTCGACCCAAACTTTTCAATGGTAGTGTATTCAATGGATTTGATTTTATTACCTGTAAGCTAGATACATGAATATATCATACAGTTATGTGATGCTCATTGATTTGTACAAAAGTGAGGTGTTTTTGAAAAGGACAGCAGCAGTGTTGTGCAAGCAATTTGCTTGTATGCTAGAAGCTTCTAAATTTAAAGTAGTTTAGTTAAACTACATTAAAGCTACTCTTTTTTAATAAATGCAGTTGTCTACAATTAGCTAGCAAGCTAGCTATGCTGTATAATTGTAAAAAACAACAACAACAACAATAAATAACTGTATATTGCTACAAAAAAAGCTGTGCAGACATCTGGACTCAAAGAATCATGTGAAAGATTCATATGAGAAAGTGTGAAAGTTAATTCGGCTGTAAACCGGAGTTTGAGAAAAAAAAGCAGCAGCATTTTGTCATGTTATACCACTACTTGCTGGAAAAAGTAGCTTGCTGCTTTTGAAAACAGCACAACTACTGTCATGATACTGAAAAATATAGTTAGGTTTAGTTAGTTACTTCCAAACACTGGATAACAGAGATGAAGTTCTCCAGGTAATGCTAATGAAAAGTGTGTTTCTCTAGAGCAGAGAAGCTGTCGGTGAATGGAAGAGATTTTAACAGTCCCAATTTGAACAGCGTAATCTGCATTTCAAACTCCTACGCTCAATTTTGCATGGCCAAAAACATGATCAATCTGGTTCCTGTGCAAAACGATCTTCATTCCTTCCTTACATTTGCCATTATATTCTTAAATGCTCTTTCAGCAGACAGACATCTGAAAGGCAGTGGGATTTTGTCAGTGACCTCAGTTCTGATGAGGGGGAAAAACAGATGTGTTTGTTCTGTTCTACAGATTCTTTGAGATGCTGCAGGTGCAGAATGTGTGTTGACTGAGGGAGGTTAGTTTGTAGATAAGCGAAGGACAAGGTCAAGTTTCAAAGCTGAAAAGAAATTAAGACCTTTCTGTTCCTTGCTGCATGGCCATGACTTTGCTACAAAAAAGAAGCATTGAGCATGTTACAAAAGACACACAGGAAGCAAAAACCTTGGATTTCTGAAATCAGGTAAATAGTTGTAAAAAGCATCAGCAGATCATACCATAAAAGTGCTCGTTATTGTAAGCGAAACTCAATCCAAAAGTATAATTGGGCAAAGCCTGTTTACACAAGACACAGTCTTGGATTCAAAAACAGCTAAATGGAAATCTTTTAACAAATTTTACCATGTAGCAAGATGCAATGCAATGGCTGAAGACGTAAGAACACGTCCTGTGTAAACAATGTCTATTAGTTACAAGAAAGCTGCCTGCTAAAATAAGAATGTACCCCATGTGACCTTTCACCCCAGGCATTCACATTAGTGCTATTATGGCAGCAGCAAACTCATGCAAACATGCACAGCTTGACTTATTTGTGTGGCTTAAAAGGCCAGATTCTCTCTGACCTTTGTAAGGCCTTATGTCATACCCAGATAAAACTGTCCTCTCTTGCCTGGATGGAAAGACAGTATATTTAGGATCAAAGGTTAACAATAACTGTATTATTTGTGTACTTGCTGTATCTACCGAGTCAGATATTTTTAATATCAAGATGCAATAGTAAACATACACTTCCGTTCAAAAGTTTGGGGTCAGTCATTTTTTTTTAAAGAAATTAATCACATTTAGAAAAAACACTAGGGGAAATGTATAATTGTTTCTACAAAAATTTAAAGCAAGCAGCACAACTGTTTTCAACATTGATAATAATAAGAAATGTTTCTTTAGCACCAAATCAGCATATTAGAATGATTTCTGAAGAATCATGTGATACCTGCAGTAATGACAGCTGAAAATTCAGCTTATAAATATCACACACACACGCAATAAAATAGAAAATAGTTATTTAAATTTTACACATTTTTAACAATATACCAATATTTTTACAGTATTTTTGACTAAATAAATGCAGCCTTGGGCATATTAAAAAAACTTTCAAAAATATACAAAAAACTCACAGACCCCAAACTTTTGAACAGTATTGTACACTCACTTAAAACCCAAGACTCGTATAAACCCTAACATGGTGATTAGGACCCTGAAGTAAAGTGAAGGGGTTTATATTGTGTTAATGACCAACTAGCTGTATATTATCCCACTTGTAACACAGCTTCTTAACCAAATAAATACATATAGATATAAAATGTGGAGTATAAGAGAAGGAGACCACGGAGAGATTCGAGAGACATGAAACTAGCACAGTTAAATATGTAATATGTAATAAATGATATAGTTTAGCAGTCATTGTATAACACTATTTGACAACAGAATGGTGGGTGTAATTAAGGTGGATATTTGAGAAATACTGTCGTAACTAAACTAACCTCATGTGTCACAGCATGGCTGTTTTGACATGCCTAACTAGTCTTCCTACTCATGTTCCACCAAATAAGAGCAATTTTGTAGCCAGACAGACAGTGCAGCATCAGTCCAATAGCTATTAAACAGGCTAGTAGACGGCTATAGCCTTTAATGAGTGATGCTAAGCACTCTTAATAAGTGAAACTTACTTTGCCGCTTCTCTCAGATCGATGACACTTCTGGTTTTACCATGTCCATCTTTGAAGCTTGTTTGGTTGGCAACAGTTAACGTCCCGTTTCTGGTGATGAAATCGGGAAAGCACCTCTGGAGAACTGATAGAAAGTGAAGAATAAAGCTAAATTAAATTCCCTCTAAGTATTTATATTGAAAGGGGTGGATATTGGAATTCACTGCCGCTTCAATGTGTAACTTTTGAGTGATGTATAATCAAGGTATTAATCAATATTTATCCTTAAAATATTAAATGATTTGAATGACTTCTTCAAAAATTATATGTCTGTTTAATATCGGTTGAGGAGATTTCCCCTTCCATGTAAAGCGCTTTGAGTAACCAGAAAAGCGCTATATAAATGTAAATGTATCTTTCCATGTTTTTGAGAGAGGCACCCAACATGTGTTAAAACACATATCTACTTTTCTAGATGACCAAGACAGTCAAGGGTAATGGGTCACTTCAGCCTGTCACCTGCGTGCCCACTTCTTAGTTAAAGTATTTACTTTACTTTTCTATATTCAAACACTAGAAAATAATGGTAAATATTGTCTGAACCTCTTACTGAAAGAAATCTGTATGTTTTGGAAAACTTTTCTGCTTATAGTTAGAGCTCGAACAACTTCAACCTTAAAGAAGCTGTGTATCCTGTGTATGTGTGTATGCTACTATTCTGTCTGGCACCTTGGGGTGATGGAATGCTGGCACCTAGAAACACAGTTCTGTGACCTCGGAGGGTCACGTCGTGCCTAAATCCAGAGTCCGGGTGTCAGCCGCGACATCAATGAAGATATGCGTCTGTCTAACAGTCCATGTGTGGAAATTCCATTCCATTCAGTCCATTTTCTTAGCCAACCAGAATCATTTAACTCGAAGTAATGAAGTATCTTAGACCTTGGTGAAAGGTATAATTGCTGTGAAATATGAATGTACGGCAGAGCGGCCTACGAACTCCTTGTGAGTGTTGAAGCTGACTTCTGCTGATGAAACTGAAGAAAAAGTTTACTGAAGAATATTTTGCAATTTATTATAATTCTGATTCTGGGTCTTCATTTATCATATCTAGTCCATGGGTCTTTAACTCTAAAATCCCCTACAATATATAGTATTCAAAAGTTGTTGAGGACATGCTTTGTCTGTCTGCACTTGTGTTTTTTCACCCTGACTTCAAGGCCTGAGTTCCTATAGAAGTGATAAGCAGCTGCTACTATCCAAGGGTTTTATATCATTCTGTGCCTCCTCTGCCGATATGGAGAGGACACAGCAACCTTTCCCAGCCTTGCCAGTGACATTTTCTCTTTTTCTATCTCTTACATTACTCACAATGTTTACATCGAAGCAGTTATGATGGCTTCAAAGAGATCCAGCGGCCTGAACTGAAACTCTTGATCTCCTGCTGCACAAGTTTCTATTCATGTTCACATACATTCGTGTCATTAGCAACTTAATTTTAATTACCCATGAACAAGATTTCACATTAATTAATTTAGCCCACATATACACATATATGTGGGGTTTCTTTGTTCTGGCTCTAGTTCACACCTCAAACTTTCAAGATTCTTCTGGAATAGCATTTGCACATTATTGGTGCAAAATTTCAGTCCAATAAATGTAAATGCACATCAGCACTAAGACAGGGAGATTTAATGATACATTTTAGGACAGAAGGCATAGTTTTGACTATATAATGTTTTTTTTTTAATACAAACTCACATGGTCTGCTTGGCACAATCATTGAGGGACAATCTTCATCCCGTAGCACCTGAGAAACCAGCTGCCAAATGGAAAAAGAAGAGGGAAAAAAGAAGATGTTTTACAAAAATAAAACTTATACAGCATTCTTCTCTCTATAATATCTCTCCAGTATGTCAGGCCTGCCTCAAAAACTGTCACCACGTAAGCTTCTTAATGTTCATGTGTGAAAATCCAGTGACGCAGCAGAATTAGATCATTGACTGTTGTGCGTTGGTACATTTACGCACTGACGCGCGAAGGAAATGTGGCGCCTGCTGGACGATAACGCTCACGTATCGGCTTGCTAAGATGAACCATCGTCATCACAAGTACTAATCTATCTGACAATGATAAGCATAAAAATCCTCTAGAGATAACAGGGTTCCCAGCGTCTTTTTAACTAATAAACTTCCGTGACTTTTCCAGTGATTTGTGATTACTGGATAAGTATTATTCAATTAATTATCACTTCAATTCGGATAAACTTGCTAATAAATCATTTAGACTCAACGATGCATTGAAAAGAACAAACTCAAAAGAAAGATTCACTTTCAAATAGGACATGACTAGTTTTATTCTACACAAGAGCAAATTCTAGACAAATAAATATTTCAGAGCAGAGAATAATATGAAAAATATAAAAATATATAGCCTATATATCACTATAAAAATATCTCTGACTTTGATTTTATTCATTTCAATGGCCTGGGAAAAAAATTAAATAAAATTCCACAACTTTTTCAAGAATATTCAAACTTTCATCAAAAGCCAGTGTAGATGTTTTTGTTCAGTCATCTCTGAATTTAAACTAAGTTCTGGTTCTTCTGGATATCCACATGGTACCTTATCAGGATTGTTGAAGTCCGGCTTGCAGAATTGCTTGTAGTATTCCCAGTAGCTCTTATTGCGTCTATAGTTGTATTGCATGTCAATGTATGTGGCAAATCTATCTGGACACTTGGATACACACAGCTGAGGTGAACAAGAGAGGAAAAGAAACATCAGCTACAAATAAAACAAGGCATGTGCTAAAAAACAGAGCAATCTAGCTTAGAAAGAATGACAGATAGTTTGCAAAAGTGTCAGTATTACCTGAGTTGTAGGGCACTGGAGGTTAATGAGGACTGTAGGATTGGCACATTGTAAAATATTGAAGTAAAATAATATGGCTTTATTTCTGCGGGGGAGAAACAGAAGGTGTTTCAATACAGTTTTGAAACCTGAATGTCTTAAAAATTAATAATATAATATAATATATTATATAGGGATGCACGATATATCGGCCACCATATCGGTATCGGCCGATATGTTCATTTTTGATGTTATCGTTATTGGCCCGATAAGAAAATTATATTAATTTTCGATATATTAAAGCAGAAAAATAATGGATTATATCCTTCAGCTGAGACACTTCAGATGCGCACAATTCACCATGATGGTTTTGAATTGCTTGAAATATGATTGGAATAACAGTAAAAAAGGAAAATACAGTTAAGTGCAACATGCACAGCACAAGTCTGTCATATAGGCTACATAAAATTATAATGAGAACATTATAATTGTGTCCTTAGGACATGGATTTTAATGGTGAGACTTTTGTTTTTCTAATCAGGCTCTCAAAAATTGTACACAAATTTGGATTTAGATTCATCGGCCAATATCTCGGTTATTGGCTTTCAAATGTAAAGAATTATCGGTTATCGGCCAAGATTTTCATATCGGTGCATCCCTAATATAATATAAAGTGTGAGACTACTTTTAAATACTCTTTTAATTTTTTTTTTCATTTAAATATAATGGCTTTAACTCCTCTCGGACTCATACTCACGCATTAGGGGTTTCCTGCTGTCCACAGAACTGCCCATAGCTGTCTGTCGGGTAGACCACTTTCCGGGGGTCTCCATGCATCCAAGCTTAAAAAACATAACACAAGCCATGTCAGCTGAAACATGTTTCTCAAATAAGTTCACCAGAGTTGCATTTCAAACATCATGCATTTCAAATAATTGCTATAATTTTAAAATTCAACCTCAGTATTTTATGGCACTGACACTACACCCACTGTTTCTGTTGAGAAGGAACAGGCACAGGCAAAGAGGACAAACAAGAAAAGATGCATGAAAAACAAACTAAAAATAAAGTGAAACCCCATATTTAATTTAGAGCATAAGAAGCTCTTTATGTAATTTAACATGAGCGATTCAAATCCACAGTGAATCGAAAACACTGCAGCTCTGTGGAGAATGATTGTGCCCAATGATTTAATTCTCTCCACTTAAGTCTGCGTGGAAAAGTGAATTTGAGCTTCAGGGGTCATGGAATGTTACCTCAAGTCTAAAAGGGTCACATGAGATGTCAGTGCACTTCAAAGGGCAACAGAAAAGCCTAGTCAGGATTAAACCAATAAGACATCAGAGAGGAGTGGAATGAGATCAGTGTGAGAAAGAAAATGCACTGGGAGAAACAGCAAACACTCCATAGACACAATATGTACAGACTAAAGAATTAGTATCATAATTTGAATGACAAATTAACCTCGATTTCAGAATGTTTTGCTATTTGGTTTGTCCCATTTACTATAACCACAGCAGCAGCACTCAAGCTGCTTGAATCCAGAAGAACTGCGGCAACGTCTCCAAGACGCTTGAAGAAATCTTCCTGCAAAGCTACCTGAAAAACTATCTGCAAGTGTACCTGGACAAAAACTGTTTTAAACGCAAAGGGTGGTGACACCAAATATTGATTTGATTTAATCAAGTTAATTGATAAATAAAATCTATTTATGACATTATTTTTGAAAGCATCCTCACTTTACAGCAAGTGCCTAAAACTTTTCACAGTACTGTAGCTTTGCAGGAAGGTTTCTTCAAGCATCTTGGAGACGTTGCAGCAGTTCTTCTGGATTTAGTTTTTTATGAATTGTCATGTAATCCCAGATGGACTCGATGGTGGTGAGATCAGATCTCTGTGTGGATCATACCGACTGTTGTCAGATACCGACTCCCTGTGCATACAAAAATATATATAAAGCACTGTGCAAAAGTCTTAGGAACGTTATTATTTTCACCAAAAAGATGGTTTTAAGCCAGTCATTTATATCTTTTGCTGCAGTGTGCCAGTAAAAAAATATCAGTTTACATTATTTTACACATATATACGTATAAAATAATTGTTTTAATTAAAAGAAAAAAATATTTATTCCTCCATTACTCCAGTCTTCAGTGTCACATGATCCTATTCCAAAATTTAAAAAAAACTAAAACCCGCCAGTGTGTGTATATATATATATATTATATATTATATACACACAGTCATGGTCAGAATTAATGGCACCCCTGGTAAATATGATCAAAACTGACCATGACTGTGTGTGTGTGTATATATATATATATATATATATATATATATATATATATATATATATATATATATATATATATATATATATATATATATATATATATATATATATATATATATATATATACAGTATATGGCCATTAATTCTGACCATGACTGAGATATATATATATATATATATATAACCCTGGCGGCAATTTTCCAAAACAGACAGATCTAATAGTCAGCAAGCTGAGTCTCCCAGAAACGGCACAAGAGAGGAGCCTCTGACAGTTTTAACCACAGATTCCACATTCCACAATCAAATGTTACAGTCAATGAATGGGTTCGTGTGAGTCCTCTTGGTTTTTTTGAGAACGGACTAAATGACTGTCCTTAAAAAAACACCACAAACGGTGAGGGGGGTTAGGACTGACGCTCCCCCGCCGCTTCTATTTGGCTGCTTAATAGCACTGGATTCATGAGCCGCATTATGCAACCCTCTCTGCTGAAGCGCACGTTAATGAGCATAACTCACCCACTGTTCCCAGAACGATGTAACCGAGGATGACGATGACAAAGATCACACAGCAAAGCACATCTGTGCAGCCCCTGAAGTGGGAATGTGAGAAAGAGAATGTGAATGAATAAATCACAGTATATTTAAATTCATACTAGCATTTCAATAATTATTTGAACAAGTTAAATGAATTATATACAATTAATCAAATGTTGGTCAATAAAACTATATTGTGAACCCTCAATCCATGAACAAAATAATTTAAAAAATCACTACCACTGTGTTTATATAGTTATTTTTTGTACACTGAGCACATACTGTATTTGCCATTGTTTTTTCCATGCTGACTGTAACGCCAACAGAACAGACTTGTGACCCATTTTTGAGTGCCAACCAACTAATTGAAAACAACTGGTCTATATAGCAGCTTTGCAGACTGAGAAAGGGAGTCTGTGGTCACAGCAGGGCAACTAAGAGATTATCAGCTGTGCTGAATCCCCATTCACATATCATCCATCCTAAATAGTATGCAATTCATGTAAAGTAGTGCACAGGGCTGCTAATGTTAACTAAAAATAATTAAAAATATTTTTTTGTTATCTGAAATAAAATATAATATTTAGACGAAAAACTTAAACTTACAAAAATGTGTTTTTATAGAATATTGTAGGATTTATTCCAAATAATTTATGCATGCACATTCTGATGACATGATGGGACAACCTCTCGCTCACAAGAGATCACCACAATAGCAAACAACAACAATCCAATAAATTCCCAATGGACTAAATCAAGTCCCACATTTTTTTTCAAGATGTTTCACTCAACAATACGTAACAATAGGGAAGAAAAGACCATGACAACTTCTGTTTCATGCTAACTTTAAGTAATATTGAATTTGGTAACACTTTATTTTGATGGTCCCTTTTGGACACGCTGTTGACTATAAGTAACTTTGCAATAACATGTTAACTAACTCTCATTAGAGTATTAGTAGACTGTCTGCTTAATATCTGCTAACTCTTTATTGTGATGGTCCTTCAACAAACATTCTATAAGTAACTTTGCAACTACATGTCAACTTATTCTAACCCTAACGCTACCAATACTCTACTAACACTCTAATGAGAGTTAGTAGACATGTAGGTGGAACATAACTTATAGTCAACAGAATGTGTTATAGAGACCATCCAAATAAAGTGAAACCGTGAATTTTAAGCTAATGAGTTAGCAGGATGCTAATATAAACAATATGCTAAAAGGAAGTCTGTAGAACTAAGAAGCAACGTTATGTTGTGGTAACGTTCCTAATAACACACTCAAAAGAATGGACCACCAGTAAAGTACATGTAGTG
The DNA here is from genome assembly GCA_030578255.1 of Tiaroga cobitis. NCBI lineage: Eukaryota > Metazoa > Chordata > Actinopteri > Cypriniformes > Leuciscidae > Tiaroga > Tiaroga cobitis. The sequence goes on along the minus strand of CM060598.1, from coordinate 40,972,180 downwards.
AAGAGTATACATAAGCTAACTGGGATATCCAAAGTGTTGTAGTAGTACTGACTCCACTAAACACAGTAGAGGACAGTAGAAATGAGTCACGTGTCTGATGTGTAAACTACAAACCCACAGTCCCATCAGTGTCGTCTGTAAAAGTGTTCCCTGAGCTATATTTATATTCTGCTCAACACAGACGGGAAGTGGGTGGTTGCGCCGGGCCACTTTCACACAAAGGTGTGGATTTGACGTGTTACTGGGAGTAAGTGACATCTAATGTAATGCATGGGTGATATTTGTGGTGATATTTTGTTAATGGACTTATGGAAAAGTTGGCCAACTAAGAATCAGGATAAAGCTTAGTCACAGGAAAAGTTATATATATATAAAAATAATACCCAACATTACCCAAATGCTGTTATTTTTGTGTTTTCATAAGTCTACGTGCAACTCTTTTTCATATAATGAAAGGTCAGTATGACCAATCAATCTAAAAATTAAAAAAAAAAAAAAAAAAAGAAAACACCATAAAAGTAGCTCATATGACTATATCACTACATTGTGAGTCATAACTTTGTGTGAGGAACAGACCGAACATTAATCATGCCTTACAGTGAGCTGCTGTGACCAGACCGAGTCAATAATAATGTCAATGAATCATTCTGAGGTTGATTGAAAAGAACAAATTAAAAAGAATTCGAATCGAACTGATCCAGTTCTCAATGATCCAGTCACAGCATTTCTCTGCACTGGAGGAGAAGATTATCAAATGTTCCTCACACAAAACTACCTTAAAGTGCTACTAAGTCGCTTGGTTTATCAAACCATAAACAAATACATCTAATAATAATACAAAAATATAACTTTAATCATGTTATTACTGAGCCACTACAATAAACAACTGGGTTAGCTGTGACATGGAATGCACCACACCTGATCACAGCAAACATAGCACAGCAAAGCTCCACATGCTGTACTAACCCAACAGCTTAAGCGTTTTACATCAGTCAACCCTAATTAGCAGTAGCCAAGCCTTACAAATATGCACTCAGCACAGGAAAACCCTATTAGAAACACGCTGAGCAGCACACTTTGTATTGAGAGCAACAAAAATAAAATGAAACCCATGGCCTGTTGTCCAATAATAGCAGAATTACATCACAATTTGCTGAATCTTATTTAGTATGCATGTTAATTATGCATAACAACCCACGACATTTGAGCAACAGTCATTGATTTCTCTGCTCCGGTGGGGTGAAAGCTGTCCTGTCCACTATCACTGCTGAACTAACCATTGATCCACCAGCAGCTCTGGATTAGAGCAAGAAACAGCCCAGCGGAGCGACAGGTCCATGAATGAAGTCAATATTTTTTATCAATAATAGGCACGTGCAAATCAGGGATAGAGAAAAGGACGACATTTTTAGGGTGTGCATGTTTGTTTCTGTCCTAGCTGTGGTTTTGAGGGCATTATTTCTGTTAAATATTTCCAGAAGTTAGCTAAATATAAAAATTAAAAAAACTCGTAGAGTTAAATTTGTAAAGGTCTTAAAAGTAAAAATGATTAATAAAAGACTAAATAATGGCTTTATTCACTTCTATAAATACCAAAAGTATTTTAGGGTTATTTTTGATATTCGGTTGTAAGCTTAGTAGGAAGTCAATAATAGGAAGTATATATAAGAAGTGAATACGAAGTCACCATTTAGATATGCAAGCATTTGTTCCAAGTATAAAATTGTTAGTAGTGGTTCTTAAATGTTCATTAAGGGAAAAACTCTATATAATTTTATATATAAATATAACATTTTAAAAGTAATATATATATATATATATATATATATATATATATGAAGAGTTCAGATGCAAAAGCCTCTATATTTAAGTTCAGTAATTTCACTTAAATGACAATTAATAGGTAATTTTCATTGTCATTTAAGTGAAATTACTGAACTTAAATATACGAGCTTGATAAAAACAATCATTCTAGAAGAAAATTTCAGATGGCACCTATAGGCTTTTGCATCTGAACTCTTCATATATATATATATATATGCATTTATATCTTATGCACACAGTATAATATATATATATATATATATAAAATAAAATACCAATACTGAATAATAATAAGTATACGTGTACATGAAGTGACATATGAAGAATGATAAATGCTCAAATAGCCTTGAGTGCTCAGCCTCAAATAAAATCCAAAAAGCATAAAAAAGAAACAAGATTTACTCTACCTATTGTGAACGGGTCCTGTGAATGAGGGGTCAAATTTGTGGGGCTCCCCTGTAACACAAGAGCAAGGTGTCAAAATCACATTTAAATGGTGAAAATAACGATTGCAAAACCTCAAGCACCCCAAAAGCCTTTAATCTTTTTGCTATTCTCATCAGGAAGCTTGAACCATGTAAAGGCTTATGACCAGGACAAAGAGCAAACAAACCAACTGATATCAGAACAAGCCAACCTTGAAACAACGTAAAACAATGCTCATCTTGTCACCACCCTGTTCATTTAAAAAAGAAGAAAAAATAAAATAAAATAAAAAGCACTCGATCAAGTAGCCAAGGTCTGAACAGCCCCACAATGCCTTAGGAGTGCCATAACAAAGCACAGGCAAACAAAAGCATGTACCTGCCACAGTTTGAAACACAGCAGATACCGCTAATTTTGAACCAGCATTTACCTTCTTCAAAGTATTTACAATAAGTTCCTACCCAATTCTGCTTTGTAGTATCCTCCTTTTGGTCCAGTCATGTTCACTGAGCGAAGACACTGTGTTTATACAATGTTACTGTGCGTGTCACTTCCTATGAGGGCTGAGTTGGTATCTTCTCATCTTTTTGTGCGATCGGTTAATCATTACACACTAAGCTGTGTTTGCGAGAAGAGGTGGAGGAGAAATCAGGCTGGTGGGCGTTTGCGTCGCTTCCATCTGCCTCTCTCTCACACTATCCACTCTCTACTCCTTCACTCACTCCTTATCCCCTCTCTCTCTCACTCTCTCTCTCTCTCTCTCTCTCACAAAGGAAACAGCACTGGTGTCTCGCGGCTCAGACTGGTAGCATGATGCATCCACTGACACACCAAACACAATGAGACAACAGCATGGCAGCCACCTGCTCAAAGCTTTGGACACACACAGATTCAAAGTGGAGCTTGTACATCGCCAAACATACCATCACATCTGTTCAGTGGAATTACGAACACAATTAATTAATAAGACTAAAGCAGGTTGACAACACAGAACAAACATATAGGTCTGCCAGTATAACTGACCAAGCTGAGTGTACAGACGTCAGGCGTCACATACTGTATGATAGATGCCTAGGTAGCCCGAGTTGGGGGATCAGGCAATGATGCCATCCTGGAAGACAAAAAACAGTCTTAGCTGGTTTAAACTGGTCTTCAGGAGATCCGAGAAGTCCCAAAACCCCCTCTAAAACCAGCAAAAAGACCAGCAAACCAGAGTGGTTTAAGCAGTTTTTAATTTTTTTTAATTTTATGATGCCATCATGATGTCATGTATGATGACATGTTTATGATGGCATTAGTGGCTGATATGAGTAGAGGGAAAGACATAGCAATCATTTTCATAATTGATTACTCTTGAGTCTGGCAATTATTTATTCAGTTAATTGGATAAAAAAATAATGTATAGCATTTCATTTGTTTTATTCCATCAATGTGTAAATGAAAGTTTGTTTATGACAGTATGCTATACATTGTGTGGAAAAAGATTTATAACGAAATGTTAAATAAATTACATATAGCTTTTCCCGCTATCAATATGTATTTTTGTGCTTAAAATGTTGTTTTTCTTTCTAAAATAGCCAAATTGACTAATTCAGTATTCAAATATAGTCCTGCTGAGTTTCAGTCAAAGGGATGAGAGATTCTCTATTTGGAATCACATTTCCCAAAACACTGACACCACCAAAAGGTTAATTAGTAAAATGCATAAATATTTTTACACTCGATAACACACACACACACAAAAAAACACACACAAAAAAAAAAAAACAACAGAAAAAAATTTGTGAGGCTCACTGTATTCATTGTCAATAGACAAACATTTCAAAGAGGCTTCTGATTGGTTCTATCTGTGGCAATTTAGGCTAGATGGCAAAATAACAGCTCTGTTAACACATCTAAGAGAAACCACAGAAAATCTTTCACATTCACACAACAACCACCATTTGCAAAAACATTCTGGACCTCTTGACCTCGATAAAGGAGAAGAAAGTACAACGCACACCAGATTTTGGATGAGCTCCAATAAGCAGTAGCCAGCTCCACTTTTCGGTCTCTATTATCACAAGGGCTGAACTACATCCTGAACTTTGAACAATGTGAATTTAAGGAATGTCCATTCCTTCCAAACTACTGACTTAGGGCTGGGGCCATATGACCAAAATATGACCAAACTCTTACATCACAGTAGGAGTCATTTTATTTCATGACAACGTTAGCATGAGGTATCCAGCTATCTGTTATCCAGTCATATTTGCTGGAAATTAAGTTTGTTATGAAAACTAATACTAGCCTACCTCAATGTACAGTAAAAAGTAAGATTTTTGAAGGCAAGTAAACAGTCCATAATAAAATAAGAACAAATAATCTAATTAAGCAATAGAACAAATAAACAGTTAATTAATGCAGTGAGAATAGTGCAGTATAATTGAACTTTTAAAAGCAATTAACCACGAAAAAGAAAGTGTTTAGCACCTTTGCAGCGCACAGAAAACCATCTGTCAGAACACCGTGCGAGTACCAAATTAAGTTCTAATGTTTTACTGTTTGAAAAAAAAAAAATAAAAAAAAATGTATATATATATATATATATATATATATATATATATATATTCGCTTGAATGTTTAAAATGAAAAGGCTTCAAAATGAAAATGACAGACACTCACCTGATTTTATCCCAACTGCAACTTGTTTCCTTTACTTTAGACAGGACCGACTGCGTTTACATGAATGTGTGTAATTGACCGTTTAAACACAAACTGCGAAAAGGAACTCGATTCAGTATTTTAAACGCTGTTTGACCGATGGCTTTTTGTGTGCAAACTTCTGGTGGGAGTGCACAGAAAACAGTCTATCAGAAAAGCGAGTGATTACCGAACTGAAGTTCTCTTTCGTGTTTCACTGCGCTTGAATTGTTTAAATAACTTGAATGTTTAAAGTGACAAAGCTTAAAATCAGAATCAGAATCAGAAAGAACTTGATTGCCAAGTGTGCTTGCCCAAACAAGAAATTGACCGTGGTATTAAAGCTTCAAATACACATAAATATAACAAGACACATAATAACATTTAAGAAAAACCATTATAAAAAAGTATAAAGACAAAGATAGGTTTAGTCAGAATAAACATTTACAGATAAGGAACATATTTACAGTATTGTGAATAATAATATGAATAAAGAGTGATGGACAAAAGAGAGACCAAAAGAGACAATGAGAAAGATAAAGAGATATAAAGACTACAGGCAGGCTTGAGAGAAAGAAAGATGAACAGAGAGAGAGAGAGAGGAATGAGAAATTGATAAGACACTGTGGTCTTGTCACGCAGCAGTGGACAAACAGGCCAGGGCATCAGGAAAATGCCCCTGAGGTATTATGGGAAAAAACAATGTGAGCATTGCTTGCCCTGTCACATGCTTATAGGGTGTCCCGTCTTACTTTAGGTTTCAGAAGTTTGAACGCTCTCAATATATGCCCCTCAAATACAAGACAATTAAATGTCTCAAATATGGATAGATACAGCTAATTTAAGAAAAAAGCTCTCTTCTAATTATCCTCAGAATTTAGGGGAAAAGTGTTTCATTAGGATAAGTAGAGAATAAATGAAAGCTTTCTACAAAATGTCAGCTCAAATAACTTAAGGACAGATTTATTGGTCTGGTTTAACTGCTGATTACAAAATACAACAACAAACACCACCAAATCCTTCAAGCAGTTACAATGTTGTTCAATTGACTAACGAGAAGAATAGCAATAAACTTGACTCGGCTAACAGTACGTCCCCTGAGACACATCTCAGGAGCCCAAGACAGCAGATCAACAGTTTATCTCCACTTCTCCGTCTCATTTATAATCGGCCCGACATTTAACAGACTGAATGTTTCGTCAGTTTGCATGGCATAATTGCATCAGCTGAACTGTGGCTAAGGTACAGCTGGTGTCAATCCTTCCCAGGCAAACTAAATTACCACCAAGCGAGACAGGCACAGACAGTGACACTAATTTCAACAATGACTCCTCAATCGCAAACATCCTTCCAGCCTGAGAAATTAAGATTGACAGTATTTTTAAACTTTCAGTTTAAACAGTGTAATTTCACATATGTGTGTGTGGGGGGTGTAACGGTACACAGAAGTCACGGTTCGGTACATACCTCAGTTTTGGGGTCACAATTCGGTACAACAAGAAAAAGCAACAAATCCCCAATGCTAGGTTTCATTTAATTTATTTTGAACAGAGAGAAGTGCAAATTACAGTTTGTTACACCAGGTGCGTTTAATCCCACCTTGAGGTAGTTGGTAGCCTGCTACCAACTACTGGTACTGAGTACTGCCTCTTGTGTAGATTAACCACTAAACAAAATGCGCTCTTGCCGATCCTCCCCAGATTCCTGATTTCTTAAAAAAAAAATTAAAGAATTGTTTATTTTGTTAATCTAATTGATAGATTGACCAATGCTGCGTGGTAAAATGCGACATGCGTTTTTAAACTTATTGGTTTGATTAACGTGTTGTGCGTAGCGCTGTCATTTTCTTTGCACATGAGAGTTCATTAACATGCAGTTACAATGGCAGATGCACAATGTTCAATATTACACTTTTTCAAGAAATTACAAAATCGACAGCGGAATTTAACAGCGGAAACAACTAATTTATGGTCATACAGATAAGAGTATGCCATCATTCACAACTGTAAAGGGTCTGTTTTTATTTGCGTACGCTCACAATAAAAACCAAACATTGTAAAAATAAATAGCTTTTGTAAAATAAAGATATCCGGTTTCCTTTCCGTGAAGCTGGTAGAGAGCATGTCACAAAAATGAATCGAAACTCAGCGTATAGGCTACTAGCAAGCTCTTGCGTGCCATATGAACTCTTGTTAGGGGTTGGAGCATGATCGTCTCTTCTTCTGCTCTTTTTCCTGTTGTGGCGGTTAGCAAACAGCGTTGCATTATTCTGGATTGGAGTGTGGATCGGCTGCTGTGACCTACTGTATTTGTCATCTAACACATGTATATATACATATATATCTTATGTATGCATGTGTGTGTATAATATGTGTGTGTGTGTGTGTGTGTGAGTATATATATACACAGTATATATACAGTATGCATGTATAACAAATTACTCTAAATTTGAATTGAATATACACAAGCATTCATAAATTATACATTTCCTTGTTCCAGTTAAAAGCCTGTACAGCGAGATCCTCTTCTTGGAATCACATTTCCCAAAACATTCACTCTTGTCAGAGATTTATCTTGTTTTAACCTCTCTTCCACTTGTTTATAGCTGAGATGAGAATTCACTGGCACAAAAAGCAACTGTTACTCTTTAGAAAGCACAATCCAAATAGTTTTTGGCTTCAGAATTAACGGGGTACAGTAACTCCATCCTTGAACTGCTCAGTGAAGTCTCATCTCTCTTTCTATACCTCTTCCTCTCATCCTCTATTTCCACTAAAAAAAATTTCCATGCACACACATGAGTTCACACACTGAGAGCAGTGTTTTGCGTGCCTTGCTGCATTACACAAGCCTCTTTCAGTGTTTCTCCATAAGGAACAGCCTGGGAAGGCGTGCAGGTGCAGACAGTGTGAGTTTGGTCGAATGGAAACACTGTGTGGTTACATTTTCCTCTTCCAACCAGAACATGGAGTTCTCTTACGAGAGGTTCTCTCGTATTGCGTAAGCTAGCTTACGCTACGGGAAAGATTCATCTTTGCTGAGATATTGAAGCCAAAAATTATTTCATAATTTGTATCCATACACCACGCAGTTCCTCTGCGGCAGACCTAGAGCGGGCTAGCTAGCAGCTCATTGGTTCGCTCAGAGAGAACTGCTTACGCCTATGGGAGAGCGGGGCTGAACCCGCTTCCAATGAGAGGCGCCCGCGCGCTCATTGCGTCATGGCCCGCCAGAATGGGCGTGGCCATGGTGTATATAACAGTCTCTCCCAGGCTTATATGTTGATTCATTTTCTCTTCAGCGAGCTACACGCTTCTGCTGTCCTGAGAAAAGCCACCGTCGTGGAAAAGGCACCTTCTAGCGAGCATCTGGGAGTCTGAGGAAGCCGGCCGTCTTCGCCACCTTCAGCCGTCCTGCAAGCTAGCGCCATCCGACGGATTCATATCCTTATCAAAAATCTTCTTGTATTGTGTGTGTGTGTGTGTGTGTATCTAAAAGAGCAGCGAGCGTCTTTTTTAAGATGCCTCGCACACCTGCGGCTCATGCCGCGTCCCTCTCAGCGCCAGAGCCCGCCTTCTTCTGCGCTCTCTGCCTGGGACTGGGACACGCAGAGCTTTCTCTCGCCAACGGCGGATGTTTCCTCTGCGATTGGGCTTCTGTTGTTGACCCTGCGGGCTCGACTCGAAGCGTTAAGCCGCCTCCCCCTCTCACCGCCTACGAGCGCTGAATGGGGGACGAGCCGCATACAGCTGTGCCAACCGCGGCTAGCTTTCTTTACTTTACAAGAGAGCTAGCCCGGCCGTCACCGGCAAATGGGTTTATAGTGCGTTAAGTTCCGTCGAGGCCGAACTAGTCACTGCTATCACACCCTCTTATCTGCTCGCGCTATTGAGCCTGTGTCTCCCCCCTAGCTCAGTGGTGGAACACAAAGCCTCTCGCGCCAGAGACCCGTGTTCGATTCCGGCTCTCGCAGATAATTTTTTATGCAGCTCTGAGCTCTCGGCTAGCTTTCTTACGTTACAGAAAGCGGCCGCGCTCTCCCGCCTGCATATAACGCTACATAAAGTGTCTATTCCGGCTCTCGCAGATAATCTTTATGCAGCTCTGAGCTCGCGCCCAGCTCTCTTACGTGACAGAAAGCGGCCGCGCTCTCCCGCGCTCATGAGAAACGTTCTCATTTCCGAGCATAAAGCTGGACAAATGGGTTATAGTGTGTTAGTTCCGCTGAGGCCGAACCTGTTACTGCTATCACGCCCTCTTATCTGCTCGCACTACTGTGCTTGTGTCATTACCCCTGTGAGTGGTGTATCACAAAGCTTTTCGCGCCAGAGACCCGCGTTCGATTCCGGCTCTCGCAGATAATTTTTATGCCGTCACAAGTCCAGCCTCTGCAGGGTAAAAATAGTCTCGTGCCCGCTTGCAGCGCTCACGTTTCTAACACGCACTTGCACGCGACGCGCGTCACAAGTGCAGCCGATTTCAAGCTATATGTATATCCCGCTGCAGGCCGCTCACGTGACCAGCCTCAGCTGAGAAAAGGACGGCTATTTCTCACCATGGCTGAACCGCCATCAAGGTTTCGCCCTCTGTCAGTCCCCGTTCACACGGCTACTGCAGCAGTGTACACCGCCATCAACAAGCCGGTCTCTTTTCCCGCTTGCATGTGCACAAACGCCGTTTTCACCGCGTCCCAGAGAAATCAAAAAAAAAAAAAAAAAAAAAAAAGTGCATAAAAGCCTCTTGTGTAGAAAATGTGCCCACAGCACTGTGTTCACTCATACACAAAACACTGCAGGTGCACAAACACCGTTTTCACGGCGACCCAGAGATATCTCAAAAAGAGCATAAAAGCCTCACGGGTAGAAAAATCTCCCGCTGTGGCCGGACCGCCGTCAAAGCTTCGCCCTCTGCCAGTCCCCGTTATTTCGCCGACTGCTGTAGTGTTGACCGCCACAAACAAGCCGGTGTCCCAGCCCGCTTGCGAGCGACAATAAGCCGTTTTTGCGGCTACCCAGAGAAATCTCAAAAAGAGAAAATTTGCCAGTTGTGTAGAAAATGTGCCCACAATCATGTGCTCACCCATACACACAAGCATAACATATCCCGTGTCTCTATCAGAGCCCCATCACATGAAACGGGCACAGCCCGCTCTAATATCAGAGAACATAAACACGCCCACGAGCTCGTGCGCGTGTCCCCTCTCTGCTCGCTCTGTTTCACGGCCCATAGACTCCTCTCTGAGTGCAAATCCCGTTGCCACACACATTCAAAGCGCGCCCACACACTGTGTCCAGCCCGCTATGTGCAGCAATCAGGGCAATATAGCCATTCGGCCGTTAGCCGCATGCTCCAAAGCGTGGGAAGCCATTCCAGGCTTTTCCCCGTGGGTGTTAAGCATTATAAAGAGCGGCTATCTGCTACAGTTTCGCCGCCGCCTGCCTCGTGCGCGCAGCTCGAATCTACTGTCAGCCCACTGGCCGCCGGCACGCTCCGCTCAGAAATTGCGAAAGAAAGACGGCGGCCTCAGACCGATGTTAGATCTCAGGTCTTTGAACAAAGTGCTCATGAAGAGACCGTTCAAGATGCTCACTACCAGGAAACTCCTCGCGCAGGTGCGCCAGGGGGACTGGTTCATCTCTCTAGACCTGAAAGACGCCTATTTTCAGATCCAGATAAATCCCCGTCACAGGCCATTCTTACGTTTCGCCTTCGAGGGTCTTGTTTATCAATACGCCGTTCTCCCGTTCGGCTTATCTCTGGCGCCCCGTACATTCACGAAGTGCATGGATGCGGCGCTCGCCCCCCTGCGAAGCCAGGGGCTGCGCATTCTGAATTATCTGGACGACTGGCTGATTTTGGCCCAATCACAGACGGAGCTTCTGTCGCACCGCGCAGTTCTCCTCGACCATCTGGAAACGCTGGGCCTCTCTGTCAACTGGACAAAGAGCTCCCTTCTTCCCAGTCAATCGATTTCCTTCCTAGGAATAGATTTGAACTCGGTCACGATGACGGCTCGCCTGTCTACACGGCGCGCGCGCAGTGTTCAGCGTCTAGCCGCCTCGTTTCAGATGGACACCCGCACACCTCTGAAAACTTTTCAGAGGATGCTGGGTTACATGGCCTCAGCCTCCGCTGTACTTCAGCTGGGCCTTCTGCACATGCGAGGAGCGAGGACGCGCTAGCCCAGGAATGGCCTCGCCGCCCGCTCTATGCATTCCCTCCGATCGCTCTGTTACCACAGGTAATTCAGAGGATCAGGGACACACGCCACTCGGTGCTCCTCATAGCCCCGCGTTGGGAGAGTCAGAATTGGGTTCCGGAGCTCACGCAGCTGTCACAGACAGCCCCGTGGCCCATCCCAGTCAGAGCAGATCTCCTCTCTCAAGCTCGCGGCACGATCTGGCACCCCCATCCACGGCGCTGGGCGCTACATGCATGGGTGATCAACGACTATTCGTCGATTTGCCAGAGGGAGTAAGAAACACTATCATACAGGCTAGAGCACCTTCCACGAGAAGGCTCTATGCGTATAAATGGTCTGTGTTCTCAAAATGGTGCACCGACAAACAGCTGGACCCATGGTCGTGCGAGGTGCGTCTTTGCTTGTTTTCCTTCAAGAGATGTTGGACAAGGGCAGGGCCCCCTCCACTCTCAAGGTTTATGTGGCAGCCGTCGTGGCGTTCGCTGAACCCCGACGCGCTCAGTCCCTGGGCAAAGACGAGTTAGTCATCCGCTTCCTCAGGGGAGCTAAGAGGATGAACCCTCCGCGGCCCCCGTCGGTTCCTATTTGGGATCTTTCTATAGTCCTCGAAGCTATGAAAGCACCCCCGTTCGAACCGCTCGAGTCTGTGGACCTAAAATACCTCTCGCTCAAAACCGTGTTCCTGACGGCTCTGTCCTCAGTAAAACGCGTAGGGGATCTTCACGCGCTCTCATCCAGCGCCGCGTGTCTTGAGTTTGGGTCGAATGATTCTGTTGTCATTCTCAAACCTAGGCATGGCTATGTCCCGAAAGCGATTGGTACCCCGTTCAGGGCTCAGATTATTTCCCTATCGGCTCTGCCTGCATCCGATAGTGAGCGCGACGCCAATCTCCTCTGCCAGGTGCGGGCTCTGAGATTGTACACTACGCGCGCTGCCGCGTTCAGACGCGCTGAGCAGCTTTTCGTGTCGTTTGGGGGGCGCACCAGAGGTCTGGCCGCCTCTAAACAGACACTGTCTAGATGGATAGTGGACGCTATTGCCTCTGCTTACGCATCTAAATGCCTGCCCTGCCCTCTGGGCATCAGGGCGCACTCCACTAGAGGCATGGCCTCATCGTGGGCATGGTCCTGTGGAATTTCCATTCATGACATTTGTGTGGCCGCGGGATGGGCCTCCCCGTCCACTTTTGTCAGATTATACAACTTGGAAGTCCCCGCCTTGCAGGCAAAATTACTAGCTGTCTAACGACCAGCTCTCTAAGAAGCTGCATTACTGGGAGTCCCTCACAACCGGTTCGCCCCTTGTGCTCTCCTTAAATGCTTATACACTTCATGTGCCCGCTCTGCTGGCCCCATACATGCTTATGTGTACACTTCATGTGCCCGCTCTGCCGGCCTCATAATACATTCACTCCACGTTAAAAATCCCCCGGTATATCCCTGGGATTCATGAGTGGATTCATAGCGCGCACGGCGTTGACCAGGTGTTCCCGTAGCGTAAGCTAGCTTACGCAATACGAGAGAACCTCTCGTAAGAGAACGAATCGGTTACCTAACGTAACCTCGGTTCTCTCTAGAAGAGGGAACGAGTATTGCGTTCCCGGCCGTGCTTGCGCTACTAGCGTTTTCGCTTCACGCTGAAATAAATCAACATGTAAGCCTGGGAGAGACTGTTATATACACCATGGCCACGCCCATTCTGGCGGGCCATGACGCAATGAGCGCGCGGGCGCCTCTCATTGGAAGCGGGTTCAGCCCCGCTCTCCCATAGGCTTAAGCAGTTCTCTCTGAGCGAACCAATGAGCTGCTAGCTAGCCCGCTCTAGGTCTGCCGCAGAGGAACTGCGTGGTGTATGGATACAAATTATGAAATAATTTTTGGCTTCAATATCTCAGCAAAGATGAATCTTTCCCGTAGCGTAAGCTAGCTTACGCAATACTCGTTCCCTCTTCTAGAGAGAACCGAGGTTACGTTAGGTAACCGATTCGTTCCCACCCCATGGCATTAAGTCACAAACAAGTCCCTTACATATGCTGCATCTCAATCACGACCTCAAAACGAATCGGCTGAACATGGCCAGTTTAAAATAATTAAACTTCTATTAATTAAATGCACAAATGGATAAATAATGAACTACATTTTTAACATTTTGTGCAAATGTTAAACATAAATCTAGGTTAAACAGATGAGTGATTGATCAATAATATTGCAAATGTCATTAAATCTGTATAAATAATTATAATCTGTAATATCATTTTTCATTTTTGTGTGCTGCGTTTGCCGTCATTAAATCTGTAAAAATACTGAATACTACATTTTAGTCATATTAATATTTAATGGTCACACTATTTTATACAACACATATTGTTATCTCTGATCTATGGGTACTACAAAATACATATAAAATATTTTCTCTGACTCAAGATTAACTTGGATGTCATCACAGAAAGCGAGTGACAGACATGCAAACCTTCAGGGACAGATGGACAGGCAAAGTGAAGCGAGTGACAGACAGAGCAGATTCGTGATGGGAGACTCCCCTCCCTTTAGACTTCTGTTTTGCTGATACATGCTGGTTATCACTGGCCTGTATACTCAGTCACATGGCTGTTTGTTTATTAGGCAAAATGCTTCAAAAGTGCATTAAAATTTGTCACATGTAGATGTTGTTCTGTTGCTCAGTCCCTATCACAAAGGACATGTAATGCATAAAGGCCTGCCAGTGCCTGTTCAAATGAGTGAAACTGCTTGCAGATCTCTCAAGGACACCAGCTTTAGCCTTGAGCACCAGGTGGACAGCATAGACACTGACAGTGTGAGTGTGAATATGACTCCTGGATACTGTCTGAAATGTGATTCACACCTTTACAACCAGAGGCATAGGGGTGGGCGATACGACCAAAGTCTTATATCACAATATTAGTTATTTTGTTTTCACAATATCAATATCACTATATAGTTATATGCTTATAAAAAGGTTATGATATAAAAAATTATACCATTGAAATTTAATAATTCTCGTCACTAATTTCAGTATCACAAAAACCCTAATACTAGCCTTAAGCTTATTGAAAACAAGAAAACAGTCAGTGATAAAATAAGAACAGAGAAACTAATTACGCGACAGGACAAATCCAGAATAGACACAACTGAAATAAACCTACCTGAAAAAGTTCAAGCACTAGAAATAAGAAAATACATAAATTGAAATTACTTAAATGTACAAAAAAACACTGCATAATCTTGTGCACATTAAATATAAATGTATTCTTATTAAACTTGCAAAAGTGATTCAATCAAGAGCAGTGAGAGATTTTCTCTTTGTCTTTTGTCGTTTGATTAACATTAATGACACGATAGCAGCAGGTTTATTAGGCTGCTGTCACTTAAAGAACGAATACACAGATCCAATTTACTGCTACACGTGCGTTTTCTTTCTCAACCATTTACATTCATTTAAAACAAATTACTGCGTTTATGACGTTACTCGCAAAGACAGGAATTGACACATAAGTGTGTTTAACCGTTCAAGCCCAATTAGGTGGCAAAAATATTGGCTGCTATAATATTGTATAATTCATCAATTATGAAATGACTTTCATTTCAGCTTTATAGCAGCCCTACAGAAGAAAATAGTGTAATTTAATTCAGCTCAATTTAGTTCAATGTTGTTTCAATTCTGTTCAGTAGGCTAACTGTGTCAATGTTGCAAAGTTAATCAATTATGAAACAAGTTCACATAACAAGTGCAAATGTAAAACAGAAATCCAGAACAGACAGACAAGTGGTGGTTAATCAATATGTATGCTTTTTTTCTGCAACTTTTTTTTTTGCAGTGCAACCAATTGCAGTCCTGCCGCAATTTCTTCCTGAGACAAACAACAAATAAAAAACCTTCAGAACTTTTAGGAGACATTGAAACCTGATAGAAATTATATATATATAAAAAAATGTGTTTTCCATTTACTCACCCTCATGTCTTTCTAATCCTGCATAACGTTCTCTCTTCTATAGAAAAAAAATAAGAAATTCTGAAGACTGATCATTCCTTCCATGAAATTACAATAAATTGGGCTTTTAAGCTTCAAAAAGTGCACAAAATCACCATAAAAGTGGTCTATATACTTTGTGCACTTTATTTCAAGTGTTTTGAAGCCTAGTGAAAAAGATTGAACTGAAATGAATGAGTGATTTCCGCCATATAGTCAATTTTTTATTTTTTTTGATGAATGTGTATTTAAAATGGGTCATTTATGTAGAAGAACTGTGAAATTATTTTTGAATTTGGAGCTTTCTAGACTGAGAAAAGCCAGAAAATGTATTTTTGGCTAATGTGGATGAAAGACAACAACTCCCAGAATGCACTTGCTTCGCTGCCCTAGGAGGCCATGCCTACCGGCAACAGAGCGCAGTAGTTAAACAACAAGTCTAGGCTACTAGTGAGTCTCCGTGATGAGTCTGCCCGGGATTTTGAGATCGCCCAAAATGTCCAGGATTCGGCTTTTGCGTTCTACAGTCACCATTCATCATGTTTACTGTGGCGAGCAGGACGAGGCCGAGGGCGTGATTACCGATGAGCGACACCTGTGAGACGCACCGGTCTCGTATCGCTCACGGAGGAGCGGGGATTTTCTTAGCAATGTTAAAACGCACATCAATCGATCACTTGTTTACCGTTCATGTAAACACTATACAGATTCAACAATCGGAATTAATTCAGTTAGATTGAAGCAAAAGATGTACATGTGAACCAGGGCCGGATTAAGAGTTCAGAGGCCCCTGGGCACAATGTCTTGTAGGCCCCCTCTTAGGCAGGCCAAATGTATATTTTGTCCAAGGACATTTTAATATGGCATTTACAGTTTTACTGACTTAAAAGGAACTTTGTTGTACTATGCTGAAGTAAAGTTCATAAATGGTCGTTCTTTCCCATAGGAATTTGTAAAACTATGTTGGGTGGACCTCTGTGCCTCTAGGGGGGTTCGGGGGCATGCTCCCCCGAAAGAAAATTTTGTATATTTTAAGGTTAAATGCATCAATCTCGTGCTCTTTGAGAGATCAAAATTAAGAGCTTCAACCCATGAACTGCTCGTTGAACAAAGAAAAAGCATTGATTTGTACCAGGACAATAAAGAGGGCTCAAACATCTTTTTAGTTATGAGAGTCTCAGTCTACATTACATTATCAATGGTGTTTTAGGATGCCAAACAATTATTATAATAATGTAATAATGATTTATATAATTATTCCTATGACGTAAAATCCACATAGCCTATAAATGTACTATATAAATGAAAATTTATATTTCAGAAGTATATTTTAGCCTACATTACACTATAATATAGGAAAATTAAAATACTTTTGTCCTAATTTCTTCACTTGCAAGAAATAAACCCTTGAGCTTTTATTTAGGAGAAAACACCATGCTGATCGCGTGAGCAAAGTGCACACATTTCTTTAAATCACCCAGCACAAACAGGATGCCTATTCTTAAAGTCTTGTGCTGTTTTATAAAGGCACAAAGCCATATCATGGTTTCGATTTTAGTTCTTTGGCAAAATATAACGCTAGAGACCTTTATGTTAGGTTATACATTTTATATCTCATATGTGTTGGGAAAAGGGAGAAGAGAGTTCGGCAAAAGGCGGATTCGAACTTGGGTCGAGCGCATCAAAAGCTCTTTCACGCACTTCACGCTCTACGACCTACGCCACTGTAACCATTTCGTGCCGGGCGTCTTTTTGCTAAAATGACAGGCACTTAGTGCAAATATACGCTCCGTTATGTAAAATGTAAAAAAATTATTTTTTTCTTCCCCTCGCTTGGGCCCCAAGTGCCTCGAAACACTACCGGCCCACCGGGGAAACTCCCGACTCTCCCGATTGCCACTCCGCCCCTGGTGCCCAGGGCCCCTTCGATGTCGTGGGCCCCTGGGCAAGTGCCCAGTTGCCCTAATGGTTAATCCGGCCCTGATGTGAACAATGAATGGCGATTGCAGAAAGCAAAAGCTGAATCCCGGACATTTTGTACGATCTAGACGCCCAGACATGTCCGGGAAAAAGAGGATGAATGGTAGGCCTAACACCTACTTACTCAGCTTTCTCCTACTAAGTTACTCAGCTTTCTCCACAGAACAAGAGCATGCTAGCTTAGCTTCCAAAAAAGATGCCTGACACTATGTGTACATTCTGCGAGTGAGATCCCACCCTCTATGGGCGGGTTGAGAACATGCGGGACAGCCCCTTCTACTGACTGTAGACTTTAGCCTCTGGCCAAAAAATCCTCCGATGACGCAAAATGACGATTTTTGCGTCATCGGAGGATTTTTTCCAGACAAAAAATACATAAATCTCTCGTCTCGGGGGGATATGAGGGTGGAAAGCACGGTAATTTGAAAATACTACAGGTTTTCTACTAATACTAAGCTTAATACTAAATCCTGAAGTATTCCTTTAAGTATAAAGGGTTTATTGCAACAGGGCATCTGAACACCCATATATCCAGCTATGGCAAATGAGAATTATGACTTAAAGTGTTAATTCACTCAAAAAAGAAAATTCTGTCATTAATTACTCACCCTCATGTCATTCCAAACCAGTAGGACTTTCGTTCATCTCCGGAACACAAATGAAGATATTTTAAATAAAATCTGAGCGATTTCTGTCCCTCCATTGACAGTTATGCAACTACCACTTTGACACGTCAAAAAGTTCATAAAGAGATAGTAAAACTAATCCATATGAATTCAGTGGTAAACTGCTCAATTCATATGGATTAGTTTTACGATCTCTTATGCTCTTTATGAACTTTTTGAAGCATCAAAGTGTCAGTTGCGTAGCGGTCAATGGAGGGACAGAAATCACTCAGATTTCATTAAAAATAACTTCATTTATGTTCTGAAGATGAATGAAAGTCTTACGGGGTTGGAACAACAATTTATTTTGATTTGGATATCTCTCTACAGACTACTTCCCAATTCTAGCTGACAATAGTTGTGATTGATAAGTGGCTCGTGGGAACTTAACAATACATGTGGCAAAGGCCAAAGAGCTTGACCCTGCCCAAGCGAGTCAAAGAAACAGCTGCTCCCTGCACAATTTACGTGACAAAGAAAACTTCTTTCTTTGACACTTCAACAGCACTGCCATGGTGAGGCATCTAGGCTTTAAAAATAGAGTTTAAAATGCAGTACATCACATGATAATAATTACAACTCTATTTGGATGGTTATGCTGAGTGGGTGTGTAGGCGTACCAGATGCATCCTTTCGGCATGATTATGTGTTATAATTAGATTGAAATTTGTTTACTAACTGCTGCCACTTTGGTTGTTTTGTTCATCTGTTTTTTTTTTTTTTTTGTCTCATAACAAACAGATTCATATTTGTGTATAACACATTTTTGGATCCAGCCTAAAGAAATGATTAGCAACATGATGTGTCGACTACAAACAGTGATTCCAGCTATTTTTTCACTGTCATTGAACGTTATTGACAGAGAGGAACAATATAATTAGGATCACTTTCAGAACATTTTTTTTCAGCTCATGAATGATAAAATAAAATGACAGGCAATCAGAATCTAGCCAAATTTAAAGAGCTGGAGCTTTTTAGCAGCAAAGTAACTGGTCATGTGATGGCAACATGGAAACCCACTCCATGAAGAAAACAGTTGTATAAAGGCGGTTCACACCAAGAACGATAATTGTAACTATAAAAGTTAATCATCGTTCTTATTCTAATTCTAAGAGAATAGGGAAGTCCAAACCACAGCTATAACGATAACAACACAGATACACAATATCATTGGAATCACATTCAAAACAATTTTTACAATAAAAACATTGACAGCTAATCAGAATCAAACTGACTTTAAAGTGACAGATGACACATTGTGCGCTTATAATAAACAGAACGTTATCGTATGTTGGTGTGGATGCTAAAATAGCTACTGTCATAGTTACCAATGCATCTTCATTTCATGTGTGTAGGATAATTTTATCATATTTCTTAAAAGTGCCATTCATTTGTTTGTGTTCAAATGCGATAATTTGCAATATTGAGTGAATCTTTAAAAACTCTTTAAACACATAACACACGTGCAAGATGTCTGTTAAAGATCCATTTCTCTGGAAACCATCTGCTGTTTACTAACATCTGATATACGTCTTTTAGATGTCAGTTTTACATACATTCTAAATCAAAAACATCATAAAGACATTTTCTAAACGTCTATTTGACATCTGACAGGAGACATAACAAAATACGTCTTCCAGATGTAAACAAGCACGTACGCGTGCTATCAAACTTCATAGCAAACAGTTATTTTAAGGTCTGTCCACATACCGTAATATGAGGACCGACTCACACAGCAAAAAGACAAAAACCCATCTTAATATGGCAAACCCTGCGGAGTTAACACCATATGTGTTTTCTATTATTCCAATTCTTGGTCTTATTGCTTTGGTTACTTTCCAGTTAACTTCTATGACGTAACAATTAAATCCTCTCCGAATCTGCGTTTTGTCTGCCCGTCGTCATACAGTTTTGCAAAAACAAAGCAACTCAGATCAGAATGAAAACACATCAGGGTAGCTTTTGTGCTGTGCAAAAAAGGTTCTTAAAATATCAACTGCGAGAGAAAACAGCCGAACACTTAAAATAAAGAATCGAGTTGACACCAGCACCGCTAACGTTAGGTCAGTTCCCTTTGTCACTGGTCTCACAGCAAAAACTTGATTTAAAGCGATTCACAAACTGCTGCTCTCTTACCGTAGTATGAAGGAGGAATTGCACTTTTTCTTGCCATTGCACCTCCGACGAGCAGTCCTCGCGTGTCTTTTGTTTATGTGATTGCATATGAAGCTGTGGACGTGAATAGCGTCTCTAACACTAGTCGTCCACATATATAACGCTAATCTGTGATTTGCTGGGCCACGCAACGCCGCGTCACTGTGTTTACAGCGCCATCAGCAGTGAGACAATGCGCACGCAGAGGCGGTCTATTGTATGAGTGACGCCTCAATTGTCCAATCGCTGAGTGCCATCATCTCCCAACAGCCAATCCAACCTCAGGAGGCAGGACATATCGTAATACTGGTGGGAAAATAGAGACATTTCTCACTTCTCAGGCACGGGGAAACACTTCAGCGACTACATGAGAACAAAGTTAATCAGCTGAAAACAATGTGCCAGTGTTTTGAGATTCCCCTGTGCTGCTCGACAGAAGAAATTATTCTGTGAGTATTTATGTAGCCTACAGTATGGCCTTGTGACAACCACAATGATTGGTGAGGTGACCATGTAATATATATCATGTAGTAAAGGTCACAAAGGTTTCTGGTTTGGTTGCATTGTTTCATCCCCAAAAAAACCTAATAAACTACATTTATTTAAGAACCAAAATATATGTAGACAAACTGATTATATTAAGATAATCATATCAAATCTGTCAAAAATAAAACAAAACGGAAAAATGTATCAACCACAAGCTGTGGAAAGCCATTGTATTAAATTACTGTGGCTGCCAACGTTTGCATTTCACCACCTGATGGCAGTAATGTGTTGTGAATGTGATAGAGGCCAATGAACATGTCTGATCTGAAACAAGTGTTAAAGGGTTAGTTCACCCAAAAATGAAAATTAAGTCATTAATTACTTACCCCCATGCTGTACCAACCCCGTAAGACCTTCGTTCGTCTTCGGAACACAAATGAAGATATTTTTTATTAAATTTGAGAGGTGGATTACTACCACATAGGCTGCCCAAGGGAATAAAACCTGACGGCCCAGAAAGTCAATGAAGAAAATGTTTAAATATTCCATGTCACAACAGTGGCTCAACTATAAGTTTATCAAGCGACGAGAATACTTTTTGTGCGAAAAAACAAACAAAAATAACGACTTTATTCGACTATTCCTTTTCTTCCTTGTAGGCCTGAAACAAGACTTCAAGAGATTTCCACGACGCACTTATTTACGCCAAGTTTATTTTTTATAAATCCCGATATGTGCGTGGAAAAATGCGTACGCATATTTCTATACCCATTTTGTGCGTACGCAACGTTTATACATCAGGCCCCAGGTGATTTCGAATTTAGGTTGAACTGCCAATTGGTTATTGATTGACCATTTGTATAATAGTTTATCTAGACACTTGATTATTCTATTTAACTCTTTATTCTTATTGCACTCACTTCGTTCGGTTACCAGTGTCGCTCAAGGTCTTGCACCAGCCGTTTAACGCAGATCCCATGATCACAAACTTGCCAATCTTGGTCACTGGACAGAGGTGATTGACTATACTGATTAGAGGGCCGCTCCCATGCTTTCTCTCTCTAAAAGTATTTTGTTTAGCCCCCATAGATCTGTATACACTTGAAGTAACTATCTCAGACAGAGGTCATGGCAACTACTACAGATATAAGGCGACCATCATTACCTTCTCTGATAGTAGCTTTGATTTGGTTTCCCACATACACTTAGAGTAATATTACAATAAACAGAGGGAAGGCTCACCCTATTTAGGTTGGTCGAGCAAAATTCTGTTGTCCTAAATGGAAATAGCCTTTCCTTATGGAAATTAGCCTTTACAGTCTAAGTAACCTGTGCCAGTTAACCAGTGCCAAGTGTTAGAGGGAACTCTAAAATCTCAGTTGGTGTGCCCTATGCTCCACTCAAAACGGGACTCTAGTCCGTTACTAACCTGACGTAGATTTGCAGTATGGATCCAACGTAATCTACTATAGAGTTAATAATTTCAGAGTAAGTCAGAATAAAATCAAATGTAACCATTTATTATTAGTCAGGCAAATGTATCCCAGTAGCACCTCAATGCAGTACATGAGATCCACGGGGAGGAGTCGGATCAAGATCCAAGGGGTGGAGATGGGTAGGATTAGGGTTGGGTTTAGGGATTAGGGGTGTGTTTAGGGATCAGGGGGCGGAGATGGGTAGGTTTAGGTGTATGTAAGGTGGGAGGAGTTGGATCTGGATCCGACTCCTCCCCGTGGATTTCATGTTCCGCAGTGAGAACCATCTCATGTATCATGCCAATTACATAATCCATTCAAAGATGATCAATACAAAACATCAAATGCTGAAATAAAGAGTAAAAGCATACCTGACCTCAGAAAAATACATTAAGCTGAGAGTCTGGAAGACACTCATTACGGGCTGATCTGACTACAAACCGTGCCTTGAGCGAGCCTCCTGCAACTTCTCTCTAAATACTGAGACCAAGACAGAAACCTCTTACAAATGGAAACATGAGCAAACCATGGAAATCTGCATTAATCAAGCAACAGTCAGCAACAATTATCAAGTAGGCTGTAGTGTTTAAACAATGATTGATTGGTACTAAGGGGCCCAAAATGTAAGAAAATATAGATGTTGATGCATGTTGCTGTGGGCTCATCTTGTGATATTTTTTTGCACTCAGGAAACTTACACTGCAACCACAATGCTCAAGATGACAGTGCAGTCATATGCACGTTCAAGGCAGTTTCACAAAAGCAAATATGGCTTATAGCATGTATTAATATTACAGTATTAAAGGGGTCATGACATGAGAAACCAAATTTGCTTTGATCTTTTGGTATTTAAGAGGTATTTGTACCATTAAAACCTCCTGCAAGTTTCATAGCTTAAGACGTCCTCCCCATTATAAACGAACCATTTATTTAATCAAGCTCTAAATACAGCTCGTTCTAGATCCTCTGAACTTAGTGACGTCACGGTACGAAGTGACGTACCAGTCGTTTGCATATTATGGAAGGCCATTAGGGCCAAAACGTGTGAAACTGTCGTGTTAACGCGTAATTACGTGTTAACACGTCATTTACGTGTTAACGCGTCATTTACGCGTTAACACGTAATTATGCGTTAACACGTCATTTGCGTGTTAACACGTATATTACTGGACATTAGCACAGCACCCCCTACTGGTTTTTTTATTTGCTCAAACACACAGAACTTTAATGTTTTTCATGTGTAAATACATGTTGAACAATGTCTATTTTCACAATCACAATGTAAATTGTGTAAGGATAATTAGACATTTCTCCAAAATAATTTAACATTATTTGTTAGAGAGCCCCTTATGGCACCCTTAAGCCTCTTGAATCATTGTTTTGCAGTGTTTTTAGAAGTTATATATATATATATACACACTACCGGTCAAAAGTTTGGGGTCGGTGAGATTTTTTATGTTTTTAAAAGAAGTCTCTTCTGCTCACCAAGGCTGCAATTATTTGATAAAAAAAAACAAAAAAACAGTAATATTGTGAAATATTATTACAATTTAAAACAGTGGTTTTCTATGTGAATATATAGTAAAGTGTAATTTATTCATGTGATCAAAGCTGAATTTACAGCATCATTACATTACATCAATAAAGTCTTCAGTGTCACATGATCCTACAGAAATTATTATAATATGATGCTCAATAAACATTTATGATTATTATCCATGTTGAAAACAGTTTTTTACATTTTTATTTCAGGATTCTTTGATGAATAGAAAGTTCAAAAGAACAGAATTGATCTGAAATGGAAAGCTTTTGTAACTTTAATCACTACCATTCAAAAGTTTGGGGTCAGTAAGAATTTATTTTTGGGGGAAAAGAAAAGAAATTAGAAAATACTTTTATTCATCAAGGATGAGTTAAATTGATCAAAAGTTACAGTAAAGACATTTATAATGTTAGAAAAGATTATATTTGAAACAAATGCTGTTCTTTTGAACTTTCTATTCATCATAGAATCCTGAAATAAAAATGTAAAAAACTGTTTTCAATATCCTAGTTTCGTTGCGTGGCAGCAGATAAGATGCCAGAGCATTGTGGAGCATTTTCCTGTATATTACTGTTAGTGTTAAGCCTACTATGGATATTAAAATACGCCGAACCATGTGTCCTGTATCATAGCTACATGTATGACCTTTGCAGCAAAAAAAAAACCGTGTGAAAATCAGTTCAGTATTCAGTGAGATATGATTAATTTAATGCGCTGACAGCTCATTTCACATGCCATACAGATTACACTGAGCGGAGAGGATGACCGGTTTAAGATGGCGGCCCCAATTATTGTCCGTGCCGAGATGCCAGAAATTGGACTGTACCATCCTGATCCGATGCAGAGGGGGATTCCTTCTTATTATTTCATCCAGTTTAATTCTATTTTGTTTGTTTGAAGTAGTTTTGTATTGTGCTTCAAGTAGTTGATTAATTTATGTTTGGTATGATAGTGTATATTTTAGTTAAATATTTTTTGTTAATTGGGGAAAGTTTTATTTTGATATTTATCTTTTCTTTTTGTTTGGTAGAGGCTAAGGGGTATATTGATCAGAGTGAATGTGTGAAAGGGAGTCAGAATTTGCCCAGCCATAGTCACATCATGGGCTGTTGACCTTAGTGGTTTGTTTTTCTTGCCGGTTTAATTTTTGTTAGTTTCAGTTTATTTTCATTTTGAGTCTTTATTTTTGGAAGTTACTTTCATTATATTTGCACCTGTATGTTAATTTTTCTTTGGAAGAAATAAATCTTCTCGTTGGTTCATTACCTGTCCTGCCTGTTCTTGGCCATGCCCTTACATAGGCTATATGTATTACAACACACACACACACACACACACACACACACACACACACACACACACACACACACACACACACACACACACACACACACACACACACACACACACACACACACACACACACACCTATATATAAGCTGTTTTTTATACAACAATATACAGGCACACACATTACACTTTACACATTATACTACATTACACACACACACACACGCACACACACACACGCACACACTCACACACACACACACACACACATATATAAGCTGTTTATTTTTTTATATAACTATATGCAGGCAATAGAAGACAGAAGCATGCATGCATAGGAAACAACTTTGTTCAAGTATCGCATTCTCTCAACAGGCATACAGCCTCTCGGTCACTGACACTGTTCGTTATAGGCCATCCAAATCAGCGTCTGTCATGCTTGTGAATCAAGACAGGGTGAATAATTGTTGTGGAAACACAATAATGCACACTTCATGCATTACTGCATTACTTCAAATACTAGTTACTTATGGAGCGAATTATGTGCCAATATTAAACAAACAAATCCAGCATTTTGAAAACAAACTCTTTCTGCTTTTGCAAAAGAAAACTCGACTCTCAAACAAATAGAAAGCAATTTGCAAAAACAAAGGTCAATTTGAGCGAAAATGCAGTGGAATAGCCAATAATGTGTTTTACAATATAAATAAATGAGCCCAGATAATGTCACAAATAAATACAAACCATCCAACAAATTGAATGTAACCTTTGAACAAATACCAAATAAGTGCATACAAATGCATATCTATCTATCAGGCACTGGCGCCAGGATTCCAGGTTTGGATGGGCCAGACCAATTGTGGGTGGGCATTAAATTAAAAACGTTATCCGATCACTGTTTAACCTAATAAAATATTACTGACTAATAGCCCATATCTGTACGTACATAATATAGATTTAAATAGCTTGATGCTCTTTCAATGTTTTCACATTGTTAAAAAGTGACGGTGCATATGGAGTCAGGACGGACCTATCCGCGATCGCTCTCCTTGGTTCTGACCAGAGAAGAGCGCTTTTAGAATCTCCATTACGCAAGAAAAAGCGGTGTTCTTTATAAAAGAAGGACTTCAGAAATAGTTGAAATTGCATTTATTAGGACTCATGGATAGGCAGAGGCGCTGGCGCCCTCCTAGCAACGGCGCTGGTCGCGCTCGCTGCGACAGTCACACGGGTGGCAGAGACGAAGATGTGCTGATGTGGATCTCAGCTCTCCTTCATCTCCTGGTTGCAGCAATGACTCAGAGACTAGTGCGCGTATAAGGTACCTAAACAACGACTGTTGCAACATTGTCCATTTACTGGAAATTATTTTCACACTTTCACATAAGCGCTGAAGCTGCAACATTTCTGGAGACATGGAGTGGGTAAAACATTATTTTGATAACGAGATCTTATGTCGTTAAAACGACATATTTTACCCGTATAACAAGATGTTATGTCGTTAAAACGACATATTTTCTTGGCCTTATAAGGACATGTCATGTACCAAATATGCCTTTCCACATAAAATGTATAGCATATCACGCCTTTATTATACTAATTCGTTACCATTAGATATAATTAAACAAAAAGTAGTCAAAACACATCTAACATAATTATTTTGTTTAATTAACGAAGTGTCAATCTTCGTCTTTAGCAATAGCCTACAATAGCAGCCTGGCTACAATACAAAAATATTTAACCCTCTACTGCACGCATTATGCAATCATGGATAACAACATTGTGGAACAGATTGTGGAACAGTAATGTCCCAAAATGACATGAAATTCATAGATGATTACAGACCTGTCTTATATAAATTAAATTGTTTTTACTATTTAAAATGTTTTCAAGAGCTTTGTGTACAAAATATAGAACTAATTTTCAAAGGTATTCTTTCCACAACATTTACAAAACATCTGGAGCAAACTCATAAGAACTGTTCAAGTGAAACTACTCAGAAACGCCTTGAAGCAGTTCCTTTTCCACCCCAGGAGGTGCACGTGCCTCGCCTCCTCCTGAACTTCAAATCATGACTAGATCATGTGGTAACACTTGATTCATTACTAGTTAGTTCCCATGATCTTCACTTTAGAATATGGATCCAAATAATTAATTCCCAAGTATGAAGTACCACTTTCATCTGTGGTCTATTAGCTTACTAATTCGTTAATCTATATGTTAATCGTTATATTGTTAATACACTTTTTCAGTAGTTCTCTGGGAAGCATTAAAAAAAATAGTTATTGATTAGTTAATAGTGAACTACCACTTTCATCTGTGCGCTATTACTTACTAGTCAGTTAATAGTTTCTTGTTAGTTATGTGATGAGGTTAGAGAGGACTCAAAAGCGAGAGTGACAATCACAGTTCTTTAATAGAATCAAAATGTCAGACCACAGGTAATCCAAACTGAAAGTTCAATAATAATCAGCAACCGAAGAAACCAGTAGAACTGGCAAAATCACATGAACATAAATCTCCTCTGTGGTAGGGACGAACAGAAGGCTGGTGAAGCAGCGGTTCTCGTAACTCACGGAGAAACAGATGGAGCTGGATACAGGTGACGAGCACGGAGCAGGTAATCAGCTTCAGCCTTAAGCAGGTTCTGTGGATGTACAATGACGAGCACAGAGTAATTCCAGCAGTAGAAGTTATTCCACAGGACAGGACAGGACAGGACAGGACAGGACAGAGAAAGACTCTGGTAAATGAGTATCTGAGACATCAACCAATCTGACAACAAGACAGGGAAAGAGAGGGTTAGAAGAAGCCAAGATAATGAGAGGAGATGAGGAACAGTTGGAGAGGAATGAGCATAATGAAAAGTGATAACAGCTGTCAGTATGAAGGTGAAAGAGAGAGAGCAAGCGCAAAATGCGGCATCGGCATCTCGAAGCGGCACTTCCGGTGGCATCTCCAGCGGCCATCAGTGCAGCGGCATCTCCAGCGGCCATCCGTGAGCGGCATCTCCAGCGGCCATCAGTGAGCGGCATCTCAAGCGGCCATCCGTGAGCGGCATCTCCAGCGGCCATCAGTGAGCGGCATCTCAAGCGGCCATCCGTGAGCGGCATCTCCAGCGGCCATCAGTGAGCGGCATCTCAGCCACTGACTGCAGATGCCGCTAGACATATATTTTAATTTAATAGCCTATTTATTTTTACAATACATTCTTAAAGATTATCAAGTGATATGCTAACATTTGTATGTATATGTTTTGTGAAATCCGTTACAAGTAATTTACAAGCGATTTGTAATTGATTAGTTAATGATTTAGTTGATGAATTAGTTATGAAACATGACAATAAACAACAGGACAAAGGTGAGACCGATAATAAAACACAAGGACAAACCGTAAGTAGCCTAAATGCTACTAGTAAATGATTTAATAGCCTATTTATTTTTTACAATACATTCTTAAATGATTATCAAGTGATATGCTAACATTTTTATGTATGTTTTGTGAATTCGGTTAAGTAATTTACAAGCGATTAGTAATTGATTAGTTCATTATTTAATTATAAAACATTATTTATTTATTAATTTGTTAATAAATAAACAACAGGACAAAGGTAAGAGAGAGAATGAAACACAAGGACAAACAGTAGATAAGTAAATGCTACATTTTAATGAGCAATTACAAGATGGGACCTTTGGGAACAGAACAATGAACAGGGCGCCATATGGTTAACGTTACATATACAAAATATAAAACATGAATTTGCTCTATGCACAGCTGCACAGCTGCACTTCAGCCAGCTGCTTCGTTTACTGTTGGTGCCCTCTATAGGGTTGGAATTTGGTGGCAGGTAGGCTAGATAGGTTTAAAGTCCCTGTAAAGGCAATTCTAAAAAAAAATCTAAACTGATTATAAATGTAAGAAATGTATTGCTAAAACATATTACAAAGACTGTGAACTGTGAAGTACTGAATTGTGGAGTTAGACCGTTAAACAGTTTTTCACCATTGCTATTTTCCGGATTTTTTGGGCGGGACTAAAACGGGGCTCGATGACGCACTGGAGCCCCTGAGCTCGTAGACACGCCCCTACTTGATGACGCACTGAGGCCACTGAGGCTGGCCCGTCCTCTAACAATAGAGCACATTCGCATCAGTTCGCCGCTCAATCACGAGTTACTATCATTTTACACGGGATAGTTTTATAAACTTTCGTTAGAGACAACGGATTCACTGATTATCCACTGATAATCCGCTGTTACTGGTGAATGGGGCCGAACCGACTATCTCCCGCCTCGGCCTTCATCCTCCAGAAAGCAGTATCAGCTAATTTTACTGTCGGCAGCTTTCCCGCGAGTGGGCGTGGTTTCAGCGCAGCCAGCGGACACGCCCCCAGCGTTTGAGAGCGGAGAAAACTGCAAAAAAAATTTCACGATTTTGATAGCTTTATGTACTTGCCGGCTTTTTTATCATTCAAATTTGGCTGGGTGGCTAATAACACATTTTTCTGTGGTGTGACCATCTCAGAACACACACTTAATTTGACTTTACAGGGACTTTAATGATCAAAACGCAAAATCTGCCAATAA
Source organism: Tiaroga cobitis (assembly GCA_030578255.1). Lineage (NCBI taxonomy): Eukaryota > Metazoa > Chordata > Actinopteri > Cypriniformes > Leuciscidae > Tiaroga > Tiaroga cobitis. The sequence goes on along the minus strand of CM060598.1, from coordinate 40,942,878 downwards.
AAGTGGTTCCGTTTATCTTCTGACAAACGGATCTAACTAGGCCTACTTACAATTTCCAACAACCAGTGTTGATATTTAAGAGAACGGGGAATAAACAATCACGTTATGATTTTAACATCATAAAACAAATCAGAGATTGCAAGTATTCAGATTATGTATAATAGGCCAACATAAGTATTAAAATAGCATATTCCTTATTAATTGTAATATAAAAGACACATATTTATTAAAAACATACGTTGTTAAGTTGAAGGCTACAGTAAGCTTACATATATGTTTTTAATAAACGTGTAGGCTAATAGTAGGCCCTACTAATATTGTTAATATTTATAATATTATTAATAATAATAATAAAAGTAGCCTGTATAGATTAGTTGAATAGCTCATATGTTTGTAAAGACGATTTAATTGGAAGAATAACAAATGTTAAATAAAATTACAATTAGGCTATATATTTTGGTGTGTTTCTAATTCATTAGGCCTACCTACAGTTCTCTATGTAAAAACCTTTAAAACGAGTAATTACAATTTTTCACATGAATAGCCTAGGATGTTCAGTTAGCCTAGATTTTTATGAAGAAATTGGATTTAATAATTTCCTCTGCGCAGAAACATAACTAATTAATCAGAAAGTGGTATCATCACACTTCCTTTGGCAGCAGCCAACAGCTTGACAAAGTATTGGCTGTTGGAGATGCCGCTACGAGGCACTGGCTGTTGGAAATGCCGCTACGAGGCACTGGCTGTTGGAGATGCCGCCGCAATTTCAGCTTCTATAGGCTATTAACGGAATAACCGTTTATATTTTAATAACATTTTCAAATTAATATTTAATAAACAGCATTTTCTGAAACATTAAAGTGATAATGACACTTCTTGCTGGAAATCCTTTAGCTCTATCAATACTCAGAACAATTGCAGCTTTCTCTGATGTAATGGAGAATCAGAAACTCAAAACTTTGTTTACAAAGGATATGCTTTCACACGATATGCTTTGTAGCTACATAATGTTATTTAGTTAAAATACAGTTAATAAAATATTGATTGCTGGAGATGCCTCTGCAGCGGAAAGTCCTGGCCACTGGAGATGCTCCACACAACTGATGGCTGCTGGAGATTTGTATTTATTTATTTATTTTGTTTTATTGAATTTTCAAAATCACAGAGTTTGATATCAAGTTCTTGACATTTCTTTTACACATTTTCTGATAAGTATAACATCTGATAAGTAGCCTAAAACATGAGACAACAATAATTTGGAAAAAAGAACACGAAAAAAAAAAGATAAAGGGCATCCTTTAACAGAGATACAGATCTTTGGGCTTTTCGATTTTTTTAAATACTTTACAGACTCAAAATACATTTTAAAGGCTGCTTTGAAATTAGCAAAGTTGGGTTTTGAGTTACTCCGTTTAGTTTGATGAATATTAAATTTTCCTAATAAAAGAAACAAATCGATAACATACATTTTTCTTGATGGCCGCTGGAGATGCCGCTCACTGATGGCCGCTGGAGATGCCGCTCACTGATGGCCGCTGGAGATGCCGCTCACTGATGGCCGCTGGAGATGCCGCTGCACTGATGGCCGCTGGAGATGCCGCTGCACTGATGGCCGCTGGAGATGCCGCTCACTGATGGCCGCTGGAGATGCCGCTGCACTGATGGCCGCTGGAGATGCCGCTGCACTGATGGCCGCTGGAGATGCCGCTCACTGATGGCCGCTGGAGATGCCGCTGCACTGATGGCCGCTGGAGATGCCGCTGCACTGATGGCCGCTGGAGATGCCGCTGCACTGATGGCCGCTGGAGATGCCGCTGCACTGATGGCCGCTGGAGATGCCGCTCACTGATGGCCGCTGGAGATGCCGCTGCACTGATGGCCGCTGGAGATGCCGCTCACTGATGGCCGCTGGAGATGCCGCTGCACTGATGGCCGCTGGAGATGCCGCTGCACTGATGGCCGCTGGAGATGCCGCTGGCTGCACTGATGGCCGCTGGAGATGCCGCTGCACTGATGGCCGCTGGAGATGCCGCTGCACTGATGGCCGCTGGAGATGCCGCTGCACTGATGGCCGCTGGAGATGCCGCTGCACTGATGGCCGCTGGAGATGCCGCTGCACTGATGGCCGCTGGAGATGCCGCTGCACTGATGGCCGCTGGAGATGCCCCTGCACTGATGGCCGCTGGAGATGCCGCTCACTGATGGCCGCTGGAGATGCCGCTCACTGATGGCCGCTGGAGATGCCGCTGCACTGATGGCCGCTGGAGATGCCGCTGCACTGATGGCCGCTGGAGATGCCACCGGAAGTGCCGCTTCGAGATGCCGATGCCGCATTTTGCGCTAGCCCTTACTGAGGTGAAAGCGAGATGTGTGTGTGTGTGTGTGTGTGTGTGTGTGTGTGTATGTGTGTGACTAGCAGAGAGAGACAGAGAAGGAGACATGACAAGTTAATAATAGTTAGCTTGTTAATATTGTGTTACTCATTGGTTCTTGTGTAGTTATTCATTAACGAAGGAACCGTATTCTAAAGTGTTACCCTATCGTTCTATCGTTCTATAGTCTATAAAATAAAACTATAAAAATAATATAAAAATCAACACAATAAACTTTTGTGACCAGATTAAACCCATTTTCTCTTTTAAGGACTTTTTTTTACATCATTGATATCGATAGTTTAAATTATCTTGTTTTAAATAGGCCTACCATATAACATATATTTTTAATATGGGTTAAGACGACATTCACTTAGGCTAGCCAATGTATAGCTATAACTCGCTGTTAACAGTCATATCACATGGGGGGTTAAATGACCAAATATGTAAGTCGAAGATAATTCATAACTCTCTGAAACAACATCAATTCTTATCCAACGGCATCCGTATTTTGATTTATTAGGCTACTACAGATGTATGACGGGCTGTCGCGCTAATCGCGAACCAACAAACTCATGACAAACTTAAATAAAGTAAAACATAACTATTTCCAACGTATAATAGCCTACAACCCACCGTAATGTTTAACAGTGTTTATTAAAACCGAAAGTATGCTATGTTTTGTGCGGTTTGTTTTTCATACCTGGAAAGAAGTAGGCTATATTCCCGTCTCTGTATTTAGTCTACTAGCAGCAGTACTATATGAAGCGCATCACGGGCGCGCACCCAACTGAAGATGCCTGGTGACGTAGGCTCATCGTACCCATTAGGTAAGCGCTCGTTCACAATCTCATGAATAAGTACAATAAAACGAAGGTGTGCATCACCACATTAATAGTCATGAGAATGATTACAAACAGTTACGACAGGCAATGTCAACGTGACACAACACCTTAATTCTATTTTAATTATTCACGATAGAGTGACCCAAGCACTACGCTGCGCTTACCTCATCAGCCATCATAAGCCAACGACATTGACGGAAGGGTAACCTTGCAGGAAACTGAATATTGTTGTTGTTGTTGTTGTGTGTGTGTGTGTGTGTGTGTGTGTGTGTGTGTGTGTGTGTGTGCGTGTGTGTGTTTGTGTGTGTGTGTGTGATAGATCACGAGTGTAATAGCACTCCAAATCTATCCAACATTTTGGCGAGAATATAGCATAATTTCTTGTTCTGTAATGTAGGCCTATTATCAAAATATATTTTAATAATTGTTGGTCCTATATTCATTGAATAATTTCTCATTTGAATATCCATTGTAAAATGTCATTATAAGGCAGAAGTTCTGTCTGATTTCAATTATTAATATTTCAAGCCACTCTTGTTTTTTATTATTATTATTGCATATGTTTGTCCTTCACAGATTATTCACCCTGTCATGATTCACAAGCATGAATGGACGGCCTATAATAATTGGATGGCCTATAACGAACAGTGACCGAGAGGCTGTATGCCTGTTGAGAGAATGCGATACTTGAACAAAGTTGTTTCCTATGCATGCATGCTTATTCTGTCTTCTATTACCTGTATATTGTTGTATAAAATAATAAACAGCTTATATATATATATATATATATATATATATATATATATATATATATATATATATATATATATATATATATATATATGTGTGTGTGTGTGTGTGTGTGTGTAATGTAATATAATGTGTAAAGTGTAATGTGTGTGCCAGTATATTGTTGTATAAAAAACAGCTTATATGTGTGTGTGTATGTGTGTGTGTGTGTGTGTCTGCGTGTGTGTGCGTGTGTGTGTGTGTGTGTGTGTAATGTCATGTAATGTGTAAAGTGTAATGTGTGTGTGTGTTGTAATACATGTATATATATATATATATAACTTCTAAAAACACTGCAAAACAATGATTCAAGAGGCTTAAGGGTGCCATAAGGGGCTCTCTAACAAATAATGTTAAATTATTTTGGAGAAATGTCTAATTATCCTTACACAATTTACATTGTGATTGTGAAAATAGACATTGTTCAACATGTATTTACACATGAAAAACATTAAAGTTCTGTGTGTTTGAGCAAATAAAAAAACCAGTAGGGGGTGCTGTGCTAATGTCCAGTAATATACGCGTTAACACGTAAATGACGTGTTAACGCGTAATTACGCGTTAACACGACAGTTTCACACGTTTTGGCCCTAATGGCCTTCCATAGCATATGACCGCCTCCAGCGCAAGACAACTACGCCTCATTTGACATCATCGCATGCGTTGACGTGCAGCGAGGGGGTCTGTTTACAAGATGACTGCAATGCCACGCAGATGTGCTGTTCCCAATCCCGGCTGTGGACAAACAACATGTTTGAATGCTGCCGAACGATCCACACGTCAGGGAAAGCAGTTGGATGCCGTTTATTTGCAGCATATGCAGCCCGCCAAAGCCTTATTTGTTCGGTGAGTGATGTAGATGAGTGTGACAGGGCGCATGTTACTGAAAGAACGACAAGAGAGAGAGAGAGAGAGAGAGAGAGAGAGAGAGAAAAAGAGAGAGAGAGAGCGAGAGCCCTGGCCGCGCGCGCGCCTTCAAACTGCCTTGCTCTCCCTCTCTCTCTCCCTCGCGCATATGAATCAAAATCAATTGAGAATTGACACGATGGTAAAAGATCGGAAGACCGAAGTTTCACGTGGCGGAGCATTGTGTAGCCTACATGTAATAAGAAATGATTAACGTCAGCACTGACGTTAGCCAATCATAACAATGGGCGTTAACACTGAACTCTTAAAGGGGAAACACCTCCAAAACAGACTGTTTGAATCAGAGGGGGAGAACCAGGGTGGGAAAAGGTCATAAATCACTACATTTGTAAAGTTTTTTTGTACAAAAAACTATAGTAATACTATAATTGCACATTAGGGAACATAATAAAACAAAACGAAAAACCATGTCATGACCCCTTTAAGGCTTAATCATGCAGATTTATCCTGTTTCTTTTTATGTACAGTCTTTTGAAAGATGCAGGTTTATACTTCAATTTACTAGGAGTAATATAAACATCCAACACTGGCCGCAAACACTGCTGAGCAACAAACTAAGAATAGACACCAACCGTTGTATGCTGTTGGGCTAGAATAAATGGACTGAAGTTGCATGTGATATCATTGGCACTGCAGGCACAGCTTCAGATAAGAGCCAAAGCCAAAACAAGATACAGTACAGTATCTAAGATGCAGCTCTTGGGAATAACTGACAAAAGAACACAACGGGCAAAAACATAGATCAGCAACATACACTATGCCTCTTAACTAGTTATGTAATGTTTAAAATTGACAATTCTTGTTTTTTATGTAATATTGCATTATTTATTATAAATAATTTATGCATGCACATTATTATTTTTTTGTTAAATTCATGTACCCTCATAATCTTTAATCAAAATAACTTCCCCTCCTCTTGCAACAACATCTCTTCTTTTCTCTGATGACGTGTTTAGTGGCGCGAGGGCGGGATCAAGCTGTCACTCACATGACATCACAGCAATAGCAAACCACAAGCATCCAACGATCCAATCAATTCCCACACTACAATTTTTTCTAGTTCGAGAAGCAATTTCACTTTGAAATTTCACAATTTCACTTTGTTTCGACTTTTAAAATGTATCAGTCTGTGCGAATGTTGTGGTATTCTTGTAATATCTTTTTTTGTAAAGACTAAAATAATTACGCTAATATTATTTCTATTGTAACGTTCAATATGAAAAGCAAATAGCACCTTAATGTTGCTATGATTACTCTTTAGATGAACTTGACAGACGTTTGCTAGCATCTATTTATCGCACACTCACCAAATACTCACTTTGTACTTAATGAAATGTTGTTTGAAAAGGCTTTTGAAGTGTAGGCTTTCATTGTATAGGCCCATTTAAACATTTTTTTTAATGCTTTTGCAAGAAGTCTCTTATGCTCAACAAGGCTGCATTTATTTGATCAAAAGTACAATAAAATCAGTATAATATTGTGGAATATATTATTACATTTTAAAATAACTTTAGCATTTTAATATATTTAAAAAATGTAACTTATTCATGTGTTTTTTTCAGCATCATTTCTCCAGTTTTCAGCCACATGATCCTTCAGAAATCAATCTAATATGCTAATTTTGGTGCTCAAGAAATATTTCTAATTATTATCTAATGTTGAAAATAGTTGTGCTGCTTAATATTTTAGTAAACATACTTTTTCTTCAGGATTCTTTGATGAATATAAAGAACAACATTTATTTTAAATAGATTTTTCTGTAGCATTATAAATATCTTTACTGTAATGTGTCCTTGCTAAAAAAAAGTATAATTATTATTTTAAAGCAATCATGAGCCCAAACGAACGGTATGTCAGCTACATACAGTGAGAGCCTCAGTCCTTTTGTTGTGATTTCCTATGGTGTTTTTTTCTCTCAATTTTTTTTAATCAATTTTCCTCAATCTTGACCAACAGTGAGCTCCTAAAGACTATACTTCCTTTGGGAAAATTACTGCTCTAATTTCATAATAGATCTTAAGTAATTTAGTAATGGTCCATCTGGAATATTCACATATCTTCTATTCATTTTGATCTGAGAGCCTGATTGAAATTTGAGGTATTTCTTCCCCTGGAGCTATCAGTTATCAGCATAGCAGTAATAAATGGTTTGGATAAATTGAGACCAGATTCTGTCCAAGCTTGGCTACAAAACTTTGGATTCATTCCTCAGGTAGGAAAGACACCTGCTCCATTCTGTTTATTCTGAGGTGCCCTTAGATAAACAATCTTAGGATTGCTTACCATGTGAAACTCTGGGTGAGTGCCTTTCTTCACTGCTATGAATATATTAACATTCACAAAGTGTGTCCCCTGCTTCTCTGTGTGATCACCACTGTCTCATAAGGAAACAATTCATCTGTTCAGGATGTCACATAAAAAGGCCAGACACTTGTTGGGTTTTGGTTGGCTCCATCTGCTTCGGGATCTTAAAATAGCTTGCGCATGGATATTCATGGAGATTCCTGAACATTTTTGGGCTGCAGTATAGTGGTGGGCCGTCAAAAGCCAACCACCTCCTCCTCGTGGCGTCGGCTGGAAACGAGTACCCTTGGGGACTCGGCAAACGGTGGCTCTGGTCCCAGCGACAGGTGAGGCGACACATCGGCTGGGTCTCTTTGGTCGCATCAAATGGCAGCAGCAAACCAAGAAACCGATCAAGCTAGGGCGTTCCCCCTAGGCGACGCGCGTCATCAACGCCCGCATGGTGTGAGAAATGGACAAGGGCTACCTGCTCAAGGACGGGGCAGGCCAAAGAAGATAGTCCACCGAATCCGACTAGCCACACTTAACATCGGCACCCTCACCGGCCGTAGCCGTGAATTGGCTGATACTCTTAAGACCAGACGCATCGACATCGCGTGTATCCAAGAGACCAAGTGGAAGGGGAGCAAGGCAAGAGACATTGGAGAAGGGTATAAACTCATCTATCATGGTGTCACGTCGAGGCGAAATGGAGTAGGCGTGGTCGTCTGCCAACAACTACGAGACAGTATCGTCGAAGTCGACAACATCTCTGACCGCCTAATCTCGATCAAGATTGTTTCCGGCCCAATCACCCTCAGAGTCATCTCATGTTACGGCCCTCAAGTTGGCTGCACCGATCAAGAGAAGGACGAGTTTTGGGAAACCCTCGGCGCTCACCTACAGATAATCGCCACAGACGAATACATCCTGGTCGGAGGAGACCTAAACGGCCATGTTGGCAAAGATCGTGGAGGATATGATCAAGTCCATGGAGGACAGGGGCTAGGTACACGCAACGACGAGGGAGCCCGCATCTTGGATTGCGCTGAAGCCCATGACCTCGTCGTCGTCAACACCTTCTTCAAAAAGAGATCGAGCCACCTGGCCACCTACACCAGTGGTGTCCACAGAACCCAGATCGACTACTGGATGATCCGACGCGGTGACCTGAAACTGGCACTTGATGCCAAGGTGATTCCCTCAGAGAATATCGGCCCCCAACACCGGCCACTCGTCCTCGACTTCCAACTTAATCTGCAGCGGCAACCTAGACCGAGAATCACTGGGCCTGAGCGGGTCAAGTGGTGGAAATTGAACGAACAAAAGCAGCAGCTTGCGATGGCCCTCCAAGCACTAGACATCAATTTCGACCAATCAGTTGAAAAAATCTGGGACGATATCTCCTCCAGCATTCGTGATGCTGCCACCGGTGCCCTTGGCTCGACGAAGCCAGGGCGGCGATTTATGGACAAGCAAGTCTGGTGGTGGAGTGAGGACGTCCAAGAGGCAATCAAGGCCAAGAAACTGGCGTTCGTAACCTGGCACAGCACACGGCTGGACGATGATCTCCAACACTATCAGATACTCAAATCAGCCGCAAAACGGGCAGTGGCCAAGGCGAAAGCCGTGCATTATGACGATCTATACGAGCGGCTAGGTACACCGGAGGGAGAAAAGATGATCTACCGTATTGCCAACTCCCGCCACCAAGCGACCCAAGCCATTGGTCGAGTCATGCACATTAAGAACGCCGATGGGCAAGCCCTGCGAGACCCATGTGCCATACTCACCCGCTGGAGCGAGTACTTCGCAGCCATCTCAAACGAAGAGTTCCCACATCCGCCTATCCACAGCCTGGATCCCATCCCTGGACCTGTACCGCCAGTTACCGTCTCTGAAGTCACGAAGGCCGTGAAGAGGATGAAGAATGGCAAAGCCACCGGCCCAGACGACATCCCTGCTGAAGCCTGGAAGTTGATGGGGCACAGAGGAGCCGAGGTCCTTTCCACCTTATTCAACAAGATCATTATTGAGGGCAAAGTCCCGCACATTTGGACGATCAGCACCACGGTACCGATCTGGAAGGGCAAGGGGGACGTTGCTGAATGCAAAAACTATCGGCCGATTCGACTCCTATCCCACTCCATGAAGATTTTTGAACGCATCCTGGACAGCCGCCTTCGCAGCATTATTAAAGTCAGTCCAAATCAATGCGGCTTCGTCAAAGGACGAGGGACCACAGACGCCATCCACGCAGCCCGCCTCCTGATGGAGAAACACCGGGAAAAGAACAAGCTAGTCCGCATGGTCTTCCTGGACCTGGAGAAGGCTTTTGACCGTGTTCCCCATGACCTCATCTGGGCCTCCCTCCGACATCACCATGTACCCGAAACCTACATCAGCTGGGTGCAACTCCTATACCAAGACGTCAGGAGCGTGGTTCGATGCACAGCTGGGATATCATCTCCTTTCAACATCAACGTAGGAGTCCACCAAGGATCGGCCCTTTCGCCCTTGCTTTTCATCACATGCATGGACACAGTGACACGGGACCTCCAGACGCCCCATCCATGGTCCTTACTTTATGCTGATGATGTGTTCCTTGCTGACAGGGAGCGGCAAGACCTCCAAGACCGAGGGCAGCATTGGAAAGATCGCCTGGATGCAAATGGCTTGCGACTCAACCTCGCAAAGACGGAGTACCTGGAGTGTGGCCCTCAGACTGATGGTACCATTGGCATCGACGGAACGGATCTAAAGAAAGTTCAACACTTCAAGTACCTTGGATCAATACTCTCATCAGAAGGTGACACCCTCCCGGATGTCCGCGCACGTGTGAGTGCCGCCTGGTCAAAGTGGCGCCAAGTCACGGGAGTGCTATGTGATCGCCGAATGCCCATCCGCCTAAAGTCCAAAATCTATAAGATCATTGTACGCCCTGTAGCCCTGTATGGAGCCGAATGTTGGCCAGCGACTGCCAAACATGGCCAGCTCCTACACGCCATGGAAATGCGTATGCTCCGCTGGTCACTCGGGCTGACAAGGCTAGATCACGTCAGGAACATCGACGTCAGGAAGCGGATGGGAATAGCGCCGATTACGGAGAAGATGCTTGAGGCCCGTCTCCGCTGGTACGGTCATGTAACACGCAGCAATGACAACTCAGTGGCGAAGACAGCTATGCGCCTTGATCCACCCGGTAATCGCCCACGTGGCCGCCCAAAGATGAGATGGATGGACCGGATCAAGCAAGATATGAAGGACGTGCAAGTCGCCCCGGAGGACACTACGGACCGGAATAAATGGAGAGCAGCCTGCCAAAAAGCGGACCCTGCACCTGCGCGGGACAAACGCTAGGACGAAGAAGTATAGTGGTGTAATAGAGTTAGAGCTGCACGATTCTGGATAAATTGAGGAGCACGGTTTTCATGTTTAAAATAAAGTTCACTATTCTCCCACAATTCTGAATAGACAACTAATCAAAATAACATGTAATTTAGAGGTTCTATTGAAATGTTAATTGCTGCACTCTATTTAAGTATTTAAAAACATCTGATTCAATGACGAATACATTTTTAAACAGTCAATTGTCGCCACCTATTGGCTTAACAATGTAATTGATACAATCTTTGAAGTGTCAAGTTTTACTCTAGTCTAGACATCACTGTTTATATCTGATCTATAAACTTTTATCCCAGTACTTGATAATTTGGGTTATTGTAACACACAAATAATGATTGACTGTGTGGTTTAAAATACGTGGTTTCATTCCCAGTGTAATGGCTGTTATGCAGATGTTCTATGCATTTGTTTAATAAATAATTCGTTTATAATTAATCCCATAATTTCATGCATTCATCTATTAGAGGAATACGGAAGCCCTGAACCGCAAACCAAAATAGCTGCAGCAGCAATCACCAATGTAACCCGTGTTTTTCCAACCTTATACCCGTGAAAGTGCACTGGAACTGCAGTCAAAACCGTGACTTCCCACCCGTGAACTCGTACTAGATCGATGTACTCCCAGTTACGAGCTCTGGCGTCACATAGCCCGCGAAACCATACAAAACCACAATGGTTTGTTTACATCTAGCTACCACAATTCCTTGCGCTCAGGTAGCTTGGCGTGACTGGCCTGGAACCTATGCCTGGAACGCTACAAAGTCGTGAGTCGTGGTTTGAAGTCGTGATTTACGTGCTCAAAAAAGTGCCTGGAACGCAGCATTAGATACGCAGAGTGACACAACGTTTATCCTTGATGAAGTGGAGAGCTCAATACGATTAAAGTCGAAATATTTCGAGATTAAAGTCGAAACATTACGAGAATAAAGTCAAAATTACGAATGCAGTCTTCCGTATAAAATCTTTTTAATTTTTTTGTAGGCTAAAGAAATGCGTTCGTGAAGTCGATCTGCCGACATGGATCTAACCCTAATAGTAGCTTTTAATGTTTATCTGGGCTTGCCTTTTAACTGAAGGAAATTCTACAGGTGCTAATTAATATAGCTAACAACATTAGCTACCATTTGTCGTTGGACGTTACCAAACATACCGCGCCAGCCTACTTTACAGGCTAAAACACTTTTCAGAAGGTAGCCAGCTTTATATCTGAGGAAATCACGGGATCCGGCCAAATGATTTGGATACAGAACATAGGATACGAATATACGATGCACTTAAAATGTATCCAGAAAGGATGTACGGTGAAGAGGCAGACCGTACGGTTACTGTTAAGTATTCTCGAACCATGGCGTTGCCTAGACGAGCACCACACTCCTGGTCCAAACTTTATGTGGCACGTTGATTCGGACGTGTCTTTGTGCTTGTCTATAGCGTCCTAAAACAAATGGTAATGCCACTTTGGTAGATTATCTGTTGAATTTGGTAGATTATCTGTTGAATTTCCTTTTGTTGAAAGCCCAGATAAGTAAAAAGCTACTATGTTTAGAGCAATGTCCAAGGCATTTCGACTACACGAGCGCATTTCTTTTCTAAAAATAAATAAATAACTACGGAAGACTGTAGTTTTGAAATATTTCGAGATTAAAGTCGAAACATTACGACATTCTCGTAATATTTCGACTTTATTCTTGTAATTTATTAGGGGTTCTTTTTACGTTGCGGTTCAGGGCTTCCGTAGAGGTACAATGTAAAAATATGAATTTGATGTAGGCTAATGTTATGTGTTACGATGCGGCAAGGACAAAGCAGAGAGTGAATCCAATCGCAAGCACTTTAATAATCCAACAAGCAATTCAGGGTAAACTCAGAACAAGGTAGGCTACACAGTACACAGAACTAGGAACATCAAACAACGACCGACAAACACCAACTGAAGAACATGGGTATAAATACACAGGCAAACAAGCTAAACAAGATAACAAGGGGGCGTGGCTAATCAGAAACACATGGGGAGACTAATCAACAAAACGGGGGACAGCTGAACAGGGAAACACATGACAGACAAAAACAAGGAACAAAACACAAAACCCACACCGTGACATTATGTAAATTCATTTGTGTCTCTTTAAATGCAAGGCGCGAGAATGCGTCCCTGAAATAGCCTACTATGCGTCTATGAAATTTTGTTCTCCGAATTGATCTGATGTATAGGCTATAGGCCAATTTCTTATTTTTTTACTTAATCATTAAAAATGACAGTAAAAAAAGTATGAAATACTATATTACCACTCATAAGCTTCATCGTGTGACACTGAAGAATTTAGTAACGGCTGATAAAAATTCTGCTTGACCATCACAGAAATAAATTATATTTTAAAATATATTAAAAAAGATGAATTAATTTGTTAAACATTTTTTTGCTTGTCTCTGCCTTCTGTGATTAAAACTGTTTAGGATTTCAGATTATTAAATAAACTCCTGAAACGTATAGGCCTGCTGTATTTATTAGAGATAGGCAAAAAGGCACAATATCTGGTTGCTGCTTTTTCAAGACAGTAATACCAACTTTGATCATTCTGAAAATGTATCTGTCCATCCACTTGAAGAGCAGCGGTTTGTGACCTCATCAGAGAGGTAAGACTATTGAATTCAGAAAAGCTTTAATTTTATGCCAAACGCATCACCAACTATGTTCCTGTCACCACAGCCTCAGCCTCAAGGAGTGATTTAATCAAATATACTAACGAGACAGACAGAAAGGCAAGCAAAATCTAATTCTCATTTGTCTCCAATGACAACAAACACTGAATCAATACCCATCAGATGCCTTTGCCCTTTTCTAATTTTCACCCACGCTCAATGAAGGAAATTAGCAAATTTCATCCTAGAAGATCATAGGCTTTCTTTTTGATTAATTTGTTTTCACATACAAACCACATGCAAGCCAGAGCATTCATTGTGAAATGATTCTTGGATCAAGAAAATAATGCTGAAGAATAACCAATCCCTCACTTGATTGAGTTGGATTAATGCATATTTGAACTTTCTGTTACCTCAACATTTAGAAAACACGAAATTAGTAAATAATATAAAGGAAATTATTATGCATAGAACTCGTAAGACAACTCAAGAAATACATAATCTATAAAGGTAATTTTTACAATGATGGGAAATTTTAAGTCATGCCAACTTCAATCAAGATATTTACCTAACTCTAAAAATCACACAAATGTTTGCTTAAAAAAAAAGAATGAATGAATTTATGCTAAAGTATTGGTTTATACATTGGTTTATATTGGTTTATAATTGATATTTATATTGGTTGATATTGTTGAGAAAGCATGGAAATTGTAAACTAACATTCTGTAGCATAACTATAGGCTTTTTCTTCAGTAGGTATCAAATGTCATGTGCAACACAGATGTGTGTAACCATGTTGAAATATATTAATTAGAATAAGATATACAAGTTTGAATAAATAATTTCATAGTTTAATAAATGGAATGTAAGGTTAAAAAGTTAAGATTCATTGACCAGCAATGAGTTTATGATTTTGTTCAATGAGATAAATGCATATTGGGTTATGTTCATGGTTTACTGACTACAGCATTTAAAATGTTAAATATTTGTTGTGTAATAATATATGTGAAAATACTTTAAATATCCCTGTAAGAGTAGGAAGAAAGAATTACACAAATGTTTTGTGAATTTATTTTATTTCTGAAAGTTTTGTGAATGATCGAATCACATTTGAGGTCAAAGGATAAGGAAGAGAGGAAGAGCGTGGAAGAGGTGAGAGAGAAACGCGTGTGGTTTGCGGAAAGAGAAACACGGTTAATATTAATGAAATTCACCAGTTTTAGTCAAAGTGTTCAACCAGGACTCTTATACGAAACTTTAATGGTGATAATTCTGTCTGTGTGAGTGACCTACTCTGCACACGAAGACTGAAATAAGTTTACGTTACCCGCTGATATAGTGGTTAGTGTTTGTGCATGGACTTTTCTATAAGCTAGCGATCAGCGACCTCGAGTAGTTAAGCCTGTGTGGAGCTGTGAGATCGACGATGATCAAAGACCCGGACGGAGCCGGATAGCGTTACCGAGTGGTGGACTTTGCCCAGATCGTCAACCATGTGACTTTTCATCTTCATCTTCTCTTCTCTTCATCACGAATCCTCTCGTCCTGTCTTCTGCTGCTGACACTTTGATCCGGTGTGTGTGAGATAACGTTCACATGGAGCAAAGGTACCATTTTTTTGTTTGGCCTGTGTGGTGAAGCAGCCATTTCGTTTAAGGCTACAACGCACCCGAGCTACATTCAGGCCTGCATCAGTTGAACATTTTGAAGGTTATTTCAAATTCAACTAGGGTTTTGCCGGCTATTTTATTTTCTTGGGCCCTTATGTTTTGAATGTGAATTTGAATGCATTTGTGATCTGAAGTGATTTTGACCAGAGATATTTAGTTACTCTTTCTAACTCTTTCAACTTTTTCTAAGTAAATCTGTTATACTTTTTTTTCTATATAACAGTTGTGGTCACTGAGTCTTTTGATATTTTAAGTTAAGTATTTTTTGGTTTTTATACGAAAGTGTTTACAGGATAATTCCAATACATTTAATTTCCAGTTAAAGTGTGTAAATATTACTGCCTAAATAGTTATTTAAAGGGAAATAGTATTTCATATTTAGTTGGTAATTACACCCACACACCAAGTTAAACACTGATTAGTTTATTAGTGAAACCTCGCTTATTTGATGGTTTAAATTTTTAAAGAACTCAGGATAGCCACCTCTCATTATAGTCCAACACACTAGAGAGGCGCTACATAAAGTGGAGGCACCGCTGGGATAATTAGTGTGGGTTTCTTGTTTATTTTTGTACATTTTACATTGAAAATTAGCATTCAGAATATTTAGATAGTGCTAACTGATAAGATAAAATGGAACGTATGAAAGAACTAGTATCAGATTTAAAAGGATGGTGCCGTGGCGAGGCATTAGATGAGGCTCATGCAGTCATGGTGCTCATTCAAGAAGATGTAGACACAAGTGCAATAGAAGAGACAATGCAAACAGTGAAGTGTTTGGGACGTGTGAGAGTCAGAGGCCGAACTTTCAACAACCAACTAAACCGATACTTGGTCTTGTGTGAATGTAAGGAAGTCGTAAAAGGAGAAATCGTTCCCTTTGAAGTGCTTCCTATTGACGGTGGAGGGCCGTGGCCTGTTATCATAGCAGATGCAGCTACACAAGCCAGTACACAAGTTTATAAGTCTGGAACACAACAAGCTCCAGGTAAACATGTTGAAGATCTTCGTACATTGTTTCCTGAAGATGAGGCTGCTGCTAAGTCAACAGAGGCCATTCTGCGAGCTGTGAGTGATTTACTTGACAAAACGTCCAAGTCATCAAGTGAGCATGGAAGCTATCGCCGCCTACGAACTTTCTCTGGGTTGTTGCCCACCCCAGCTGGAGAAGAGCAGTTTGACCACTGGTTGGGTCAAGCACGGCTCATGGTGGAAGAGTGTGAATGCTCTCACAAAGAGAAGAGGCGGAGACTGATGGAAAGTCTCAGAGGCCCGGCACTTGACATTGTAACAGCAGCACGAGCAAGTGATCCTCATGTGAGCCCCGAAGACTGCTTAGAGGCACTGGAGCATGCTTTTGGGACAGCAGAGTCAGGAGAAGAGTTATATTTTGCATTTCGTTTACTGCATCAACAACCAGGTGAGAAGCTGTCTGACTTCCTCAGACGTCTAGAACAGTCGTTGAATAGGGTGGTGCAGAGAGATGGTCTCCCTCTTGGATGTGCAGATAAAGCAAGACTCGACCAGTTGTTGCGTGGTGCGATAGCCTCTGATCTGATGTTAGTTAACCTTCGTCTGAGAGAGAGGAGAGCAAAGCCCCCCACCTTTCTCCAGCTGTTAAAGGAGATACGCACAGAAGAGGAATATGAGGCCTCACGAAAGAAGATTACTCCTGTCATGCAAGGTGGAAATATAAGGCAGAATGCTGATGTGAAACAGACTGAAATTCAGAACTTGAAGTCTGAGATCAAAGAACTTAAGGCCTTGGTTGCTGCTGTCAAGTCTAAGCCAGCCCATGACACGTCCGTTGGTAGTGAGAAACTTCCCCCAAATGTAGTGTACAGTGAGTGCAGCTCGGACAGTGAGATAGCAGCTTTGAAAAAACAAATGAAGCGCTTGCAACAGAAAGTAACAAATAAAGTAGCTGAACCTCAAGCTGCCGTTTCAGCTGTGAATGCCTCAAAACCAGTAGCCAGCTCCCCACAACGATCATTCAAAGTATCGGAGGAACATTTCTGTTATCGATGTGGCGAGAGTGGGCATTTTGCAAGGAAGTGCCAAAGCCCAGAAAACCAGGCTAAAGTTATCAAGAGACTTATCCAAGCTCTGAAGCTGTCCAAGAACAACCAGCAGTCAAGTGATGCCACCGCTAATGCAGTTAACTGTTCTGTTGAGAAAAGTACAGCTGACATGCCTGAGGGTGTGCCTATTCCTGATGGGTTGGTTGGGCCACCTAGCCTGGTGCCGCTGAAGGTAAATGGACAACCTTGCACTGCTCTATTAGATAGTGGCTCTCAGGTGACGATCATTTTTGAACTCTGGTACCAGAAGTACTTGTCTGATATCCCCATTCAGCCAGTATCTGGTCTTTCCTTGTGGGGTTTAAGTGAGTCTGGAGCTAGCTACCCTTACCTTGGCTACGTGGTAGTTGATGTGGAGTATCCAGCTGAGGTGTTAGGAACCAGTCAGACTGTAACTGTCCTAGCTCTCATATGTCCTAACCCCAGGACTGAAGATAAGACATCTGTCATTGTGGGCACCAATGCAAGCCATGTTAGACGCCTGGTGAATCAATGCAAAGATAATGGCATTGATGTCACCCAAACACTAGGTTTTCGTGTTCGTGTCGAGGAAGATCAACCTGCTCTAAAGGGTGTTGCAGTCCCAGTGCTAGAGGAGGAGGCTGGCCGTGTCCGATGGATGGGTCCAGGTCCCTTGGTCTTACACCCAGATGATGACACTCAGGTTGTATGCAACGTAGAGTTGAATAAGCCTGTTGCTCAAGAAATCCTGCTGATAGACTCCTCGCCAGCAGCTGTCTTACCTGCTGATGTGATTTTTCATCCCATGGTTGTGCCCAGTGGGGCATTGGATGTCAACAGTTTGAGAATACTGCTAAAAAATGAATCTTCAAGAGAAACTTCCATTCCTGTGGGAACAGTGATTGGATGTGTGTACCACATTGATTCAGTTGCAACGATTCCCCCTAAGGAGACTGTTTCCGCTGACTTTGATGAGAGCATGATCAACTTTGGGGACTCTCCTATCTCAGAACAATGGAAGAACAGATTGTGTAAGAAACTGGCTCAGAAGTCTCATGTCTTCTCAATGCACGAGTGGGACGTGGGATTAGCAAGAGGAGTAGAGCACAGAATCCGACTTTCTGATTCCCGGCCTTTCCGTCAACGATCACGCCGGCTAGCCCCTGCAGATATCGAAGATGTGAGAAAGCATTTACAAGAACTTTTGCAGGCAGGGATCATAACAGAGTCGCGAAGCCCCTACGCATCCCCAATAGTCGTTGTCAGAAAGAAGACTGGGGCTATTAGGATGTGCATAGATTACCGACTGTTGAATAGCCGAACCATACCTGACCAGTACACAACACCATGCATTGAAGATGCACTGAATGCCTTAACAGGGAGTCAGTGGTTCTCTGTACTGGATTTGCGTTCAGGCTACTACCAGATAGCTATGTCCGAAGAGGACAAAGAGAAGACGGCATTCATTTGCCCGTTAGGATTTTTCCAGTTTGACCGAATGCCTCAAGGCATTACTGGGGCACCAGCAACCTTTCAAAGGTTAATGGAGAAGGCTGTCGGTGACATGAACCTCTTACAAGTGCTGGTGTACCTAGACGACGTGATAGTGTTTGGAAAAACTCTCGAGGAACACGAAGAGAGACTGCTCAAGGTCCTAGATCGTCTCGGTGAAGTCGGACTGAAACTCTCAGTGGACAAGTGCCAGATCTGCCTGCCAAGGGTCAAGTACCTGGGGCACATTGTGTCTGCAGAAGGAGTTGCCCCAGATCCGAACAAGATTGAGGCAGTCGCTACATGGCCTGTGCCAACAAACCTGAAGACGTTACAATCTTTCCTAGGATTTTGCGGTTATTACCGCCGATTTATTCAGAACTATTCTGAAATTGTTAGACCATTAACTGAACTCACGAAGGGATATGCTCCAACTCAGAAGAGAAAGAAGTATGCCCAAGATGTGAACAAAGTCTACTTGAAAGAATCGGAGCCTTTCGGTGAAAGATGGGACAAATCCTGTACAGATGCGTTTCATCACATAATTCACTGTCTGACACATGCGCCCGTCCTGGCATTTGCCAATCCACAACATCCATACATCCTACACGTGGATGCAAGCTTGAAGGGTCTTGGTGCTGTTCTTTACCAAGAACACCCTGAAGGCTTGAGACCAGTTGCCTTTGCTAGCAGAAAAGTCAGCTCTGCAGAGAGAAACTACCCCATACATCAGCTGGAATTCTTGTCACTCAAATGGGCAGTAGTCGACAAATTCCACGACTATTTGTATGGGGCAAGATTCACCGTACGTACTGATAACAACCCACTTACGTACGTGCTGTCCACAGCCAAGCTCAATGCGGTGGGGCATCGCTGGCTAGCTGCCCTATCGACGTACGAGTTTGATGTACAGTATCGCCCAGGCCGACAGAATATTGATGCCGACCTGTTGTCAAGGAACATGCCAGAGGAGGACGACAATGGCTGGGTGACTATACCTCAGTCTGGAGTGAAAACTATCTGCCAGAAAGTCTGCATCTCAGAGTCTGCACGCAGTATACCAGTCTGTGTGGCTCAGCTTGGAGCATCTCCTCACTGTGTTCCTGATCTGTATGCGTTTCCCACACACATGGAGTTGAAGTCCCTGGAACTCATGTCCAAATTGAGTCTCAGGAAGGCTCAGGAAGAGGATGAAGCCATTGGACCGGCCATCCAAGCCATCAAGCATGGGCGCTGGCCAGAGGAGGGGAACATGAGTGCTGAGTTGTCCAGATTGAAAAGAGAAGCTGGGAAGCTGTCAATGAAAGATGGATTGCTGTACCGGTACAGCAAGAGACCATCCGGAGATGTGATCAGTCAACTCATCCTGCCAAGAGAGTTCCGTGAGATGGTTATGCAGGCCATGCATGATGACCTCGGGCACCTTGGACAAGAAAGAACTGTTGACCTGCTCCGAAGTAGATTCTTTTGGCCTAGGATGTCGATGCAAGTGGAAGAATACATCAAGAACTGTGGGGAGTGTGTCACTCACAAGACCCCTATACAGAGAGCTGCTCCGTTGCACCAGATCGTAAGCCATGGGCCTATGGATTTAGTGTGCATGGACTTTCTTTCCATGGAGCCTGACTCCAAAGGCATAAGTAACGTGTTAGTGGTCACGGATCATTTCACGAGATACGCCCAGGCTTTCCCCACTAAAAGCCAAAAGGCTCATGTTGTTGCAAAGGTCCTGATTGAGAAATATTTCATACATTATGGACTGCCTTCAAGGATCCATTCGGACCAAGGAAGAGATTTCGAGAGCCGTTTGATCCGAGAACTGTTGACCTTGATGGGGATACGCAAGTCGCGGACAACGCCGTATCATCCGCAAGGAGATCCGCAGCCAGAAAGGTTCAACCGAACTCTGCTCTCTATGCTAGGTACATTAGGCCGGGAGAAGAAACGTACGTGGAGTCAACATGTGCCTCACTTGGTCCACGCATACAACAGCACCAAATGTGATGCCACCGGGTACTCGCCTTACCATCTAATGTTTGGCAGAGAGGCGAGACTTCCTGTTGACTTGTCCTTTGGAACGTCCCCAGATGGCATAGAAGAGGCGTCTCACACTCAATATGTCACAAAGCTGAAGGAAGACTTGAAGCAAGCCTACAAGTTAGCCTCTGATGCTGCAGACAAACGGCACCAGAGAAACAAGAGGTTGTATGATCGCCGAGTTACCTTTCAGTCCATAGAGATCGGCGATAGAGTTCTGCTCCGGAATCTAGGCCTGAGAGGCAAGCATAAACTGGAAAGCAAATGGAGTCCTGATCCGTATGTTGTCGTTGGAAAGATGCCAAACCTACCTGTGTTCAAGATCAAACGGGAGGATGGAAGGCTAGGGACAAAGAATATACACAGGGACCACCTTCTTCCGATTGGACAGCTGGTGAGAATGCCCCGCACTGATCAGGATTCTGATCCGCCTGAGAAACCCAAGACCAGAGCAGACACTCGTAAGAGAAGTCAAAGAGACTCAACACCAGAGACTCAAGAGTTACAGGAGTTTTCTGATTCGTCCTCTGACATGGAGTATTATGTCACTCACCATGTCACTCGGAGAGAGCCTGTCCCGAGGGGGCTAAATACTGCCAGGCCAGTAATTGACTTAGAACATGACCCTGAAACAGAACATGAAAATGATTCAGACCCAGAAAAGGTTGGCCACAACTCTGAACCGGAACCCGAGGAGGAGGAGTATCCAGAAGTAGCTCCGGAAGAGACTAGTGAAGCTGGATCGGAGTCTGACCAAGAAGTATCTGAGGTCCAGGATGATAGAGTGCAACCCAGATTTGAGCCTAGACCTAAGAGAACTGCCAAGCCAACTATTAGACTTACCTATGATGAGCCTGGTAGATCCAGAGATGAACCTTTGACCATAGTACACAGAGGGATTGTCATTAAAATAGGAAAACACTAGATACATTAGTTATTATGCCCTTAGGACTCCTTTGTTAGTTTATTAGTGTCTGATGAGGACACTCAGACATTTAAAAGGGGGAGGGTGTAACCATGTTGAAATATATTAATTAGAATAAGATATACAAGTTTGAATAAATAATTTCATAGTTTAATAAATGGAATGTAAGGTTAAAAAGTTAAGATTCATTGACCAGCAATGAGTTTATGATTTTGTTCAATGAGATAAATGCATATTGGGTTATGTTCATGGTTTACTGACTACAGCATTTAAAATGTTAAATATTTGTTGTGTAATAATATATGTGAAAATACTTTAAATATCCCTGTAAGAGTAGGAAGAAAGAATTACACAAATGTTTTGTGAATTTATTTTATTTCTGAAAGTTTTGTGAATGATCGAATCACATTTGAGGTCAAAGGATAAGGAAGAGAGGAAGAGCGTGGAAGAGGTGAGAGAGAAACGCGTGTGGTTTGCGGAAAGAGAAACACGGTTAATATTAATGAAATTCACCAGTTTTAGTCAAAGTGTTCAACCAGGACTCTTATACGAAACTTTAATGGTGATAATTCTGTCTGTGTGAGTGACCTACTCTGCACACGAAGACTGAAATAAGTTTACGTTACCCGCTGATATAGTGGTTAGTGTTTGTGCATGGACTTTTCTATAAGCTAGCGATCAGCGACCTCGAGTAGTTAAGCCTGTGTGGAGCTGTGAGATCGACGATGATCAAAGACCCGGACGGAGCCGGATAGCGTTACCGAGTGGTGGACTTTGCCCAGATCGTCAACCATGTGACTTTTCATCTTCATCTTCTCTTCTCTTCATCACGAATCCTCTCGTCCTGTCTTCTGCTGCTGACACTTTGATCCGGTGTGTGTGAGATAACGTTCACATGGAGCAAAGGTACCATTTTTTTGTTTGGCCTGTGTGGTGAAGCAGCCATTTCGTTTAAGGCTACAACGCACCCGAGCTACATTCAGGCCTGCATCAGTTGAACATTTTGAAGGTTATTTCAAATTCAACTAGGGTTTTGCCGGCTATTTTATTTTCTTGGGCCCTTATGTTTTGAATGTGAATTTGAATGCATTTGTGATCTGAAGTGATTTTGACCAGAGATATTTAGTTACTCTTTCTAACTCTTTCAACTTTTTCTAAGTAAATCTGTTATACTTTTTTTTCTATATAACAGTTGTGGTCACTGAGTCTTTTGATATTTTAAGTTAAGTATTTTTTGGTTTTTATACGAAAGTGTTTACAGGATAATTCCAATACATTTAATTTCCAGTTAAAGTGTGTAAATATTACTGCCTAAATAGTTATTTAAAGGGAAATAGTATTTCATATTTAGTTGGTAATTACACCCACACACCAAGTTAAACACTGATTAGTTTATTAGTGAAACCTCGCTTATTTGATGGTTTAAATTTTTAAAGAACTCAGGATAGCCACCTCTCATTATAGTCCAACACACTAGAGAGGCGCTACATGTGGAATTCAATTCTTTGCAAAAAGTAACTGTAAAACGAAACTGAAGCACAGCAAGACAGAGCATAAATCAATATGTCTCATTTTCACATAATCACAAGGTTGAGAGCAGTTATAAATCTGAAAAGTGAAGGACTGAGAAAGGATGTGAGATTTGAAAAATGTATATATAAAATACGACAAAAGATGTATTTCTATTTCCGCCTAGTTCCGGACGAAATTACACGCAGCTTCCAGCAAATCTCTGCTCCTGTGAGAATCTCTTGCGTGCCATTTTTAGAAGAGAAGATGGCAAAAAATCAGTTCACATTAAGACACCTCTCATAAACATGAAGTTAATGGTGTTGATGACCTTGTGACATTGGATGAAGATCCATATAGTGACAATGCATGTGATAGACTGAGAGCTGACTGTTAGAGCTCACTGTTAGATTACCAAAATAATGATTCTGATTTGTCATTTGGCATGGGAGGATTTTAGAAATCATATGCATTGTTTAATATGTCAGTCACAGTGCCCCTATAATAATAATAATAATAAAATGATGGATTATGATGGTTTCTTAAGTGACATCTCACTGCAGACCGAAGGGAATTGAA
This sequence comes from Tiaroga cobitis, assembly GCA_030578255.1. Lineage (NCBI taxonomy): Eukaryota > Metazoa > Chordata > Actinopteri > Cypriniformes > Leuciscidae > Tiaroga > Tiaroga cobitis. The sequence continues at coordinate 40,919,364 of CM060598.1, read as the reverse complement.
ATTGAGTTTGATGTATTGCAACCCAGAATTTCTCATCAATTAATGCACTGTAATAAATCGCTGAGGCCGAGTTTAAAAGCAAATGCATCAAAAACCATACATGCTGGTTTACCGTCTGTATCAGTTGATGAAAGTGCCTGCCAATGGTGGTTTTTTAATGCTCCTATTGATGTTCATATATACCGAAGGTTTCAGTGTCACTGTTTGATATGACCATAACATACTCTATTGCTAGCATTCAGTGTCCTGTCCAAAGTTTCAAAGAGTAAGATGGTTATTTATTTTATTTTGTTTTAACAAAAATTATACACATCTGAACTCAATGCTGCATGTTGCTTTATGATTTATGAGTCACACTAAAAATCATTCATGATGTTTCTGCCAGACCCAGACAGAAATATCAAATGACTACATAGTACATGATTAAATATCATCTGCCGAGTACTGAGGATCATTAACGTATCATATATCAATCTCATTAATAGGACATAATGGAAAATTGAATTACAGTAATATCATCACAGAAATCATTCCTTACAAACAGTACTTTATTCCTTTAAAGTCCAGCAAAGTCATATATTTAAAAAAAAATGTATAAGGCATGTGGGAATAACACGAAACTCTATTATTGCATTTTATTATTATTGTACATCAACTCCTTTCATAACAAGAGTTTAATAAGATCCTAATTTTATATGGTTTGCACTGACTTTTTACTGTTACATTAGCTAAACGTTTAAAAACATGGAAGTATAGTGAAAATCCAATATAGTAGTACCAATGAGATAATACAGTAATTTGCAATATAGCCTAGTCTAAAGTGGAGGAGTTGTGATCCATGGCCCTTATTTCCTTACGTTTTTTAAACGGAAGTGCAGTGAAAATCCAATATATCAATGAGTTACCGGTAATCAAAATCATTTGACGCGATTAAGGTTGGAAGACCGCAGTTTCACGTGGAGCATTTGGAGATTTTTAGAGATTAGAGACAGGCCTATACACTCAATGAACAACATCTCAACACTAAATTATAAAGGCCTGTCTGTCTCATATAGACGCCTGTCTCAAATACAAGCCGGTGCAGTTCGACGATTTGGGAAAATAAAAGCCCGCGGTGTTGGTAATACAGCTATATAGCCAATATATTGTAGCCTAAAGTGGGGGAGTTGTGATTAGTTGCTGGCGTTTTTTTTTTTACTAAACCAATGCTTAAAAAAATGTAATCAATTTTGAGTCATTTAAAATATTTTTTAATAGTTAATAATTTTCGTCCGTCAATAACTGTTAATGTCTTGCAAGGGATTGTGACTCGGCGTTCTTTAAGACCACGCGTGCGCACAGCGCGCGTGTGTGTGTGTGTGTGTGTGTGTGGTGTGGACGGACGGACGACTTTAGATCTGAGTTCAGTGGAGGCTGGAGCTTCAGTGTGAAGAAAAAGATGTGTGAGCGAGCAGAACTGTGGGTTTGTAAAGCTGCTGTCGGCGAGGCTGAATAACACGCCTGGACTAAACGGATTGAATTATAGCTACACTTCACAATATGAAGACGCGGACGGTAGCGCAAACTCTCTCTGTCATTATTTACAGGAACTTTTGCTGCCCTTACAAACATTTACCATGGTACATAGTTTCCGTCAGAGTTCCGTCAATGGCAAGACTTGCCTGATACTATTTTGGTGGAAACTATGGCTGCCATTGTATATTATTGTAAGATAATTATTAAAGTGCCCACATGGTTCATTTGATTAAATAAATGTTTGGTGAGCACGTATGATGAAATTGATATGTATATAAATGCATTGAAATTTAAATGTAAAAACATATTAAGGAGGTCGTTTTTATTTTTTTCATAATTTTGGTTAACTACATTACTTTCATATTTTTCAATTGGCAAAATTAAAAAAAAACATTCATTTGGACTTCTTGCAATAAATTTACACTGTAAAATGTTTCTGAAGATAAAATTGAACCCTAAATATGATCTATTCTTTATTATTTATGCATTTTTTTAAACACACTGTTCATTCAGTCCATTGAACTATCAGGGTTTTTTTTTGTGATACATTTTTTCGCAGTTGTTTATCATTTAATCATGTGTCTTGCAGTGTAGCTTTTTTGTTTCTAAATGAAACCCACCATTACCTGACATGGTTGAATTTACAACCACTGGCTAGTCATTTCAGTTGTCTTCTTGGCACTGAATATACTGAGCGTTTTTATTTGATATATAATACGCATATTCACCCAACATTTCATTCATGCCTCAAAATGATCCTTTTTATTTACTGATGGATGCATATGTCAGCAGAACCATAGATGGAGGATAATCTGAGCATCCTTTATAAAAAAATGTTGTTCTTTTTCCTCTTGTTTCAGCGTCATGGGATCATATTGATTGGTTTTGTGACTGTGCTTACAAGCTTATTATTCCTGTACAACAGCAGTTCTACCGAAACACCTGAAGATCAGATTCAATCAGATGGACATCAGATGAACGTTCTCAGTCAGCAAACATCCTACTTAGAAGGTTACAGCAGCATCATTGATCATAAGGTGACTTGCTTATTTTAGGTCTGTAATGCTAGCACTAAAATGATTATTATGGCAGTTTAAAATTAAAAGTTTCTAGATATTCTTTCTTTCTAGGGCTTTACCAGTTTGTTTTTTCCTTTGAATGTTGCATTTGATGACTATAGAGTCACCTCAGTCTGTTCTTTTCTATATCCTCAATTTTATATGGAGAAGAGCTCCAAAATGTCTTTTTTTTTAATAAATGTTAACATCTGGAAAATTTTACATTTTTCTTTAAATCCATAATCTAACTCTTAGACCAGGCTGTGGTCTCCTATTTTTTACCTTTGCACAAAAACGTATTTGTCCCTATAGAATTCAATTTTTGCTTTGGAAACTTCAAGACATTTGGACGATAACTTAAACGTGAAGAATAACGGCACTGTGCAGTATTCCTTACATTTTTTTTTATCAAACTGTTTTGATGCAGTTGCATTTTTCCTTAGTCGTCAAATAATATCCTCATACAGATAAGCATTATTATATTGGCACTGGCATTTATGATATGCAGTGCGCAATAATATTCAGAAGACTTTACCATTTTTCTTTCTTTCCGTCATTTTTCGGTCTTCTGCCTCTGCAGTTTTTCATGATAAATCAGGTGCAGGCTTTTAAAGCCTTTTAAATTACACTATCCAGTGATCCTATAATTTCTACCTTCACCCCTGATCAGATAATGAAATGGAAAGCTGCAAGCAGGTGTTTGTCAAGCTTTGGCCTCATCTTAAGGCGTTGTAATCACCAGAACTATCAAGGATGTAAATCTGCCTCTCAGTTCTCTCTCTCTCTCTCTCTCTCTCTGTCTTTTCTCTCCCTCATCTGTATTTTATCACTGATGATTTGGTTTAACACTGTCCTAACTGTCCTAATTATTGCTATTTACTCTGTGGGTGTTTAAATGCACATGTAGTTTTATGTATAGGGTGTGTGTAACGAGATTATTACACACTTATTACTTGTGTAAGTATATAGGAAGACATGTTTTGGTCATTAAAGGGCTAGTTCAGCTCTGCATCATTTACTCCCCCCCCCCGATCCCATGTGACTTTCTTTCTTATGTGGAAGATAAAAGGACATTTTTGATGAATGTTCACACAGCTCTTCTCTATAAATTGAAAGTGGATCGGGACCGAGAAGTGTCAAGCTCCAAAAAGAACAAAGAAGCGCCAAAAAGCATCCGCATGCTCTTTATTCCAAGGCTTCTGAAGCCATACAATAGCTTTGTGTCAGGAACAGAAGTAAATAGTTTAAGGAACATAGTATACTTGCTTGACAGTCATAGGCACCATTCACTTTCATTGTCTGAAAAAGAGCAGCTTGGACATTCATAAATAACCCACAAAGAAAGTGGTTTAGAAAGACATGAGTGTGAGTAAATTATGATAGAATGTACATTTTTGGTTGAAACTATCCCTTTAATACAAGTGTGATGAAATATAAAGCATCATAATATAAAACATCTTAGATAGCTGTTGTTCTTGTTAGTGAAAATCTTTTTTTATTTTGGACATCTGTGTCATATTTAGATTTGACCCTGACCTGTGTTCATCAAAGGATGTTAATCTCATCGTCATGAGGCATCTCTGTCATACTTCTCACTGACAGACACAGCTCTCAAGTCTACCGGTTCTCATTAGTCGAAAGAGCAATCTTATCCGAGCTAATAAGAGCTCCAGGATTTAGAGACAGATTTTAATGGATACTGTGTGGAAGTCATTTTGTAACCGTCAGAAGCGGAAGATTTGCTCGTGTTAGTGTAAATGAATAGCCAGTGTAGAAGATAGCTAAATGAACATGGCCAACAAGTCTTTATCACAAGCATTTTCTAACTATCAGTGGAATGAAATGGTTTTTCCAATTTCATTTCACCCTGAAGAGTAGCCGGAAAACATGCAGAGGATCTGTCTGATGAGAAAAGCTCATTTTGAATGGTGTGATGGATCCAATGTCAACCTACTTTTGGCATTTTAGCGAATTACTTAAGTCAGCTTTAAACATAAGATATGATGTTTTAAAGACTCCCTGTGTTGAAAATGACATTTTTAATGTTGTTTATATGTCCATGTGGGCTTTTTAATATGCTTTAAGACAAACCATGTGCAAATTCATCAGTCAACACCATTGCAGAGTATATTCTTCTTAAAACTGCAGTGTACCAAAGACAGTCTTAAAAACGCAGTTTGAAACTGCCCGTTTTCTACCGTCACAAACAAGTAACCAATCCCGTCAATGTGCTGGACGAGGCTTTTCCACAGTGAGCACAAGAACACAACGGGAACATAGTTTGTGTAAAGTATAGCAACACATTATTAGCTGTTTGATAACGTAGACAAGCAAAAGTCTAATCATATCAATTACCATTACGTGTACGACGTTGTAGAGAGCGCAATACATAAAATGCATTACCATTCTGAAACATCGACATGTAGATGACCCTGTATAATTCGCTCTTCCTCTTCTTCTGAATCAGTTTTTGGTTCAAACATATATGACTGAATTAATCCGATATTTCCAATTGCCATTGTGTAGCGTTTACTAAAGTTGACGGAGTGGATCAGTTAGTCAGAGCTGGTGTGAGTGAGTGGAGGCGGGGACTAGTTTACATATTCATGGATCCGCGTATACTAAATGAAGCAAGTGTAGTTTACATTAAAGCTATGAAATTATTTTCACAGGGAACAAACATTTAGATAAATCATTCTGATAATCAAAGATGAGTTTTAAGGAATTAAATTATTGACTGCAGGGGGACTTAAATAAAATATTGGATATTTAATTTATTAATTTCCCCTATTTTTACATTTAGATTACCACCATATAACATTTAAAGTTACTCTTTAAAAACACATGTTTGAATAACGCTTCATGCAATCTGTAGCAAATCTCAGAAGTAATATAAATTATTTATAAATTATAATGTTGTGTTGCCTATATTTAAAATTATTACTTTTTAGAATTGTATCTTTGATTTATATATTTACAGTGTGTATATGTAAAATAGCATAGAATTCAATATCGGCCATCAGTTATCAGCCATAACTTTAATAACTATTTTATCGATATGGTCCAGAATAATTTATATCATCTATATAATTATATAAAAAAATTTTCCTCCGAAAGTTTCTCGGAAAGAGAGAGGGAGATTGCTGTTAGAGTAATTATGATCATATGTCCCACTGGAGAGAGCTTAAGAATGAGGATGTTAATGAGGGAATAATAAGTGTGGATGGTTATTTACTGGGCATGATTTGTGTTCTCTCCACTGGGCTATAATCTCCTTGGAAACGACCCTGTTTATCACAGCAGATGAAATCTAATAGAGTCTCTACAGCCAACAGACAAAGATACCCGCATAGGGAAAGGGCTGTCTCAGGGCGTACTGCTTCATATGCATTATCTTACATAGTGGCAGGTCTGTAACATTACACATAATGAAATCGCCCCTTTTGTCTTGAGGTCATGTCAATTAATTAAATTAGTTATTTTAGCTCCGCTATAAAATGAATTAAGCTTATTTTGCATAAATATAGTGCTGTGCTGTGCATCATATTTTGCTTGAACATGTTTGGAAATTAGGTAAACTGTTTGTATTTGCTGGAATATTGATAAAAATACCAGATTTTTGGTTAATTAAATGGAATCTGGATTCTTGTTGAACATGTTTTGAGCTGTATGCGGTACTAGTTTTTAAGTAGACTTTGTAGGCTCTAGATAGACTAAGGCAAGCCTGTCTCTTAAATGAGGGTTCAGAATGCTTTCCCTCAAATCTTTTCTCGTGGGTTTGTTCAATGGTTTCGTGTTGATTATACTGAAGGGATTCAATAATGGAGCTATAACAATGAAGGTAAAGAGAGTCTTTGTGGACCAGGCACTTTGATCTGTTCTGCCCTTTCAATGTGTTTCCATGCATTCATTTGCCAGTGATCTCATTTAGATGTATGTAAATCATTCACTCACCATAGGTTTATCCTTTTCTATTTTTTGGCTTTCATAATTGTAGCATTTCATAATAGTAGCTTTTAAAAATAATATAAAATGATGTACACGTTTTCAATTTCTAAATTAAAGTCATTTTGATATTTAGTGTGGGTAGTAGATTTAAAAATATCTTGCTAGTTTAACTGTCTGTAGGTAGAAAAGAAAAAGGTTCATTATAAGTCTGAAAGTCTTGAAAAAAAGACATGCTCTGTGTAGTTTGGCTAAATCTTTTATTGTAACTTCTTTGAAAATATAAGCAGTGAAGCAATTTTGCAATTCCATTTATTTCAAATTATGTCTTCCAAATAAAAGTCCGTCTGCTATATCCATCATGCAGGATGCCATTTTGTTTTCGTTTGACTTTTTAGACCCTTTTATTTAAAATAAATATTTTGACCTTTTTATGAAACGGCAGTTTTTGTTTAGGAAATGGAGCAAGAAAAAGACTTGACTCAGAAAACATCTTTATATCTAATAATTTATCTATATATTTAACTTAGAATTTTGAAAATTGAAGGAAAAAATCTATAAATTTGTTTAAAGTAAATATACACTGAACAAAATTATAAACGCAACACTTTTGTTTTTCCCCCCATTTTTCATGAGCTGAACTCAAAGATCTAAGACTTTTTCTATGTACACAAAAGGTCTATTTCTCTCAAATATTGTCTAAATATCTGTCTAAATCTGTGTTAGTGAGCACTTCTCCTTTGCTGAGATAATCCATCCACCTCACAGATGTGGCATATCAAGATGCTGATGAAAGATACACTTGAAATGTTTTAGTTATTGATCAAACGTTTTTGTGGAAGCAAATGTGAATGTTTTTCAAAAGTGTATGCAACCAACTTGAATAATATTATATTTTGTACATGACAACTCAAACTTCTCCTCATTGTCTCCATCCTCAGCCTCTTAGGATGCATTGCAGAAGTTGTGCCTTAGTGACCAGCTCTGGTCACATGACAGGAAGTGATCGAGGTGCAGAGATTGATCGTAAGGAGTGCGTCATCCGTATGAACGACGCCCCGACAAAAGGCTACCAGAGTGACGTGGGCCAGCGGACGAGCCTGCGTGTGGTCGCACATTCGAGCATGCAACGTGTGCTACGAAACCGCCTTGAGCTGCTCACCTCCAGCCAAGACACCTTCTTTGTCTTCTGGGGGCCCGGAAACTACATGCGACGAGACGGTAAAGGCCTCGTCTACAACAACCTGCGCCTGATGAAGCAGGTGATGCCTAAACTACAGGTGTATGTCATCTCACGGTTGAAGATGTTGCATTTTGATGAGCTTTTTAAGAAGGAAACAGGAAAAGACAGGTGAGGATAAAAATGTTTCTTTGTGTTAGTTAGTTTACATAATTTTCTTAGTTTTCCAGGGGATGTAAGTTGAAGCACGGTAGATTATTAGTGCCATCAAAGCAGGAAAAGTTTAATTATATCTCTTGATTTTGTACCACTTGCTGCATAACACTGTTGAAACTATTCAATTTATTTTAGAATTCCTTTGTTATATGTGGAAGTATATCTCAGCAAAATAGTCAATCAACTAGGGTATTATTGTATTTGTGAAACCAAATTAGCAAATTAAATGTAAATGACTAATATGAATGAATATGAGTGAATTAAATGTTATCATGTCTCTTGATTTTGTACCATTTGCTACAAAATACTGTCATATACCGTATGTTATGAGAATTTATTTCTGTGTGGAAATACATCACAGCAAAATATTGGATCAAATATATTATTATTCCATTTGTTAAATCAAAATAGCGAGTACATTTTTTTTTTTTTATTGACTAATATGCCTCTGGTCATGTCAAAGCTTAGAATCGGGTAGAATCGGGTAGAATCTGCGATCTCAGACCCAGTTCGTTTGCTGGCTTTCCTGGCTGGAATACGCTGTGTTTTCCACCAACTGGCAACCCGGGGAGTCGGAATACTATTTTATTGGGTAAATTCATGGCAGTGGGTGGAATCACACAGACCAAAACAAAAACAGACATTCCGACATCGAACGCACATCTCAAGGTAGAATAACTGGCTGTAGCATTGTTTTTCAGAGTAACAAGTATGTGAACTTGGCATGTTTCCTAAATATCTGCAAACATATTATGGTATTTTTATGCTCTAGTAGCCTACAGTCAAAAAAACTACATACATCACCTTTAACTTTGAACATTAAAACTGGGGTAGGAGGAAAACATTATACACATGACCATTAATCATTCATCTTTTAAAGAGAGAGGTGGAAGTGTACCTACTAATTCACTGCGGGAGGGTTTGTCGACTAATGTGCAGACCACCAGTGCCTGCTGGAGGGTTGATATCGCTGGCCCACAGGGCACACGGCTTGGCATCAGTGCAGATTAAGGGTTAGTACCGGATCAGTGCTGGAGACAGCTGCCAGCTGGGATGGACCCAATTCAAACTGCTCAGGGCAAAACACTCACATGTTCTTAAACTCTTGGCTTTTTTTCTGTCAGTTTCTGGATCTTTTATCTCTTTTATCTGATTATATCGCTCTTATCTCAGTCCATCTCCCATTGTGAGTCATTCAATAAAACTAAAACATGATGCAGAAGATGTTTTTCCTCAAAAATCGAAACATGTTTCCATAGAGACAGCATGCATTGCATTTTTGTGTGTGCCTACAGGGCTTGACATTAACACCCGCCAAATGCGTGTGGATTTCAGCAGTGGCGTGTAACGCAGTCACTCATACTAGCCACGTCTTTGGCGGGTTGAATTTTATATAATATTTAAAATTTTCAATTGTAGTCTTTTAAAAGGGCATCTGAAATAATAAACTAAGTGCAATGTAGTGTTGTGAAAAATATCGATTTTTATCGATATATATATATGTGTATATAATCATAGCTACATAGATGTCCTCTTTCTCTTTTGTTTTTATTCAGGAAAAGGTCCAATTCATGGCTCAGCACGGGTTGGTTCACCATGGCAATCGCTATGGAGGTTTGTGACAGAATCGACGTCTATGGCATGATTCCTCCTGAGTTCTGCAAGTGAGACTTTCTGTTTGATATTCACCATAATGCTGTTGGATCACTCTTTGGTTGATTTCATTCAAACCTCATTGCATTTTGGTGGTTTATGACAGATTCAATTATGCACGTCTTCTCAGGTCTCCCAAGCCCTCAGTGCCGTATCACTACTACGAGCCTGCAGGGCCGGATGAATGCACCATGTATGTCTCCCACGAGCAGGACCGGCATGGCAGCCACCATCGTTTCATCACAGAGAAACGTGTCTTTGCCAACTGGGCACGTATGTTCAACATACACTTCTATCAACCTGAATGGAGACCGGCGCCTGTCGCAAAGAACAGCACAGACTCCTCCTGAGGAAGTTTGGGTTGTTTTTAGGACTCAGAACCTGTTGGACACAGTGTGTCCTTTTGAGGTGTCCTTGTTTTAACTTAAACATTTTAACTTGAACACATTATGAATTATACTATACTTTCTAGAAGATTGAAACATCAAAAACAACTTTATACAAGGCACATGTTGGACCGAAACAGACTGATCATTTTAATTGCAAAAACTGATGTGCTGAATGAAAATGTTCAAAGATTGTAAAATGTGACAAGAACATACAGTACATTATGATCAGTATATACTTTATGATCCACATGGGTTACTGTATAATTATCACATTTTCTGTTGCCAGCAATTAGTAGTTTGATATCTAAGCCAGGCGCATATTCTCCCGGTGTAATTTCATTTAAAGTATACATGGAGCCTCACTAATTTGTGCCGCTTTAAAAGTGTCAAGCATGTTACAAATGTACTTCTCTTGGTGGCATGAAACAGAACCATTTGCAATTTGTGCATTTTCCAAATTAGACTTTTTTTTTCACAGGGCTTCATTAGATTCGTCTGATTTAGTTTTTGGATAGTACATGTAAAAAAAGATGTTTATCTCTTAAATTAAGCTGTACATGTGTATTTATGCTAATAATACTGTGATGTTCTCAGTAGTTTTAGTCTTGCATCTAAATCAGAGGTTCCCAGACCGTTTAATGGCAATTCTATTTGACTATTTTACGTTTGGTGGCTAATTCATATGTATTCGTTTCAAATGATCATATGTGTTTGTAAGATCAGCTTTAGGGGCTCCACACATCTATGACATTTTCTATGGCATCACTGAAACTTTAAGTCTGTAGCAGTTTTCAAACTGAGGATATAAGTGGTTTGCACAGTCTGAGAATGGTGGTGCATTCATGCTAGGTCATAAATATGAAAAATACAAGTTCTCTAATTTAATTAACAAGTATGTTGGTAGCCATAACTTGTATTTGGTTCATAGTTCAAAAGACTAGCAAACTCAGGTGTTCTCGGTGTGAATGAGAATGACAAATCTTTTGACGGATCCTTCACAGAATGCGTCAGTGCAGCTTCCGAAACAACATACTAAATGACCAACCCAATCTCACGGGGAAAATAACTATGAAGTGGTGATTTCATATAAATTCATACAATGTGAATTGTTTGAAAATGTAAAATTTTTAGTTTAGAAAGAAGCATGAAGGTCCTACCCTAAACCTAACCGCCCCTCGGAAAACATTTTGTAAGCAAATGTAAAGTTTCTCTGGGGAACGCTAAAGCATTGAAATACATGCTGGCTTCTCGTGCAGTCGCGATTATCGTAAATTCTAGCTTCCTAGTTCAAAAAATTGGACACTAACACCGTCTCAAGTCAAAGTTTTAATTCAGTGAGCTCATAATCACAACTTGAGAAGTGGGAAAAGGACATTTCCGATAGCACGTGAAGGCAGAAATAATATTTCACCCAATCTCATATTTTTTTTTCCATCACCATATCCCTGTAGGGCAAGGGTGGCCCTCAAGATCCATTTACCTACAGAGTTTAGCTCAAACCCTGATCAAACTGACTCAACTGCCTGTAGCTTTCTAGTAATCCTGAAGATCTTTAGCTTGTGTAGTTGTGTTTGATTAGGGTTGAAGAGATCCCAAGGGGCCAGAGTTTAGGGGCTTTGTATTGAAGACATTTTGAGTTCTGTGGTTCTTTTGTAAACCATGTACTTTTGCTTCAAAGGACCAAGGAGGCCTTCACTTCTCTGTTAGCAAAATGGTACCTATAACCAGTGCTAAAATGTATCCCTGCAGACCTTAAATGTAACATCAAGAACTTTCTAATTGTCATAAAATCTCAAGAACCATGTATGTCAAAAAATGTATTTGCCGAATTTTGTCATATTAATCATTTATATTGGAGTTTCCCACACATCTATTTTACATCATCTTTGCACTCTGGCACAAATGCTAAAACATTCCTTCATGAACCCCTGTGGTCTTTACTGTTCTCCGCACAACACTGAACCAAAACAAGCCAACTCTGACCATGACAGCATGACCTTTACAGTGAGAGAGAGAGAGAGAGCTGTCTTTGTTTTGTTTTTTTACAATTCCGCGTGCTCTTCCTTCAATTCCCATTATAAAGGTTGTGTGAGAGCGTATTGACTTGCTGCCTGCAACGTTGTTCATTTTGCCTCTACAGCTGGAGGTTGGGGCCCAATGTGGAATGCTAATAGTGTGACATGCTGTGTTCTTGCTTATGGGAACTGCTCTGGTCTAATAGGATATCACTCTATGAGTTCTGCGTATTCGCAGTGGTCGGCGAATGTGCCTAGCACAACAACGACTGTCCCTCGGGAAGTCAAGGGAAAATGAAGGGCTTTAAAGGATGCAGGAGTCAGTAAATGAGGCTGGTCTTTGGTTCAGCTCTGCTGGCTGCTCATGTAATCAGTCACCCGAGGCAACACCGTGATTACGGATGACCTTGGATCAGGAAGGAGGCCTGAATAAAATATGGTGTGAGTGACATTTCAACTTGGTTTGGACCCTTGTGTGTTACATTCTCATTTTTTAATAACCTGCTGAGTTTACAAATGTCTCTGATTGGAGAGGGTTGTGTTGAAGGTGAGTTTTCTATGTTGTTGTTACTTAGAAAAATGTTCAGTTTCACACAATTTCTCCATCTAAGCATGTCGTAGAATGCTTTAACAAAACATTGCTGTGAATAATACCAGTTTGTCATTTAACCTCATTCCCTTAAAAGAATAAGGCTGAGTCCAAAATCGCATACTCTCTTGAGTACTTATTTTGAATAAAAAGTATGCTAAAAAATATGTTATATATAGTTGAATGTGTGTAGCATGAATGTAATCTGGACGTAATAAATTTGCCATGTTGCCATTATCATAGGTGAACTACCAGTAACGTCGCTTCACCTCCATTCACAAATCCTCTCCTGTGGCCTCATGGCATAGTAAAGTGTCCACCATATGCACACTTCAGAATCTCACCGGAAGTATACTACTATAGTTGGTCCTCCGGATACATTTTGAGTACTGTGATTCGGACAGACTTCTTTTGTCACAGAGAGGTTTTTTTTGTGTGCCCACTACATAGTCGGGAAGTAGGCTATGCGATTTCGGATGCAGCCAAAGTTGATTGATAAATTGTTGTTGACTCATTTACATTTACATTTATTCATTTAGCAGACGCTTTTATCCAAAGTGTCTTACAAATGAGAACAATAGGACAACAATATGCAAATGCTATGACCCCCTCCCAGTTTAATCTAACGCAGTGTATCTACTTTTTAAAATATATATATATTTAAAAAAAGATAATAGATAGGCTATAGAATAGAAGATAAAGTGTTAGTATTCATGGATCAGGTGTTGCCAAAAAACATGCGTCTTCAGCCGTTTCTTGAAAATGGCCACGGACTCAGCAGCTCTGGTTGAGTTAGGCAGATCATTCCACCAGCATTTAGTAACACACCAGGAAAAGGTCTGAGAAAGAGATTTTGTGCCTCTTTGAGATGGCACCACAAGACGGCGTTACTTGCAGAGCGCAAGTTTCTGGAAGTCTGAAGTAATGAGTTTAGGTAAAAGGGAGCAGAGCCAGTGGTTGTTCTGTAGGCCAACGTCAATGCCTTGAATTTGATGCGAGCGGCAACTGGCAACCAGTGCAGTTTTTTCTCTTCGGCTCGTTAAAGACCATTCTTGCTGCAGCATTTTGGATCAGTTGCAGAGGTTTGACAGTGCAAGCTGGAAGACCTGCCGGCCAGGAGAGCATTATAATAGTCCAGTCTGGATAGAACAAGTGCTTGGACAAGGAGTTGTGTAGCATGATCTGATAGGAAGGGCCTGATCCTCCTAATGTTGTACAACGCAAATCTGCAGGACCGGGCAGTTCTAGCAATGTGGTCTGTGAAGTTCAATTGATCATCAATTACAACTCCAAGGTTTCTGGCTGACCTTGATGGAGTTATGGACGACGAACCTAGCTATGAACTGACTCATGGACTCATGAGTCATGGCAGTACTGCCATCTTGTGGTAGTGTTAGTACACCACAGATCACTCTTTCAATTACATTTTTGTAACCAATTCAGGGTTGCAGTGTAACTTAAAGTAGAACAATTACTGCTATAAATCTCATCGACTGTTATAATTTTATATGTACAGTACATCCCACTCATTTATTTAAGAGTCACATTTTCTTAGTCTCCATTAAAAATGTTATAATTTGTTTTTTATTTAAATAATCTTTATTAGAAAATAAAAAAACGATTAAACAAATCAATAATTTAATAAATAAAGTATGAGGTTAATTAAACTCATTTGTATTAGGCCTATTTTATTTTTATTATATGCATACTAACACACGACAGCAATGTTTATAAATGTTTTTTCGCTGTATAGAATGGATAACATTTTTAGAAAGTTTAACTGGTTAAATTATGCATACATAATATGATGCATTTCATAAATAAATCCATCAATCCATCCATCCTTGTCATCCAATGAGAGTGATCACAACTGGTTGGTTTGCGGAAGTGCGTCACATTGTTTACAATTCTAACGGATCTGGCTTAGCTACTTGTAGTAGGCGACCGCGACAACATAACAACAGATTCTTCAGCGTGATTGACCAGAATGTCTATTTAATCTGCTTAAGTATTATATTAGTGTGTCACATATTCAAAGCGAGTCTAACTATTGCGAAGAAGGTTAGTGTGCAATTCATAACTTTAGATTTCACGTCACTGCCTAAAAATAGTCACGAGTCAAGCAACTGCAGATGCTATAAATTGAATAAGACATTTAATACAAAATGAAGTCGTTATTTTTTAAAGTATGATCTGAAAAATAACATCGTGTTGGTTCATTTTAAGGTCTTTTTTTACCACTGACTTTCTAAAGAAATGTAAAATGAAATGCCGCTGTGGTATTCACAATGCAACACTAATAGATGCAATACCTAATAATGTGGACATTAAATATATAATAATATTAGCATAAGATGCAAAACAATGTTTCAAATATAGTTTCAGTCAAGGTAAATCAACTGACATCTCAATAAGGGGTTGTTGCCACTGTTAGTAACATGAAATAACGAATATGTCATTTTCGGTTTCACAGAAGTATTTCATATTGAACCACAGCTACTGTCATTCAGTGTAAGTTATGACAATGTTGAGCAGTAAATCCAACCACGAGATTCTATGTATGCTGGATGATTATGGAATAAAACATGGTCCTGTGGTCGGTAAGTGTAACTCAACGCGATTTAAAATAGTCTCTGTATTCTGAACGAGATTGTTGCGGTCGGTTTTCATTTTTATTTTAGTCATTTTGTTCTGTATTCATTTGTATTGCTTTTAAATGTTGCTTTGGCAACTAGCTGAAATGTTAATGTTTCAGCTAACATTTATTTCATTTCAAGTTAGAAAAATGTTGACAAAAATAGTTAACTATAAATCTGGATTTTTATTTCTTTTCTTTTAATTGTCTTCATGCTGTTTTATTGTCTTCAACAGATTCCACCAGAGCTCTTTATGAGAAGAAGCTGAGAGAAGCCATGGTTAAACACAGAAGAACCCGACCTCAATCCGATAGGACATATTACAGGGAGGAGGAGGGTAATCCTTACAAGAAAATCAGCACAAAACATGAATATCTATAGTTGCAATGTTATATCACACCACTGATTTTAACTGGTAATACGCCTTTTCTTTTTCAGAGGAAGTCACCTACGTTCACCATCGCAGGCCTGTGAGTACTAACAACACTTATTAAAACTAGTTTCAGACTAATTGACTTTCTGACTTCTGTTGCATTTTTATTTATTTAGCAACAGTATGGTGATGTGAGCGACAGGTAAGGCATTCTGAAATGTGCAGCAGATTAAATAATGTTATGGTAAAATTGTGAAATTAACAAAAACCTTTTATTTTTTAGAACGTGGTCCGATTATAGAGGGGTGGACTACATAGATGAGTAAGATGGCTTTTATTATACTGAAAGTGTGTCACTGTCAGGGAAAATATCATTTTTATGAATGAATCTAAATGCATTCATTCTTCCTTTTGAAGGCCTGCTGTATATAGGACTCAAACTTCTTACAGCAATACGTCACAAACAAGAAACGTGTCGCAGGAGCCTCAAATCCAGAAAACACCAGAGAAGAGTTCAACACACTTGGTCCCAGTTTGGCTACAGATATTAGTGTTTCTGATTATTTCTGGTCTTCTGTACTTAGTTTTTATTAATATGGAACCAGCAGAGCCAGTCAAAAGACTGGCGTAACCTTTCCTTTAGTGATCCAATCAAACTGGATTTTTAAAACAGCAAATATTCAATTCAAATTTTTTTTATTGACATTTTCCATGTATTTTAACTTCATAAATGTTGTTGATTTTTTTGTGTGATGATTTATCAAAGTAGTAGCCCAACACGGCTACTCTTTTGAGAATATAAAGGAAGTGAGTGTTACAGGATGCACCTGTTGAAGAATTATTTTTAAAATGTTTTTTTTGTTGTTGTTTTGTTACTGGGTTTAGATGCAATAACTGTCCATTGTAAAACTGCAATCCATTTTACAGTACTGTATTTTTAGTAATTTCTTGGGCTTTTAATCTTTGGTATATTACTACTTGAGTGCTACTAGAAAGCTTTTTTGTTTGAATTACTTAAACATTTTATAGATTAGTTACTGGATTTGGTGTTGGTGTATTTTTCCATGCAATATGTCTGGACGGATCACACTTGTATTTGGGACAGACTCTAGATTTGTATGCATTTAAATACCCTGGAGCCACATTATATCAGAATCAATGGTTTCTGATGTTATTTAAAAACAACAGGTTTTATTAAAAGGTACATTTTATATACATATAAAAATGTCAATTAACTTTTTTTACAGTAAAAATAAGCATGTCAAAAGTGTGACTTTGTTTTTAATGGCAAAATAAAAGTAAAAATTGTATTACATGTACCAACAACTACAATAAAAGAACAACCATTAGTTCTCCACACTGCAATACATGAATGTAACAGGAAGTGACAGTATTGTTTTGTCACACCTTTTTATTATTTTTTCTATACTATTGTTTTTGAGGGTACAAAACATGTATAAGTGTTTTAAACTAAAGTTGTTCATTTCAAATCTGTCAGCCTCTACCGATGACATTTAGAACCTCACATGTAGTTTTTTTCTTGTTGCAAATGGAGTGTATATTCAATACTACTGTAGTGTTTGCAACTGTTTTCTTAGCTTTACTCAACATTAGTAGTGCTGCTTAAGATGTTCACCGTATGCCTATATTCCATTACTATTATTAATTATTGTTCCATAATATTTGTAAATACAGACATTATATAATGCTGTACTACGTTAGAAAAAAATGAGGATTTGTTCTTTTGTTTGCTCAAGCGTTACATCAGATCTAGTGAATAATGAGTTCAGTAAGTTCACTTTCATTTCAATGAGAACATGAACAAACCAGGCAAATGTAGTGACCTAATGCGATAGAGGTTGGTCTTAGGGCTGTCTGTCCCTGTTCCCACCTGTGATTAACCAAATATTATACACACATGATCTTTAAAAACAATTGTAGTAGAAAAAGCAATAAATACATTATTTTAAATTATAAAGCCCCTCAGAGAATACAAAGAAATGAAAGAAAAATCCCCAAAACATTTCACAGTTTTACAGTCTTTACCTGCAATATGGGAAGACCTCAGGACGGGTCAGACATGGTACCTCTAAAAACTAAAAAGCCCTTTTAGCCTTGTTAGTGCAACAGCTTGTGTTGTAATTTCACCTCTTCAAGTCTAGTGATCTCAGCATTTACTTATTTACTTATAAAAATCCTCCCGTCTACAGTAACACCGAAAGAAAAAACCTCCAACTAAATACAATCGAAATGGTGGTTTCTGTGGTTCTTGAAACTTAGATCTTCCCTTTGGTCTGGACATGCCACTGATATGCCAACCCCAGATGGACCAAGTAACCCGTTTAGAAAAGCCTCTAGTTGCTGAAACAACAAAAACACACAAAAATCAGCACAAGGAAGTTATTTCTTTATTGACTTTTCCATATCCGTTCATAAAACTAGTTTTTTTCCCCCCATTTGGTTCGATTGCCTGTCCAAACCCGGGTTCGATTGCTCCCCCCTCCCTCTGGATTGTGTTCATATTATACATATATGCCGTTATGTGCTGTTTATATATACACTCACCTAAAGGATTATTAGGAACACCATCCTAATTCTGTGTTTGACCCCTTTCGCCTTCAGAACTGCCTTAATTCTACGTGGCATTGATTCAACAAGGTGCTGAAAGCATTCTTTAGAAATGTTGGCCATATTGATAGGATAGCATCTTGCAGTTGATGGAGATTTGTGGGATGCACATCCAGGGCACGAAGCTCCCGTTCCACCACATCCCAAAGATTCTATTGGGTTGAGATCTGGTGACTGTGGGGGCCATTTTAGTACAGTGAACTCATTGTCATGTTCAAGAAACCAATTTGAAATGATTCGAGCTTTGTGACATGGTGCATTATCCTGCTGGAAGTAGCCATCAGAGGATGGGTACATGGTGGCCATAAAGGGATGGACATGGTCAGAAACAATGCTCAGGTAGGCCGTGGCATTTAAACGATGCCCAATTGGCACTAAGGGGCCTAAAGTGTGCCAAGAAAACATCCCCCACACCATTACACCACCACCACCAGCCTGCACAGTGGTAACAAGACATGATGGATCCATGTTCTCATTCTGTTTACGCCAAATTCTGACTCTACCATCTGAATGTCTCAACAGAAATCGAGACTCATCAGACCAGGCAACATTTTTCCAGTCTTCAACTGTCCAATTTTGGTGAGCTCTTGCAAATCGTAGCCTCTTTTTCCTATTTGTAGTGGAGATGAGTGGTACCCGGTGGGGTCTTCTGCTGTTGTAGCCCATCCGCCTCAAGGTTGTGCGTGTTGTGGCTTCACAAATGCTTTGCTGCATACCTCGGTTGTAACGAGTGGTTATTTCAGTCAAAGTTGCTCTTCTATCAGCTTGAATCAGTCGGCCCATTCTCCTCTGACCTCTAGCATCAACAAGGCATTTTCGCCCACAGGACTGCCGCATACTGGATGCTTTTCCCACAAAATTGCCACCATCAAAATTGCTTAAATCACCTTTCTTTCCCATTCTGACATTCAGTTTGGAGTTCAGGAGATTGTCTTGACCAGGACCACATCCCTAAATGCATTGAAGCAACTGCCATGTGATTGGTTGATTAGATAATTGCATTAATGAGAAATTGAACAGGTGTTCCTAATAATCCTTTAGGTGAGTGTATGTATAAAAACAGCACATAACGGCACTTGGGTCTATCTATCTGCTTGAAGTGCGTCAGTCATGCTTGTCAGAAAAGTGAGTGAGAACACACACAAACACAATTTTATCAAATCATACGTCCTTAATAGTGGTTTACTTCTGTGATTTAGTACAATCGTTTTCATATCAGTAGCGAACTGTAGCGGTGTTCACATGAACCGTGAGGTGGACTGGGCCGGTTACAGTTAGCAGGTGCGCAACCGAAGCCTTCACATCATCCAAACAAACAGACTAGTATGACTATAGGGGCTTTTGCACCGGGTAGTTCTAGGACCTTAGTTATAGGAACTACTAGCCATCAGGGTGGTTCTCTGAGAATGTTAATGTTCCCCTAGCGCCATTTTCCTGGTTTCATTTGCAATGCCAGTAGGAATTCTGGCATAAGCCGGCCGACAATGACGTCATTCAACAACTGGAGAACGGAGGACCAAGGTTATTATAGTTTTGCTTTTTTAAATTAGTTTAGTTTTAATATCGTTTTCAATTTTGCTTAAAATTTCAGTTTAGTTTTAGTTCGTTTCATTAATGGTTTTGTTCGTTTTAGTTTAGTTTTTATTTTGCAAACACATTTCTATTTAGTTTTTATTTTATTTAGTTTCAGTTTTAGTTTTAGTAATTATAGTTTAGCAGAGCAAGCAGTACACTTCCAGTGTAGACCAAAGAAAGAAGTTTAATTTAAGTTTAATGTTTGCACAGATTACAGTTAACTCTTGTGCAGACATCTTAATAAAAACAAAACAATGGTTTGAGATTGAACAAAGCACCAAATGGAACTTAAAAGTATACAAGAAAATGTTATTTCTTGACCAGAGTGAGGGAGTGTGTGTGTGTGTGTGTGTGTGTGTGTGTGTGTTGTGTGACGTGTCCTGGTATTTCATAGCCTATATTGCAGGGAAATGTCTCCACAAGGATAATATTAGTATTAGCACTAGCAGTAAATGTTTTGTACAGATAATAACAGCACCTTTCAGCCTTTCAACCTTCATGAAAACATGACATCTCAAACATACATTAGCCTAGAACAATAAGTTGTTTTGTGCTTGACGAACTTGTTTTAGTGTTGCACACGCGTCTCGAAAATGAAATGGCATTCTAAAAATGCTGCGCTCAAGTTAAAAGAAGTCCAACTTGCGTCTTATTACCTCGTGTTAATTCCCATTCCACCGCAAAAGATGAATCCTTTATGAACAGCCGCTTAGGACTAGCGATGTGTTCTACGTTACGGTCCTTCATTGAGCGCTCGCAGGACAGCGGTTAATCGCCTCAGCAACTTCACGCGTATGAAGCGCCAAATCAGGCATTTCCCTAAACAGCCACAGGTCAGATTTTTCCGCTGAAGTAAAGAGTTTATTAATCACGAAAACGATTATTTATTTTTGCTAATTATTATTTTATTTCAGTTAGTTTTTCAGTAACTGTTGTTAGTTTCGTTTAGTTTTAGTTTTTCATTTATTATGATTTTTTTATTTTATTTCAGTTTACGAAAATGATTTTTGACCAATAGTTTTAGTCTTCGTTTCAGTTTTCGTTTACGAAAATAACCTTGCGGAGGACACCATGATTAGAGCTGTGTTTTTGTTGTGTGTCGTAGGATTCGTAATAACGGAGATGGAATGTACCATGGAAAGAGCAAAAAGGAGGGCTAGGAGATTAAACATGCGGTTTTACACATCATCGAGGCTGAGAAAAGATCACAACGCCGCAGGCAAAGGCGACAGGTAAATGACATTAACATTAGCTTTTTGTATGTTTATGTATATTCATGGAGAAAACTGTTCGTTTACACTGCTTTTTAAAAATGAAGGGTGCTGTTCCGTATAGCATGTGTTCGACCAATCAACATACACTTACATCACTGGTAGTTCCTATTGTGCTGGGTTAGACCCTACTCTGAAGTTGTAACTAAATTCCTTCCTAGACCCTGAACA
This sequence comes from Tiaroga cobitis, assembly GCA_030578255.1. Lineage (NCBI taxonomy): Eukaryota > Metazoa > Chordata > Actinopteri > Cypriniformes > Leuciscidae > Tiaroga > Tiaroga cobitis. The sequence continues at coordinate 40,898,150 of CM060598.1, read as the reverse complement.
CACCAAAAAGTGGGTACTTCCACCATTATTTCTAGGAATTATAAAAAGGTTCCTCCGGTGCAAAAGCTCCTAATAACATGTCCTAACCATGTGACGTGACATGTGCCCAGTGTTCAGTAATTCCAGTTCTTAGTGCTTGTTGGCTTTTTGGCACAAAAACTCAGATTAACATGAAAAAGTTCAGATGTATCATTCATCGCCTTGTGTTTTGCCTTATTAGGACAAAACCTTTTTCACAAAAAACAAAACAAACAAACAACTCACATTACCTTCATTTTGAACTCCTGTTACTTGATTGTCAAGGCAATGTATGTGTTGTCAACACCTGTAAAAAAACAAAAAAAAACTCAGTAAAAAAAACACAAATTATTGAATATTCTTTGAAAATTCAAGTTACTCACAGGTCCTGCTCTCTCGCTCCAATTCAGTGGGTTTCCTCACTCTCTTGCAGTACACTTTGGCAACAATCAGAATGGCACATGTTGCCACCACAAACGTCAGACCGGATACCAGCAAACTGATGACCACCGGGCTCATCACCGGATCAACTTCTGAGATTTTAATAGAACAGCAAACCAATTTAAGATGAGATGCATACATGTCTTCAAAGTCACAATGAAATGGAAGTAAGCGGTAGATTTTTTCTTTAGTATTGTGACGTACATCTGAGTGTAACTGATTATCGAAAAATACAAAATGCAAGACAAGGACTTGATTCTATGCATCAGTTGTAGTTTAAAGGGGTCATATGAACCTAAAGAGATATTCTTTATAAAAGTTAAGGCTCAGCCACGCCTTCCTAAAACGCTTAATTTAAACACGCCCCCACAAATCTACGTCAGTATGTCGGGACAGAGTTTCATAACACCGGCCAAAAATGTATAAGCAAAGAAAGAAGGCGTAACTTTTATTCTCGCTGTATTATTGTTGCCATGTCGTGAAGACACTGTTTTTCATTGCGTAAGCCAAACTACTTTGTTTGGCCTTCCAAAAGAGGACACAATTAGAAAACAGTGGTTAAGCTTTATTTACAACACTGTTCCAGAACAGTACAACAAAAATTTTCGACTGTGTGATGCGCATTTTTCGGAGGACTGTTTCCAGAACCTGGGAGAGTACAAGGCCGGCTGTGCACAAAGGCTGATTCTAAAAAGTGGGGCAATTCCATCTTTGCATGTAGCCTACATTCTGCCGCTTCTGACTCACAGGCTGCAAGTAAGTTTTCATATTTGAAGAATTTGCTACTGACTATTCAAACGTGAGTTTTGAGCAGTATAGAGTAGCGCTTGCTTGTCGTTTCTACGATCACAAATGCAGACATGGTTTTGTGTTTACATGGTGTTCTCACACCCGTAGCGCGGCGCGTAAAAAGACAGTACAAGTCATTATAATCGCTGACCAATCAGAGCACAGAGCGCTTTTCAGAACGATGAGCTTTGTAAAAATGGACGCGTTTCAGAAAGGTGGGGCATAGAGGAGGAACAATAACCTAAAACCTTTTTTAACCTAAAACCACACAAACACATTGAATTAAACCAAATACACAAAATAATGGTCTTTTTAGGACCATGATATGACCCTTTAAATATTAAGGTGTGGGCACTGGCACTGCACTAAAAAATTGCAGATCAATGCAATCTTATAGGGTTTAAGCAGACAAAATGATTAGAGAAGTCCAACATTTGTGAAACAACATGCATTTAGAAAATAGATAGTGTGAATTTTAGTTCATTATGGTGCTGATTCTGAACAGGCACTTTTAAAGATCCCAAGTCCACTGGGCTGGAACCACACAGCTCACCTCGAATAGAGATGGGTAAAGGCTGACTCTCCCTCGAGATAAATGTGCGCTCTCCAGTCTGGACCTTGTAGAGACAGCAGTAGTAGCCCTCATTATTGGACTGGGCATTGGAGAAGGTGAAGGTGACAGAGGGCGCGAGGGCTGGCAGAGAGTGCCGGACGGTCCCGTTGGGCCTGATGAGCCGCAGCTGAAAGGAGCCTCCAGGATACTGATGCTGAATGGAACAGGTGACATTGAAACCGTGGCCTCGGGTGACCCAACCCGGCCGGGCCTCGGGAGATGTGTTGTACCAGATTTGGGGAGTGTGAATCTCCACTGCGAAGAGAAAATAAAAGTTAGTCTGAGACTTTTAGCTGTCAATTATAACGTTATCAGCAGATGCGACTTACAGACTGTGATGTTGATGAAGTTGCTGTGTGGAGAATTTCCTGAGGGAGAGGTTCCCAATTTGCTGTGTATCCTGTACAGACAGCTATAGCTGCCCTGGTGGGAGTTTTCCAGGTCTGACAGGGTCAGATCCACCGTCATTTGTCTGGGATCGGCTCGCTGGGTCACTAGTGGTGTGTCCACACCTCTTTTGAACAGATGGAAGTCAATGACGGACTGCCAGTACGGGGCAGTGCATTTGAAGTGAACAGCCTCTCCAGTCGAATAGGCATAGAAGCGTGACTGAATTGACAAGGTTGGTACAGGAAGTTTTCCTAGACAGAGAAAGATTGAGAAAGAAGTGTGAACAAATACGAACAAACACAGGGTTAATAAAATAAATCTACCAAACAATCTTGTACCTGTACACTCAACTCCAGCATCCTCACTGTGCATACACACGTCACCATTGAGGGTACGTTCACAGAGATCCAGGGCAAACTCGTCACCAGAGCATTTCACATTCCTCCACAGCACCTCTCCGCCGGCCCGTCCGAACCGAGCGCCACTCGGGATGTCCAACACGAAGCCGCAGTTGAGCTCTCTGCAAACCACTGCAGCATCCTCCAGATCCCAACCGCGCTGGCACACGGTGCCCCACTGATGCCCATGACGCACCTCCACTCTCCCCGAACATCGTTCACCCGGTCTGTCATTCACAAGTCTGGTGATCGGGTCGTCTGTGGAAACAATGGGAATGAACCAGTGTTGTTATTGTTAACTGAAACGAAAACCATTATTAAAATAAATAAAATGCAAATATTAGATGAAAAACTGAAGAAGAAAAAAAAAAGAAGAATCTAAATGAAATTAATAAATTTAAGTTGAAGTAATAAAATTATAATCAAAGCTAAATAGAAATATTGAAAAAAAGCTAATAAAAATATTAAAACAAACCAAAATAAAAAGAAAACGGAGAAATTAAAAATAAAAGCTAATTCAAAATATGAATAGATACTAGTATAGTATGAATGTGAATTAATCTAATCCCTATTTTAAGATTGCTTAGAATAGGACTTTAAAACTGGCATTCACAAAAAATTATAGAAAACTAAATATAAAAAAATACAGCAAAATTTTTATTAAATTGAAAATGTTTTTCAAATATCCTAAAGTTGGATAGAAAAAAAATATATTTTTAGAATAACTATAGGCTGTTAACTTAATATAAAACAAATATGTTAAAGGTGTCATTATCATAAAGTGTTTCAGCTTTTGTACAAAGCAATACAAAGACAAAATAGCCAATACATTTTTTTTTCTCACACAATCTAAATGAGTCTCATAAAAATATATATCTGCATTTAAATTTTAGGAGAGGGATCATCATATTTGGGAGTTAGGAGTTTAGATATATAATAGATTGAAAATCCCTTCTGTAGACAACATCATAAAGTCAATAACTTACCAAAGGCATGGACATCTTCAACAGCAACATTGCATCCTGATAAAGAACAAAAAAAGTATGATATAATATGACATATTCATTTTAAAATTCTGTATGCATGAATCAGAATGTTTGCAGCTGCTGCCAAAGTTCAGGTCTCCTTTAATAATTTATTTAAAAACAATATTTAGTTTATTACTAACCAAGCATTACCAGGCCCAGGAGAATCCTCGACATTTTAGATTTCCCATGTAACGCAAGTACCAGGGTTCATTTACAAACTAACTAAATATCCCTGTCAGTGTCCGCAACCCAAACGCTGACGGTTCCGGTGTGAGGAGGACCAGGAGCAAGTTGATGCATAGCACTTCAGTCTACTTAGCTAGCTGGCTAACTAGCACCTCTGAATACCTAAACTGTTTCTGTTCACCACCATACGATTGATACAGTTACATTATCCAACATAACCCAAGCTTCAAAACATAATAACGTTACTCGATAATAGCAAATAGCACACAACAATTCAGAGTCAGACACAGAAGCTACCTGTAGGACTGGGCGGCTAATATGCTAAAGCTGCCCTAAAGTAAAAAGAGTTATTTGTAGAGCGAAACACTGCTGTATTTACAAGGCATAACCGCGTAAATCTGTGTTCAATAACGCTTCGTGAGTTGGTGTTCTCCGCGCGTTCGGTATCCCCACGAACAGCGTCATAATGCAGAGTAGACTGGCGCCGTCCGATTCGTGAATTAATTGCTTTGGTGAGTCGAATCTTTTGAACGAACCTTTCCGAACAGACTGAATCAACAGAATAAAACGACTCAGAAGAGGATTTGCAGTGAAGCGAGGGTTTGACTGATGGTGCGGAAAGGTTACTTTTGATTATATGTTACTTTCCACCAATATACACACACGAAATGTTTGTTTTAATAATTAAATTACATCCATAATTAAATGTAATATTAAAAACGTTTTTTTTTCCCAGACCAGATATGTAAATGAATGTTAATGTAAATAGATTCTAAATGAATAATTCTCGTAAGTGAAATAATGGCAAATCTGAAACAAACGACACAATAAATAACATTAAACAGCCGTATTAATAAACGTAATAAACAACAGTTATTGGAAAAATGCCACGCCAAGATTTCAGGACTACGTGATGACGTATATGTCGGACGCACAAGAATCACTGAATCGTCTTTTTAACAGATTCTTTTAAATGAACCGTTCATATGAACAGATTTGCGCAAACGATTCAGACGTCCCATCAGTAAATAAGACTGTGCCGACTACTGTATTGTAGATGTTTTTTTCTGTTCTACGACGTTTGCGCAAGGTCTGTGCATAAAAAGGTTCCACCACGCTGATTTGCCTCGGGGCTTAAAACAAATTTGGTTTAGAGGTGGAAAAATAACACATTTGTAGACAACATTTAATAACACCATAAATATAAACATCACCCTGCTATGAGACCTACAATACAGCAATTTTATGTATCCACCACTTTAATCTAAATTCGGAGTGTTTAAATATTTTTTCTTTATGCCATGTTATTTTTCAATCATATGTATTTATTCTTCTTTCCTGTTCATATTTAAGTATTATTATATTCATTTTCCGTTTTCATAGTACTGTTGACAATTATAATATCATCCAGTATTTAGCTGGAGCATCAGGACCATACATTTTATATAAAGCGGTGGTGGAATTTTTTTTTTATCCGACATATACATGGAAGCATTTACGGTGAAGTAGCTTGTGGCGACACCAAGTGGATACAATTAGTATTACAACACAATCCATCTATCATCCATCCATCCATCCATCCATCCATTCTCTAAACCGCTTATCCTCTGTAGAGTCGCGGGTACCCATAACCAACAAACACATTTGTTACAGTATTTATTAATCATCGTTAAGGTTAGTTAACAAAAATGCAACTGTTTATTGTTAGTTCATGATATCTCAGTTCCATTAAATAGTATTAGCAGATACAACTTTCTGATTAAATAGTTTATCAATATATGCTTGAAATTCACAATAACTTAATAAATATTTATTAAAGTATTTTTCATTGCTAGTTAGTTTGAACTATTAACAAATATTTACAAATCGAACCTTTGTGTAAAGTGTTACCCATGCACCTGATATCAAGACACATGTTACAGAAAACTAAAGAAGAAAGTTTTTTCAAATAAAACATATTTATTAAATATAATTAACTCATTATTGAAAAACAATGGTTTCTGATTTAATTCCCGTAGGTTGTCTTTACAAATTTCAACCTCAAGGTGGGAGTCAAACAAGACTTTAGTTTAGAGTTTGTAGGATGATAAATCACCGTTGTTTTCATGATGCAATGTTTGTGAATGACGTTTGGTTTCAGATAGTACTTCGTTCACTGACTTTTAAACTGAAAACACGAGTTAAACGGCTCAGATATACTTGTTCCTTGTTTATTAGCCTACTTGTTTGCGCTTTTAAAAAAATCAATATATATATATATACATACATATATACATATATAAAAATCAGTGCATCTTTAATATTGACCAAACCATGTATATTCTACTATGTATAGCCAAATTGGTATGCCTGCACGATGCATCTTTCTCGAGAGTTCAGGAGTAGTTTTCAGCTCATTCACGTGCATCATTCTGAACGCAACCGTTTCTTCTCTCACCGACCTACTTCTGTTTAATTGGATAAGCATTCAGTCTCTACAGAGAGAGAGAGAGAGAGAGAGAGAGAGAGAGAGAGAGAGAGAGACAGGCAGGACCCACACTGTGCAAACCGTTATCCACCTGCAAATAATGCGTTCATGGAATCTGCACATTCCTCGCTGACGTCACGGCGGATCGAAGAATGGAACAGTCGCCGCGCGAAACACGCTGTCGTGCTGTTAATGATGTTATGAAGTGCACTTTGGAATATTTCCTCGCGACGCGGAATGTCCCACGGAAGCGCAAGTGAACAACAGGTGGATTCCGAGGCCAATCCAGCCCTGGAAGTAGCCATACTTCTGTGTCTCTCCGCCCCTATGAGTAACCATAGCAAAGACACCGTAAAATCCAGCGTACCGGAAAGAAGCTGAATAACGCGCTCGCGATGTGGATCATTTCAATGTTGACGTGACACGTTAAGCGTTAAGATTGACTACTGACACAGTTCATTCGGAATTATGTCACTTTACATCTGATATCGTCTTTTAATAGACATAGGCGGTGTATTTCTGTCCCAAGGGAGTGTTTGTTAGACTTTTGGAGTTATAATGCCTGTCAGTAACGGATCGGTGATGGATTTGCCGTCGGAATACGTGAAAATAAAGGCGCATTACGGAGGGTGAGTGTTGTAAACTTTCACAGGTTAATGGTTTAAAGTCGGCCTGCTGTTCAGTGGCGTCAAAGGTCGGAATATGTCCGTTTTTTTGGCAGATTAATGTAAGCACAACTTACCTCCCACACTGGGGAAACTTTTAAACATTGAATGTGTTGATATTTCTTTCAACTTAAGATTCATTTGATTGAGTTTTAACAGATGCATATTTAGTTATTTTGGAGACGTTGTTTGCTGTGACAGTTTACAACAGTACTGCACACTATATCAGACATGTCAGAAAACATCCAGGCCGTTTTATGCCAATTAAGACATGAGCAAATACTATTAATAAACTCTTAAATATGAAATGCAAATTATTTCTAAAGGTAAACTCAGTTCTGCTAATTAAAAAGTTTTACATATAAAGAAATGAACAATATATTTGAAAAATATCATTAAAAGTATGAAGACTGTTTTATTTTACTTGAAGCATGTTGCCATCTCATGGGTGCCACCATATTGACATCACATGACCACCAGCCATGCCATGCAATTGACCAAAGTTGGTATGTTTTTGACCAGCTAAAAGTAAACAGTAACTTACTGTGTGCATTTTTCAGTATGAAATATTGTTGTGGGCTGAAGGTTGTGCTCTTATTGCCAGTTGTTGCTCAGAACACATCTACTGTATGGGTATGCTGTTGCATCTTTTATTAGGATTTTGATTAGTATTATAAAAGACAAGTTTCAGTGTTGACAATTCAATCACCTTCAGACATTTTTGATTCTGCTGGTTGCTTGAGAGATCTTTTGAAGAGGTGAAGTCAGATCAGTGTTATTCCACCAGCTTAGCTTGAACTGAAGAAATATTAGTGACATGACTTGAATTGGCTGGATTGGTTCTGACCCCCGCTGTGTCTTCTGTCATTAAACAATAGAGAATTGTTTTACTGTTTCTTGTAATTATCCTCCTCAGGCTTTAAAATCTAGGCTTTATATTTTGATGAAATGCTTTTGGCTAAAAGTGCCACGATGTAGGCGGTCAGGAGAGAGTGAGATAACACAAACACGCATTGTCTACACATACATCATTGTGAATCATTGTTATTAATCACATCATCACTCAGCAGCTTCAGTACACAGAGGGTGACATCACCCGGGTTTTAGTCGACAATGTGAATGATTTAGATTTGTTTTTCGAAACCTCAATGTGTAGTTGTATAGCATTCTTAAACAGGGTCTTGACCATGTCTTTTTAAAATGCACTGATTTCTACAAAGCCCCTCTTTCCGAAAAGCGCAGTGTGCTCTGATTGGCCAGCTGACCCAGTGCGTTGTGATTGTCCAAAGACCTCAAGCATTTGTCGTAAACGTAAAGCCCCTTACCATCATCGTGAGCTTCAGCTTCCAAAGCAATTATAAAGACAGTTAATAATGTCGTACTCGTCAATTTTACCATATCAGTCCGAGCCAGAGTCTGATTCTGAAAATGCAGATGACCAAGCCGATCGATCGGAACCAACTTTGCAAGCGTGACTTCAGCAGAACGTTTCACAGTGGCAAGTTTTTAATTTAAAAAAATCTCTTAACGTTCAGATACGATGTTATAACCTTGTACTCTCACAGGTTCAGGAAACTGTCCTCCGTTAAATGCGCTGCACACACACAAACATTTGGTTGTACTGGAACAGTGTTGTAAATAAATCTTAACCTCTGTTTCCTAATTGCGTCCACTTTAAAGTCCACGTAATAAAGTGCTTTGGCTTTCGCATTGAAACACAGTGTATCCACGACATGGTGGCAACATACTTCGATAACTATCTGAAGCCATGCCTTTTTTCTTTGCGTATGCATTTGGGTGGCATTATGCAAATATTTCCACATAGTGATGTAGGTATGTGAGGGAGAATTCGATCGAGGCGTTTCAGCTAGGTCTGGTTCTGCATTCTTTTAGATAGAATACATCTTTTTGTGGGAGACTTTGAGTTTGTAACTTTGCAGATCTTATACAACAGCTACATAACACACTAAAGCAAAAGGAAAACATGAAAACACATCATTTGACCCCTTTAACACTTATCTTTGTGACAACTGGTTTTAATATACATTTTCACACCTTGAATTAGAGAAGGTAACACTCCAAAATAGTTAGGCCTACTTTAGTTTAAATACAGTTTTGAAAAATGTAAGAGATTAGATAGAAAGAGAAGTTCATTCATTCATTCATTCATTCATTTCATTCAGCCTTTCATCTTGTAAGTTTATGCTGTTTTATGGGGTAAAAAAATAAATCGGCTTTGATTGTATTTTTCTCTTCTGTTTTAAATGTAATATTTAACTTCACTTATTCAGTTAGTTTTTCAAATAATGAGGAACATGGATTCTTCGCTTTTTTATATTAATATTCATCTCTGGGGTGGTTGTTTTGCATTCAGCAAAGCATGAGATAATGCACCATAAATCATTGTTGAACTGCATGCTTTACATATTTATGCAACATTATGTCCAGCTAGCTTAGTGGGTGGAGAAAGACCTTTGAATCAAGAGCACAATTACCTGTTGGCGTGCGAGTGAACTTGGTATAGGAAGTGAAGAGTGAATATAGTTCCTCACTGTCTGTGGAAGTGTGAATTCAGCCTTTTTAGTGCATTTTGAAAGCCTTGGTGATTCCCATCTAAAAATATTTTGGAGGAAGTTAGCACTAGGCGGGACAGAAATCTTGGTGACTGGCTGACAACCTGAGCCAGGCAGTTGCCTAGCAACAAGTTATAAGCCTCAATAATGACACTTTTTCACAGATTCCAGGCACTGTTTATTCAAGCACAGACCTCTCGGTTTCAGTCCAAAACATTTCATTGTTGAGCAATCAAGAGAGAGATTACACGGTTTTAAATAGCACATCTCTACGGGGAAATTGCCTGTGAGTCACCTGCAGTGTCACGTTTTAGCTTTATACATTTGTAATAGGCAGAAGTTGTTTGTCATGCTGGTAAAAAGTGTATGCTGTTTTGCCATACATAAAATGTCCCTATAACTTGACTGATACTGATATTCCATTATGCTTTGAGTCTCAGCGACAGCCCTATAGGCTATGCAAACAGCTAAAATGTGCCAGGGAAAGGGCCTGATCTTTTTTTTTTTTTTTTGCCAATCAGAAATTCTTTCTGCTTGTCAATAATTTTGTTTGGGTTTGCTGATATGTTTAAGGGTGGGGTTTGTGGTTGAAGTGTTGGGGGCTGGTCTCAGTGGCTAAATCTAGCAGAAGTTTGCAAAAAAACTTTGTTGATGCTAAAGCACTTGATGTAATCCCACAAATGAAAACTATGGCGAATAATCGTCAACAAGCTTTTTTCTCATGACTAAAGTCAAGTCAAGTCAAGTCACATTCATTTATATTGTGCTTTTAACAATATAGATTGTTTCAAAGCAGCTTTACAGTGATAATAGGAAATGAAAGTAACAGAGATTGTTTTGGCTTTACAGCAGCTCTAGAATAAAGTTATTGTCTAGCTAAAGTTAGTTTTGATTGATTCACTTCCTTCGCAACGATCATTAGTTATTAACTTAGAGGCCGCTAACACGACATCGTTCTAACGGAAAATAGAGCTGCATGATTAATTTCAATTTCCATGTAATTGCACTTTAAACCGTTTTGGCTTATCGCGATTTTGAAATCGCAAAGGGTGCGATTGTTTGCGCAGCTTGTCATTGATGTACGGCTCTTAAACGCTGCTCCATCTGAAAGCACTGTGAGTTTGAGTCACTTATAGTGTGCATTTGAAAAAGCAACACACATCAAACATCTTTTCAAACATGAGAATCATTTATGAACCTCCTGTCCAACAAAAGAGAACATTTAATAACATGCCTACTCCAAACTCACTTCATAACGACAGTTGAGCATTCTTCTGTTAGATGATGTGGCTTCTTACACAGAATAAGGCAGTCGTGTATTTATAAGTCATGTTTAATCAACAATCAAAGCGTTTAAATCTTCTGTTTATTCAGCTACAGCGACAATGGGATTTCCTGGAATTATTGTACTTCTGCGGCGTGGCATATTTGTTGTGTCTGCGTGAGAGCGCCCTCGGGTCTTTCAGATGGAGCAGCATTTACTACCGATCACCCGCACTGCACTGACAAGCTGCGCATAAAATATTCGCAAAACGCGTTGCGGTTTCGTTGCAATTAATCGTGCAGCCTAGAAAACCCTTAATGCGATCCGGCCACTCATTTGCACAAAACAGTGCCTGGTGGCTTGAGAGCGCAAACCATGAAATAGGTTCCAAGGTACAAGCCTTGAAAAATGTATAATACAGAATTTATCGCTTCCGCATAGCCACGTGAACCGGAATTATCCTGACAACGTTTTATCTGTACTGAGGTAAAGGGAAGGGAAGGGAAGGAAAGGAGGCCTTCACAGGGGAGAGACTAGTTGACACTTCAGGACTGCGTTGTCGTTAGATTGGTATCAAAAAGCACACCCAGGTTCCTAACCGACGGAGAAGACTTGACAGAGCAGCCATCAAGTGTTAGACCGTATTCTAGGTTTGTATGTGAGGACATTTTTTGTCCAATAATTAGAATCTCTATTTTTTTCAGAATTAAGTAGTAGGAAATGACTAGTCATCCAGTTTTTTATATCAGCTACACTGTAAACCCGAATAAGTTGGCACAACTCAAAAAATGTAAGGCAATCAGTTGCCTCAAATTTTTTAAGTTAAGAAATTCAAAGTTTAAGTAAGCAGAACTGACATATTTTTTTTTTGTATTTGTACATTTGAATTGTTCTTAACTTGAAATGTTTGAGTACACTAATTCATACATTTAACTTAAAATTTCATGTAATCTCAATGTGAACACTTTTATTAGTATAAACTTAGCTAGCTTTAACAAGCTAGTTTGTTAACATACTATTTTGTTAACATCTTAACAATAGTATGCAATACAGTAACACTTGCAGCAATACAAAGGTTTTATTTGCTCTCAAATCAAGCTCATGCACCACTTGTCACTATGATGGTAACTATCCTAAAACCAACATTAACAGAAATTCTTCTAAATTAGCATAACGAAACATTAATCATTACTAAATCACCCGCTTAACATTAATCTTGCACAAAAAAAACATTGTATTACACTTAATTTTAGCATTTACTCTCCCTTTCGAGTGCCATCGGCAAAGCATGCTGGGAAATATACATCCCAGCCGTTTCAGTTAAACTTAAGTTCGTCTAAATTAAAAGAAATAATTTCATAAAACTCAAAACAATGAAACAGTTCAGTTTACTTAAAATATATCCATTCTGTGAACTTGAAAGAAAAAGAAAGTGCTAAATACTCATAAAAGTTAATTTGACTAAACTAATTAGTTTAATTTAAGTTTTTCCTACTCAAACCAATTAAGTATTTTGAGCGTTAGGGTTTACAGTGTATGCATTCCGTTAATTTTGTGAATTGGTAAGTTTCGTCAGGGCGTGAAGAAATATAGAGCTGTGTATTATCAGCATAACAGTGAAAACTAAAGCCATGCTGAGAAGATTAAACTGATCAGGAATATTATAAAGCGATCTTTCGTGGCAGAAGTGATGGGTCTAACATATTTGTAACACGGAGTCGACTTTGCAGCCTTGGCTAAATGAAGTATACACGAGACTAGATAATGATCTGAGATATCATCGCTCTGCTGCAGAATTTCAACAGCATCAACATTGATCACCAACAATTAGGACTTTATCTGCAGCCAGTACTAACTCTAATAGCAAATCAGCAAATTCTTTGATAAAGTCTATATGGTACCCTGGTGGCCTGTATACATTAGCCTGCACAAATCTCAAACGTGATTTATCATTTACACTAGACAGTGTTACATTAGGCACCAACACTTCAAAAGAATTATATTTAAAACTAGACTTCTCAGTAATTCTGAAGATATATTACCTCCACCTTTGCCTTTCAGACGAGGCTCATGTTTATAAGAGTAATCTTACTAGCTGTTTTAACTGAAAGCAACTTGGACTGACATGTCTTAAACTATGTCACTGCCATTGTTTTGTCTCAAGATGCACACAAGATATGTTTTTCCTAAGGGACGTTTATAAAAGCTAGTCCTGGCTTAATCTAAACCCTGTTTGTGAAACCGGGCCTAGGCATCATGCACTTGATAACTTTGTATATAGTTACAGAGGAACAACTGGAATAAATTTTCAATCGTTGTGATAATCTTTTTGAGAAAAATAATTGTGATTATCAATTTAACCATTATGCAGCATGACAAAATGTGACAGCATGAAGTTTTCATTGACAATGAAATGCCCAGACATTTAGTCAACTAAAACTTAACTAAACAAAAACAGGAAAAGGTTGACTAAATATGATAAAAACTAATAAGTACAATTGACACAGGACTTAGACTAAATAAAAAAATAGCTGCCAAAATTAACACTACCGTTCAAATTTAGCGATTGCAAGATGTTTTTAATGTTTGAAAGAAGCCTCTTATGCTCACGGATGGATGCATTTATATAAGTAAAAAAAAGGTTTTCTAAATTTAAATTATTATTTTTTAAATGTCATTTATTCCTGTGATGTCAAAGCTGAATTTTACTCCAGTCTTTAGTTTCACATGATCTATCAGAAATTGTTCTAATATGCTGATTTGCTGCTCAAGAAAATATTTTATTACGTTATGGATTTTGCTAAATTATAATGGTTCTTTTACATAACCATAAACAAACCTTCATCTCTTGACAATACACTGTATTAACATTAACCTGTTAACTTTTGACCAACGACAAAAAAGGAGTGTGTAAACACACTTGAGTTTAACTTCACCCAACCACTGGCAGCCTGCGCTGCCAGCAGAGAGTTTAACTTGGCAGGTATTTCTCATTTCCATTTCCAGTGCTGGACTTTAGTCCAGGACTCATGAGGTTCAGAGAGATTTGATTTGCTACGGCAACCACACAGACAGAACTGTAGATAATGCGCACCACCCATAAATCACTATCATATGGTCAAACCACAAGTGAAACTTTAGGGACCATTATAATGTAATCAACATTTTCATGTTACCTATGACATTGTTTTTTTGTTAAATTAAAAAAAGCAATTATGTGAGACGTCTGAATTTGAAAACAAAACATTCAGAATCAGTGAATAGGCCTTACATTCCACTTAAATTCGTAAGCTTTAGTGCTTTTAGAACAGTGACATCATAACGCAGATCCTTAAACCTTTTCCCATCAATCAAATCTACTCTGTGTAAATATGAATTTATAACCAGTACTGAACCTGATGACACTATTCTCCATAGAGACAGGACGTTGTTTAAATTCACTGAGCTTCATCTCTTGTGTGGGTTTCCTCATTGGCTAGTTGCACCATTTCAGGTCGTTTTTTTTAGTTCAGTCTGGAAACTCAACGAGCGGGGTGTGTTGTGTTCTTGGTGATTCAGCCTGTGCATATGAGGTACAGCTGTTACCCAAAACTGCACTCAACTGGACAGCTCATCCAAGGGTTTGAGGATTGTTTCTTTACAACAAAAAAGAGCAGGCCAAACAGGCTATTGTAGTTATTTACTAGGAGCCAAAGATTTAATTCTTAAAGAGAGTTTCAGAATTCACCACAGTTCTGGATCCTCTGTTTAGTTTGGAAATGTCAAACACACATAGGCCTAATATTCTAGAACTTTGTACTAGCAAAGTCTGGATGACTGACTGTGATAATATGTTACTTAACCTTTTCTGCATGATATGAAAATTACTTTAGCATGCTTATTTTTGTCAAAGAAGATTTTAGAATTAAGGAAGGATTTAAAATGATATTATATAGAAATATTTTTTAAGTACGCTACTGTTCAAAAGTTTGGGGGCTGTAAGATTTCTTTTGAATTATTTGAAAAGAATTCTCATCAAGGCTGGATTTATTAAATCAAAAATACAGTAAAAAGTGAAATATTATTACGATTTAAAATATATTTTGTTCTTTTTTAAAATGTGGTTTATTCCTGTGTCAAAGCTTAATTTCGCCAGTCTTCAGTGTTAGTGTTTTTTTCCCAGGATTCTTTGATGAATAGAAAAGCATTTTGTTGGATATAGAATAATTTTGTAACATTGTCTTTACTGCTACTTTTGATCAATTTAAGGCATCCAAATAAAAGTATTAGCTAACATATACTTATATAACCTTTTAATTTAAATGGTAGTGTATGTCTAAGACATTTAGGGGTTACGTATAATCACTGGGTTTGTTGAATTATTTCCATGTTCATATACCACATTCATCTTTATATTTAAGTTAGACAGATACCTCTTGACAGAAGTGTCTCTTGACACTTCTTTTCAGTACTATTAACATTTTGGATGGTGTTTTGATTTTGGGATGGGTCAACTTGTCATCCAACAAGGTCACTTTGCGACCATCGTCCATTCCTATCCAAAACGCCATGATAGTTGCATACTTTTTCTTAGTGTTTTTTTTTACATGTTTTTTTTCTTGTTAAATGGTTATCAGATAATTTTCACACAACTCAGTCTGTAGTGCACTAATTCACACTATCCGATTATGAATCATAAAAAGAGGTTTAGCTGCTGACTAATAAGCTGTTTAAAAATCTGTTTAAACATTTTTTTGTATAAAAATCCCTGATTAAAAATAGCACTGCTAATTTTTCAAGAGAAGTGTGTCTGCTGTCTTGATGAATCTCTGCTGAATCTGTGTTTTCCTTAGAGGAGTTTATTTCTTCACGTTGTGATAGCTGCTAGTCACACCTTTGTCAAATGTTTGAGGTTATGTTATGCTGCATGTGCCAGAAGCAAATTGACAAAATGCATGTGTGATCATTCACAAATCAAGAGTTCAGATTGAACCAGAAACTCCTTATTTATCACCTTTAACATTCAGTGCAATAACATTATTGCCACGATTATGATTCTCTTATGACTCTATTTCAGAACCACCATTCTCTGTTTTAATATGGAGTGAGAAATGAACACCTCTGAAATTACTTTATTTAACTGTTGGCATCCTCGGGGATGGTTAGCACTTATTAGTGTTAATCAGAAATGTTTCACATGGCTCGCTCTGGAATTGAATTTCCCTGCCAGCCTCTTCAGTTGCGTCAGTGCCGAGCGAAGCGCCATCCAAACGGCAGGTGCTCGAGGGACTCCTAACGTTTATCAGTTGATCAGGCCTTAGAGAGTCGTGCAGTAGGAGATCCTTTCACCCCAAGCTTCAGTGCGGGCCAGTCGAACGGGGGCTGAGCATGGTTGGGGACGGATGGAGGCATAAGGGCAGAGTGGCAGATGATAGACTCATGATGAAGGTTTCCCCGCTGAGGGGCAAGCTGCTATAGAGCTCATCTCAGCAGAAACACACACACACACACACACACACAGTATATTGTCATACATCACATTTTCCATCCACAAAGGAACTGTGGGAGGGCTGTAGACTGATTTGTAAAACATACATTTCTTACAAAAATTGTAAATGGTCTTTATATTCAACATTTCTAAATGTTTTTAAAGGTCAAAAGAAACATTGTAATTTTAACCAAGCTCTTTATATGATTAGACAAATAAAATGACTTAAAATAATTTATGATAAATGATCATTTATATAATTTATGATAAAATGTTTGTCACATTTAACATTTACTAAGGATTACGAATAATGATAAAGAATATAATTTAAGTATGCAATATTTAAAATATTTAGGGGTTGTATTATAATTACATGTTTATATTTCATTTTTCTAAATGTGGGTATTTTTTTTTAGCTTTTAATAAAAAAAAGGTCGCTAAAGAATTGCAATTTAACCAAACTCTTTATATGATTACATAAAGAAATATAATTTATAATAATTGTAGATAATAAATTATATTTAATGGTAAAAAATTGTTGTCAGTTATATTTATGCTTTAAAATATTTGTATGCTTGAAACAAAAAAACTTTGTATCATCTGTAGATGATAGTGAATCAAGGACATGGTAAAGCCTGTTAACGGAAAAACTAGGTCAACGCTAATTGTTTATTAGCCAAAATATTTATTAGCTATGCACGATATAGTCCCGTGCTATGTCGGAAATACATGATAATTTCACATATACCATGGTATTAAGTGATTCTAGGATTGAGGTAGTATTTAGAATTACTTGTGAAAACAGCCATTAAGCCCTAAAAAAGATACAGGCATACACACATTAGTCCTGATGCCCAAGAAAGAATATTTATATTTTATATCAAATATTTCCTTTGAGCTCAGCAATGATTTAAATAGAAAACTTTGGCAGATACCGATAACCGATCAATCTAAATGCAAATTTTTATAAATTTTTAGAGAGCCTGATTGCAAAAACAAAAGTCTAACATAAACATAATACTACTAATATCTGCACAAAATTATGCAAATGCACAAGTGAACTTCAACTAAGTTACGTGCCAGTCAGAATGTGTAATTCCTGTTGTGGATGCACATTGCCGTTTTTTCATTATAATTTTATGTAGCTTATATGACAGACTTGCGCTGCATATGTTGCACTTAACTGTATTTCTCTTTTCGAAATGATTCCAATCACATTTAAAGCAATTCAAAACCATCATGGTGAATAGTACGTATCTGAAGTGTCTCAGCTTTAATATATCGGCCAAATTTTCTTATCTGTTTGGATACAAGAGCCGATAACGCTTGAACCGATAACGCTAACATTAAAAATGGACATATATCAGCTGATAGCGATATGATGGCTAATATATTGTGCATCCCTAAATTTAAACATTTCTTAGTAATATGTTTGCACTTGTGTATTTTAAACAACCATCTCTATCTGAAGTGATTCTGAGCACATAATCAAATCATGTTTTCTTGTACTTGGCTCTCCGGCAGCTCTTTCCCCTATGCAGTGTGAAAGTGGGACAGGGACCAGACTAGGCAGCTGTGTACTAGAGGTTTGTAATAAAAGTCTCTTGTATCCAAACAGATGTGGCTTGTTTGGCTGTGGATGGACAGTTTCAGTCCAGTGCTGCAAGTTAAAGCTCCAGAGAACATTTAGAGCTCCTCTGAATAAGAGATGCATGATTCTGGGACTAACCTGTTGACTTTCTTACTACTGTACTTGTGTATGGCTGTAGTTCAAGTTTTTCGGGGATGCCAATTAAAGTACTGGTGCTAAAAACATAGAAACTAAAAACGAATAAAAATAATCTTCTAAAACTGGTTGACTTCACTAATTGAGCCATTTGCTGGACAAGTTGTTGACTAGTTAGCCGTCGTGACCCATTCCTAGCATAATGTTATACAACAGCTTTTGTTTAAATGCAGAAGTCCAACTTGAGGTTGCGTCTTTTATAGTGTGAAATAACTTGTCTTGTGTCGTTTACCTTTAACCAAATAAAGCCCACTATTAAACAAGAGAATTGTACTGTTCTCAGATGCCTTGTTTTTTTTTTGTTTTTTTTTGTAGGGACATGCTAATCTCTGACTTGGATTTGACCATGACGTACACAGAGGTGTGTGAGGAGGTGAGAAAGATGTGTGGTGTCCGCAGAGAGATGCCGATAACGCTCAAGTGGATCGACGATGAAGGTATGAATGACCTTTTGAACTTTGGCCTAAGGCTACGTTCACACTGCAGGCTGAAACGACCCAATTCCGATTTTTTTGCCCCTATGCGACCTGTATCTGATCTTTTCATGACAGTCTGAACGACACAGATCCGATCTTTTCAAATGCGACCCAGGGCACTTGGGTATGTGGTCCAAATCCGATATGTATCCGATCTTTTGAAATGAGACTTCAATCTGAACGGCCAGGTCGCATGTATCCGACCCGTCACTGAACGAGCTCCACTGTTGACATCCATGTTTAGCTACTTCCGCAAACTACAAGTGACGTCGTTGACAGTTGAGTACTCTTCTGCGCATGCGGGTCATTTCTGGGTCATGTCACGTTCACACAGGAGATCACAAAAGGTCGCATTTAATTGGAAATGTGAACGGCCTTGCAAAAAAATTGAATTTTTTCAAAATTGAGCATTAAGCCCCTGCAGTGTGAACGAGGCCTAAGTGGCTTCAGCAGAAAAGTTGATTCAGAAGTAGAGCAAGTTTGTACATTTTACTTAGACTAACCGACAAACATTTATTAGACTAAATTATTATTAATTAGACAAAAAATATATTTTTGTTTCTTTTTTGTTTTAAATACCACAACAATGAATCGTTCACAATAAGACCAGGAACATGCATTAAGAAAGAAAATGGGATCAATATTGATTTCATGTTGAATTTAAGCCCAGGGGTTGTGCTTATAATTATATATTATATATAATATATAATAATAAGTATATTATAATAATAGTATATACGTTTTGATGTCAGGGGCACCTAAATATGATGATTCCCCATTTATATTGATATTATGTTACATTAAAAAATATATATAAGGAATTATATTTATATTTAATAAATATAAATATGATTTATATTTTACAGTTTTACAGTTGTTCCTCTGAATCTGGGTGTCCTCGGCCCAGTGTTGTTATTGTTAACTAAAACTATAAAAAAATATTTTTTATTAAAATAAATAAAATAAAATAAATGTTAAATATTAGATGAAAAAACTAAAACTAAAAAACTTACATAAAGCATATAAATGTTGCCTTGGCAATTAACTAAAATAAAATCAGTTTAAGAGGTACTAAAATGACTAAAATTGAAATAAAAATCAATTATAAATAATAATAAATAAATAAATAAATAAGCTAATAGAAATGTTTTTTTTTTTTTACTAAAACTTAAGATGAAATGAAAACTAAAATGAATAAACAATATAGTATATAAATAATACTAAAACAACACTTCCCTAGACCCTGAGTTGAAAATATTATTACAACTATAAATATTGCTCCATGATATTTTAGACTGTTTGTTTGCATTGTCATTTCTTGTTTTTAAGGGGACCCGTGTACCATCTCATCCCAGATGGAGCTAGAGGAAGCATTCCGGATCTACAACCGGAACCGGTGCTCAGGACTCCTCTTGCATGGTACTCATTGATTCACTCAAAACACAAAATGAATCTAATTTCCCCTTGCATTTTCAATTTTCAATTACTCCAGTAGTAGAATTACTCTTTCTGTATTCGTCTATTTATAAAACCCTTATTGCAGATTCAAACCACACAGCGGAAATTTGCCAAACCACTCAAAATATCATGTGTACACTCACTGTACAGCTAAAGCACTGAATAAAAGTTAATTTTCTTTAGAAAATTGCGTATTTGCACATTTCATATTTGCTGACCCCACATCTATAAATAGATAAAACCACTGGATTGAGTCACACTCATTTCTGTCTGTCTTTCTTTCTCTGTCTAGTATTCCCAAGCATTCCTGAAAAACCTGGTATGCCGTGCCCAGGAGAGGACAGTAAGTCAAAAGTCATCCTGCCACTTTCAGGCTTTTTCATGGGCTCTTCAGTGCTGATCAGGTTTAAAGAGGACATTCTGTACGTTACAGTCACTCAATGCAGGAATTCGATTTAAAATGATCTCTTTCAAGTCTGTGAAGGAATCATTCGGACTGGTTTTTGGGAATCAAAAGATTCATTGAAAATATCTCACTTATAAGAATAATGCATCCGTGAATCGGAAATTGATACTACTGTCAGAAACAGGCCACAAAGCAAAGGCTGATGTCAAGATGCTCAGTGAACTGGAAGTGTTTGCTTTATTCATCACACAAAGCTAAATGGCTTCAGAAAACACGAAATATAGTAAAAAATTTTGCCACATATACAGTTATATACAGGATACAACTTACTACTACTACTTAGATTGTGTATTGAAAATAAATAAATAGGTTAAAATGGTAAAATAAGATGAACATACGAAAACAAATGAAAAGATAAATAATAATAACAAATAGGAATTTGGCAATGAGTAGTCAAATGTACAGAGATATATATGCAAGAATGCAAAAATGCTTAGAAAAGTTATACACATTGGAATGACATGAGGACGTGTAAATAGGAGTACATTTTTATTTCAAGGATAATTTTTATTTCTAGGTTAACTATTCTTTTAAGGTCTTGAAAAAGGGTAATAGATTCAGTTTTAGTGTCTTTAAGGTAAGATTTTATGGTGGAAAAATGTCCTCTCTCAGTGGGGTCGTATGCCACATTGGTAACTACACAGTAATCCTGTGTTAAAGGGACACTTCACCCATTTGCATTAAGCTTTGTATCTTTAGAAACCCAGTCATATTTTTGAATGGTCATTGTTATCCCTGAGATGGGAGAAATAAGGATTTAAGTGTTCCACTTCCTGCTTTTTAGGACGTAAAAATCGTCATTTTGCGTCATAAAAAGCAGGAAGTCCCATTTCTTTGCATAAGGGTTGAGACTACAAACACAAGCTCATCATTTATTCAGGGTCTGGGACCCACTCACGCTACAGACCTATTACAGATCAGTGGGTGGGACATCACTTGCAGATACAGAAAGCAATATCAGCCATCTTGTTTGGAAGCTAAGCTAACAAGCGCTGTGGAGATAGGAAGTTACGACAATGACGGAAGAAACTAAACATAATGGAAGAAGAGGATTTTGAAATTCTGCTACTCAAATCCGATGTTCGTGGCTATCTTTACGGGCCGCAATATAGTGAAGAGCAGCCGAGGCTGATGGAGGAACAGGAGGCGGCTGCCTGTCGCGGACGAGGAGCCCAGACTGGCTCGAGCTGAGGCGGACTGCTGGTGCCTGTGCTCTCGCTGTGCGCTACGGACACAGATAGAGTCCGTCTGCTGCAGAGAATTTCAACGATGGCAATTTCTCCTGGACGAAATCTCTGAATCAGACGAGCACACGGACGTTTGTGTTGTGATGTGAACCATCCTAGTTTCGCACCGCATATGTTCTGACTGAACATCCAGGTATCATGCAATAATTCACCATATAGAAAGATATACAAATGAGGAGTAATTCGCTAATGAGTTTGCCAATGTAACGGAGTTCGTTGTTGTGGGAAGAAGGAGGCGGGAACCGGCGAACATTTAAACATTTTAATAGTAAAATAAACAAATACAAAAGTATAAGCCAGCAGCCACACACAACAGAAACAAAACACAACATAAAATCAGGCCTGTTCCTCTCTCGATCTGCCCTGTCCTCGTTTTATGCGTCCGCTCCTCCGTGAGAGATGCGAGAGAGACCGGTGCGTCTCACAGGTGTCGTTCACTATCATTATCACCGGCCTCGCGCCGTCCTCTCACGTCCCTCCGCCTCGTCCTGCTCGCCCAGCCAACTAACTAGAAATTTTGTGTGAAATAAATTTCTAACTCTGGTGGCAGCTAACGTTAGCCTTGTAGACGAAAGAGTGATTTCTCTGATGTTTGCGCTGTTCTGGATTAGTGGGAGTGGCTTGCGGAGCTGTGCAATGTGGTGCATTGTGGGAGTTGTGGTCTTACATACAAATGCGCCCTAAAGTTATTTTCTGTCTTTTCTCGGTCAAGAGGGCACCAAATTCAAAAATTCTTTTACATTTCGACTACATATATAACCCACTTTCAGTAAAGATTAATGTTGAAATGGGTGAAGTGTTCCTTTAATGTGCACATTTACTGCCCTGAAGGCCAGACGGGGCTGAACTGCTGAGTCAGTGCCTCGTACAGAGAATGGCTGCCCCTTTCTGAAAGCATTATGAATTCACGATCATCCTTGCCTATGGCTCAGGCGTGAAAGATGTGGTCTGTGCTGTGTGTGTGTGTGTGTGTGTGAGAGAGAATTGTGTGCTGCCCTTTCATAGAGGTAGTGCTAATTCTATTGATGGTTCCCTGGTGCATCTTGTATGTGCCTTTGAGGAATGCTTCTAATATGCTTTGTATACTTATGAGTGTGTGTGTGTGTGTGTGTGTGTGTTGGAGCCTCTTTTGCTTTGCATTGCATACAGATGAAAGTACCTTGCGTTTCTGTTCTTTGTCTGAGGGATGTCTTCAGTTCACTGTGGATGTGGTCTTGCTTTGTACATGAGGGGTGTTTGTCTGACCCCCTCTGATTGCCGTGTTGTCGGTACATAATGATTTGTGACAGGCTGTTAGCTTCTGTCTGTGTTCGTTTCTGTTCTGGCCCAGTTTTCTTTCTCCTTGTCAGCAATTTGTGCTGTATTTGTGTCAGGTGTTTTCTCAGAGGAGGTAAGAGAGGCAGTGCCTCCTCATAAAATGTGTATGAGAAAATAATTTACAGTTGAAATAAAAACAAATATTATGAGTTCAAATATAGTTTAACATACTAATTGCTTATAGTGAAGATTAATTGTAATAGATCCAAAATCTCGTTATGGCTTAGTGCGATTATGAAATCTCCAAGGCTGTGATTTAATTAAAGTCATCATGAAATCAAAACTCACATGAGATCAAACCACAATGATCAAACGATCCAGACAATTCCTGATGGACAAAATCAAGTCCGCCCTACTTTTTTTTCCCCTTGTTTGAGAAGCCGTTTCACTTGTATATACGTCACAATAGAGAAGAAAAGACTTTACATATATACATATGCTGCATGTTTTCGAGTGAAGCCCAGTTTTCAGTGTCTTGGAACGGTTCGTTTCGTGTAAATGCTGCTACACATGAACTCCTCTCTGTATGTGCTAAGTTTGGGTCACTTATGCATTTTGGGAATGCATACAACCATCTTTCCAAACATGCGTTTACAACGTTATTCCAAACGTGCTTATAAACCTGCCATTGTCAACAAAAGAGAAAATTGGGCTTGTCGCAGTTTTCCACCATAGTAAACGCTTAATGATTTAACATTTCAAAATTAAAACATTAATTCAGGCATACATATTAGTATTGTAATTTTACAGTTTTCTATTATTATTATTATTTTTTTTTTAAATACTATTTTATGATAGTAATATATCTTATGTTTATTGAATAATAATAATGATCATTATTAAATAAAAAAAACAATAAATTATGTCACTGTAATATTTTACTGTAAAATAAATTGAGTATTTAAAAATAATAATAATAATAATGATAATAAATAGTAATTATTGAATACAATAATTATATAATAATTTTGATATCACTAAATGATTGGTCTACAAACAAGCGCAGCAAACATGTAGCCTTTTATTTTACCATGTATATAATGTAGTAACAGATCAAAATGACAAAAAAAAGCTACATTTTGGTTGGATTTCTGTAGTTACTATTTTCTGAAACAATTAAAAAAAATTCATAAACTTAATGGTTTTTACTCTGATGTGACTTGCTTTAAATAAATAGTATGCTAATGTATACATACAAACGTTTTCTGATTGGGTGTTTGTTGATCATATTTAACCAGAAACTGTGAGGACATCAAATGGAACATAAATTTATTAGACTAAAAAAAACCCTGAAAGGACTTTGCTCCCTCATTTCAGAAGTCCAGTCCACACTCATGTGTGATGCAGCGGTTCTGAACACAGGACTCAAAGAGACTGTGTGATTTGACAGTGTAAAAGACCTCAGATTCAGCTGCTTACTGTTGTGTGGAATTGGTCTGGGCTTATTACTGTGAAAGGTTAGTTATTCACGTCATGCATGAAAGCTCAGTAACTTCTAGTGGCTCTGGTACAGTGTTGTAGGGACAAAGAATTATAACCTTTATTCAGGAATAATCTGCTTCACTGATCATGGCTGCTTTTTTTCACAGAATCCTGTTAAAGCCTTTTAAGGGATTGTGGCTAGTAGAGCTGCACGAATAATTGTTAAAATATCGCAATCTCGATTCAAACACCTACGCGATCTTATTCTTAAATGACATTAATTCGTCTCTGTCTATTAAACCTTTGACAAGTATGATTACAGCAAACATTCAAATCTGCGTTGCCGCTGAGGGCAGTTGTCATGTAGGCTATAGGTATGAAACAGCTTCACAGACAGTCTTTCAAACACACAGTATCATTATTTTTGCGTTACACTAATTCAAATTATCACAGATGTACTGGGATAAAACGAAAAGTTTAGTTCGGATATAAACACTGTTGTCTACAGTAGCGAGAAAAATCGAGTAAATCACCTTTTGAAAGTAACTTGACACTTCAAGTAAAGATTGTATCTACATCGTTCGTTACACTGGTAGGTGTGCAAGTGACAGTGACTGTTAAAAAAAAAATGTGTCATTGAATCATTCATTTAAGAGATTCATTAAAAAATGCTGATACATCCAGTAATGAGACAGGTGAAGTCTTTATGAGTGAGTCATTGAATCATTCATTCAAACCATTTAGAAAATATATTTATTCAAATTAATTAAATATATATATATTTTTAAACAGACTGCTGTAATTAATATTTTGTCTGAACCTCTTGTAAAGTCATGTTATTTTGTTTAGTTGTCTCAAAATCGTCTGATCTCTGATCTTGACAATCCTGATCTACGTTTAAAACCGTGTAGCTCTAGTGACTAGACTTTCATTTTCATAAACGAACCATAAAAGTGGTCAATATGAGTTATTCCAAGTCTTCAAACCATAATAATTTTGTGCATGGAACAGAATGAAATTTAGGGAGGGGTAGTTCATCCAAAAGTAGTGAGTTATAGGGACATAATTGTAATTTTTGGGTGAATTAGTGCTTTAAAGCAGCAATAATAGCTCTCTGCAATAGTGCTTCCTTGTGTGATGATGGTTCTTGACACTCTTGAGAGTCACTGATGGGAAGATAAGCTCAGTCTCTCCTGTTTCTACAGGACTCCATCTCCGCTGAGGCGTGTAGGAGGTCTCTGTCAGTTTAATCACTGATCTCAAAGTCTTCAGGGTTTTCGCTGCTGCCTCGAGTCCTTTGATTCTATCAGTGGTTGCAAATACTTACTGTTTGTTTAACATCAAAAACTAGATTATTTCAGAAAGTTTGTCACACTGCACATTGACTGACTTATCTACAAATCACAATTTTCCCCCCACATTTTTTCCTCCATTTTATATGCAAATTATCTCTTATAATTAGCTATCCTCAGTTCATTAGGGCGATGGAAATTACTGAATAGATAATAGTTTCATGATATTTTGGTACTATATCATTATCGACTGTTTTTTTTTTTTCTTAAATTTTTCCACATCTCTCGATATTATGTATTTGATAATATTGAATGTAGGCTATCTTTAGCCAATGTCAAAATTAATATCCATTTCTCCTACTGAACTTGATCCCTAAAAATTACTTGTAGATTTAAAATGTTAATAGATTTATTTAGATAACTACATTCACATATACAAATACATTTTTTTCTTAGAGAAGCACAGGATTTTAATTGATGGTATATTAGGCAGCTTTGGTTATACTTACCATTTGTCTTAAGATATGTCAAATATGAAACAAACCCTCAAAATTGAAATTGGATGATTCACATCAAATGAAAATTACCATGTGTAATGAAAATTTGTCAGTTTACTCATAATTTATAGGAAGTGCCTTCTCTAGCTGCAATTAAAGGGTTAGTTCACCCAAAAATGAAAAACTTGTCATAATTTACTCACCATCGTTCCAAAACCGTAAGACTTAAATTCATCTTCGAAGCATAAATGAAGATCTTTTTTAATGAAATCTGAGAGATTTTTTGTCGCTCCATTGACAGCTACACAACCACCACCTTGACGCTTTAAGAAGTTGATAAAGAGATCGTAAAACGAATCCATATGAATTTAAGCGGTTTAGTCAAAATTTTCTGAAAAGACTTGATCGCTTTATATGATGAACGGATTTAATTTGGGCTTTTATTCATATATATATTCATCAACTCACACATCAGTTGTGGTAAATGGAAGTTCAAGCGTGTTCGCTTGACGGTTCATTCTCGTGTTACGCAGATCGAGCTTCCACAAGAACCAATGAGGTTTACTCTCGTGCATCAAGCGTGAGAATTTTTTAATTTTTAATTTTGGCCTAAATTTTATATATATATATAATTTTTAATTAATATATAATTAACCATTTTCCAAAGGAAGTGTTAGTGGTTGGAGTGTTGCTAAGTGAGATGTTCTGGGTGATCGCTAGGTTGTGTTTAAGTGGCTGCTATGGTGTTCTGTATGGTTGCTAACTTGCTAGGGCGTGGCTAGGTGGTGGGTATGGTGTTTTGGATGGTTGCTAGGGCGTGGCTAGGTGGTGGGTATGGTGTTTTGGATGGTTGCTAGGTGGTTGCTTACAGGCATAAGTAAAGAGAGAGCCCTCCTCCAAGTCTCTATATAATATGATGTTGCTCGGATCATTTTTCACTGTTAATCTGTGAAGTATTTTCATCTATTGTATCCGTCACACAACCGACTTAAAAAGTGCTAGCATGGCTGTCTTCAACAATCCATATTATTTGAGGTGTCTGTTCCACAAACAGTAAATGGCGAAATGTAATACTTTGAGTTGGGGTTTGTTCAAATTACCACTAATTAGCAAACAGTTCCTGCTATTATCAGACACTTCATCCCCCGTTCTCCTCTTCCACTCCTCCTCATTCACCACACACTAAGCTCATTCACATCCATCCTGATGCTCCGTTCCAGTCACCCTCCCGCTCCACGCCGCGTTTTCCACAATGCCTCTCAGCTGTTTGCCACCAGCTCTCTGGGGACCCAGCTACACCCTGACGAAAGGATGAGAGAGAGAGAGAGAGAGGGAGAGAGAAAAGGGTGAGAGAGTGAAATAATAGAGAGAAGAGGCAAAGAGTGCAGAGCAGAGCCAGGCACCGTGGCAAAAATATCCGTCTGTGTTGCAGGAACTCCCTCCTTTTGTCTGTGCCGCCCATCTCAATTAAGGCTTCCAGCAGAGCCGCCCGCTCCTGATAGAAACATCCCTTCATCCATCCGTCCATCCATCGAGGACACAGCCTATACAAGGACAGCCAGCTGTAACGACTGCATGCAGGGAGCGACAGAACAGCAGGGAGGGGGAGAAATAATTAAATAAGTCACAAGGAAGAGGAGAGATTGAGCGAACAGAGGAGACCGCGAGGGAGGAGGGGATGTAGCCGGTGCGTTGTTGGAGGCTGCCAGGGGAAATGTGCTGAAACGAGCAGAAAACAGGAAGATACTGGTGAGCACCGCACTGTTGAGATCTCTTCCATTTGTCCACTCCATCATTTTGCCGCTGTCTTTGTGTACGGATGTGATTGACATTGAGCTAGCGTGACCGAATCCGCCGTGTGTCCAGTCCTTGTGCACTGCATGCATGTGTGTTTTATGCATTCTCTTTATTTTCATCTCACCTGCAGTGATTTGATGGCCCGTCTTACTTGCCATACTTGGGTTTAAACCCTTTTGGCTAGTGCGGCAGCGTTGCGTGCGGGTGTATGTGTGTGCGACTACCTACCTGGCATGCTTTAGTCAGAGTTCCAGTGAGCAACTAGCATCCTTTCATTTAGCTTTCATACACAAAGGAAGACACACACTCCCTGCTTCGGTCTCTCTCTTGGTGCTGGAGACCCAATGCATCCTAAGAATGCTGACGGTATGTGAACGGTATTGTATCATCTTGCTTCGGGTTAATGTGTGCTTATTTTCTTTTCAGATGTGTCACTAGAAAGGGTTTGGGGTTTGTGTTTGTGGCCACTAATGAAAGGAAATGTGCAGTTTTGACTGTCGACTCAAAACGGGGGTATTTATGTCATTATGAGTGGCTTCATCCTGCCCCTCGCTCTCCAAAGAGGGTGGTTAAAATAGACGCTCATGCATTATTTAAGTCTGACTGACATAATTAGCGAGATGTCAGTTATCCACCACCTCTTGGCCACGATGCACCCAAACACGAGGCTCTGCAGGAGTCACATTCACATTAGTTTGTTTTTGACGCTCTTGGGAAAATAACAAAGGGGAATTGTGCTCTGCTGGAACAGCAAGACCCTGATACTGTTGCTGTGTGACGTTAGATTAGTTTTGAGTTGACTTCTACCACAAGTACCTGCAGATACAGCGGGATTTGGGTTGACCCTGCTGTCAGATGCATGGCAGGTCCGTTTGGGATCTTTGGTTCATTGATTGCTGTTTGGTTTGTTTTCATGGTGCATTTAGTCTGTCCTTGATGTTTCAGACCTAGGAGGCCAATAAAGTTGCCGAAAGCAGTAGTTTTAGAGTCGTTTGTGTGTTGAACGCTATTCGGTGTTGCTGTTTTTAGCTGCAGTGTCTGTGTTGGGATGTCATATAATCCACCTGTTCCTGTATTGATTGGCAATAAATCTAAATATGGCCACTGCAGCACAACAGCGCCTGCTCGGGAGAACCCTGATGATGTGATGTAAATGTCTTCTAACAAATCTTCCACGGGTTATTGATGGTTTTGGTGATTTGTTACATTGTAAATGATGGTTCAGTTCAGTGGATATTAACATTTCTGCTGTAGCCAGCTAATACAGATGTGATGCTGGTGTCTTAAAGGTATTTGGCTAACTATTATGTAAGTAACATAAATGCATGATGATTTGTTCTTTGAAAACTGATTCATTTCACATTAATTAAAATTAACATTTGACTTTCAGAGTCAGACTTAATAGCTAGTTTCCATGATATGTCATGTTTTTTAATTGAATTCTCCCTCTCAACATTTAAAAAAAAAGAATTCTAAAGTCTCTAGACTTGGAAAAGCCATATAAATTCATCTATGGCATTTTATACACTTTATGAATATACATTTTTTTAGTTAAGCCTAGCCAAAGACTATAGAATAACACAAGACGCGTCACTCGTATTGTTTTGAACAGGGAAAAATGCAACGCTCAATATGGCGGAATAAGTCCCGCCTTCTAAATAAGAGACAAACTCCGATTGGTAAAGTCATCGCGTCACTGCAGCTGCCATTAGAAGCTCCAGTTCCTATATAAACTGATTATTATGATTGAAGAAACAAAATTATGAAACAAGAAACAAGAATTTAGAAACAAAATTTATGAGACAGTTGTTGTCAGATTTTATTGGTGATTTCAAATATGAAATTTAATCGTAAGCTTGGTGAACAGTTTTGGAGAATTTGATTTTTCCCCATTCAAAGAGATAGGAGCTGCACTTGCATGGCCGAGAGGCATTTCAAAGATGGCCGCCGAGTGAAATGACTTGTCTTAAAGGGACTTTGGCCAAGCTCTAAACTATTAGCAAAATAAGTAAAAATACTTTGTTAAAATTCGTAAGCATTATCCAGTAAATAATGAAAAACTGGAAAAGTTGGGCCTTCGACTATTATTGTGGACAATGGGTGGTTATGGACCAATCTTCATAACAAAGGTTATGAAACACTGAAAATGCAGGGAAACATAGGCGCTGTCCCAAATGGCACCCTAAGCACTCGCGGTCTTCTGCACTTTCATGGTGTAACGCTGCTTTGACTGTCGGGAAGAAGTCTGCTGCGGAGCTTGCACCAATGTGGGCTCGGCAAAAGTGTCGACCACAAGGGGGGGGCGCTTGCGAGCACCCTTCTGACACCTAATATGACAAATAGGACACCCTATGGTCTGATGGACTTAACGGACACCCGCACACGGCAGCCATTGTAAGTCCACAAGACCGTAATGTGCTTATAAAGTGTGCCATTTGGGACAGGGCCATAGAGTTGGCATGGGAGTGTATGAGGGCGTAAGCCAGATTTGAACCACTTAAACACATCAACATAAGTCTCCTTACACCCTTCAGATTTTTTTCACTAGTTTAAATCAAACTTCACAAGGAGGAACTTCAGTCAGTCAGCAGTTTTAGCAGATATATGGTCCACAAGCTATCAGCACCAAGCCAGCACTAACCAGCAGAAGCCAGTCAGCTGGTTTTGTCAGCAGGATAATGGATGCTTCCCAGATTTATCTTGTAGAGATATTGTAGAGTCACCTCTGGAGATCATTTTCATGAAAGAAAGTCAATCAGTTTCAACATTGTTGGTGGATTCTCCTCAGGGATGTGGACGTGTCCACCGACTCAGCAAAGACCAGAAAAGTTGAATTTTATTCAAATGAGAACCGACAACACGCCAACAAAGACAGCAGATCTTATTTGATTTGTCTCCTTTGAGACGCTGTAGTCAAGTGTATGCAAGACAGAGAAAGAAGTTCATGCTACTGTGAGTGATTTCGCACAAATTCACAGTCCTAAATGTTTTGTCTCAGCCCACATATAGCAATAAATAAAAAAGGATGCCTGGAAAACCACATCAGAAACCGTGGGCATTCTGAAGGGAGTTTGATTCATGCATTGATCTTGTTCATATAATGCATTATGCACTACAGCAATTTATATTTACACATTTTCCCTTTTTGCAGCAACATGCTGAAAATTGCATTTTAATTTTTACCCGCAATACTTATTTGTGTTTGCCAGCTAGGCAGCCCACAACTTAATCCGCCTACTAGTGACCAACAGTACAGTGACCTTCAGAGTTGACGTAGAACGGTTTCTTGCTCATATAACCAGCAATGAAAGAATGAATCCAAATGTTTGGTTTATATCCTGTCATTGGATGTGATGTATCGCAACTAGTCAGTGATAAGTCTGTAGTTCTCAGTTTAACCTTTTCTTCAGGGTCTAATGGAGGGCAAATGCAGTGGAGGTTTCTCTTTTTTCCATTCTGCTCTGTTGCGCTCATGTTTTGTGGCTATTTTAGGAAATAGGTGTAAGAAGGTGCTAGCTTGTTATGTTAGCTGTTGCTGGGTAAGGTTTTTTTTTGTCATGTATTGGCTGTTGGGTTATGAGGTTAATAAATATGGTGGATCTTCTCAGGAAGACAGATTGCTGTAAAATGGAGAATGTAATGAAGTGTTGAAGACCCCCCCTCCTCATTATTTCTCTCCCACACTCGTCATTCTTTCCTGCTCATTAACTGACTTTCTGACTTCACCCTCCTCTCCTCTGTGCTGTTCTTTTTCTTTTCTCTCCCTCGGTCTCTCTATCCATCAGCCCTCTCTAACCAGCTTAACAACTCAGCTTCTTCCGCTGCGTTTGACTGCCCATCTTCCACTCCTCTTCTCCACCGCTCATGATCTTTCTGTTTTTTTCACTCTTCTCTTCCGCCACTGTTATCATTCTTTCCCTCTCTCCCACGCTGGTCACTCTCTTCTGTTCATTATCTGTGCTGCTGTTCTTTCCTCCTCCTTTCCACTCCTCCAGCAGCCAGGTTAGATTTTATTCGGTGTCCTCCGCAATGAAAACCTTCCGTCATAAAACATCCACGCTGGAACATGCTGGATGTTCATTATTTAGTGGTTACTTAGTCATTTCTTGTAACTATTCTTACAAATTAAGTGGGTGTTCTGAAATATGATTGTGGGTTTTGGGTATTTTTATTAAAAAGCTCACTTAATTTTAATTTTAATTTTCGTTTATTTCATTTGTCAGCTAATAATGTCCAAAAGTGGAAATACTTTTGTAATGTGTAATTACAGCTGTGATTAATTTATGTTATTACATTTGTAAATTACACTGTTGACCCTTCCTTTACACCTTTACACCTTTTGTCAGCCTTACCCGTGTCACACCTCAATTGCAGTAAAAGTCTTTTACAATACAACATTAACACAATAAGTACATTGTACTTATTTTTAAATGTAAGTTCATCGTACTTAAAGTCACGTAATATAAAGTGGGACCAATTTTTTTATCCCCCCCCCTAAACATCATTGTGGAAATGACAGTGGTGGAAATAACACTTTAAACTATCTTGCCTTGGCTATTTTCACAGCTAGCGTTTTATGCATCTTAAATACACCAAATTAAATAATATTTTCTTTTCTTTGCATGATTTGAATTATAGCTTGATTAGAAATAAACTTTTTGATAAATTTATTAGGGGTCAAATTGTTGATTGTTGTGGATATGGTGGACCGTTAAAATATTTTAAATAAATATTAAAATATATACCGTTATATAATTTCCACAAAATAAAAATTAAAACTTTTTTTTACTTTTCTTTTTGTGTAAATTGTTTTAGTTTTAAAATGTAATTAATAATACGATTTTTTATTTTTTATTTTTATCATTTAAGATTTCATGTCTGGGTCTGGGACAGGGTAAAATAATCAAATCTCTACATAAAAGGCGTTTTAGAAAATATGTGACCATTGTATAATAAAAATAAAAAAGTATAAATGTGTTCATTGTTGTTTTTATTAGTTGCTTTTTGTTTTATTGTTGTTTTGTTTTGCTGTTTATTTTTCTTATTGTAATAGTTTAATTTAAAGAAAAAGTTTTTTTTAATAAAAATCAACCCCTTTAAAAATGCTTCCCATATTTGAAGAAAAACCCTTATATACAGTTTTCAGTTTGTTTCAACAAACAGTGTTGGTACTTGGTTGTTCACAAGCCGTTAGCCATGATTACTTTTTTTTTTTTTGTAAATGTGTTAAGATGAGGATAGTCCTTCTATTTTTTTAATAAGATAAAACATACTTTAAAGATCACTATAAGGCAGATAAGTGAAATCCCCCAGATCTACACGTGAAATCACCACCAGAAGCAGCCACGATTAGAAAGCGGTTTTATCTGAGTTTACAAAGAGCATGAGTCCAATCCCCCTCTTCTCTCTCCGCCATGTGATTCTGCTCGCACAATGAAGGACTGAAATGTGGATCAGACACTGGCAGTGCCCCGAGCCCTGAGCCAGACACCTATCTTAAAATAGACATGCATTCATCCTCTTAGTACTTCTCTCCCCATATCCTCCTGTCCTCTGCCTCTTTCTCTTCTCTCTCCGTCTTTTGTGGTCCAGAACAATGTTTGCTGGAGTCTTAAGTGGGTGCCAGTGCTTGGTGTTCTGTCCACACAATAACCGGCCCAGACCTCTTATCTACTGTCAGAGAGCCCAAGGACTTCATTTCTCTGTGCTGTATTTCCCGTTTGATGCCATATTATGATGCTGTAGTGTTTCTTTAAGAACATTCAAACATTCCCCTTGAACCATTATACTTCAGTAACTTACATCATAAGGATAAATTATGATGATGTTATGTTGCCGAATATATGTATCAAATATATGCATTTGTATATAAATTCATCACATTTGAACAGTTTGTCAAACTCGCGAATAAATAGCCTAGCTATTACAAAGGAATAAGGGAATACTTGTGTTAACACTACACTAAAATGCACCTGTTTACTCTTAATTTACTAGATGCTTGGAGAGATTTTTCCCTGTGGCTATAATGATTTGCCTTCTCTGGCTTGTTTTGTGTTTTAAGGCTCTCTAGAAATAGATGTCATCCTTTATAAACCCTTATTTTTGCACATTGCCAATCATTTTGAGCCATTTTCATGCAGTAAATCAATAACTCTGTTTAGGCTAAACAGAGTAAACTCTAAACTAAGCTAAATAAACTCTGTTTAGGCTAAACAGTAACCTGTTGTTGACCTGTTGAAAGGAGGAGGGTGGCAGATCATGCTTCTGCTCGGTCATAAAGGGATAGTTCAGCCAAAAATAAAAATTCTGTCATCATTTACTCATCCTCAAGTTGTTCCAAACCTGTATGAATTTCTTTCTTCTGCTGAACACAGAAGAAGATATTTTGAAGAATATGGGTAACCAAACAGTTGAGGGCCCCATTGACTTCCATAGTATTTTTTCCATATGGAAGTCAATGGGGCCCATCAACTGTTTGGTTATACCCATAATCTATATGATGACAGAATTGATAATTTGGGGGGAACTATCCCTTTAACATTGTCATTTTACAGGGCAAGAAAAAGGAAAAATGTAAAATATAATGGTTATTTCTAAAAAAATGAGACATGTATAAAATCATGGGGGCCATCATCAAAAATCATGTTTTGTATGATTTTGAACCATTGTATAATGGTTGCTACAACCCTGGTTGTGAACACTATAAGGTGCACATAATTGCAAATGTTCTCTGCAAAAAAAACAAAAAAAAAGAAAAAAAAAAAAGTCTTAATCATTAATTATCTTTTTTTCTTGTAATCTATAATATACGCATATATATGCATATATATATATATATACAAACAATATGCAAAACTGTAAGCATAGTTTGCATAAATCTAACAATTGTTTTTGAGGGTTTTGCTAAAAACTAGAAAATAACCCCCCGAAAACACATTTATGCAGTGTTATGCCCTTTATTATGTATGTCCTGCATTTGGCTGGTTTTACAGGTGATGAGAAAAGAAAAGGTCCTCACATAAATAAATAGACAATATTTGCATTTGTATGGTAAAATGGTGTCTTTCTGATGAGTAGATCTGTCCAGCTGGCAAATGAAATCGCTCTGTAATGATTAGATCTGAGTGGTTTTGTAGCCGAGTAATCAGTCAGATATTCTTTGCATAGTTCCCTTAATCAATGTGATGTTCTCTTCTCTAAACAGTCTATCAATCTTTGCTTCGCTCACGTCAATTAACAAACCACAAGTTTTACTTTCGCAGACGAACACCTAATCAGAACCACCTGAAGAGTTTGATGAGCACAGTTTGGTGCTGTTATTTATCCTGAACCCTTTTGTTATACAGCAACAAAATCACAGTCTGATCCAGGGTGAGAGGATGTTCAAGCCAATTAATTACTCAAATAAGCTGAATTATGCTGAGGTAGTGCTCTCATTATGTCATTTCTGTGCTTCCTTCACAAGTGTTCATGTTCCTTCCAGTATTGTGCCTATCAGAATATACTATGATCTGTTGTATTAAGATGGTGTAAATGTGTAAAGTTGTGTAATGCTTATGGCTTGGTGAGTGTAGTTTTATTTCATGTTTTGACCTAGCCTATTTCTTATTGAAGTTTGGATGGGACATATTGAAAAGACACTCCTTTTTTAATATCCAATGGACTGTGCTTATCTTCTCACTTGTCATTTGAAAGTGGTATTAGGGACAGGTATTCTCATTTTAGACTGAAAAATCTGTGTTGTGCAGGATGAGTCATTCATATTGTAGTTTGTTTCTCAGAAATTCTGCTCATTTAAAATGTATACCGTTCGAAGGTTTGTGGTCAGTATGATAAAACAACAACATTATTTGTATTAGTTCAGCAGCCATCCCTTCAGTATTCAGTGTCACATGATCCTTCAGAAATCATTCTAATGTGCTGATTTAATCCAGCTCAGGAACTATTTCTTATTATTATCAATGTTGAAAACAGTTGTCCTGCTTAATATTTTTGTGTGAACTAAAAGCCACAGTCCAATTTTGGTCAGAGGCGTCAGTTTTGTCCTGTTTATAGTAGCAGTTTCAAGTTTTCTTTGTGTTGCAGCTGAAACTCAAAGTATATGACCATTATTTCCCTAAACATTTTGATGAAAAATATTTTCTTTCAGTTTCGAGTTAAATATACCATTCTGCCTGTCTGTTTAATTGAAGGCCTTCCATAAAGAAATGAGATGAGGAAAATGGTAAGATTATTTGATTGTGAGCAATAAGTACAATTCTGTCTCACTCTTGGGGTCCACAGCCTTTTCTCACATTCTCTCTTTCCTCACTTTTCCTTCTTTTTCTGTCTTACCCCTCCCTTCATGTTTCACAGCCTGAGCAGATGACTGTCAGAGTGAGAGACACCAGGTGTTGACATTATTCTCTCTCTCTCTCTCTAACAAACATGTACATGTTAAGATCAATCCGTCCAAAATTGTAATTATAGTCATAGTTTTGTTTAGTAAAGCTTGTTTGTTTATCATTGGGGGAGATTCCTTATTTCGTAAACCATATAAGATTTTTTGTATGTGTATCTTGAGTCCCTGTTCAATGCAGCAAAATGAAAGAGAAAGAAAGATGGATCTTTGGCAATAACACTCTTTTATTATCTTGGATTAGATGAGTCATCATTGCACATTTGTTTTATGATTTTATTTTCCAAACCCCACATACATCCTTTGGGGGGATCTGTAAGTCTAAATGGCCCTCTGGCAAATTTTTTTTGATTCAGTAATAAAGGGATAGCACAATTCTTCCGGAAGACTCTTGTGTTGGCTAAGCAAAAGCTGAGAGCTGCGCCGTCATTCCAGTGCTGTGCATGTGGGCGGTTGTGATATAATATGCCCTAAATAGATACTGGATAACTTTAGGGTTAGTTTCAGAAATGCTGGAGGCTTATTAGGAGGATTTGGACTCAAATAGAAGTTTGAAGAGTTGTGAAACTTTCCAGACTGCTTATCACCGCTTTTCTCAAACATTTCTAAACCAAGGATGGGCGGCTCAAGGAGCGGTCTATGAATGGCTCCTAGAGTGTTGACTTTGCACGCAACGGGCAGAGGTTTAGGGGTACATTAGGGATCTGAATTTCGCATGTTCTCAAACTGTCTGTCTTGTGACAATGCTTGAAAAATAAAGTGTTTTGTCACTTTTTTTCCCTCCTTCGCCCACCAGAGAGAAAGAGGTGACCACTTTTCCACCCACATCACACTCTCAGTGGTGCTCAGCTGTGAGGTTTGTTATCATGCATCTTTACTCATGTTTAGTTAAATGCCTGGGGCTCTTCTCAACTCAAAACTCATTTCATTAACCTGTTTATATCTTGTATCAGTATTAATTTGAATAATGATAGTTCTTGCAAGATGTTTTTATATACTCTATAATTAAGAACATTTTAGATTACAATATTGAAATCTCTCATTGACTGACAGAAAGGCATTCAATATATACAGTAACTGCCAGTGATGATGTCAATGTACAATTTGCATACTAAATTGTAATTGGTCTCTATCAAAAAGGGATGAGTCTCAATCTATTTATCCTTTGCTCGTTCTACATCTTATCCCTCTGTCTATTTTTGGCTTTTCAAATTTTCAAATTGCAAAAAATGAGGGTTGATACAAGTAAGGGTTGCAACAAGGCATAAAATGCCTTGTAAGATTAAGTTTAATTAAGTTAATCAAGATGAAAATGAAAATTATTTCGTTTTAATAATGTTTAAAATGTGTGTCCCAAAAAACTTGACAAAGATATAATAATTAAGAGTAGGATTTAATTATTTACATTTTTTTAACACCGTTTTGCTGCCTTGCAAGCTATTTGTTTCATACAAATTTTTTATGTAAAAAGGATGTTTTCTCAAGAGCAATATGCTTTGCATGATGATTTGATGTTTGCAGTGATTTTGTTTTGTAATTAGCGAATGCTGTGATTATGATGACTCAGGGATTTTTCAGCTGCAGTCTCATCGGTGTCACACCCAAACTAATTCACCAGGGACTGTCAGCTTATTCTCTTCAGGCACAGCTTAGCATTTCCTGTTAATGTACTCTGGGTATAAAATGGTAGAGAATCCTGATCAAATCATTATTTAGCCAGAATCTTTTGGACATGTGATTGTGCAGCGCAGCAGCTAAGAGACTTTGAAGAAATGATGGTGGGCTTGTGCAATATGCCACATGATGGCAATAACTTTGTCCTTTTAGAAAGATTTGATGTTTTTGGCATAATGGTTAAGATTTGTGATTCACTTCCATCTCACCATGGCTTTCATTAAAAGCCTATGTCTTTGTTTCCACACCAAGTCTCAACTTATGATTCTTCAGTATAATAAAGTCATCTCTGTCCTCCAACCACTGGCAACACACATCATAGCACTACAGCCAATGATGTTTCTCTTTGTAGCAGCTCACAGCCAATGAGATTCTTGAGCTCATCAGCTCAGCCTAATGTGAAAGCTTTTATTCATCCTTTTATTCATTTATTATTTAACACGAATCTGTCAAGAAAGTCCTACTGACCTCCTTTTTGGAGGATGCATTATTATTTCATCCCATATTGGCTGTCTATTGACCTTTGTTGGAAAGTTTATTGGATTATAATCCAATTCTTGAGGCTACAAATAAAAATAAATTGGATTATGGGATAATTTTGCTCAGCTAGTGTACTGCTGGAGGATTTTGACTAGAATAATTTTGAAGATATTATAGTTTTGCATGAAATTGACCTACCATTTTAAATAATTCATCAGCTATTACAAAAGATTCAGCATATACAACCATAACAAACCATGTTTATGCGACTGCTAAACTTGTTAGGAAGCCCACACCTCCTAATGAGATGTCATCATTTTAAATATTGTCATCATGGCAGGGTAGGTGGGTCGGCGCTAATGAGCGCAGCATGTAGTGTGCGTGTGCCACATGTATGTTGCTTTATTTATAGCATCTGTGTTTAACATGTGTTTGCATGGTGTGGGTAAGGTCATCATTATTAGAGCTATGCTCAGATGGTTTTCCTTTCAGTTACTCTGATTGCCCACCCAGAATCATATCTTGGATCAATCATCTTGAATTATTACTACAAGAAATTATGATTATACATCACAGTTGTTGTTTGTTTGGTATGCTTTAAATTCTGGTATCAAGTCTGGTGTGACTGTCCCTTATGTCTTTTATTGATATGTTTACTTATAAGGGGCTGGAAGTGGTGAAGATTACGCTAAATTCAGAGTCTGCAGGCCTGCTCTTTATGTCCCTTCATGTTCATAGCAAACATTACCTGGTTTGATCTGCCTGCAGTGATCATTGCTTTCCACTGTAGAGATGATTTCCTATGGGGTGACACTACCAGACTTCTGATTATTTGCCATTGATTCATTTTTTTGCATTCATATTGACATTGCTGTCTCGGGATTGGTTCTGTAAATGAATCTATTAGTCCTCCATCCCTGTACACTGCATGCTGACCTTGACTACACAATGTTTTATATTTTACAGCAAGCACACACACATCGGATTTTCATGTTTAGCGGCTGTAAGGATTTTCAGTCAAAGCTCTGTGTTGGTGAGTTGACCTCAATGGGCTTAAAAGAGAAAAATAAGAGGCTCTGTGTTCTCTGGGTCAAAGTAGAGAAAATGGAGGAGGGGTGTTTGTATACTGTATATGTGTTTGTGTGATTGGATCTAAGGCTCTGATTGGCTGTCTCCACTGAGCTGCTTGTCATCATGCATGATGGAACCACCTGTCGTTGTCATGAAATCTCTGACGCTTAGAGGATGATGGGGGTGATGGGTGGACTGGGAGGACTGGCAGAGGCGCTTTGACCGAAGCAGTAAGGGAGGCAGTGTCTCCTAAAAAAAAAAATGGGATAAGATAATATTTGTTTTTATTATTGTCAATTATTATTTTATTAAATTACATATTAAATATCCTTATATTTGATCTCATATTCATTCTAAAATTAATGTGAGATCAAATATGATTTAATATTTTCTTCTAGAATAACACTGTCTAACAGTGACACCAGTAGATAATGCTGACTATGCAAATGGTCAGCTTGGTTTTAATAAATAGTAATATATACTATTGTAAAAAATTGTAAAATACTTATATTTACTTATAATTTCTATACTATATGACATATACTGTGTGTATATATATATATATATATATATATATATATATATATATATATATATATATATATATATACATATACACACTTCAATAATAATTATAGCTGCCTGTTACATTAAATTATTTATATAAAACTATTAGTTTCTTGTTGATAACCTTGAAACGCAATGAATTTTGTGTATGAATTAGCGTATGAATTTAGTGTATGAATAAGTGTATGAATTTATATTTGTTCCTTTCTTTTGCCGACTCATTCTTAAAGTCCACCACGTCCCACTGATGTCCTGAGCAGTTGCTCTCTGAAATGATGCATTGCAGGATATATTGTATGTAACTGGAAGACAATGCTTTAATCAGAAAGATGGACAACCCACTTTAGTTTTGGATAGAAATGATAGAAGTTTGAGAAGGACA
This sequence comes from Tiaroga cobitis, assembly GCA_030578255.1. Lineage (NCBI taxonomy): Eukaryota > Metazoa > Chordata > Actinopteri > Cypriniformes > Leuciscidae > Tiaroga > Tiaroga cobitis. The sequence continues at coordinate 40,857,521 of CM060598.1, read as the reverse complement.
GTGAAATTGGCATGAGCAGAGAGAAGAGAAAGTAGGGTATATATGAGACAGAAGCAGAAAAGAGGAGAGAAATTTAGTAAGAGTGCAGAGGAGCTCCTCAGTGAAGGTTTGAGCAGCTCCATTTATTATGTTGTCATTGTCGTGTGTAAATACGGAGCGTTCTCCTGAATATGGCGCTCGCTTTGTGTCATTTGATTCCTAACCAAGCTTAAAGACGTGTTAACGTGCGTGTGGAGAACGTCTGCCCGTCTTAACGTCTACACGTCTGGAGCTATCTCCATTCAGCGTTTTTTTATCCAGCCAATGACGCCGTTTCTGACGCCGCAGTCCATCCATAGTGCGCCGTAATCTGCGGCGCTTCTGTCTGACAAAGATAGCGTAAAAAGCGACGTTTTGTATAATATTATAATCAGCCCCACTGCCTTTTCTTCAAAGTTCAGTCCATCTGATGAAGTAGATGGAAAGACGTAGTAGATTGTCAATCTGAATGGCGATCCGTCTTAAAGGGATAGTTCGGCCAAAAATGATATTTAAACCATGCATTACTCACCCTCAAGCAGTTCGAGATGCATCTGTCAATCTTGTTTCAGGCGAACACATTTTCAGTTATTTTAGAAAATGTCTTAGACCCTTCAGTGGATATAATGTGAAGCAATGGGGTCCACCTCTTTCAAGTCCCAAAATGTGAATACATCCTTCACAAAAGTAATCCATCCGGCTCCAGGGGGATAAACGAAGGCCTTCTGAGGGTAATCCGTGCGGTTTTGTCCTAAAAATATACATATTTAAAACTTTATAAATGAAAATATCTGACTTCCGGCAATGATCGACGTGCGTTCACGGGTGATGGAAGTCGGCGTACGAGGTAAGACGTAGCGTAGGAACTGTTGTGACGTAGAACGAACGCAGCCAGAGAGCAGAGCAAAACAAAACACGAAAGCGCGTGAACGCACGCGCGTCGATCGTTGCCGGAAGTCAGATATTTTCATTTATAAAGTTTTAAATATGTATATTTTTACGACAAAACCGCACGGATTACCATCAGAAGGCCTTCGTTTATCCCCCTGGAGCCGGATGGATTACTTTTGTGAAGGATGTATTCACATTTTGGGACTTGAAGGAGGTGGACCCCATTGCTTCACATTATATCCACTGAAGGGTCTAAGACATTTTCTAAAATAACTGAAAATGTGTTCGTCTGAAACAAGATTGACAGATGCATCTCGAACGGCTTGAGGGTGAGTAATGCATGGGTTAAATATCATTTTTGGCCGAACTATCCCTTTAAGGGTTCTGGTTTTCTATCGTTGTTAGGACTATGTTGTATAGCTACTCATTTCGTTTTCATATAGGGGGGCAACCATTTTTTTATTATGATCTGAGAAACAGACTTCTCACCAAAACAATAAGATCCCGTATTATTACTGAAGTCGCCAGATAGTCCATCATACAAACTAGACCACAATCCTTTTGCATAGCCTGCTACATATTGCCAACTTCATCAAAATGAGTAACAAAAACGTTTCAATTCCTCCAACAACACAATGATAAAAACAATACATACCAAATAGCAATAAAATATGAAGCCTACATTATGTAGAGGGGCTGCACAATTTATCGAAATATCGCAAATGTATTTCACAATATGCATATCGCAACGGCTTGCAATAACTGAGCAAAAGACAAGAGAAAATCACCCACTGCTCTTGGCTGAATAACTTTTGTAGCTTTAATAAGAATCAGTATAGGCCTACATTTGATTGATACAGTGAAAACTAATGTGCGTGGTTTTTTTTGTTTGTTTTTTTTACATTTGATTCAGTTTCTGTTGTTAAATATCCCTAATGTAGGATAACCTGAACAAACCCCGTGGTTTACATTGATGTTAAAATAGCGCTTCTTATAAAACACTCTGATGTTCACTTTATAGAAGTTGTAGCGATGTTTTCTTGTCACAAAAAGATTGTGAAACACGTAGGCCTACATATCATTTTAAAAATAGTCTATTTTAAAGATAATATTTCGCATTTTTCTTCAATATCGTGCAGCCCCAATCTGTAGCATATAGTCAATTATAAATATAATGTTTCAACGTTTCCTTTTGTGTAATAAAGCATATAGCCTATTAATTTTCTGACAGGCGGAGGGTGAACCAAGACGCGCTTCCCATTTAAAAACAAGTTTCAAGTTACTTTTCACCGTGACTGTCCGCTCAATATCCGCTCTTTGCCAGTTTCACATTTGTTTAAATATTATAATAGGCTTTTGTTATTTTATTTCATTTATGTTGATTATGAACAGTGAACAGCATGAGTAAGAGCAACGGGATGCGAAATATGACGGGAGACATGAAGTGGGTCAGACATGATTTTGACCACTTCATTAAGTTTTGTTTTGTACAAAGACACTTTCTTTAAAGTGAATTTCGTTTTGTATCAATTATGCACGAGCATGCATGGGAATAGGCAATAGGCTATTTAATAATAATACAAAAAAATATATATAGTAGAGTGGCAGTGGATGGAATTATATTCTGAATTTCTATGTTATAAAAAATCGTTCTAACTTCTAGCAAGCTCATTTAAACCGAGTTGTAAATGCCGAAATGAAAGGAGCTCGGCCAAACAAAAATGAAACTACTAAATATAAATATAAAACCGCCAGTAGATGGCGGCAAGGCACTGTTCTATCGACATTACTGGTTAACGTTCAACCTATACTTTCAAAAACACAAAGAGGCTATATTTAATATCCACACAACTACTCCTTTTAGACAATTGCAATTGTTCTGATGTGGTGCTGTTTGGAACTATTTTTTTATTGTGTGAAATGTCATTAACATATTGTTTATTTACAGGCATTCTGGTTTTCGAATGATTCTTTTTTTAAAAGCTAAAGACTGCTCATTACAGAAACATTAAAATAAATATTTACAAATGTGTGATTTACTTGGTATTTTTTCTCATCTATAACACTAAATGTATGAGAAAATCAGGAATAGATATCTCCAGACGTATGGCAGACGCACGTAGTCACGTTTGTAAACTTAGATCGTTGCAGACGGGCAGACGTCAAGACGTAATCCACACGTTTACTTCTAACGTGACGCCGCCGTGACGTCTGCATAGATCAACAGCTACACGTTATTGACGTGTCTACGTGACGTGATATTTGCGTGTACGTCTCCATATAAAACAAATGGAGACGTACACGCACGTATACACATGTGTTATCTGTCGTGCTTGTCAGTCTCGTCGCCGAATGGAACATTTCGAGCGCCATACTGAAGAGCAGACGGTGCGTTCATCACCGCTCAGAGCTACACACCACCATGATCTCTCCATATCCATATTCAGTAGCTCTCAATGGAAATGCACAAAGTCTGATGAGCAATCAAATATTTGACACCCTATGAGAAAGGAATGAATAGAATAGGATACATTTACATTTAATCAATTAGCAGACACTTTTATCCAAAGCAACAAACAAACGGGGAACATCACTTGGGTCAGTAGTTCAGATGTTTGCTTTCCCTCCATCTTCCTCACTAGCCTCACCACTATTTAAATAAGATAAATGGTCATTTGGCTTATTGTTTATTTTTCATAAACTGTTTCATTAAAACCACAAATCATTCTAGAAATGTTGACAAAACCTCATCTATGTCAGCAAGCTAAAAAATGAATAATGGAATGAAATGGAATAGATTAGAATAGAATAGAGATGTGGTTTCAGGGGTAATGAATGTGGCCTGAGACGTATCCAGGAGGAAATGGAGTTTGAATCATGGTTGGGTCATTTAACGAAATTGGATTATGATATGACAATACTGTGTTGTAGGATTAGTATTAGATTTCTGTAGTTCCGTGCGGTACAACATGAGCAATGATCCCACAACTTTCTGATCTCCCAGGAAAACGTTAATAATTGGGGTGTTTATCAAATTACAGCAGCTATAAAATAGATTTTGAAGTAAAGCATTTCACTCTCCCCTAACCCTTCAAAAAACAATTTTGTATTTTAAAATTATGGAAATTATTCATTTCATTCTATATTTCTGATTCTAATTATTGTACAATTAACTGAATATCATGATTTTGTTTATTGCATATTTTATTTGAATTTCCCCCCCCAAAAAAATACAGCGATACAGCAGCATCCACAGAGAGACAAAAAGCCCTTTTCAGGACAGGAAGTGATTTGGCCCAGTATGTCACATGATGAAATCCACAGTCATGATAGAAGCCATTGTTTATTCACAGGACAATGCAGATCTCTAGTCAGATTACAAATAAAGTATTTACAGTAGATGTTACCACACACCCCAGATAAGTGTTCTGTTTGTTTAAATAAGAGGGTTTGAGAATTTATTAAAAAGAAAATAGACCAATAATTATATTAGTGATTGCATAATACTCTTTAAAGATCAGCATGTCAGTTTTTTTTTTCCAGAGAATTGGACCTCATGATTAATGTCCGCAGTTGGATATTTAAAGATTTCAAGGGGATCCATAATCTCTGTAGGATTACTGCGCCTGAATGGCTGACATCAGCTTTCGTAACTTTATTCTGTGTTGAAGTCGCAAGTGAAATTTAAGTGAGTGTGCAGTGTGCTCATAATCTCCCATAATGCATTACTCTGTATTTTATATAGTTAATCCTCTTTTTTTTTTAAAGCACTGACTCAAACTGTTCCACCACCCTTCCTCTGAAGATCCAGCCTCTCTTGTTAAAACTATCTCTTAAAAAGTGTGCCATATCTCTCTCTCTGCTAGTCTTTTCTGTTAATTCGGAAATAAGGTGTTTTCTGTGAATGTGCGAGACTTCCGATTTATCAGCCACCATAGGGAAGTAACGAGAAGAATATATCAAAGTGCAGTAAACTGTAAAACTTTTCCTGCTATAAACCAGCGTGTTTATAATTAAGATAATACATTAAAACAATAGGGTAAGAAATACCAGTTTGCAATATCAAGCAGCATAACAAGGTGTTTTGTACAGTTAAAAATAACTGGAAGCGAATGACACCGGAAGCCAGACACATTAAAATTACAAATGGCCGCACCAGTTCTTACCTGAGAAAAAAAAAAAAGTGGATATGATGATGTCATAATGGCAGTTCTTTTAAAATCCGATGCAGTCAGGCTCTTCCATATTCCGTGACATCATCGGATGATTCCATTCCTCCTTTTGCCTCTGTTTCTCCAAACTTACGCTCACTTACGTAACCATTGATCCACAGATGGCACAGCTGACCTGCTCTCAGTTAATGATGTGTGTCTGACCTTCTGACACTCTACAGCTGGAAAACGTTTTATCTGAATGACTCTACATGTGTTACATTTAAAGCATGAAATATGAGAATGATCATTGCTACACAGACCCAGACTCAGATTAAGAATAGACCCCCTAGGACCCAGATGCTGACTAGTACCAGACCTTCTGGACCCAGTAAAGACTAGACCTCTTCAGAACCAGATTAGACCCCTTTAGGCTGAAATACAAACCTATTTGTATTATTAGATTTTAAGACATTTTTTCTCCATTCTTTAATGTATTGAAATTTCTTTGCCCACCTTAACACAAGATACATGATGCTGACCTTTGACCTTTCCCTTTCTTTCCTTATGCTCTCTTGTTGAATCAGGCTGAAGGTCTTGCCATCTGATGTGTTTCGCGACTGACCTCGACTTGTATTAACCTAAAAAACCTGTCAGTTGTGTAAAATAACGTACTGTGGATCTCTTTCCTTCTGAGTGGTTGTTAGGCTAATTGGCTTGTTGTCTAAGGGATGGATGCCTTTGCAAAAGCTTTTAAAGTGACCACCTCCTCCCCCCTCTTCAAACTATTTAATTTGGAGGAGTGCCCAGGATAAAGGGAGAATGTTTCTGCCATCAATAATAACACTTGTGTATGTGTATGTGTGTGTTTATGAATGTGCAGTTTGAAGTTCCTAGACACCATCTGCTCATCTGCATCAAACATATTGAACGCGCACTGCAATGTTTTCTTCATATCCCCAATGAATATTAATCTTAGACTTAAAAATTGCACTACACTATAAATGTACCAGCTCATTTGACATCTTCAAAGCTTGCTTTTCTGAAAAGCTATAAAGAAACAAAGTTCTGTTGTCTCTGGTTCTTAAATGGTTTGCTGAGAATAGTTATATAGTTATAATAGCTAATGATTAAAAGTCACAGAACCTCTTTGATGGAGTTTTGAATGTTTTCTCCTAGTAGTGTCCGGCTGTTCTTGTGAGTGATGTCATCCTGTCAGTCAGTGTACATGGCTTTTTGCTTCACATTTTCTTCAATGCCAGCTCTGTCCAATTCGCTTCATTTTTACCAGCATGAAACATTTGTCAAGCGTCACGATTCGATTACGCAGACACATGTGTTTGATAAATACATCTGACAGGCTGCTCGGAATGATTGTTGTATCAGGATTCAGTGTGTGGTCGGACTCAGACAGGAAGTGTGAGTGTGAGAGAGAGGACATAGAATACTATGACATCATCATCATTATCATCATCTTGTGAAGTGTTTTGACTGATTTAAATTGTTATTGACCATTGATATTATTGACATTCCTTAAACATACTCAGGTTTGTTCTAAACCTTTTAAGTAATCTGCGTGGTCTTCGTCTTCCATATTTATTCAGCTTTACCTTACCTTTTTTTTTTTGTTTTGTTGTGTGTGTCTGTGTGTGTGTTTTTTATTTTCTATATTTCTTTTTAAAATAAAGAATAATGTACATCTCGATTAAGACTTTGACAGATTGTTTGACATTCAACAACAATTAATTATAAATATTAGCATACTGAATTTTTTTTCTTACACCTATTTTGCAAATTGCATTGTGATTGGTCTTCTGTATGCAAATGTAAACAATTGTGTGTGTGTGTGTGTATAATATATATTTTATTATTAAGCAACATAACTTAATAGACGTTGCTTGAATTGGTGCAGAAGTGATGTGCTAATTTTAATAGTAGATGTGTAATAATTTATTAATTAGACCACATGTTTGCACTGTATTTTGTTCCCTGGTCATTTTAAATGAGAGGTAAAACTGTTTAAATTGCTAGAACGCATGTTTGTTTTAACCACATGATGATGTTTGAGCACATCTGCTCAATGACTGATCCACACACGTACAATTTAATTTTGGTGATGCACCACTGGGCCATAATGGAAAACCATTAGAGTTGCACAAATCTTTAGCTGTTGTCTAAGTACCAGTCACAGGGCCTTCCATTAACCCCTTTATTTACATGAAAACATGCATTCTCACTCAACATACATTGCTAAACCAAACCAGACAGACCAGAGAGGTTCATTCCATGTAGTGAGGCACATAAACAGAACTGAATTAAGGCCTAATGACTGTGTATTGAGTTTGCCTTTAGGTTACAGTTTTACAGTGTTCTGTTCTGCAGAGTTTTTCTTTTTTCTTTTCTAAATCCTGTTAAAGGTATTGTAGGTAGGATTTTTATAAAAAAAAACTTTTTTTTCCAAATTTGTTTAAACTTTCTATATATATCAATGCATAATTAAAATGTAAGTACTCTGATAAAAAGAATATAAAAATCGAGTGACTCTAGACCGTTTAATCTGCACTAAACACAGCTTATTATTTCCATTCGGGACGAAACAAAGGATTGGCTTAGGCGACTGTCACTCTTTCTCAACCATGGCAACCACCCTTTTGCCACACAGGACCTGCCCACTTGCGCGTAGCCGTTTGATTTGAGTAATTCAAGAGGCACGGAACCTAGGAATAGCAAAACAATGGCAGAGAAAGACCAACCAAGATGCAAAACTCGACGCAGGTCCTCTTGTCCAAGAAGTGCTCCTTGCCCTGCACTTCGACCACCCCGTCCTCGGCCTCTACTTCCTCGGACCCTAGTTGCACGGCCTCTTGCACGACCTCCTCTGCTTCGCCCTCGACCCCGGATCTGTCCTCGAGCTGACGATGCGGTAACGTTAACTACTTGTCTCCGGAGTGTAGTCCTCATCAGAGTCAACAATGCTTTCATCATGGAAACTCTTACATGCAGAACACCATATATGTTATGAATCTTAGACGAAATTCATCTTCATCACAGTGTAAATGATGGCAATGGAAAAACGTGTATCATGCAACCTGTTTTTAGCTTTGCCTTATAGATAACTAGCTCGTTAGCGAATCAATAAATATATATTTTAAACTTTACCAATATCAATATGCTAGCTTGATAGTGAGTACTAAAATGCATCTTATTTGTTTATCTTCATAATGATAAAGTTAGATTTTTTTATTACATGTGATTCTGACATGATGTCACTACATGCACTGCGCTCCTTCCTCTCGTCTCAGGTAAATAATGCGTCTTCAGCTCAGCGGTCGGAGTCGCGCATTCATGTGTTTTGGAGGCGTGGCTTTGGAAGGAGCCCAGAAGGGAGGGGGTGGAGTGAATGATAATAATGAGCTGTCTTTAAAACAGTCGTGAGAGGTCTACAGACACTCGATTTTTATACTTTCTTTTTCAGAGTACTTACATTTTAATTATGCATTGATATATACAGAAAGTTTAAACAAATTTGGAAAAAGTTTTTTATAAAAATCCTACCTACAATACCTTTAAAGGGACACTAAGTAACTTTTTAGTTAATTTATAATCTAAAATCAATATTTTTATTCATAAATATGTCCTCAATGGTGCACAAATACCTCTGCCAATTATCTGATTTATCCTCGTAAACAAAGAATTTATTATATTTATATACATGGGACGGGTAAGTCCACGGAGGCTTCCATGTAGTTCCGCCATCTTGAAAAACTATAATAGCAGAGAGGGACAAAAAGTACTAGGCCAACGCGTTTCCACAACACGTTTTCATTCAGAGCCGGCGTGACGTGACTGAACGCAGCAGAAGCGGAGGAGCAGAGCAATGAGAGGCGCTTGTCACTGCCCCGGTAAGTTTAAAAGGCTGCGTTGCAAATCCTCGTCGCCAGAAAAGTCCAAAATAGATCGTAAAAGGAAACGTGACCGGAGATTACAAAAAACACAAGTTAATGTCGGGATAGCTTTTTCCAGGTGGATAGAGCTAATGCAGGAGAAAGATTTCAAAAGAGACGCTGAAGTCCTGCTTTCTTCTCGACAGGCAAGTCAGTGTTACAGTCTTAATTACAAGCTTTTTTCATTGTTTGCTTGTGTACTTTATTTTATAGACAGATGAACATGTATAGTTAAAAGTTGATGATGATATCTAACAATGCACGTAGGCTACTTCAGAAAATATAACGAATAAAGAAGGCATAACTACTAATTACAATAGTTCATGTTTTTGACACTCATTATTTCATACTGTAACATTCATTTGTTCGTTGTGTCAATTTGAAGTTTGTTTGAAATAACAAACCTGTTCACCCGAAGGAAAACTCGACGAAGTGCTATTAGAAGACATCCTGTCATAGCTTTTTGGTACATAACGGCTACCGTAGATGCAACACGCATTTGAAAACGCGAGGCGCTGGAGAGCACAATTCGTTTGAATGCAAAATACAATTTCACCGCTAGATGGGAGTAATTCTTACTTAGTGTCCCTTTAAGGTGGCAAATAATTTTGCTGTCAGATGGCAACAATAAAACGCATCGGCTTCAGCACAGGAAGTACTGTTGGCAGCACTGGACATAATGTGCTCTTTCTCATTGCAGAAATTCCTGGCATCATTTTTAAATCTGCGTCAAACTCTTGCCATTTCTATTTGTCACATTAAATGTCTGACTCATATTATCGAAGGTCGCGTCCTCCTTTTTTATAGATACTGTGGAATGCAATAATTGCTTCATTGAGCTGACAATAAACTAACGTCTGAAAGGAAGTGGACGCAAGAATGTCGCAGGTTGAAGCTGAAGTAGGCAGTTTGAACTGGAGCAGTGGTGTAGGTGAAAGTCCTCACATGAGACGAGTTTCCTGAGCGGGGCTGGACTCTGATAAAGCCGCCCATCCTGAGGAAAGAGATATATTCTTACTGTTGTGATATTTGGGAAATGCTTTCACAACCTCCAAAATTATTGCAACAGCAGCCAGTCAAGGAGAGAAATTGAGGTCTTTGCAGGAGAAAGAGAGGCTAAGAGATATTTAGAAGTCAAATATTTATAATTTATGGCCCTGAAGGTTTCATCAGTGGAGAAAGTGTGTTGAACTCTGATCTATTGTGTGTGTGTGTGTGTGTGTGTGTGTGTGTGTGTGTGTGTGTGCATTATTATGTGCGTTAATGTATGTATGTGATGAAGTAAGGTCATTTTATTATTATTTTTTATTAAATTGGTTTCTTGCACCAGAAACAGCAGGAATGCAAACTCGGGATCGATAAGAATTTTTTATTTTTTTGAAAGAAGTCTCTTATGTTCATCAAGGCATTATTTGATAAAAATACAGTAAAACAGTAATATTGACAAATATTATAATTTAACATAAATGTTTTATAATTAATTATATTTTAAAATGTAATTTATTCCTGTGATGGCAAAGCTGAATTTTCAGCATCTTAAGTCTCATGATCTTTCAGAAATCATTTTGATTTGCTCATTTTCTGCTCAATAAACAATACAATTATTATCAATTTTGAAAAGCATTTTCCTGCTTAATATTTTTGTGGAAACTGTAATCATCCCACCCCCACCATCTGTAATAAAGAGAAAATTCAAAAGAACCACATTAATTTGAAATATAAATATTTTATAACATTATGAATGTCTACTGTCTACTACTGTCACTTTTGATCAATTTAATGCATCCTTGCTTAATAAAATTATTTTTATAAAAAAATCTTGCGGACCCTTCAATTTATTTTATACCCTTCAAAAAGCTTCAATTTATTAGCAATCATGTCCTTGTCATCATCTCACAAAATAATAAATGCTTATCTCTGCTATATGTCAGTCTCTGAATCCTAAAATATGACTTCACCTGCACGATTTTCCTTTCCTGACTTTCCTTGCTGCACACGGTTTAATAATAGCACCAAGTCCCCACTGAGTCAGACAACCAGGCCAGTACAGTCTGAAAACTCAGCTTTGCCTTCTTGTGGTTGGTGCGTGTTATAACATGTGTCTACAAGTGAGGGCATCAACCTGCAGGGGTCCTCGTGAAACAAGAAGAGAGAGAAAAGAGAAGTGGAACAAGAACAAAAAAAAGAGAAAAAAACCCCACACAAAATCCTTTAAACATCCAGTAGAGATGAACTGAGCATGCTCAGTGTAGCTGTGCTTTTCAGATGTGTGTGCAAGCAGGCAGAATGAGACAGAGGAGTGTCTGATGGTTTGCTACTGAGCAGGAGTGGGAACGAGACACTGGGGACCAGAGACACGGGCTGAGCTCCAGTGGCATGGCAGAAAGGATGGAGGAGGGACAGTGAAGTGGATCCAGGCACCACCAGCCCATATAGGGATGCTGCTAACACTGCTGTTCTATCTGCGAGTGAAAGGTACCATTGTATGTCGTACACAGAGATAGATAGATAGACAGATATATAGACAGATAGATAGGACGAAAATATCAAATGGAGGAAGAAATAAGACAGAATGGCTGTTTTATATGATGGCTGTTTATATGATTTCTTAAAGGCATAGTGTATCCCGGAAATGTTTTCAACCTTATGTTGTCAAACCTGTTTAACTTTCTTCCTTGTGTGTATCACAAAAGGAGATGTTTAGCAGAATGTCAAAGCTGCTCCTTTTCCTCTGATGAAAGTGTATATTGTCCATGACTGTTACTGGTTATGTACTGAGTTTCATCTTATTAAAGAAAATATTTCAGGTTTGGAACAACATGAGAGCGAGTAAGTAATGACAGAAATGCTGTTTTTGGTCGAACTATCCCTGTAATGGTTGTGTATTTTGATGAAAGTGTTCTTTCATTCTATTCATTCATCACCAAAGTCTATGTAATCTGACATGTAGTGATGTTGACGTGTAGTGATTCGTATCATAATATGTGTCCCTTTTGCACCATTTGAAAGTAAGTTCCTTTGCATTAAAAGGTCTATTTATGGATCATGTGTCTATTTTAGTGCATAGCTCAATAATAGTTCCTCAGGGCTCTGTGCGCTGTCCACTTTTGTTTCAAAGCAAAATGATGTTGACAGTTTGTTCACATGTGCTGGAAGTTTAGCGCATTGTGTTTAGCAAAGATTACCGTACTAAGGGTGGTGTGCTGTAGTGGTTAAAGCTCAGCGTTAGTAATTAAACCATAAATCATCATATTGTACCCTTGAGTACAGCACCCCAGCTTTCTTGCCCTTAACAAAGGTTACGCCGCAATGCTAGGCTGGTTGTCAGAGTTTTGCTGTGTGGTTTTTAAGGTGTTCAAGCGCTTGTGGTTTTAGAGTGTTTAGTTGCCATGTACAATGGGTACTGTATGAGAACGATCTGAAAAGTAGCTGTTCAGTTGACTGTCAATGCAGCCAGGTCAGTTTTGCAGGGTTGTTGCTTAGGTATTCACTTATGCTGCATATATTTGATACAGAAATAGTTTGAAATATTTTTACAATTTAAAAAAACTGTTTCCTATTTGAATATATTTTAAAATGTATTTTATATATGATGGCAAAGTTGAATTTTTAGCATCATTACTCTAGTCTTTGGTGTCACATGATCCTTCAGAAATCATTCTAATTTTCTGTTTTGGAGCTCAATAAATATTTCTTATTATTATCAATGTGAAAAACAATTGTGCTGCTTAATTTTTGTTGTGGAAAACAAAATTTTTGTATTTTCAGTATCTTTTGACGAGAAGAAAGTTCAAAAGAACCACATCAAGTCTTTACTGTCCCTTTTGAACAATGTAATGCATTCTTGCTGAATAAAAGTATTACTTAAAAAAGAAAAATCTGATATTCTGGTTCCTATGTGGCTTTCCTGTGTGAGTTTATGGGAACTTTTGCCTGTTTTATCATTCACCAAACAAAAATCTTACATATTAGAGAATACTAGTAGTAACACATCTCTTCTTAACGCCATTTCCATTTGTAGCACAAAGGATACTGGAAAAGTCATGCACTAAAGCTTAACACTCAATAATAAAACACTTCAAATAAAAAGTGTGAAAGCCCTGTTTCTGTGTGGTGATACAGTACATAAACATCATGCTAGAATGAGTAATTGATATCATATTTGTATGTGTGTTTTATTTTTCCCTGAGTGTATGCTTAAAATTTCAAAGACTTTATCACGCATGCACTCGGCAGTGGTGTCTAATGGGAGTGTTGTTCTTCCAAGAGTTAAGCTTTTTTGTTTGGTTCACTCCTAATTACCTAAAACTGCCTAATTCTGTGAAACTCACACTTTTACTTATGTAATACTAGACTTGTACTAATAGAGTGCACACACATGGCCCCAGGCACTTTTCTTGTCTCAGGGTCATCTCAACGTGACGACACGAGAGACTCACTTTTGGGAAACAGTGGCAGTATAAACCTTTGAAGCTCTGAACGGGGTGTTTTAAAAACATCCCGAGGAGCCAAAAGCTAATTATTGATGAAGAATATGTGTTCAGTTCATACGTAAGGGAATAAGAAAGAGATAGGCAGGCCAATGAAGGAAAGGAGAGGCTCAAAACGAGACGCATAAAATCAAAGAGTTGGCCGGGAGCTCTGCCGTTTCATCCAGGATAACTCTGATGAGCTTGAAGAAAAGGCTGCCACTCTAATGTCAAATTTTTGTGACATTTTGTCCCCCATAAGTTGAAATATTAACCGGGCGGTTTTGAAGACTGTTGCTGAAGCCTGAATATCTCGGACTCGCAGTTGGTGTGACACAGATACAAGACAACTGTCTACATAACTTTAACAGCCTTTCATAATGCATCACAAAAGTTCAAAGAAGTTTCAGGAAAGAAAAGGATGACGGATGAAAGGTGATATGAAGGAGAGAACTATCAGTATGAGTGTGTGTGTTTTTGCTCGAGGCTTTGCAGACATTGTGACCTTAAATAGCTGAGAACTCATTCTCTTCTGTGGAGTTTATTTCCACTGTATGATTCAGTACAAGCATCAGCCTGAGACTAAAAGACACATGAAAGCGCTTGATGGACACATTGTTCTTTCCTGCGTTGGCATTTCCTGTTGAAACAGGAAGTTTGGAAAGGATATATCGGACTTGTAACATTTTCATTATTATTATTATTATTTTTAATTGTTTTGGTTGCTATGGTGTAGCTATGCATTTGCTAGGGTGTGGTTGCTATGGTGTTCTGGATGGTTGCTAAGTGGTTGCTAGGGTGGTTGCCATTTTATTTGATCTATTTATTTATTTATTTTACATAGGAGTACACTATAGCATATAAAAAGTTGTGTTCGGGTCATTTTGACTTGGAGAGGATTTTCTTTTTCTCAAAAATCTTAGTTAAGTAAATCTTAGGACTAAAACTTACTGACTTCACTCACACAGGGTATAAATTCTTCACAAATATTTTTGGATAATATTTGTACTTTTGAGGGATTTTTCCCCCACCTTGTTACACTTGTGGTTTTCCTGGCCAAAAATGACCGGATTACAGAAAATAGCTTATAGATCTCTTGTTATGCTATATTATCACCAAATATTGGATTCAATCTTTATGCAACTAAGATTTTGAGTGAAAAAGCAGTATTTGTGGATAATTTGGTCAATATTCAATAAAATATGAGAAAAAATTGCACTGTTTATCACACTAGTGTGCTTTAATGTTTAACAATGAAGTTTGTTTAGAAATGCTTTCATATGGCACAAAGTCGCACTTGGGGTGTTCACGGTTAAAATGACTGCCCTACAAAAAAAAAGCTGATTAATTATCACCAAATATTGGATTTAATCTTTTGTCAACTTGTTTTCTTTCAATTAGGACAGGTTTTGTATTTATTTTTGTAACTGACAGATTGAAGGGCCCATTTTTACCCGGGAACACCAAAGGTGTTACAGGGTTTTCAACACAGCGTAAGGGTTAAAAAATGTTAAAGGAATAAAAATGCTAAGTAGGGAAGAGAATTAAGTTTCCCGAGGGAGGCTGTCTGAAAGACTTGAGTTTTGGATCAAATATTAAAGGCTGATTTGCCAGTTTTAAACAGTTTTATAGGTACAAACAGCAAGTTGCAGTTGGTTAATCTGAGATGGAGCTGAAGTATATCTCATAGTCATATTGCTAAAGTATGGTGGACCGACATTTGTTTAAAAATGAGTAAGGGCATTTTGAAATCTATTCTGTGTTACACAGGTCAATTTAAGCAGGATTTAGCTTGTCTGCATTTTTCCAGCTGCTTTCTGAATTGTTTTAAGTGTCTGATTGACGTCTCTAAGTTCGTTTAACTAATTTAATACATTTTTAATGTTTTTTTTTTGTGTGTATTTATTCAATAATGTGTTGGTTGCTCACAGAGTCAAATATGCTGTATTATGTTTATGCAAATATATTGTGTAGGTGCCAGTTGTCACATTGTTCTTTAAGGCTTGACTCACTAATTGTATGTGAAGCAGTGTGTGTGTGTGTGTTTGGCTTTGGTCCAGTGAGTCCCACACACTCTGTGTGAAATGTACAGATACACTCCCATCCCACGCGAGAGCAGATCAGAGGGGTTACATCACAGCGAAATGTGGCAGCAGTCAAGGAGTGTATGAGTGAAAATGTGTTGTGATCTGATTGCTCTGACATTGTGCGAGACTTCAAAACGACGTTAAAACAATACGATTGCATGCATAGAGCACTCTACAGGAATCAGAGGCGTCTGTGTGTGTGTATGGTTAGTCTTGTGCCGCACACTAACTCCCAAAGTAATAACATTTTGTCTAATCTTTTGGATTAGGACACGGCTGATAAATTAACTTCCTTTTAAATTAAGTACAAACTTCAAAGCAGCCTATTCAACATAATGTTACATGCCTTGCAGTGGTTTATGAAACCCCTCCCTGTCAATTAACAATGTCTGCTGCTGAAATGAACATCTCCTCTCTCAGTGGGCTCATTGTCATTTTCTCAGCTGCTATTGTCCCTGATATATGATAACCCATCATTTTTAAGGGCTATATCCTACACTTTTTTTATAGCATTGTTTTTTGGCAGTTTTACGTTATCTTTTCCCAATCTTTCTGACAAATTTGAAAGGTACAGTAGCAAAAACCGCCTGTTCTGAATTCTATATAAATATATCGTGATTGGCTAAACAGTTTGCCTGTGTAATGAGTACACTCTCAAAAAAAATTTGCACAACTTATACCTTTAAGCCCGGGACACACCAAGCCGATGTCAAAGAACGAGCGGTGATGAAAGCTGACTGTGTTGTCGCCTCTCGTCGGTTGCGTCTCGGTCAAAAAGCTACGCTTGACCACACCAAAAGGACTAAAGGCGACTGTCAACTAGCATGTGCGTTCTGCGCCTGCGTGTGAGTAAATATCTGTCTAGATCAGCAGGCATCAATAGTACTAGGACTGTAGATATACAGTACAAACCATAAACAAACAAAGTAGTGCTTGCTTACCATTTGCATATCAATCACGCTGATCACTTTCTTCAATCCAGTTGGTTCATGTTATTATGAAAATATGTGTGCTTTCGAATGCTCAGGTAAGACTGCGTAAAATTATAACAGGCTTCTGTCTGTACCATCTTGACTCTATTGCTTGCTTTTATCACTTTCACTTTTATTCTTGTGCGCTAAGCTGAACAGCCAATCAGAGTTCTCGCTCTCACCGACGGCTTGAATCGACATGCTGAATCGGGCCTCAAAAAACGGCCCGACATTGGCTTGGTGTGTCCCGGTCTTTATGTGTATTACTATAACTTGGGGTATTACTACTAGTCTAAAGTACTAAAATGCAACTTTTATGGATTGATAATACACAAAGTTGTCCACAGCAACAAGCTGTTGTGCCCCTAAAGGTAGAGTTCTTGCACATTTCTTTCTAACAACTCTTATTTACAGTTATCTCGTCCTCCCCGATAACAGCCTCTTAGCAAGTTCACAGCACAATTTGGCCAGAAATGTGCCATGCAACTGCGTTTGTCTTCTAAAGACCAAGGAAAATCCTGTTTTCTACGATATGACCCATTTAGATTGTTTTACTTGGGGAGTCAAAAAGTTAAGTAAAGGTCATCGTAGGTCCTGATCTTCTTCTCCGGAAACTCTAAGTGGTGGGTGTAACTGTTGGCAGATTTTGTTAATAACTGACTTTACATCATTGTTAGTGATTTGTTTATTTCTGGATTTATTTGTCAGTGGAATGTTTATGCAGAGACTCCCAGAGTTTAACATTTTTTTGGTTTTTTGTTAAAATAAGCAAAATAATTGTTTGTTGCTTTTTGTTAATGTTCTTATCACTGCAAAAAATAAAATAAAAATACAATATACATTTTTTAAAACCATGATAAATCAGTATCATAATCAATTGAATCAGTACCATACTAAATTAATAAAGCATATATATATATATATATATATATAAGTATAAGAATACTTAAGAATATTTAATTTTATTTTAGTGAAAACTAGATGAAATACTGATTGATAAAATGTTTTTTGCAGTAAAGCCTCTCTGAGAAGAGCGAGTCTGAAGTGGCCAAGAACAGAGTTAGTGTTTCAGTGTTCATGTTCAGGTCTCAGTGGCCGAATATAAGGACCCTTATACAGAGAGTGCTAAAATGTTCTGCTCCTGCTGCATTCCAGCTGTGCGCTTCAATCCCAGCTGTTCATTCAGCTCAAATCCCACTGCCTGCTTTGATCCTACACACCCTCAGCACAGCAGAGGAAAGCCCCCTTTATCATCTTCCTGCCAGCCCAACCAACAATGTGTGGAAGTGAGTCAAACCCATTTGAACTGGTCCTGCTCTCTGAGCCTCCAGCCTTTCCTCGCTCACCAGACAAAGAGGACGTTCAGCCCTGGCTGGAGCTTTCTGGGCTCAGCGACAGCGTGGCACGCCATGGCGGGCTTCTCCGTGTCGATCCAGAACTTGCATGGTGCAACTCTAAATCTCGTGCCGCTGTGTTCCCTCGTCGTAGTTCCTCTGACCGGAGCAGGAGGTGGAGGAAGAATGTGGGGTGACGCAATACTGGTCTGCTCTCCGACTGTCACAGGAGGTATTCACAGCGTTTATCTTAGCAGTGGGGAGGGGGACATGAAATGAAAATTAATTTAAATGAATGTCTTTTTGGAAATTAGTGTACTGCCTCGCTGCCTTAACTGACATGAAACCTCAAAAGAGATTTAGGCAACACTTTACAATATAGTTAACATTAGTTGATGTATTGACTAACATGAACTAACAATGAGCAATACATTTTTTACAGTATTTATTAATCTTTGTTATTGTTAGTTAATATAGCTGTTAATTTTTCATTTTAGTTCACAGTGCATTAACTAATGTTAACAAATACAACCTTTGATTATAATAACGTATTAGTAAATGTTGAAATTAATATTGACTAAGATTAATAAATGCTGAAGAAATAATGTTAAATTTTAGTTCATGTTAACTAATGTTAACTCATGAACCTTATTGTAAAGTGTTACCGAGATTTATTTGAAATGAGTTGATGCTCTAGAAAGGCAGCAAACCTCATGGGAGATGATGTGATACTCTAAAAAGCTGAACAACACTGCAAATTGGCAGTTTTTTTTGTCTCATTTTCCAGTTAAAATATTGTAAAATTGTTGAAACAAGATAAATTGACTTGAGAAGCAATGTTGCATGAGATATTAAGATTTGTTTGCAGATAATGTGTCTTTAATGTGAGTGTAATTAATACACTTGTATGCAAGATGAAATCTATGAAAAAAGGCTTATTACTTTATACAGTGTGGGTTCTTAAAAAATGTCTTGTTTTAAGGATGTTAATACATTTTGTCTGGAAAACTTTCAGTGTACACATAGCACAGACAGTTTTATGCTAAAATAGTGAGTTTATATATTAATAGTGAGTTTATCAAGGATCAGCTTGATATATATATATATATATATATATATATATATATATATATATATATATATATATATATATATATATATATATATATTCAACAGAGGAATCCCTATGATATGTCTGGGTTTTAGCACACAATGTCAGTCTCATTATCAGATAAAGTAGAAAAAAACAATCTACTAGATTTAGTTAATATATTTAGCTGCAAATGAAATTTAATCCTGTCTTCTTTTCATGCTTTCATGTATTTATATACAGACGCGAGATGGGTTCTGATGTGTAGATGAAGTTTGATTATTCCATAACTCCGGTTCTTACTCTCTTTTCATAGCCAGTAGCAGATATTCAATGCAATCCAGTGTAGACTTTCCGGCTCCAAAGCCATTGTTCAATTTAAGGTCAGAGATTTGGATCACTGCCATTATAACCTGCAGTCTCGCTGGAGCTGCATCAATTCTTTTTAACTTGGACTACCATTAATGGTGCATTTGTCTCGTATTTCATCAAGTGAAATCTTTACAAGTGTGCTGGTTCTCTAATGCATTATTTGTCATTAGTGTTGAAGATGCATAAAGTAATTGCTTGGTTTAGTTTGTTTAATTGGCCAATACAATGGTGGTCTTAGATTTTATTCTGAGATTACTGAAGCTTATAAGCATAGATGTACGTTGTCAGTTATGATGCAAATTATGTACAGGAATGTATGCACTAAGCATACACTAAAAACACTTCTTTAAGAGTTTATAAACATACATTTTTACACACACACCCACACACACGTTATGTTTTCATGTTTTATGGGGACATTCCATAGACATAATGATTTTTACACTTTACAAACTGAATATTCTATCCCCTTACACTAACCCTACCCCTAAACCATCACAGAAAGCTTTCTGCATTTTTATATTTTAAAAAAAAAATCACTTAGTGTGATTTATAAGCTGTTTTCCTCATGGGGACCAAAAAATGTCCCTCAAGGACAAGGATTTTGGATATTTCCATCCTTGTGGGGACATTTTGTCCCCATAACGTAGCGGTTACCAGGACACACACACACACACACCAACCATATTGTTTGTAACACTTGTCCTCCTCGTAGTCATAACCATCATAAACAGCAGTCACAGGACGCCTGTCATCTGTCTTCAGTTCTGACATCACAGATGATAGATGACTGAGAGTGTTTGTGACTGGCATGATTCCAGGTCTGATTAACAAGGTCAAATGAATACGTTAAGTGCACCGCATGTGTGTGCTGATAACAACTGACTTGACTAAGTAGTGTTGTGTGATCACATCTCTGCTGTGCTAATTCAGTTCAGTGTGGAGAATGCCAGCATCAACTCTATTCCAGTCTCTTGCGTATACCCTCGGGTGCGGCATCGCCCTCCATCCACTGGAGCAAGGGCAGATTTATAATGACGGGTGTAAGTTCATGAGCGTGCTCGGACTGAGCAGTTGGTGTCATCATCGGTTAAGTGCAGCCGTTAAAGAGGACAGGGCAATTGAGGACAGCAGGGATGGAGAATGACAGCACAGTTATGATTAGAGTCAATCAGAAGCGCGAAAGATCACCGTAATTTTTCTTATTAAACCGTCATATTGTATGTATAGTAAGCGCTAATGTCTGTGATGAATGTGTCCACTGTGATGATTTTTCCTTATTAATTACATCATGATAGCGCATTAACTTCCATAGTGTGATGTATTTCCAGGTGAAACAGAAAATGAGTGGGAAATAAGATTTTCTTAGTTTTTGCCATCAGGGTTTGATTGGATCATAAAAAGTAGGCTATGCTGTTATTGGTTAATTTTAATGTCCATGGCAATGTGACCTAGAATTCGTTTTAAGGAAAGAAAAGTAATTTCAGAGGTGGAGAAAGTTATTACATTTCAAAGGAATGTTCTGATAGATGAACTATAAGGTTGGTAATGTTTCATATTAGTAACATGTCAGGAACGTGTTCACTATTGTTGTTGGACACTGTTTTGCACATTTGGACTGCTAAAAGAATAGCTTTTCTAAAAGAATAGAATAGTTCAGTCACCTTCATTCTTTAGTCACCCTCATATCTTTCCAAAAGTGTATGCTGTTATTATTGTATTACTGATGTTTTTTTTTCTGTTATTAAAGTGATAGTTCACCCAAACATGTAAATTCTGTCATCATTTACTCACTCTCAAGTTGTTCCAAACCTTGTCCCAAAATGTCTTCTTTTGTGTTCAGCAGAAGAAAGAAATTCATACAGGTTTGGAACAACTTGAGGGTGAGTAAATGATGACAGAATATTTTTATTTTTGGGTGAACTATTCCTTTAAGGTTCTTTTTTGGCATCCTATGGTTCCTTTAACATCAATGGAACCTTTCCATTGCACAAAAGGTTCTTTATAGTGAAAAAAGGTTTGGTAACACTTTGCAATAAGGTCTTCATTAGGTAGTTAACTAACATGAACTAACAATGTTTCAATCCATTTGTGACAGTATTTGTTCATCTTTGTTTATGTTAGTTAATAAAAACCCAGCTGTTCATGTTAGTTCTTCTAACTAATGTTAACAAACACAACATTTAATTTTAATAATGTATTGTAAATGTTGAAAATTAACATTAAGTAAGATTAATAAATGTAGAAGTATTGTTAATTCTTAGTTCATGTTAAGTATAACTAAGGACACCTTATTGTAAAGTGTTTCCAAAGGTTCTTAGTTTTCATTTTTATTTTTTATTTAAATTAAACATTTATTTAAATTAAATTAAAATATTTAGTTTTTCAAGAACTGTTTACTGAGATTTCTTTAGGGAACCACAGGTGGTTCATCTATGGCATCGCTGTGAAAATCCCCTTTTGGAACCTTTATTTTAAAGAGTGTAGTACACAAAAATAAAATTTTTCCACTTAGCCTACATAAACACAAAAAAGCACCAAAAATGTGGTCCATATGACTAGCGTTCTATATTTAAGTTGTCAGAAGCCATTCAAAAGCTTGAGAAACTGAAATATCTCTGAACAAATTGTTTTCATGGCTGTTTTATGTTAGCTAGTGTTCTTTTTAACCCAGGAAGAACTGGTAAATACGTTGATGATATGGTCACATGACATCCAGCCTAAGAGATGTTGGTTGTGGACACGTAGTACTCTTTCTCTTTCTTTTCTGTGGTCAAATGTTAGAAATAATGACACAAAAAAGTGTTGGGTAACTATGGCAACAGCACAGTGTGATTTCTCTTGGTCTCTCCCTGTAGGGGTGAAGTTAATAAGATTAGAGTTAGATCTCAGCGATGGCAGCGCTAAAGACCTCGGCTCTGTCTTTTTAATTATCCCCTCAATTTCTCTCTCACACATGCACACACACACACACACACACACACACACTGTTTCCAACATTGATAATATATCAGCATGTTACAATGATTTCTGAAGGATCATGTGACACCGAAGACTTATGTAATGGCTAATGAAAATTCAGCTTTGCATCACAGAAATACATTTTAAATTGTAATAACACAATATTACATTTTTTTTCTGTATTTTTGATCAAATAAATGCAGGCTTGATGAGTGTAAGAGACTTCTTTTATAACTTTTGACCTATACTGTACAAAATAAAAAATTTGAATTTAATGCAAAAATAATGCTATGGGGAAATAACCAGTTTATACATGCGTGTGTGTATGTGTATTTTGCTGTATACATCTGTCTCATGATAATTTGGTAAACACTATATTTAGCCTTTGTTCTGTGTTTTGCTGGTATTATTTTTGCATTTATAAAATGGTCAGTTTTATCATATCAATAATTTAGCACATTGTAAAAAGCAGTGCATCAAAAAAGAAATGTTTGAATTTGAAGACATTTTTGTTTGCTACTGTACCCTGTTAGGTCGGCCTTAATGCAGTCTGTTCAGAAGAGTCATCTAGCATTTGTTTTTGATGATTTGATGCTGTCTGAGGCCTGCGAGTGTTTCGCAAGATCAAACACTTTCAGATTCGAGGAGACATGCGTAGATCCAGCTCATTTTAAACAGAAAGAGGAGAGAGAATGCTCAATTATACAGCTTTTGTGTGTTTTTTCCCCCATCACATTCTACTGAGAAATAATTTCTGCATCGGCTTTTATTCCAAACTGCCTCGTAAATAAATGTGTTCCCTGCAACTTGAACATTGACCTTGGCTTTATTAACAGCATGATTTTCAAGTTGAGCTACAGGGAATACAAAAAGTGTGCTTATGATGCAAATATCTACAAAGCACCCTGATTATATAACAGAGACAGACATTGCTCTGATTTAATGGAGCTCAGAGCAGCTTCTAGTTTTAAAAGTAGAGCTTCTAGTTGTTATTCTTGATGTTCCTCCGTTGATGCCTGTTTTTGCACTTCACAGTGTTGTCAGTGATGCATTTTGTTGCACAACATTTGGCAAACAGCTTTGTGTTTTTGTTGTAGCCGCTGCTGGCTGTTCAGTGTATATTTCATGTGGTGTGTTTGCTTGAGTGTGTTGCCATGGCGATGATGGAAAAATTTAATTTGTGCCTGCCGCATCCTCAACCAGGCCGTTTCCAGGCGATTTGTATCAGCTCCACTAAGGCTACGTTCACACTGCAGGCTGAAACGACCCAATTCCGATTTTTTTGCCCCTATGCGACCTGTATCTGATCTTTTCATGACAGTCTGAACGACACAGATCCGATCTTTTCAAATGCGACCCAGGGCACTTGGATATGTGGTCCAAATCCGATATGTATCCGATCTTTTGAAATGAGACTTCAATCTGAACGGCCAGGTCGCATGTATCCGACCCGTCACTGAACGAGCTCCACTGTTGACATCCATGTTTAGCTACTTCCGCAAACTACAAGTGACGTCGTTGACAGTTGAGTA
Organism: Tiaroga cobitis; assembly: GCA_030578255.1. NCBI lineage: Eukaryota > Metazoa > Chordata > Actinopteri > Cypriniformes > Leuciscidae > Tiaroga > Tiaroga cobitis. The sequence continues at coordinate 40,833,701 of CM060598.1, read as the reverse complement.
CTCTTCTGCGCATGCGGGTCATTTCTGGGTCATGTCACGTTCACACAGGAGATCACAAAAGGTCGCATTTAATTGGAAATGTGAACGGCCTTGCAAAAAAAAAAAAAAATTCCAAAAAATCTGAATTGAGCATTAAGCCCCTGCAGTGTGAACGAGGCCTAAAAGAGCTCTGTCAAGCAGGAAAGAGCCTTTAAAAGCGGCTCCTTCATGACTGAATCACTTGAATGCATCATTGTGACTCAAAATCACTAACATGTCACGGAAGATGTGGCAGCCAACCACCCTGCCGTGTTTCAAGTTTTCCAGTGCAAGTCAGAGTCAAGTTTACATTTACAGTTGCTTTAGTTTATAGGACCTTATGAGACCATTTATGACTGTGACAGTCAGCGAGGATTGTGGGATTGAGAAGAGAGACTTCATTGAGGTAGTTCATAACAAAATACATGATTTCATCTTCGACATTGAGAAATGAAGTTCTGTTGTGTGGCCAATTCCTGAGCCAAGATGTCGGGCAGGGCTTTAGACCTACACACACTGCCTAACAGGTTGAAGAACAGGTGTTTCGGTGCCTATCTGGATGATTATGATAGCAAACACGTTGCTGTTTCCTGAGCAGCTGTTATTGTGCTCTGTGAGGGGGGTGATCATTTGTAGTTCTGTTGAAGTCTGCCACTGGTTTGATGAAGGAGAAGAACATTGTGAATTGTTTTGTTTGCTGGATGAAGGTAGAGTAAAATAACTTGCACTAAGAAATATATAAATTTAAGGGTGCCATGTTGTATACTTCTGTAGCATTTTATATTGGTCCATTTTTAGTCAAGCGCTATGTGCGAAATTGCCCCCTACGCCCTCATTCACTAGAGGGAGTGAATGAAAACAAGCGAGTGAATTCAGACACTGAGTGCACTGGAAGACCTGCCGCTTTTGCATAATTTGTGCGGTTTAATAATTATTTGAAACTTGCAGCTCCTGTAGTAATGAAAAGATTTATCTTGAACTTGGTCATAGAAACTAATATGTATAAACTGTAATTAAACTTTAATAAGGAATTTATACCTGTATGATATTACGCGTAGCCACATTGGATCAGCGGTTTAGAAAATGCCTGGATGGAGGATTCAGCTGCAAGCGCCATATTCTGGTCAGATGTGGGAATTCATTCGAAGTGCGGCTATGGGGGCGATTTCCGACACAGCCATAGGGTTACCGGTATTTTTGCTACTATTCACCTTTGAAAATAATAATAATAATAATAATAATCAGCTTTACTATTGCATGAACTGTCATCAAGGCAGACCAATATGCTGACTATTAATTTATATTTAAATATCAGTAATTATACTGTTTTATAGTACCTTTACCCAGGCATGTCACTTCAAAATGGTGAAATTTGACATTGTTTTTAATCCTTTCTCAGCTTAATATGTAATAATAGCTTAAGATGCAGACAAAAGTAATTAAGCCAAACTCTGTTTGTTTGACCAGCCCGACAACACCAACTTTGGCTCAACCAATGGTGTGATTTTGGGGCGGGGTCATCATGTTTTTCTGACCAATGACAAGAGCATGGTTCTTTTTCAACATCATGTTATTGTGTTCCATGATATGATCAGTAAAAAAATAGTATTAGTAAATTATGAATTATATTTCAAGTAATCATATCATTTAGCAAAAAAGATTTTATGTATGTAATCCACACAAGAAAAAAATACAGATTTTTGTTTTCTGGCCTTATGGGGTTTGATGTTAAAGTTTAAAAATGTGCTCCTCTCCTCATGTCTAACTGCTCTGTTGGGGCATCAGTTATTCCTCTGGAAGACTGTGTGGTTACAGCTTTATCATGTTCTATTAATAAATGATTCATGTTGTGTAGTTTTGATGCAAGCGACGACACTTTGAATGTCTGGATGCGTGTGGTGTGTTTTTATGCGATGAGTGTTCGTTTCACGCTGACATTTTAGGTTTAGTACACTCCAAAGCTGAATATATGTTGTTATTGGTGTTATGTTTTAATATTCAAGCACTGCTTTTGCTTTATGCCACACAGTAGTTTCTGAAGGCTTAACACAGACTTTCAATTTCTCATTTTACTTAGATCTCTCTCTCATACACACAAGCGTCCCAGGCCTTTGAATCTCCTCCGGTGCTCATTAGTGGCTGACACTTGAAAGTTTCGACGATATTTCAATATTTATCGGTTTTACGTAACTGAGCTGCAGTTGAGGGCAGAAACATGAAACGGCAGCAGACAGAGCAAATCTCCAGGGCTCGAGCACAATTCTCAGCCTCTCACTTATGCTTGAAAAAAAGGTCTGCCAACTTAACTGGAACATTAGACAAAAGCATAATGACATAGCGATATTGGGGTATCTGAGGTACCTGTGGGTCACTAGCGAGGACAATATGGGTCTTTCAGGGTTTAAATGCCATTATTTATGCAATATCATTGTATCCTCAGTGATAAATTCCATTGATAATTTAGTTCTGTCAACATCATTGTCACTAAAGGTGATACTTTTTTAGACAATAACAGTTGCTCACCTTCATGTCGTTCTAAACAAGTATGTCTTACTTTCTTCTGTGGAACAGTAAAATATTGAAAATGTCTGTTTTATTTGCCCATACAGTGAAAGTCAGTAGTGTCCAGTGTTGTTTTGGACCCCATTGACTTTCATTGTATGGACAATGAGAGAGGCTAAATGGTATTTAAACTCTTTAAAAGAGCAATATCATTTGTATATTTAGTGATAAATACCATTAAAAATGTTCGTTATGTCCACATTGTTTTCATTTATAAGCAGCAATTCATCTACTAAATGTGATATTTAAAGGGATAGTTCACTCAAAAATAAACATTCTGTCATTTTTTTCTTCTGTGGAACAGAAAAAGATTGAAAATGTCTCAGGGTTGTTTTGGACCCTATTGACTTTCATTGAATGTATGGACAATGGAATTTGGCATACTATTTCAACTCACTATTTTGGACACATGAATCTTAGTTTTGCATATGAGTTTATAGTATGTGAATTCAGTTGCAGTCAGTATTTTAGTCTGTGTGTGTACGTAAAAACTCAAAAACCTCCCATAAAGGTCATCGTTCATGTTGTCAAGGTGGTGAGACATAAAGACAAAACCCCAGAGATCCAGCAGATCAAAGTCTCATCGTGGTTGAACCTATTTAGGTCAATCTAGAGGCTTGTCACTTTTACATCAGACAGTTAACATGTGACCAAAGTGATGCTGCAGGGAATAGCAGATCGACAAGAGAAAAGAAACGAGAGAGTGAGAAGAGGAGGGTGGGTCAGATGGAGACACTGAAGCAATGAAAGAGAGCAAGAGAGAGGGGAGGGATAGCTTTTTCCCGTTGCTTTTGAGTGGGGCATGTTTTCATCCAGTCGCAGTTGAAATTCGTCCACATTCACTCGGGGTCAAGACCAGCCACACCTGTTCATCTCCCTTATTCTGTCTCTCGTCCTCTTCCCTCGTTCCATGTTGGGATTGATTTGTTTTTCATTCCTCGAGTCTCGATGTTGCTCCTATACAACCGTTTCCTCTCTCTCCTAGAATCGATCTATCGCCGTGGAGCTAGACGATGGAGGAAGCTGTACCGGGTGAACGGACACCTCTTCCAGGCCAAGCGCTTTAACAGGGTGAGTTGAAGTCTCTAGTTCTCTCCAGCTTGAATGATGACATCTGATTGGATTCTTAATCCAATCTTAATTGGACTCTTAATGTGTTTAACCTACTTTTTTCAGATTTATGGTATGTTTGTGGGATGAGTGCATTTCATGATAGATCTTGTTTATGGCAAATAGCGAACTCATTTTTTAGGGTTTTTAGAGTTGTTTATGTTTGAGGGCGGCATAAATAACTCTGAAGTTGTGGATGTCGAACACTTGAAAATGGGCAAGTAGACTGTTGCGATAAGTGTCTGCAGCTGCAGTAAGCAACAACTGCAGATGAGTTTTAAAAACAATCTGTGAAGCTATTTTTTAATTATAATAAAAGTCCTCAACTGTCATTTTTTAAAATGAATACTTGTATTCATCATAGATGCATTAATTTGATCAAAAGTGACAGTAAAGACATTTATAATGTTACAGAAGATTTATATTTCAAATAAATACTGTTCTTTTAAACTTTCAATCAAAGAATCCTGAAAAAAACATTAAGCAGCGCAACTGTTTTCAACATTGATAATAATAAGGAATGTTACAGTACGTGAGCACCAAATCAGCATATTGGAATAATTCCTGAAGGATCATGTGACACTGAGTTCAGCTTTGCTGGCACAGAAATAAATGACACTCTAAGATGTACTAAAGAGAAAAAACAGTTATTTAAAAGTTTAATACAATTTTAAAATGTTGCTGTTTCTAAGATAGGCCTACATAAGAGCTGAACATAAGAGACTCATTTTTAATTATTTTATATAATAGCAAATACATTTTTCATTCTCTAACCCTTCTCTTTAAAAGATTTTTTTTGTTCCTGTATAAATGATTGAATGATTAAGTAGCCCTAATAGCGACTGTTAGCATTTAGCTAACTGTTAGCACGTTAGCAGTTGTAGTGACTGTAAGCATATTTAGTGCATAGTAGTGACTGTTATGATGAATATCTACAGCTGTTACAAATCTGTAGATTTACTAGTGACTGATAAGTAGGTGTAGTAGCAACTGTTAGCATATTAAACTGTAGTAGTGACAAAAACATCAATAATTATCTGGAGCTGTTGAAAGGTTTTGGTGTTATCCTTTTTATCTTTTTTTTGATGGTGTGGTGTAGTGGTGTGCTTGAAAAGTGTTTGGTTTTAGCCCCAGTTCTCCCACTCCAACCCCAATCTAGTGCTTGAGTGAATTGTTTATCATACTGACTGATAGAAAGCCGATAGGAAGGGAAGGGAGAGATACACCGAGGCTCTTGAGTGTGATGTCTCTTTTATGCAGCGATGCCCTGCCTTTAATCAGATATCATCCCTTGAGGGTTTGTTATGTTAATGCAGACCTCTTCCTGCAGTAGTCTTCATTCTTCTACTGAGCAGAACATGTGCCAGACAAAGAAAAACACAAGAGAGAGTGATAGAAGAGAGAGAGAGGGAGGAACGAAGACAGGGGGAGAGACATTGTTCATTTTCGCATGTACTATTTTTGTGAACACTGAAATGTCCCTTTTCTTGGAGATGTTTCTATGGCCCTTGGCAGAGATAGAGGATAAGAAGAAAACAGGAAGAGAAAGAGACTTAGAGAGACACATGATGAGCACAGTGCCCTCGGAAAACTCCCTCTCACCACAAGCAGGTGTGTGTCATGGTAATGTCATGCGTAAATTACTCTTCTCATTTCTCCTTAACAAGGTGATCAATGTTTGACCACATTAAGAGCAATATGGCTAAACTGCAGGATGACATCATCAAGATAAGCAGTTCTCCAAAATCATGTCTAGAGTAGAGTCTAATTTTTCAGATTTCCTGAAAAGCTCTAATGTCAGACTGCTGACGGGGAAAAACTCTGCAGACATCCATTTGAGTCCATAATTGTAAAGCACTTTTAAACAAGCTAATGGTGGCTGTTTAAAGATACACTGCATCATTTCTGCGCTACTAGCGACACCAAACGGAATTACGAAAACATTGTTCCGAACAGCATACTATATGTATACTGTGTTTCTGAATTGAACATACGGAAGAATCTCTTCTTTAAATCCTGAATTGATCAAATTCTTTGATTTATATTTTAGTATTTTAAAAATAATGTTCTGAATGTTTTTATTATTTTTCATATGGAAAGAATTATATTTATATGAAAGTATAATACATTTAAAATTTGCACATTGCATGGAATACTGTGTCCCACAACGCAACGCGGTCAGACCTTCCGTTTCCAGTGAGAAGCATCTATTGTTAATATCTATTTTCTAATCATTATTTGATAACATTTCTTATTTGATTAACATTAAATAAATAAACATTATATAAAAATAAAATAAGTGTTCATATTTTTTTCTTTTTCAATATCTGAATAATATTTGACAACATGTGATTGTTTAATACGTATTTACAAAAATATTATAATTATATTATTATGAATTTATTATTCATAAGTCGATAACTAGATGCATTGCCAACCACATGCAATGTAAAGTCTTCTGACAGTAATGTAGCATACTAAAATTTAAATTATTTAACGTTGCATGATACCTATTTCACTTATTATTTTTTTTAAAGTAGCCAATAAGTAGTTAGCTAGTATTCAGAGTCCATTCAACATCAGAGTAACTTCCTGTTGGCGCATCTCTCTCTCTCTCTCTCTCTCTCTCTCTCTCTCTCTCTCTCTCTCTCTCTCTCTCTCTCTCTCTCTCTCTCTCTCTCTCTCTCTCTCTCTCTCTCTCTCTCTGAGAACACATTCTGCCCTCCTGCTACTTTTCCACTCTCTCCTCTCATTCTCCATAGAAACAAGGGACAGAGCAGAAGTAGGTCATGTTTTTCCCTCTCTCTGTCCTTCTCTTAAGGATCTGACTCGTTCCGTCCCTCTCTCCCATCAGCACCTCTGGATCTATCTTTGTCTCTTAGTTCGCAGCTCCCTTTGGACGGACAGGACATTTCAAATCTGTAACAAATCAATTTAAAGGCTGTATAATAGATTGAGTTTTACCCATTACTTTTTTTCTCTCACGGTTTCCATGTGCTTTTCATCTATCATATGTGTGACAGAACAATCAAGTCACATCCTTCTCACAAACAATACAGATGCATTTCAAAGCCTCTTGATACTTCTAGAAGTTTATTTTCCTGTAATGTGACGGAACGACGTGAGACTCGTGCAGTTTACTGAGATTATTTCCGCTTGTCCGTGTTGTTTTGGCTCTTTGATCGCGTGTGTTGTGTCTGAAAATGAAAAGAGGAGGAGATTTCCCTGAAATTTGAGTCTGTAGTTCACAGAGATTAATTTATGATGTCATAAATAGGGAAATCGGCATCTGTTGCCGAGGCGATGAAGAAGGTGGCAGGTGTGGTGTATGTGGTGTGTCAGATAGAGCGTAATTAGACATCGGGTACTTGTAATAAAAGAAACAGCCCCTAAAACTAAGCAAACTGCAATTGAGCGGTTACAGAAATGGAGATATGGTCGTAATTCTTCACATCTAGTGTTTTTGTAGTGTTTCTTTTTGATATTGTTTTTAAGGGAGAATGTCATAGGGCTTGATCTTTTCTGTGGATATTAAATTACGAATGTTTAAAAGGTTTGCTCATGCTACGAAAGGCCGACCTTCTCTGAACTCTGCTGTTAGCATGTCCTTCCTTAACAGGTAAGAAAACAAAGTGCCGACTTCAAATGACTCGCATTAAGTGATGGATATTGACATGCACAAACTCTAGACAGTCATAGCACTGTTTTAATGGTAAGTGTTTTAATAGTGTGTGTGTGTGTGTGTGGTAATGCGCTGAGATCATTTCCAGGCACTTCACTCATCTCGGCTCTTCTGAGGGCACGGTCGATAAAATCTGAGCCTGGGTTTCTCTCATCTCTTGACCTGTATTTTCAACACCATTGGCAGAGATAACAAACACTTAACACTTAACACTTAACCTTAAGTATCCTAAGCCGTATTCTACATTTTTATATAAATGTAAAGAGAAGCAGATATTCTTCAAACTTGAGTCCGTATTCATAGAGATTATTTTATGATGCCATAAAAAAGCGCAAGTGGCATCTGTTGCCGTTGTGTGATGGAGGGGGCAGGTGTTGCGTTTGTGGTACGCAAGTGTGAATATATAAATATTAGGACCTAACTATCAAATGTATACCAATAATTTCAGTGTACAGTCCCTTCATTAGTTTAAGGCATGTTCTGCTTCATTGGACAGATTGTACTTTTTGCCTCCATTGCATTCTATGTGTGGTCGTTTAAGGGATGGTGGCCAAAATCCCTATCAAATTAACTTCATGGAGCACGTCGTAAATGGAAATCCATTTCATCCAGCACTCAGAAATCCATCCCGGTTGAATCATGTGTAAGGCATCTCGGGTGAATCCTCCTGATGAGTCTGATCCAGGTCTGCTGTGCTGTAAGGATGCCTTGGAGCGTTTGCCAAGTCGTGAGGGAACAGAATGAAATCACACCCCGTGTCTTTCTCCCATGCTTTTTCTCATCCTTACATTTTTTTCCTGCTGAAGCAGTTACATGGCGTTCTCCTATGTGAGCAAAAATACAATTTTTACTTGCTTGTGTTGGTTTTCTGTCACTGCTTTTCAATGAAAACGTCTTTCTCAAGATTTGTACTTGTTCTGTGCCAGTTCTGCCAAGCATGCTTTGCATTCCTTTCAAACTTGAACTCAGGTTGAGCCCCAGTCCATTTGTTTTGAGATCTGAGCATATATCTGATATTTTGATTAGTGTGTGTTTGATCAGAGTGTGTGTGTGCTATCTACGTGGGCGTTTTTGGGCCGATAGAGCAGCTCTCTTATGCATGCGGACGATTCACAGATGATGTCACTCTGAAGAGCCTCAGGTCCTTGTAATTATCGTCAGTGTCCCACTTATGGCTCAGGAGTGTGTGTGTGTGTTTTAGAAACTGCTAAATGACATGGATGACTTTGAATTAGACATCTCTACAAAAGAGAGAGAAAGGGGGAGGATTAGGAGGAGAGGAAGTGAAAATACAGAGCCAGGCGAGGAGGGCTGTGTGTGTGTGTGTGTGTGTGTGTGTGTGGGAGGGTGGGTGCGCTTGTGAAAGTGTCTGACATAAACATTTGATCCTCTCTTGGTGCTTTTTCCTGCTCCTCATAAAAAAATAGTGAGCTGCAAAAAGACGACTGATATTCTTCTGCTGGGTTAAAGGTTTTGCATTAAATTTTGAAGTCGTGTCTCTGGTCATTTTCCATCTCCTGCTCTACATGACATACTTCTAAATGATTCAGATTAGAGCTGTCCAATTGTATTTTTTATTTATTAATATGGAAACAATATATATTGACCATGCATTTTTTGTCTATTTGCTCATTTATACTCATCTGCCACAATAATGTCTTTGATTTATCTTCTTTCTTTGGAATTTATTTATTGATTTTTCTGTTTGATTTATTTATTGATTTTTTTTGTATTTATGTTTTATACAATTTTTTTGATATTTTTGCTTAATTGCGATTTGTTCACTTACTTAATCTGCATATTATGTTATCCATTTATTTTTTTAAAAGTTATTCGATTGACAACCTTTATTCAATACCATTTGCGACAACTGACCTGTCGATTTAATGTGTTAATTTAGTATAATTAATTCATTATGGCAACAAAATATTGTACCACTTTCTTTAAATTAGCTTTATTTTTTTATTAGCAAATATTGATATTTGTGATTAATTGCACTAAGTCTGCATATTATGTAATTAATTAATACATTTGAATAGATTTGACAAACTTCAAAAACTGCTTTATTGAAAGTGAAATTGAAAAAGGCTAGAAATAAGCTGTTCTCTTTGTCATTTGGGACATCACTCTGTCCAACCCACTTATACTTCCGATTTCAAGATGCCAAATTCATTTCAATCCTATTTTCTTTTCTGAAGTCCAATTATAATTTTAGTCAAGAGCTTTTGCACCAAGAACAGTCGTAATTAGTTTTGAAAGACTATTTTTCACCCTTTCTCTGACATTAAGAGTTAAACAGGCTGTATACCTTTTATGCAAATTACGTCTGTCGTGATTGGCTAAACTCTCTGCATATTGAAGAGATTAAAAATTAACAACACCCACACTACAACACTCATTAGCATACAGGTTGGTATGTAAACATGCTGATCATATACATCATGTTGAATTCTGAACAATGTTTTTGCTGCATTTTTCAGCTGAATAATCACAACAACAACAACAACACAAACAAAGGCTTATTCAGAAGTTTCAGTAGCTGTATTCAGTCATCAGTGACAGCAGTAATAGTATTTTCAAGTCTTCAGGGAGTTTGGGTCTTGCCTTACATTCCCATGATATTCCTGCTGTATCTGGGATATATATCTGGTGCACACGCTCGGCCCTGAAGGCCCCTTTCGCTCAGCTGTGTTAAATGTTTGCTTTTTGTTGGGGACAATTGGTTGGGTTTAAAGTTTAATCCGCTGTCCTGAATGGAAGCTCGATACGTGCAGACTTGATGTGTTTTAAATGGGTGCAGATTCACATTGTTTCTCTGGCGCTGCGTTTGCTTAGCAGCGCTGGCTCGATATGTTCAAAAAGTCCATGGGGTGGAAGCTGTGCTGGGATTCAGATGCGAAAGGGGGAGAGAAGAAAGAGATGTTTATATGATTTCTAAGAATAACGGCACAGAATCAGTGCATATAGCTTCAGGTGAACTCATGATGTTGTTCTTTGATCATTTCCTGCTGATGGGTGTTGCCAATGCTGCCTTCTAGTCGTCCTTGAGGAAGATCCTGAGATTTTGGTCGGAAATAAAACAGACGCGTTGGGAAATTTAATACTTCTTTCTCTGTCAAAACAGGAAGTTTTTTTTGTGCTTGTTCAACAAAAAGCAAAAGATTAGGTCTTGATAAGCGGCTGGATTTCAGATAAGTCGCTACTCCACAAACTGACTAACTTGGTTTTGTTAACAGTTTTTGTATGTACATTCTTCCATGGACAGATCAGCATACTAAAATATTCTCTTAGGAGCTGGTTCTTTTTAGTGAATCAAACATAGCTTACAACTGACTGAAAATCATTGTGACTGACTTGTTACTCGTTATTCACATTATACATTATGCAAGTACTATTAAAAAAATAGAACATTGAAAAGTCATTTAAAAGTCTGTAAAAACAAAAATAGTTACTGTATGCATATAATGTCATCATTTGGTAATGGAATTGCATATCTTTTTTTCCCTAATATTTATTCCTTTCATGTACTAATGGGATCATTGATGAACCAGAACGGTTCAACTCTTTACTATTCCCATCCCTAATCATAAGAAACGTGTGTATTTCCCGGTGCCAGCTTCAAGCTTTAGATGATGTGTGCTACTTTCAAGCCCTGATTTCCAAACGTTTAACCCCAGTTACATAAACTGAGCACCTGACAGAAAGCGCTAAGAAAATGTAGGTCATTCATCAGGGCTGGAGGCCTCAAAGATACAGAGAAATCACTGCAGCAGGTGAACATCTCCTTAGATGGTGAGAAAGTGTTGTCTAAAACCTCACCGGCAGCACAGGGATCATGACATGCTCACAAAGCTGTGAAATAGAGTCGAGGAACACGGAGGAAACGTCAAGCACTGACAAGAAGAGCATCTTATATCCACTGAGTCCTTCTCTGAGGGTTTGTTGAAGGTCCGTTAAACCAGATATCAGCTATGGCAGAAAGGGGAAACTGTCAGTGGAAGAGCATGTCCGTTAATGAAAGATTAGCATATTTTAATAGGATTATGCTACATGTAGCACTGAAGTCCTGCTGTTAGAGCCCCCTGGTGGACGGTTTGCATATCACATGCACAGAAGACTTGTGCCATCTTTCTTGGTCTTTCCAATGTCCCCCTTTTCTGTATTTATTTTACAAATCATTCCACAGTTTTGACAGGTATTATTTACTATATTTCTATCATGCTTTTATATAGCAGTTTTTACTGTAACATTGTGTCCCTCTCAGTCTCTTGCTCTCACCCGCAGACAGATGGAGAACCTCACAACAAACTGAGCTAAAGATATTTTCATTTATTTGTGACTCACAGGGCATGTGTGTGAGCAGGTGTGGGTGTGTGTGTTCTTTTGAAACCTTACAGCAGTCAGCAGTCCTCTGATCTGCCTAGCTTGGATTTTAAACAAAATCTGTTGAAATCATTAGCTAGGCTTTAAGTATGTACAGATGCGGAGTGTGTGTCATCTAGAATGTGTTTAACAATACATAAAATGTACATAATACAAGTATGATGCGGTATATTTATCTGACCAACGTCCTGTCAGAAATGTTTGATATTTACTTTGCATACAGTTCCAATGCTTATGCTCACCAAAGCTGCATTTATTTGATCAAAATTACAATAAAACAGGGTAATATTGTGAAATATTATTGCAATTTAGAATAACTTATAATTTATTTGAAATTGATTTTTTTTAAACATTTTTATTGTCACTTTTGATCAATTAATGCATCCTTGCTGAATAAAAAAATGTTTTAATTAAAACCCCAAACTTCTGAACAGTGTGTATTCACGTCATCGTGCTTTATTTCAACTTAATTTGAGTTCAGAATTCATTACTCAGCTCATGTGTGCCATCTACTCATGTGATATCTGTAAGACATCCCTTTTTTCTTTCACAGTTTACTTAAGTTTGTTGTTAACAGATTAACTCATTCATGAAGTGTTTCGACTTGCTAAACTGATCATAGATAACGATAGTGTAACTTCAGTAGTTGTGTGTGTCTGTGTCTCTCTCAGAAAGCGTACTGTGGCCACTGCAGCGAGAGGATATGGGGACTGGGGCGTCAGGGCTACAAGTGTATCAACTGCAAGCTTCTGGTCCATAAACGCTGTCACAAGCTCGTCTCACTGACCTGTCAAAGGCATATGGTGAGTCTTTTAGTCAGCTCTAAAAATATTCATCATCTGTCTGTTGTCACTGAGTCTTCATTCAAATGAAGTCAGACTTGAAAGCATAAAGAAGTGAAAAAATTGACTTGCAAAATGTACAAATATTTTTCTTGTATTTGTCATTTATAAGCACATCCTCCGCTGTTGAGAAGCTCATTACTGTTTCATTGTAATGTTTTATTGACCTTTTGAAAGAGGTTGGCTCTCTTGTCACTTCTCGAGAGTGTTGTTGGATTGATAGCCCTTGTGGAATTTGTCAGATGATAACACTGTCTTGTCAGTATTGAATTGACCTGATTCTGTGCTTAGACAGAATGTCGAAATCATAGACTGAAAAACTGTAACATTAAACATCTTCACAACACCACCTTCTGCAAGAAATGTTTCTGCAGGGCTTTCTGTATGTCAGAGATTCAGTATGAAATTCAACATTGCACTCCTGATTTATTTACATGACAGAAGACATCAGACATCCGATTTCCTACATCCGATGTTTTTCGAACAGAACCCAAAACTGATGAGCTTTACAGTCTGACTTTATCCTCATTTTGTGAAGACATTCTGTCATTCGCCTGCCTCCTTTCATTATAGTTATTTTTCTCTCTATCTTTCTCTCAAATGTTTGTCATAATTTTGTTGTTACACATTTATGGTTTCGAGTTTTGACTGAGAATACTTAGCAATAACTAAAATCTATCTATCTATCTATCTATCTATCTATCTATCTATCTATCTATCTATCTATCTATCTATCTATCTATCTATCTATCTATCTATCTATCTATCTATCTATCTATCTGGTTTAAAATTTTCCTTTGTGATAGAATTGGAAACATTGCTATATTATTATTGTTATATAATTATATATTATATTCATATATCAATATGTTAATAATAATAATTGTCTGCTTGATATATTTTCTTTTTTGTGGTCAAGAAAGTTTGAAAAGTTTCATAAACATTTCAAAATATGACATTTTGTGAAACAGTATTCAGTGGGAAATAATGTAGAACATGGAATCATTTTGTCCATTTTGTTTTATTTGGATTCATTTCAGAGGTAGAGAAAGTTATTAGATTTTGATTGATTTTGATCTCTTGCACAGGGGACCTTTATTAAGAAAGTAAATGGGTTTTAATTTCATGTTGGGATAAGTGAGATTCTGATTTGGAGCCTCAAAGAGGAGAGGGAATAAAGACATTTGAAAAATACCTTGCCCGTATCGTCTGTTTTTTTTTCTGCAGGATCCAGTCATGCCATCACAGGAGCCGTTGGTAGATGATGATAAAAGTGGAGAGGAAGTGGAGCTCCCCCCTGAGGACCCTGAAGAAACAGACACAAGTAGGTCTCCATCTCCGCTGTGTGCATGTGTAAATGCTGTTTTTGTGTGGGTATTGGGGTCATTCTGTCCTCTATCTGTCAGAGGTCACTGCTGACTGTGGTAGGATACTGTAGTACATCAGGTGTGAGTAATGTCACATTGACCCAGTTGAGAGAGAGAGAGAGAGAGAGAGAGAGAGAGAGACATGCTCATCCCTCTGAGACAGTCCAGTCTGTGGCTCCCCCCGCTGGTATCTTATAGCATTACACATTAAACATTTCTGTTAGTGATTTGTGAAACGAAATTGTTCTTTTGAATTCGATTAATTTAGTGCCCCTATTGTGCCATTTTAAAGGTTCCTAATTTTGTTTTGGAGGTCAATTTTCTACAATAGGTTTACAATTCACCCAAGGTCAAAAAACACTTGAAAATTCTCATAATATACATTGCACATCACCTCATTTCTCAAAGAGTCTGAAAATGGTTTGTTCGAAGCTTCAGTCTCTCTAAACCCCTCCTTTCCGAGAGCCTACTCTGCTCTGATTGGTCAGATGGCCCAGTCTTTTATGATTGGTCTACCTCTTACAGCACGTGTTGAGGGGGCGACGAGGAACGATGGCGCCTTTTTTCCGTATCAATTCCATTGTGAGTCCTTATCTTTTTGAAGTGCGTGCAAAGTTGATTCACAGCGCAGAAAACTGCTTCTTTTTCACATGTCGGCAACACGAACCAAACTCTTCCAGGCGTCAGCTACATCTACAGTGTTTGAGGGCGAGTCAAAGTACACGTCATTCGCGGGCAGCCAATGAAGACCATAGGCTGGCGCTGTTCAAATTCGTTACATTGTTACGTAGGTATGTAACAGCAAGTAAGACAGGATATGCTGACGATTCGTTTCAGTTCAGAATCGATTCTTTCTTTTAGAAGACAATAACTTTATCTGTTGTGCACTTTGACCTTTCAAACTTTGCAGACATTTTACATTCACAAGCAGCTACTATATTACACACTATATGAGAGGTAATATTTAAAAAAAAGCATGATGGAGCACTTAACACTAATTTCAAAACTTTTGGAAGTGATTCAACTGTAAGGGGGGACTTTGTTTGGGGGTTATACTGTTAGTTAGGTTTAGAACAAAAAACAACATTTGATTCACTCTAATTCAAAACATACAGTGTATTTTAGTGTAAAATGTTTTTTGAGAACTTTTCTGAGTGATGAATCGAACTAATCCCGATTATTTACAAAAAAAAAAATCCTGGCAGCTGTGGTTGCCAGAATAATTCTGTAAAAAATACAGTACAAATGTAAATATATTTACAGAATAAAAACAGAATAAAACTGTAATTTGCAAATAAGAAAATTTAAATGGGAAATAGTTTTTTTATTGAAAAACGTTCTCCTATCCTCTCTTGATATATAAATGAATAAAATTAATAATTATTATTGTTATAATTATTGCTGATCATTATTATTATTTTATTCTTATTTCTGAGTGATGCAGCAAAATAGTATATACATTTTTTTATTCTAAATGAACCAATTCACTATAATGAATCAGACTTGCTTATCCAACTGCTGTGAACTTTAGGAAACAGTGTAAAAACAAAAGACAAAATATATATAGAGAATATTTAAAAAAGAAAGATTCAATGAATAACACTACAGAACAAACATGTAAAGGACAAGAAAATAATAAGAAAGTCTCTCTTTCTCTGTCTCTCAGTTCCAGTCCCTTTCTTAGCACACAACCGGAAAGTGGAGAAAGCTGAAGATGACACCGAGGTAAGACGCAGCTCATAACTGATTATCCCAAATTTCCACGAGGTTTCATTCACTAATAATCATATACAAATGCTCTTACTCACATTCTTTATATCTGCTGTTTAAAGGAATGCATGTAACATGAAACCTCACTGTATGTCTGCACCATTTTCGAGTTTGTCCAAGAGAAATGTTATAACAGTTGGGACAAAAGATTTCCGCTGTTTGTGTGCACACAGGATCTGAAGGCGGTGGTGGACGGGATCGAGGGGATTCAGATCTCTCAGTGTCTCGGCCTGGGGGACTTTGACATGATCCGGGTCATCGGGAGGGGCAGTTACGCTAAAGTGCTGCTGGTCCGACTCAAGAAGAACGAACAGATTTACGCCATGAAGGTGGTGAAGAAAGAGCTGGTCCATGATGATGAGGTAACAGCCTGTGTTGTCATGCTGATGAGACTTCTTCAGTTTTATCATGGTGTCTCAGTGTCTTTGCTGCACCTCACAGATCTGGGAAAATGCAGGAAGTTCTCCTAGTTTGGACGTGTGATTGTTGTGTAGTTGACACCAGTAGGTGGTGCTGTGGGATTGCGCTCATTTTAAATCGCTTGCAGTTCATCTTCAGTGGTTTTCACAAGTTTATTCATACTAAAGATAAAGGCACTTTGTTCTTATTGGATATCAGACTGTTTGCCTGTGAATTATATATTTTTACATTTTTCTTGTGTCCGGATTATATTTTTAGGAGCCAAATTAAGCCCATCAATGAGCATGGCATTAAAATAATTAAATAAATACAATAAAATATAAAAGGAGACTTCTGCAAATAATAAGAGACATAAATAAAAAATGACTATTTTGGAATGATAGCTAATTTATATAATAGAGAGTTAGATTACTCACTTTGTCACAACATCATTATATGTGTCATTCTGTTTTAAAAGCAACCTGTTTACACCCACATTCAATTTTCAGAGAAAATATATAGCTTTTTGTATATTTAGAATGTTGGTGATTAATTTCACTTTGAAAAATGTTAGAATTGATATCATATTAAACTTTTGATATAGTTGAGTGTATATATTAGTTTTTTATTGTAATGCAGTAAGAAATGTCATTTTATTTATTTATTTACATTATCGTTCAAAAGTTTGGGGTCAGTATAATTTTGAAAGACTTTTAAAAAAATTTAACATTATTATACGTTCTATACATCAAAGAATCCTGAAAAAAAAAATTATTGCAGTTTCCACAAAAATAACTGATTTCAACATCGATGATAATAAGAAATGCTTCTTAAGCAGCAAAACAGGATATTAGAATGACTTCTTAAGGGTCATGTGACACCAAAGACTGGAGTATTGATGCTGAAAATTTAGTTTTACATCACAGGATTAAATTACATTTTTAAATATATTAAAACAGAAAAGTAAACAGTAACAATATTACTGTTTTGCTGTATATTTGATTAAATGCAGCCATAATGAACATAAGAGACTTCTTTAAAAAAATATTTAAAAAATCTTATAGACCCCAAACTTTTGAATATATTAGTGTATTTATTTATTTAATATAACCTTTAAATTCAGTGGGATTTGACTTTATTCTAAAAAGCACAATATAACATTGAGAGACTTTTTGTTTTGTTTGTAAAATCAAAGAGAAATCTCTTTCTTTCTTTCTCTCCCTGTAATGAAACCTGATATGTGTGAACAGGCATCACATAGAAAGACAAACTGAACTCTACAGCTATTCATCACAATGTAAACTCTGTACAGTCAAAGCTATTGTGTCTTTGTAAACTTGGCCCGCTCAGGAACATAAAGCCACATGGCTGTCAGCTAACGCACATGAATGAAGTTCACGAAGAGCAGAGGTCCTTCCAGAATGACAGAGACATGCAGTTGAACTCTGAACATGCACAAACAATGTAATTGCTTCCCGGAAGGCAGGCGTTCCTTCAAGGAATGTGTTCTCCTTTTCTTATACTGTACTGTACATGTGTGTTCTGTGTATGTATGTTGTGCAGTCACACTTATTAAGGCTTAATGAGGTAATTTAATGATGCACTCAGTTTGGCATTTTATGCAACAAATTGCAGTTTGACATGCTGTACTTAAGCAATAACATATGTGCTATATTGTAAATATAGTCACATAGAGTGTTGTTCAACCCCTTAAACTTTGACTACATTCACAACATGGATACAAAAAAAAGTCTTAAAATATCTTAAATTCAGTTTAATCAAACTTAAGCATTAAGCAAAGCAAACATTAAAATTCTCAAATGGTATAACAGAGGTCTTACTTATCAGTTTAAGAGGTCTGAAGAGGTTGTGGGGACCGAAATACAGGAATAGTATTAATAACTTTCAAAAGGTTATGATGGAATTAAATAAATGTGAGCGCTGCATGTTTAAAGTCAAAACTTGGTGCTGCTGCAGAACAATAACCTTTTTATTGCCTTTCTTTAAACACATTATTATCCTATCAGCATAATCCAATCCATATGTATACTATTGATATATTAGTACATATACCAATTCCAGTGCATAAGTATATATTAAATAAAATATGTCTAGAGTATTTTAAACTTGCAGTTACCCTGTTTTGCTAATATTAAGTTCTTGATTAATGTTAAGTAAAAGAATCTGGGATATATGATTTATTTTGAGATTTTATTATGTATGGGAATAGTGAATTCATTTTATTTGTCTTAAAAAGGTCTTAAAGTCTTACATTTAAAGTCTTTTGCTTCTATAAAGGCGTTACAAAAAAATAAAATATTACAAGTAAACTAAGGATAATATTTTTTTCTCTATGGATACTGCGCAGTAATATTCGTATGATACACCATAGCTATTGGTCAAACATGTTTTTTGCATCATAACTGCTTCTATTGTGTTTATTTTAGCTTGGCTAGAATGCTGTATTGACCCGTCAGCATCCAGGACTGGAACTATCCGTTTTTTTTATTTAATTTAAATTATTTTAGACAACATTTTGCAAATTCTTGTCTGATTCTCATATATGCATTTATGCACTGCATATTAATTGAGAGAAAGATTTGTGCATGAATAAACTGCAGACTATTAAAGTGGTTAAAAATTAAAAACGCAAAAAAAATGCTGACTAGTCACAGTACTTAAAATACACTTCCCTATAATACATTCATATTAATTTGAGCTTAAATTCCTGATGATGAACAACATTAATGAATGAATTAATGTCCATGTTATTTGTCGATTACAATAAGGTTTATTAAAGTTAACCAAAAATAAAAAAGTAAAAAATGTCATTAAAATAAACATTAACTGAATAGTTAATAGTATAAAAAACAGAAACGTATTAGAAAAGCTCAATTTCTTTCTTTTGTTTAGTTTAACTTGATGTAGTAAAATAACTCGAACTAAATAATGATAAAAAAAAAAACATAAAGACATTAACAACAAAATACAACAACATTTACTGAAATAAATAATAGTATCTCAATGATAATAAAATAATGCATTATACTGGAAACATACTATGTCAGAGGTCAGTAGATAACTGTTATTTGACAAGACAAATATTACGATTGGCTATTCCATTGAGGGGAGAAAGATGGTAAGATAGAGAAAGAAAACAAAGAAAGATGGAGAAAAGTAGGAAGAGAGAAAATGAACATACAATATATACGTATATCATCTGTTTCTCTTCATTTCTTTATGCTGACACTGCTTTCCTGTAATCTGCTTTCCACTCGTCCAGGAAATTAAATTGTTCTGGTTTTGGAAATCAGACTGTGTGTGTGTGTGTGTGTGTGTGTTTGTGTGTGTGTGTGTGTGTGTGTGTGTGTGTGTGTGTGTGTGTGTGTGTAAAGTTTTGCCTACATCATGGGGCCAAAAGTCCCATGAGGAAAACCACTTAACATACTAATTAAAATCTAAAAATCCATACAGGTTTCTGTTAGTGTTAAGTATAAGGTCAGGAGATAGAAAACATCATTAGCTTGGTTTAAAAACAGTATTCGCCAATGAAAACGTCCAGACATGATAGAAAAACAAAGTGTTTGTTTGGGCTGAGATGTCTCATTTCACCCGTAGCCTCTCAAAAGACGTTCATTGTCATTTGTCAACTTTAGTTGTTGAGTAACAGACGTTCTCTTGAGTTCTTTGAGCTGATTACAAGTGTTGCTTAATGTTAAAGTGTTGACAGAACAAAAAACTTGACTTTATCAACACATCGCTGAGCCGTGTCTTCACACCCAGAGACATTCTCAATACAGATGTTTTGTAACATCCTGTCTGGACGGTTCTGTGAAACGAAAGTGGTGTACATTTGAAAGATACTGTACAATATATACCTTTATTGGCTTATCTTGTGATTTATTTACATGTCTGTTTCTCTTTTCTCTGTTGTCTTTCCTTTCTGCACTTTTTAAAGAAGAAGAGAAAGGTGCTTTTCTTCTTTTAAATCTGAGATTTGACTCCCCAAAGTGTCAGCATGCAATAGTGCCAAGTGTTTTCCGCTGTTAAACGATCAATAGATGAGGCTTTTCTCAGAAAACACAGGCTTGTTTTTTTCTTTATCCTGAAATAGTCCCCCAGTAGAGGCGGTGAAACATAATGTCCTCTCCTCTAGTTCTTAGAAAGCAGTGAAACAGATTCCTGTCATGATCATTTGCTGTTGATTATTCATGATAAGGCAGATGTCTCTCTCTCTCTCTCTCTTTTTTCTGGTGTAGGACATTGACTGGGTCCAGACAGAGAAACACGTGTTTGAACAAGCATCGACCAATCCATTCTTAGTGGGACTTCACTCTTGCTTTCAGACAGAAAGCCGGTAAGAGGAGAATGTATTTCATTCACCAAAGCTTTTTGTAATAGCACACTTAAAATAAGAAATCTTCGCCGCAAGAAAAAGTCATACAATGTGAAACAATAAATCCCAATTGACGTTTTTGTTAAACTATGGCTATATTCGCACAATCAGCGTTTGAGATTGACGGCCGTGTTTTTTTCACAGATTTGCTATTTAAATTGCACATAAAACTGCAGGTATGAGCGGATCAAATAATGTCTGTATGAACAGGAAACCAGTCAATGGTGAAAGCCATGTTTACAGCCTGTAACCATGGCAACAGATAATGATAGTAAATATTGTGTCTTTTCTTCTGAGCTATTTTGGGCATTTTGGAACAATCCTGCTGTCTTCATTCTCTCTGAAATGCAGCCAAACGCTTTTTTTTTTCTTTCTCTTCCACCGAAACTCTTTTCCGAAAAAACAGGATTTTTTTCCTAGCTGTTCATCTGCACAATATCACTATTTACTGCTGTTCTTCATAACTTGAGAGGTTGACAGTACTAACAATAGTGAGAAATTACTTGCAACAGACAACTAGTTTTGTAACTCGACTGTGGAGAATTTAAGGTCTCTGAGTTATAGAACATGGTTGTCAATCTTTTTCATGACCAAACGTAGTGTGAACGTACAGTATAGCCAGTATATCTCTCACATACAGCACATCTGAAACAAAAACTATAAAGAAATGATGAATGTCTCCTGCTCTCCATTCAGGCTGTTTCTAGTGATTGAGTATGTGAATGGAGGAGATCTTATGTTCCATATGCAGAGGCAGCGGAAGCTTCCAGAGGAACATGCCAGGTATGTGCAATTTAAAAAAAAAATTATTGTTGATTTCATATTTTCAACTCAGGAGGCCATTTAGATTAGGCCTAATTTTATATGGGATTGGATGGTTGGATGAAGGAGAAAAGGAACAATGAGTAGGTCACTAGATGAAAAATTCTTAACTGGTAGGTTGCTAGCCAAAAAATGGGTTGCAGGTCTGTTCAGCAGCAACTATAAATTAATAAATACAGAAAAATAAAAAGCCAAGGACAATTCACACCAAGGACAATAACCATAAAGATAAGAATAAAGATATAGTGCTAAAAATCGTTCTCAATATTTAAGAATAGCAGAACTCACACCACAGCTATAATGATAACGGCACAGAGAAACGATATTGTTGCAATCACTTTCAAAACGTTTTTATCCTGCTGTTGAACAATAAAAACCTTGACAGCCAATCAGAACCATCCTGCTGTAACGAGCTTGCGCATTTAAAGTGACAGACAAGCACGTGCTTAGAATAAACAGAACAATATTGTCCGCTGGTGTGGACGCTAATGTATTTATCGTTATAGTTATATTAAAAGGCCTTAATAGTATATAGTTATGATAGCAAAATAAATGGACACTACAGTTCAAATGTTCGGGGTCGATTTTTTTTGTATGTATTTGAAATGTAATGTAAAACCGTTTTGAAATTTAATGTTTTAGTCTCAAGGCTGCATTATTTGTTAAAAAAAAAACAGTGAAAATATGATTTCATGGTTTCGTATGATTCAAATACAGCAAATATTTCTTACACAAATAAAAATGCGCACGTTTTAGGCTCACGGCATTCACTCTGGCACCATCACAGACTTCAAAAACACGACTCATCTGTGTAGTTTTATTAACTTGAAATTGTCCGTGCTTATGATTGAACTAAAGCCACGCCCTTGGTTTGAATGCAGATCTCATACACTTCTGTTAGGCTATATTACTCTGTTAGATGATGTGAATCCTGTCACAGCGACTGATCTGAGCACTGTTGTAATGCCCCCTTTCACACGTCTGATAAACTGAGATCAAACGCAGGCTAATCATTTGAGTCAAGCTCACCCCGACCGGTCCTATCAATATGCGTCCGGCACACCACACATATGCAAATCCACATGCTAATTACAAGTAATGAGCGTAAATATTCATGAGTTGCTCCTAAAGGTCTCACGAGCCCTTGCTGATCGCTGACATGAAGCAAAAGATTCAGAGTGCCAGACCTGAAACCTGATCGGAAATGTCACCACTCATTTTGTCCTACTTTGAACACCTTCTTTCTTTTTATTTGCTTTTTTTTCTAACTTTAGACAGGGCTGAGACAGTTAGACGTACAGCTCCCGCTTGGGAAAATCTCACATATACTGTATATTGACTTTACATTATATTGACAGTTGCTTTTTTACTTATATGCGACATTGTGCTGGGTAGCCCATTGTGAAATTTCATTGGTCAACATCCCAATCCACTTAACTGAACACTAAAGTGTAAAAAAAAAACATTCCACTGGTTTTTTTGCTAGTATGCAATACTAATTTCAAGAAATTGCTTGTCACTGGATGCTTGTCACATCGCTAATGGTCATACAGGTAAAGGATGCTAAAGGACAGGTTATTGTACAGATTAAGTACCTCAGCATTGTTGAATACTTGATTCTGATTGGTTGACACATGGTCTCAAATGTATTAATATAAAGCCTTGTACACTACTATTTAAAAGTTTGGGGTCAGTAAGATTAAAAAAAAAAAATGTAAGTAATAATTTTTTTGAAATTATTACTTTTATTCAGCAAGGACATTAAATTATCAAAGCATTAAATTCACAGTAAAGACAAAGCATATAACTTGCACAAAGTAGTAGCAACATTAATTTAATTTATGAAGAGTAAAAAAAAATATTTTCATTTTATGAGAACATGAAACAGAATCATACGAAACAAACTAAAAATTCACATTACTGTCCAAAGGTATTTTTTGACAAAAATGTATACTTTTATTCAGCAAGGATTCATTAAATTGATCAAAAGTGACAGTAAAGACAATTATAATCTTACAAAAGATTTCTATTTTAAATCAATGTCATTCTTGTGAAGATTATATTCATTAAAGAATCAGGAAAAAATATATATCACAGAATTACCACAAAATATTAAGCAGCCCAACTGTTAATATATATATATATATATATATATATATATATATATATATATATATATATAATATAATAATATTTCACAATTGTATTGTTTTTACTATATTTTTTATCAAATAAATGCAGTCTTGATAATTAACATTAACAAATCTTACCGACCCTAAACTTTTGAACGGTTGTGTGTTAAATGTGGTAATCAACAATTCATCTTCAATTAGTCCTCATCTGTATGTTTTAAAATGACGAGTCTTGCCAATGACTTCTTTTTTCCTGTTTCCTGCAGATTTTATGCTGCTGAAATTTGCATCGCTCTTAATTTTCTGCATGAGAAGGGCATTATTTACCGGGATTTAAAACTGGACAATGTACTATTGGACCAGGATGGCCATATCAAACTTACAGACTATGGCATGTGCAAGGTAGAACCTAATACTAAACACAAATAGAAGTAGCCATAGATGATCTCTCAATAAGTCAAAAAATACTGTTAAAACAGGGTAAAACTCATACCAGATTTTGTTTCAGGAGGGAATCAGACCAGGTGACACCACCAGCACATTCTGTGGGACGCCCAACTACATCGCCCCAGAGATCCTGAGGGGAGAGGATTACGGTAGGTGTGACTACATGAATCCATACACCCTCTGCTGTCAATACTGCACAATCCTAAGTAACATAGTAAAATAATATATTTAGTGTTATGTGAATTCTACTGATAAAGATTGAACTCTTCTATTTCTGTGTCTCAGGGTTTAGTGTAGACTGGTGGGCCCTGGGTGTGCTCATGTTTGAAATGATGGCAGGTCGATCTCCCTTCGACATCATCACTGACAATCCTGACATGAACACAGAGGAATATCTCTTCCAAGGTGACTACTTGTGAATTCAACGTTTAGTTCAATGTAAACCATGTATTACGGAAGTTTTATTTATTCTCGCCAAAGCCAATTTTTACTTCCATTTAGCGCTTGTCAGGTGTTAATTTTGGACCTACTCACAGTTTTTACAGTGATGCAGCGATATATACACTCACCTAAAGGATTATTAGGAACACCAGTTCAATTTCTCATTAATGCAATTATCTAATCAACCAATCACATGGCAGTTGCTTCAATGCATTTAGGGGTGTGGTCCTGGTCAAGACAATCTCCTGAACTCCAAACTGAATGTCAGAATGGGAAAGAAAGGTGATTTAAGCAATTTTGAGCGTGGCATGGTTGTTGGTGCCAGACGGGCCGGTTTGAGTATTTCACAATCTGCTCAGTTACTGGGATTTTCACGCACAACCATTTCTAGGGTTTACAAAGAATGGTGTGAAAAGGGAAAAGCATCCAGTATGCGGCAGTCCTGTGGGCGAAAATGCCTTGTTGATGCTAGAGGTCAGAGGAGAATGGGCCGACTGATTCAAGCTGATAGAAGAGCAACTTTGACTGAAATAACCACTCGTTACAACCGAGGTATGCAGCAAAGCATTTGTGAAGCCACAACTACACACCACCTTGAGGCGGATGGGCTACAACAGCAGAAGACCCCACCGGGTACCACTCATCTCCACTACAAATAGGAAAAAGAGGCTACAATTTGCAAGAGCTCACCAAAATTAGACAGGTCTGATGAGTCTCGATTTCTGTTGAGACATTCAGATGGTAGAGTCAGAATTTGGCGTAAACAGAATGAGAACATGGATCCATCATGCCTTGTAGCAATTTTTGTCAGTTGAAGATTTAGAGAGAGTGATGCACGCATTTGTGACCTCACGTTTGGACTACTGTAATGCCCTGTATGCAGGGATTAATCAGTCGACGTTGACACGCTTGCAAATTATCCAAAATGCCGCAGCTAGATTGTTGACAGGTTCCTGAAAGCGGAATCATATTACTCCAATTTTATTTTCATTACATTGGTTGCCGATCCGCTACAGGATTGATTTTAAGATTTTGTTGTTTGTTTTTAAATCGCTAAATGGTATGGCACCACCTTATCTCGCAGAGTTGTTGCAGATATACTCACCATCAAGATCACTTAGGTCTTCTGACCAGAAACTCTTAACTGTCCCAAAATCTAGACGTAAACTTTGGGGTGATCGTTCCTTTTCAGTGTGGGCTCCTAAACTCTGGAATAGTCTGCCTTTGCATATTAGAACTGCCTCCACTGTGGTATCTTTTAAATCCCTTTTAAAAACTCATCTCTTTTCTCTGGCTTTTCTTTCGAAATCTAATTGCTGATATGTTGGTAGCTTGTTTGTTTTGTGAGAGTTGTTAGAAATATGTATTGCTTTGTATAAATGTTCTGTACATTTGCTCTTGGCATGTTTTTCAAAAATTGTACAGCACATTGGTCAACTACCCGTTGTTTTTAATTGTGCTTTATAAATAAATGACCTTACCTTACCTTACCTTGTTACCACTGTGCAGGCTGGTGGTGGTGGTGTAATGGTGTGGGGGATGTTTTCTTGGCACACTTTAGGCCCCTTAGTGCCAATTGGGCATCGTTTAAATGCCACGGCCTACCTGAGCATTGTTTCTGACCATGTCCATCCCTTTATGGCCACCATGTACCCATCCTCTGATGGCTACTTCCAGCAAGATGATGCACCATGTCACAAAGCTTGAATCATTTCAAATTGGTTTCTTGAACATGACACTGAGTTCACTGTACTAAAATGGCCCCCACAGTCACCAGATCTCAACCCAATAGAGCATCTTTGGGATGTGGTGGAAAGGGAGCTTCGTGCCCTGGATGTGCATCCCACAAATCTCCATCAACTGCAAGATGCTATCCTATCAATATGGGCCAACATTTCTAAAGAATGCTTTCAGCACCTTGTTGAATCAATGCCACGTAGAATTAAGGCAGTTCTGAAGGCGAAAGGGGGTCAAACACAGCATTAGTATGGTGTTCCTAATAATCCTTTAGGTGAGTGTATATAAATCTCTAGTAGCACTTTATTTTACAACGTCCTTGTTACACGTTATATGTAGTTACTATAGTAATAACTATAATTTGTGCATAATTACATGTAACTAACCCTAAACTAAAACTTAATCCTTAACCCTATAGTAAGTACATGTAGTTAATTATTATTACTCTAATAAGTAACACGGACACCTTAAAATAAAGTGTAACCAAATCTCTTCATCTTTTCCCCCAAATTATAGATGGTATGTTCAATTCTGGTAGAGTGAAATGGACAAACTTTTGAAGAGTTTTATTTTATTTTGTTGGTAACACTTTTTGATCGTCCACTTTAGACATACTACTAACCATAAGTCATTTAGCAACTATTTCACTTATTCTACTAACCCGAACTCTAACATTCTACTACTGTCTACTAATACTCTATTGAGAGTTAGTTAACATGTAGTTGCAAACTCACTTAGTAGAACGTCTAAAGTGGACCATCAAAATAAAGTGTAACAATTTTTTTTCTTCCATAAATCATTACTATTGGTCAGATGGTCACCCTTTACATCTGTTTGAGGTTTTGCTAGTATTCAAGCAAAGAAAAGTATTAAAAAGAGCTTGTGACTAAACCTTGTAGCTACATTTGATCCTCAAACTGTTGGTAAAACGTCATAACTCCACCCGCCTCTATCATGAATGAAGTACTGCACACAGTTTGGACCATCTCTGTTTGTAGCACTTATTTTTTTAAAACATGAGATTTAGCTGAGTGCCACTGCCCACATAGCCACAGAAAAGTTATAACGTGTACGTTGATTCAAACGCAATGTGGTGTACTTGCTGCCTCAGATGCGGCCGTTCTTATGACGGACAAAACACATATGTCCGAAATTCCCTAAAATTTGCTGGTCCATTTCAGCCTTATTTTGGTCAAATTTTAATAATATAATGACAGATGCAAGTGTCTGACCATATATAAAGGCACTTATAAAGTTATAAAAATTTCCTTGAAAGGAGCGTTTTTGGAGACATATCCGCCCGACAGCGATGATATGTTCATATGTATTGCTGAGCTCTTCACGGCATGTGTGCCATTCCTTAATGAGACATTCTTTCATCCCCCCCTTTCCTCGCCTCCCTTCCATCTCCAGAGCAGAGAGTGTGTGGTCATCTGCTTCCCTGTCTGTTCTCTGGTGCTCCAGCCGTGAGGGCAGCGTGCTCCTGGATCACTCTCGTTCATACAGACACACACAACATGAGCCTGGATCTCTCTCCACAACCGGAACTCCGTTCCCCCAATCCAAACCTCAGTTCGTCCATATGCTGCAGCGTCGTCCCGGTCCAACCTCCCCCCGGCCCTACACGGCGCTCCGCCGCCCACCCAGGAGCAGGGCAGATGCTGCCACCGCCGAGCCAACACTTTAGCCGCTTTCGGGCCGCCGTCCAAACCGCGTCACAGCAGCAGGGCAGAGCCCCTGCAAGACCTAAATCCCTTTAGCTTTTCATTTGGAAAAGAAAACAAACAGGGGGATGTGGCATTCAGAGAGGGGAAAGATAAACGCTCGTCTGCACTCCGTCTTTGAGAGAGAGATGAAATTTAACAGGCTTTACTTCTGGACGGTTGCCCACGATACGCAACTGTAAAAGAAATCCAAAAATGCTGGGATGAGACGTATTAAAAAGACATTTTTTTTTTTTTTACTTTTTGTGGGGTGTTTTAAATCCACTTAACACCGCGACAGAATTTTATGAATTTACAGAAATAAACATGGAGAGGGGAGAAATCTTTTGAGTCTTTGATTGAATATCGAAGGGCTTATTCAGGCGTCTGTAGTGTGTGGGTGTATGAGCAAGAGATTTTGTGTGTGTGGGTTAAAGCCTGTCTCTCTCTGACACTGCCGCACAACACGACGGGCATACTCTGCAAGAATGACTCATACTCTTTTATCTTCTGTTTCTTTTTCCCCTCTCTCTTTCAGTAATTTTGGAGAAGCCGATACGGATTCCCAGGTCATTGTCTGTTAAGGCTGCGAGTGTGCTGAAAGGTTTTCTGAACAAGGTGAGAACAGAATGTACTTGGTATGTGAACGAACTCTGCAGAGTGCAATACAGCTGTCATGTTTTTGCAAAACACAAGGAGATGAGAAAAAGAGGTTATACAGAACAAAAAAACATTAAAAATATCATTCAGTAAAATTATATTATTAGTGCTATTGAATAAACTAGTAGTGCATGTGCCAGCACCAAGTAAGGTGCCGTTATCAAAGGATTCTGTTAAAACAGTTGAGCATTTCATGAACTCTAAGGTAATGCGTCTATCGAAGCCATATTGTAAGTCAGTGTGATTTCAACTTCATTAAAACTGATTCAGTGAAGATAACATCATAACATTAGCATCAACAGAAATTAATATATATTTGAAGTATTGTAATATTTTACCTATTCTGTTTTATATATATATATTTTTTTTTTATATTTCACTTAATATTTTTATAAAAATTCTGTCAGTTAAGTCAGTGGTATGCTTGATTCTTTCTATTTGAATAAAGAACCTATTCGAATAAATATATATATATGTAACACTTTACAATA
The DNA here is from genome assembly GCA_030578255.1 of Tiaroga cobitis. Classification (NCBI taxonomy): domain Eukaryota; kingdom Metazoa; phylum Chordata; class Actinopteri; order Cypriniformes; family Leuciscidae; genus Tiaroga; species Tiaroga cobitis. The sequence goes on along the minus strand of CM060598.1, from coordinate 40,804,739 downwards.
AGAATTCATTAGTTAACATTAGTTAACTACATTAGTTATCATGAACTAAGAATGAACTGCTCTTCTACAGCATTTATTAATCTTAATGTTAATTTCAACATTTACTAATACATTATTAAAATCAAAAGTTGTATTTGTTAACATTAGTTAATGCACCATGAAGTTGCATGAACAAACAATAAACAGCTGTATTTGTATTAACTAATGTTAAAAAAGATGAACAAATAGTAAAAAATGTATTGCTTATGGTTAGTTTTTGTTAGGTAATGAAACAAATGAAACCTTACTGTAAAGTGTTGCAACAGTATGTGTGTATATGTAGCTATGTATAATATATTTTTATTATATTTGTATATGATTATATACTATAAATAATGTATTCTAAAGACTACAAAAGATAATACTGGTATTGGCCAGACTGATTCAATTACATCTTACAAAATTCTTTACGTAATGAGTAGTTAATAATCACTATTACGCTCCATTACACGATAAAAATGGATGAGAAACAAACAGGCTCTTAGGGGAAAAAAATACCATAATTCATGAACGTTGCACACTGAGGTTTATAAATGAGGGTCTTAACTCTACACAAACGTGCAGACAGTTTGCCTCTGATTGAACAAATATATGTGCTATTATTAGGAGGGTCATCATCCTCCAGATGAAACTGATCTCTTGAGGGTGCGCACACTTCTTTTCGTTTGCCTGTGTGCGTGTCTCTTGATTAAATCTATGAATAATGAAGCTTTGTCCTTTAATTGTCAAGACAAATTGCGTTTATTGAAGCTCTGGGGTTCCTCAAACTCAACAGCAGCCTGTAATCAGTGTTATCAGCCCTCTTAGCCACTGCCTGATTCATTGGGATTAAATGAGCCTAGATCAGTGCAGCGAGTTGCTCCAAGACCCCTGAATCCTCATCTAAAATCTCAGAGCACAAGATAACGTATGCACTAGTGAATGTGTTTTGGGTTAAACTCCAGTCTTCTGAAATAAAGAGGACATGAAATTAGGTCTAATGTTTTTGAAGTTCTCTACACCAGATCTGGCTTTTGTTAGGTGTTTTATTAATAGGGTGTGTGTTCTGTTCAGGACCCGAAAGAGAGGCTGGGATGTCAAGTTCAGACCGGATTCACAGACATCAAGGCTCATACGTTCTTCAGAAGCATAGACTGGGACCAGGTAGGCTTTTAGTCAGTTTTTACTATATGGAGAGACTGCTTAAGCACTAATGGAAGTTGCTTGGCTGGCTCTGATATCTTTACTCCCCCCCCCCCCCCCCTCTAAAAATTCGCGTCATCAAATGTAGTTAAGTTTTTCATGGCATGAAAATTTTTATGGGTTGTTTGGTATTTCCTTTCAAGTAGTGTGTTATATAGTTTTTTGTGAATGTAAAAGTTTCGAAACATTTTAAAGATCAAAGTGTGCGATAAATGGAGTTATGGTCTCCCAAAAGAACGAACCGATTCTGAACTGCCTGAAACGAGTCATCAATAATTCCAGTCTTTCTTCCTGTACAAACCTATGTAGGTTTGTAACAAATTTGCACAATGCCAGCCTATGCTCTGCCCGTGAACATTTACTTTGGCCCACCCTAAAACACTGCAGTTGTGGCTGAAGCGTGGACGAGTTTGGTTTGTGTTGTCAACATGTCGAAAAGATGTGTTTTAAGCACAAATCCACTTGCATGCACTTCCAAAGGATGAGGACTTGGGCTCGAATTGATAGGGTATTGGACTGACGCCATCATTACTATTCATATCACTGTGTATATCTGTCTATCACAACAGACTGGGACATCACAACAGACTGGGACATCTGACCAATCAGAGCATGTTTAGAGAGACCAGACTGTTTAGAGAAGAGCAATAATGCTGCAATGTATGTTATGAGAAAATTTGGATGCATGTGAATCTATTGTAGGAGACCTATCCTAGAGGATCAGGTTTAAAGTACTGACCAAAACCCAGACTGAATCAGCTTTAACAACAACAGTAGAAAATACTACTCTTTGAGACTGTTTAAGCTTTAAGAAAGGTTTATTGCAGTTGTTTATGATACACTTTTGGAAGAGGGGATGTAGTGTGTGGTCATTGATATCCTCCGTACAAGCAGCAGAAATGAAAGAGAATATCAAATGAGATTCAGCCTTTGCTGAAGCGGCACAAGGTTTAAGGGGGATGTTAATTGGTCTGGTATAAATGATGCACACAATGCTGAAACATGAAAGTCAGTGAGAGAGCATACAATATTCAGGAATTGCAGAGAGACCGTGTGTGTGTGTGTGTGTGTGTGTGTGTGTGTAATGACTGAATTAGTATGTGTAAGAGGAAGACTTTGGGTGCAATACAGAGAGGTAGAGAAGACTCATGTCATGTTCAGGCTGCAATATGGCCTACTGTATAGTTCCACACAGGATCTGCACCTGTTGAATTCTAAAAGTTTTTTTTTTTTTTTTAGATTTCCATAGAATTTACACACCCATCATGCACAGAATCATGTTGTTTAAAAAAAATCTGGTGAATTAGGTAATTAATTATGCAATGTTAAATTTGTATTCTTTTACAGCTTATTTTTAAGCACTTTACAATTTTTGTCAACATCATATCAAAATAGACTCAGTTTGCTTTCTAAATCCATGTGCATGTTGTTTCAAAGAAGAAGAAGAAAAAGCTTGTCTTTGTAATATATATTTGTAATATAACCACCTGGCTCCATTCTGGTCTGTAAGGGCTTTTTTCAAGTTCCAGTCAGTGTTCAATGGATAAAACCAAGTCCCTTCTACATTTTTATTTAATCGAATATCATTATACAGAAGTAAAATGGGAACTATATTTCATGTTGATTTTGAATTTGTTTAGGGTACGAATTAGAGGGGTTGTGGGGTTGTTGTGACCCACCTAATTAAGGCTTGAACCCTCCCAAAGGACGTTGTAACAAAAGGATGGCGGTTTTTAAAGGTATATATTCTTTATATGCAGTATACAGGTATACAAAATATTTGTCAGGGATTTCAAATGTATTAGATACCATAAAAGTTAACAAAACAAAAACATTCATGACTTTATTATAGATTTTAGGTCATTATAAATCACAAATGTGTCATCAAATCTTTAGTATTCATCCATGCATATGCTTCATTTTTATTTATTTATTTATTATTTTAGTATTTTCCGGTGAAATGACTTTATCTCTGGTGACGTATGCTGGACATCTCTTATAATTTTCTCTGCATAAACCACGTCCCTTTCTTACATCAACAACCGATGGATTGAACCAAGACCCAACCCTACATTGTTTTTTTAATATTCAATCAATAATTCGTCAATAATGGGTTACAATGTTGAAGATCTTTGCAGATATGGAAAATCAGCACAGAGAGTCTGAAAACAGCATGCAGATTCAGTCTGGGTCATAAAAACTGCAGTGGCAGCAAATGAGTTCTTTCCCCACTATATCATCTCATACTTGCCTCAGACACACTGTACTTGTACTGTACATCTACACATAACTGAGTCCTCAGCCAGGCGTTCAGCTGCGATCTGTCGCGTTTTGTTAGCTGTAATTGCGGTTAGCGTTGGCTGGTCGTGTCCGCCGTGTATTTCCTGATGTGCACTCACAAGTTCGGCAACGTGGAAAGGAAATTATGCGCTCTAGAGTTCTGTCACTAACGCACCATGCTTCAGTTGCTGGGATTTTCTGCCACTTTACCAGCGTAATGGATGAGTTTGGACACACAGACTCGCACACAACCCCCTGAGCTCCGCTAATAAACGGGGTTGCGCTACACTTGTTGTTAATTGCTCATGAATGAATGAAGACATTGATTTGATGCGCAACTGAAAGCACGTAGCCTGTCTAAACTATTTCTGTGTCTGATATACCCTTTTCAAGTGGATATTGTCACAGCTGTGCTTCTTTGCAGTGTGGTATTTCTTTCAGTTTGACCTTGCCATTGCAGAAATATTTCTATTCATCTTTCTTTTGATGATTGATCGTACATGTGTGTGTCTGGCGCCTGCCTGTGATGAGTCAGGAGAAACTTGTCTTTCAGCTTTACCAGATGCCATATACAGGTGTTTCTTTAACTATGAGTGCATTTCACCTTTTCAAGAAATAAACTTTTTTTAAAACACACATTTATTAAATGTCCTGGAGTGGATGTACATATATCACAGGACAATGCTGTCATTTATGAAATTTTTTTTTTAACCAACGAATGTCGCTTCCACAGCATTTCAAATTGTATTGGTCACACTTTTTCACACTTAACAAATTTACAAATACAAATTTACATATTTACAAATATGTATTATTAAAGTTAATTTATTATTGTATTGTATTAAATTAATTATTTGTAGTTTATTTCAAATTATTTTTAATAAAATATAAAAGTTTGAGTTTAACTATTAATGTTACTGGTTTTCAAAATATAATAATTGTTTTAGGATTAAACGATTGTAGTAATTTTAAAGTTCTAATGTAACCTTCATATATATAAAAAAAGTAAAAATGCCTGTCATTGAACAATCACCCATATCCTAGCTGTTTACGGAGAGTGTTGCAACTATTTTGAAAATTGCAGAGAGAAATAACGTGGAAATTGGAAATATATATAGGAAAAAAGTCATGGAGTGCAGATTAGTGAAATGAGCGAAGCTTCAGTGTTGCTTTAGGGACTGTGATTTCGACAGTGAGAGACAGAGGGGGTGAAAGAGACGGTGTAAGGCAGATTGTAAAAGATAGAGTGAGAAAGGCTTGAATGAGGAGAGGGAAATGATTTTAGACAGTGAGAGACAAAGTAGGAGAGAGTGAGAAAAGGAGAGAGAGATGAATAAGAAGAGGGAGTTGGACTGAGACGGTGAGAGACGGTGATAGAGAGCGAGCTGAATGAGAAAGCAGGGGGTAGACTTGAGCGCTGGTGTAAAAGCTTGTCTCCGCTCAGACAGATCCTCTTCACACCGTCTGCTGTGTTGGGCCCTGGAGGAGAGACTCACTCTCTGTGACGCCAGCATGTAAAGACAGATTTAGCAGGGGAGGCTGAACAGGAAGTCCACATCTGAGACCCAAGAGTTTTGGACCTGGTGCATGTAAAACCTAGAAATTGGTATCTATGAGCTCTCTATTCTTTGTTTTTGCTGAGACCTGTTTGAATTTGACGGCCCATTTGGCAACATAAACAGTATGTATACTGTACAATGGGGTCCAAAAGTGCATCAAAAACAGCTAAGTTTGAATGCTTTTTGTAACCAGATGGTGTACTGTAGTGTACCAGTCCAGCTAACTGGATTATGCTATCCATCTGAACCTTGTGCGCTTGATAACACTACACATCACCAGCTAGGTTTAGAACCTGACTTGGAGTCAGTCTCACTCTTCACAGTATGAATCAGAGGCATCCACATGTACAGTAAGAGGACATTCATTACATTTACATTTACATTTATTCATTTAGCAGACGCTTTTATCCAAAGCGACTTACAAATGAGAACAATAGAAGCAGTTAAACTAACAGTAGGACAACAATACGTAAGTGCTATAACCCCTCTCAGTTTAATTTTAGTGCAGTTTTTTTTTTTTTTTTTTTTTTTATAGAATAGAAGAGAAGAGAAAGTGTTAATTCTACTGAATCAAGTGCTGCCGAAAAAGATATGTCTTCAGCAGTTTCTTGAAAGTGGCTACTGACTCAGAAGCTCTGGTTGAGTTAGGCAGATCATTCCACCAACAGGGAACAGCCATTGTAAAGGTCCGAGAAAGAGATTTTGTGCCTCTTTGAGATGGTACCACAAGACGACATTCGCTAGCAGAGCGCAGGTTTCTGGATGGCACATAAGTCTGAAGTAATGAGTTTAGGTAAGAGGGAGCAGTGCCAGTGGTTGTTCTGTAGGCAAACGTCAGTGCCTTGAATTTAATGCGAGCGGCAACTGGCAACCAGTGCAATTGGCATTCAATTAGCTTGTGTCTTCCTCAAGTTGAAGACAAAGAAAAAAAACTACAGACGTCTATTTGAGATTGGTTGAGAGCATGATGAGTGCGTTAACATGCTTTGCACCTCACAGTCGCTGGATCAGTGTGTGTGTGTGTAACAGAGAAATTGTGATTCCTCTTTCACCTTTCACGCTGTGTGTGTGTATCCTCTGTGATTGTTTTACATACTTTTTCTAAACTGTCTGTACATGTATATATTCAGACTGCAAATTGTAATACATAAATAAATATAGCACAAAATCATAAATGATGCATAAATTCACTTGTAGCATTTAAAATTGATTTTGGCGGTGTATATATATATATATATATATATATATATATATATATATATATACACTCACCTAAAGGATTATTAGGAACACCATACTAATACTGTGTTTGACCCCCTTTCGCCTTCAGAACTGCCTTAATTCTACGTGGCATTGATTCAACAAGGTGCTGAAAGCATTCTTTAGAAATGTTGGCCCATATTGATAGGATAGCATCTTGTAGTTGATGGAGATCTGTGGGATGCACATCCAGGGCACGAAGCTCCCGTTCCACCACATCCCAAAGATGCTCTATTGGGTTGAGATCCGGTGACTGTGGGAGCCATTTTAGTACAGTGAACTCATTTTCATGTTCAAGAAACCAATTTGAAATTATTCGAGCTTTGTGACATGGTGCATTATCCTGCTGGAAGTAGCCATCATGGGTACATGGTGGCCATAAAGGGATGGACATGGTCAGAAACAATGCTCAGGTAGGCCGTGGCATTTAAACGATGCCCAATTGGCACTAAGGGGCCTAAAGTGTGCCAAGAAAACATCCCCCACACCATTACACCACCACCACCAGCCTGCACAGTGGTAACAAGGCATGATGGATCCATGTTCTCATTCTGTTTACGCCAAATTCTGACTCTACCATCTGAATGTCTCAACAGAAATCGAGACTCGTCAGACCAGGCAACATTTTTCCAGTCTTCAACTGTCCAATTTTGGTGAGCTCTTGCAAATCGTAGCCTCTTTTTCCTATTTGTAGTGGAGATGAGTGGTACCCGGTGGGGTCTTCTGCTGTTGTAGCCCATCCGCCTCAAGGTTGTGCGTGTTGTGGCTTCACAAATGCTTTGCTGCATACCTCGTTGTAACGAGTGGTTATTTCAGTCAAAGTTGCTCTTCTATCAGCTTGAATCAGTCGGCCCATTCTCCTCTGACCTCTAGCATCAACAAGGCATTTTCGCCCACAGGACTGCCGCATACTGGATGTTTTTCCCTTTTCACACCATTCTTTGTAAACCCTAGAAATGGTTGTGCGTGAAAATCCCAGTAACTGAGCAGATTGTGAAATACTCAGACCGGCCCGTCTGGCACCAACAACCATGCCACGCTCAAAATTGCTTAAATCTCCTCGCTTTCCAATTCTGACATTCAGTTTGGAGTTCAGGAGATTGTCTTGACCAGGACCACACCCCTAAATGCATTGAAGCACCTGCCATGTGATTGGTTGATTAGATAATTGCATTAATGAGAAATTGAACAGGTGTTCCTAATAATCCTTTAGGTGAGTGTATATATACAGTTGTGCTCAGAATTAATGGCACCCCTGGTAAATATGATCAAAACTGGCTGTAAAAAATAAATATGCATTGTTTTTCCTTTTGATCTTTCATTCAAAAAATTGCCAAAAATCTAACCTTTCATTGAAGTAAAAGAATTGAAAGTGGGGTGGAAATCACATTATGAAATAAATGCTTTTCTCCATAACACACTGGCCATAATTATTGGCACCCTTTTATTAAATACTTTTTGCAATCTCCTTTTGCCAAGATAACAGCTCTGAGTTTTATCCTATAATGCCTGATGAGTTTGGAGAACAACTGACAAGAGATCAGAGACCATTCCTCCATACAGAATCTCTCCAGATCCTTCAGATTCCCAGATCCATGTTGGTGCTTCTCTTCAGTTTACTCCACTCATCAGGTCAGGGGACTGGGACGGTCATGGCAGAAGCTTCAGTTTGTGCTCTGTAACAAATTTTTGTGTTGATTTTGATGTTTGTTTTGGACCGTTGTCCTGATGGAAGTTCCAATCACGGCCCATCATAAGATTTCTAGCAGAAGCCGTCAGGTTTTGATTTTTTTATCTGTTGATATTTGATAGAATCCACGATGCCATGTACAGTATCTGAACAAGAAGTCCAGGACCTCCAGCAGAAAAATATGCCCACAACATTAAAGATCCAATGGTATATTAAATTGTACACATGGGGTACTTTTTATCCTTGTGTGCCCCAAACCCATCTAGCGTGTTTGCTGCCATAAAGCTCTTTTTTTAGTTTGATCTGACCACAGAAGCCTGTGCCGTTTGAAGATCCAGTCGTGTCTGACAACTGAATTTGCTGGAGTTTGTTTGTTTTGGATGAGCGAGGAGGAGATCTTGAAACCCTCCCAAACAACATGTGGTGATGTGTAGGGGTTGTTTGATTTTTTTCTAATAGGCTTTCTGACCCCAAGACTCAACTAATCTCTGCAATTCTCCATCTGTGATCCTTGAAGAGTCATTGGCCACTCAAACTTTCATCCTCTCTGTCCATTAAGGCAATATAGACACATGTCCTCTTCCTGGCAGATTTGTAACATCTTTAGTTGATTGGAACTTCTTAATTATTGCCCTGATGGTCAAAATAGGGATTTTCAATTCTTCAGCTGTTTTCTTACAGCCACTTTCTATTTTGCGAAGCTCAACAATCTTTTGATGCACATCAGAACTCTATTCTTTGGTTTTACTCATTGTGATGGATGATTAAGGGAATTTGGCCTTTGTGTTTCCTCATATTTAAACTCCTGTGAAACAAGAAGTCATGGCTGGACACTTTCATGTTCCTAGTCACCCTGGTGTGCTAAAAAAGGTAAATATTAATGGGAATATACTTCAGAGATATTTTACTCGTAAAAAATTCTAGGGGGACCAATAATTGTGGCCAACGTGTTTTGGAGAAAAGCATTTATTTCAAAATTTATTTCCCCCCCACTTTCAATTCTTTTACTTCAATGAAAGGTTAGATTTTTGGCAAATTTTTGAATGAAAGATCAAAAAGATAAACATTGCAGATTTATTTTTTACAGCCAGTTTTGATCATATTTACCAGGGGTGCCATTAATTCTGAGCACGACTGTGTATATATATATATATATATATATATATATATATATATATATATATATATATATATATATATATATATATATATTATTAGGGCTGTCAGTTAAGCGCGTTAACGGTGTTAACGCAAACCCATTTTAACGGCGTCAATTTTTTTTTCGCGCGATTAACGGTCTTTTTGGCCTAGCAAACTTTGTAGTTTTTTTCACATGCTGTTACAACAGGACGCGGCGCTGTGCTATGAAACCCATTCATTTCAATGGCTTGCGCCGCGCGAGGACGTTTTGTTGCTTCGTCGACCAAAGCGCAAGCGGATCTAGCTAGAGCGGAAACAAAACAACAGGCGCGCCGCACACACTTTTGGGGTTGCGAGCCGGCCAAATAGTTGGTTAACGTTACGCTTTGAGTGGATGACGAGCGCGAGACGGCGAAATGGATGCCAATAAGATTCTGAATGGAAAGTTTACTTTTAAAAAGTTGCCAAATGGTTCCATTGACAAGACCAAAGTGATCTGTGTGTTTTGTCGTTGTGAACTGAGCTATCATCATCGCAGCACGTCCAGTCTTAAGTACCACTTGATGGCCAAGCACACACACACACACACACACACAGCTGATGCGAATTCTCCGCCCCCTCGTCAATATCAGGACCTCGTCAGTATTTCTTTCACCCTTTTATTAATGGACAGTGTTACATTGAGAGATTATTTGCTCCAAGTGAGAATGTTTGTGTGAAATTGAACACAGTATATGTCAATGTTGTCTTCAATAAAAAACATTTGCACAAAACAAGCCGATCCACTTTTCCATGTTGAGAGCATTAAAATGAGAAAAAATAATGGGACAAAAAGAAAATCAAGAGACATTTAGAATAGATAAAAAATAATTGCGATTAATCGCGAGTTAACTATGACATTAATGCGATTAATCGCGATTAAATATTTTAATCGTTTGACAGCCCTAATATATATATATATATATATATACACACACACACAAGAAAAATTTGTCTGGTTTTTAGAGTATTCCTCAGTACTCCAGCATAGATAATCCTTTTGTATGTGGATTTCCTGTTTTCTTATCCACAGCTGCAGTGAAATCAAGGTCTTTTCTAATGTTTGTAGAAGGACACAACTGTAAATCAGAGACATTGTTTAATCTTAAAAGATTAAGTCTTAAAAGCATTTTATTCAAATTGGCTCAATTAAATGAATTATTGTAATTCAGACCTGGTTTCCTTTTTTTTTTTTTTTTAAGTGGCGAATAGAAAGAAACAAGCTTTTCTCTATTATTCTAGAACACAGACACAGTCAGAACAGCCGTGATTCGCTGTCACGGAGATCAGGCAATGATTGTGTGTGTGTGTGCGCGTGATTTTTATTTCAGCCAGCTTTGCCACTGCAGTTGTTTGAATGTATTAATAATAATTATCCATTCCCATGACAGCAGATGTATGTGTATTAGAGATGGGTAGTTGCATGTGTTTTTGGTTGTTGTTCTCCACTGGGTTAATCCTTTTCTGTGTCTTTTTTTTTTAAGTGAAGTGAAAGTCAAGGCTATTTAGGACCCCATTGATTTATATTGTACGTTCACATTCTTCAAAAAAATGTTGGGTAACACTTTATTTTAAGGTGCTTGTAATAAGCAGTAATTAACAGTTTATAAGACCTTATAAGATGCATATAAGATGTATATAAGCATTAACTAATGATAATAAATAAATTAAATTAAATAATACATTTCTCAAGGATCAATACATTGCACTTTTAGAACAGCCGAACAAACATAAATGGCAACACAAACTCCCAGTCACTTAAAAATAGACCTTTCCAAGAGGGAGTAGTTTCCCTGATCTCTTCAGGGCCTGGACCTTTAATTAACCCTTATATGAAGTAGGTAATGTTTATATGCTTCTTATAAGGTCTTATAAGTGTCTTATTAACTGTTAATTACTGCTTATTACAAGCACCTTAAAATAAAGTGTTACCAAATGTTGTGTTCTGCAAAAAAAAGAAAGAAACTCACACAGGTTTGGAATGAGACTTTGGCCCTGTTCTTGTTGTTTTTGTCTCTGGTGACCAGAATCGTGAAAAAATGCATTTACATTACAAATCCAATGGGCTCAAATGCATTTCAGATTCAAAAATGTGTTAGTCCGTGATCAGATCACCATGCATCCTGGGTGCATTTTTGCCATTTTTAATGTGATCAAGTGCTATCCGATTGTGATCACAGAAAACAAGCTAATGCCAGGTGTCAAGGGAGCCATAGAGTCCGATTTCAATCAGCACCATATCATCCTAGCAGATTACCAGTGAGTTTACGTTAATTTTTTCTCTGAGAGGAAGATGCCAGACCCCGACAGAGAGAGTGAGAGAACGGCGGGAAGCGAGAACTAGCGAAGGATCTGTGTGGGAATAATCCCCTCCCACACATCAGTGAGAAGAGTCTCTGTGCATCTGGATGGGTGTGCGCGTGTAATTGGTTTTCTGCTACAGAGACGAGCGTTAGCATGTTCCACCAGTCAGGTTGAAGACAACTGCGTCACGCCTGCCTCTCTGGAGTCAATGGCCTCGGGAATAAAAAACACGCACACATGGCGGCTGGGCACCAATTAACATCTCTTTTTCCCCTGTGTGCCGTCTTTAACTCTCTGTTATGTCTCTCTCCACTTTTGTTTTGCCATTACACTGCAATACACACATATGCAAAAGCAGGATGTATTGCTTTTGGGAAAGAGTAGGATGACATACACAACCAATCTATAGTTTATTAAAGTCTCTTATGCTCTTCATAGTTGCATTTATTCAGTTAAAACAATTATATTGTGAAATATTATTAAAATTTAAAATCACTGTTTTCAATTTTAATGTTTAATAGCACCATTGCTCATTCTAATAGGCTAATTTGTGCTCAAGAAATTTTTATCAATGTTAAAAAAAGTTGTGTTTCTTAAAGCTGCAGTCCATCGTTTGTCCTCTTTATCGCCATCTCTGTTCGAAATCTGCAATTGCAGTCATTCGCGGAATTATCAACTTTACGTGAGTTGTACTTCAACACCCTCGACACGGCACAGCGCGGATGAACACAATGTTTGAGGAGACTGTGAGGCTGTCGGTGTGGATACTGACATTCAGAATCACAGATTATTCTTTTTGGAAGTATGACCAACATAAGAATTTTCACGGGAAAATGTCATCTGAACAAGTGAGTAACATCCACTTTTGTTCTGGTTCTGACATTGCAGTAAATCGCGCTGATTAAATCTAATAATCGCTTATCATATCACGCAAAACCGTGCAAATTATACTTTGTTCTCAAATTGTTAATGTTAACAACATCAGCATTGCGTGACTACATGTAATGTCCTTCCGATATGTATCCTTGTTTTCGCTTACCGCTTTGAATCGAGCTAAGGCAAGCAGATAGCGTTGAACACTGGCTGGTTATGTATTTTCTCCAATATGTATTTTTGATCATTTTTAACCCAAAAAAAGCTACGGACTGCAGCTTTAATATTCTTGTGGAAACTGATACTTTTTCCAGGATTATTTGATGAATAGAAAGTTTAAAAGCATTTTTTGTATCATTAGAAATGTCTTTTTTGTCACCTTTGATCTATTTAATATGTCCTTGCTAAATGAAAGTATTAATTTCTTAAAAAACATAATATTGCTGACCCAAAACATTTGAACGGTAATGTATATATCGAAGAATGGCAGAAAATGATTTGGAAAGTAAGAGAACAGAAGAAATGCTACAGCCTAGTAACTGCATAGAAACCACTCAGAAAGTCAGAATATACCGGCTCACTACTCACAGATTCTTTAATAAAAGTAAAAATCTATTTACGGCCATTTGACTAGACCGACACAAGAGACATTAAGCTGGACTCATGAATTAGACTCGATAGAGAGAGTAAAATAGTAGTGAAAGGAGAGACGAGGGGCCATCTGTTCCAGTTTGTGCAGATCGGCGTGGAGTGGAACACAGCAGGATCATGTCCTCAAAACACAGAGAACGTTAGCGAGGAAAAAAGAGTCCAACATGTGAAAACAAACCTTATCTGACCCATAGTGTTGACGTCCAGGGAATCGGTCTGTTCTGACAAGTGCTTGACATCAAACCTCGGTCTACAATTAATACCGTGGTCCATATTTTTCTTCTTTCTACCCTCCATTACTCCTCTCCTTGTCCCTCTTCACTTTTTTGTCTTTATTCTCTTTTATTAAATACACTCTGAGGTACTTCTACTACTACAGAGCCCTTCACAAGGGCCATTGGTTTGTTTTCAGAGTGTTTTAATCCCAGAAGTAATGGAATATTAGTGGCCTTGTGAGAACAAACAAAAATGGCTTTGTCTCTTTTTTTGTGTTTTTACTTGAACGTGGATGTCACAGTGGAATCTCATAAACATTGGCACATATGATCTGGTCCAACATTTTATATGAACTTCTTGGCTGGACATTGTCAGGCAACGTTATGCTCCCTTCCAAGATGGAGTCGAGAGAAATTTTGACTATAAATTGTATTTCTTGTAATTCATTCAATACCAAAAAGTATCAATAAAAACTTTCATTCTAATTTAAAATGTACTCGTTCCCCCCAGTATTTTGTTTCCAATGTATTTTATACTTATAGACTATATGCCTACTGCTTCCTCGAGATTTAATTTTGTGCCACACCAGAAATTGCGGTGCTGAACTTTTCCGTGATCAGTTTTTAAAGCTGCTGTCCGTAACTTTTTTGGGTTAAAAATTATCCAAAATAATAATAATAATAATTTAAAAAAACATAACCAGCCAGTGTTCAAAAATATCTGCTTACCTTTGCTCGATTCAAAACGGTAAGCTTGTAATAATGATTTTAATTCCAGTGGTACTGGTGGATTTCCGCGGGAAATTCGAGCATGTCTTTGCGTCATAACGTCACATCTGTACACATAAAGAAGGAGTCCCGGCAAGTAGGCTGTATTGCGTGAGCGGATGTTGGAGTTGGAAGCTTTTAGCCTTTTCTCACAGCTCTTCAAATAATTAAACTCATGGCGGATCCAGAAAGATTCAAACGACAACCACCAGTGACAACTGGAGATTCACCCGTGGTAAAACCATGGGTAAAACGTAGGAGAATTCGGACTTCGGAGTGGGTAGAGAAAAAATGAGATTGCAACCGGGCCCACGCGAAAACAATGATTAACATTGGCAGGGCTTTTGAAAGGTGGCGTGAACTCCGTGATATTTGAAGGGATTCAAAACGGACGCAGAAACGGCTTTTTTTCTGTTGGACAGGTAAGACATTTCAATAGTTCAACCATGTAACAGTAGCACACTTGTTCGCTTAATTCACACAGTTACGGAGTTTTCTTTGTTGTGGCTTTTTTCGTTTTGCTATTATGGTAAATATGAATTATTTTGTGCTAGCTATGAGAGGGAGCAAATCACTCTACTCCAAGAAAACCAAACGCGCCTCCTCCATTGTCAAGCATTGGATCTGAATCAGATCGGTAAAGTGAAAATGATTCTTTTCCAAAAAAATATTAGAGTTATATTATGTAAAACACGTTTATGCATAACAGGGATTCAGTTCATAAACCGTTTATTTCATAGCACTATGACTACTTGTCAGTATCCACACCGTCGCACTCACGCAAAGTTAATAATTCCGTGAATAACTGCAATTAAAGATTTCAAACAGAGATGGCGACAAAGAGGAAAAACGCCGGACTGCAGCTTTAACACAACTGTGTGAAGTGTGTAGAATATAAAGAACCTTTTGTGGAATGGAAAGGTTCCACTGATGTTAAAGGTTCTTCGTGGAACCATAGATGCCAATAAAGAACATTTATTTAAGAATATATAGAGTCTGTTGTTATCATGTTGCTAAACTAACCACATGATACTCTAAAGGATTCAATAGTACACAGTTCAGTGCATGCTGTCTTGAAGGGTACCTACCTATTAAGGGCTCAGTAAGGATTTATTTCTCCTGGCTCGATTAGGTTAGTAGTTCAGTTATTTACTTGCCATATCTGGCATAACTCTTTCCCCGCCAGCATATTTGAAAAAAGTTGCCAGCTAGCGCCAGCATTTTTGTTCATTTTCAGTTCACAAAAGTTGCATGGCCTCTAGAATATTTTGTTGTATGAATATCTGAAGATGCAATATATCAAAAGAAAGAACAGACATTCTGCTTCTATCAACAAGCTTTATAAAAAAAATCTAAATTTTAAGCCAAAAGCGGAGAACAGCGTGTTTTTGTCAAAGATTACGTCTTGATGGGGTTAGTCCATCAACACCCCCAAAGCTTGCAGTCAAATAGCTCGTCCTGGGTCAACATTTCATTCTGTAACATAAGACAGCTTTGATTTATATGCGGTTTAATTTAGATGATCGCATAATTTTACATATGCATCTGCTTACATGTGCTATCGCTTGTTTCTGCTTCTTCACATCTCTTTTGATCTGGAGATTCTGTACTCTTTTAGAAGATGCGTAATAGCGCCCCCTACTGTATAACAGTGAAAACACAGAAAGCAGGAAAATTCCATCAGTTGCGGGGAAAGACTTAGGTGGCCTGAAACTTTTTCACACTCAGCCTGGGCCATTGGACTAATGTAGACAGCAAGGCAGCTCACTATATTTCTTTTTTGGTGTTTTCGGCTGGGGAGGAGGGCATACTATAGAAGATAATCAAATAGTCTTATCTGATCAAGGGTCTTGATATTGTAATGTTAAAAGGACACTCCACCCATTTGCATTAAGCTTTCCATTGTTAGAAACCCAGTCATACTATTGAATGGTCGTGCAACACTCTCTCATTTTCCCCTGAGACGAGAGAAATCCGCTATTCACCTTTTTCACTTGCTCCTACAATGACGCAAAAATCGTCATTTTACGTCATTGTAGGAGGAAGTGTAAGAGGGGGGGATTTCTGTAAAGACTACAAGCACTAGTTCCCACCCTTTCAAACCCGCCCATAGGGGGTTGGACATAATGCGCTAACAGACCTATCACAGATCAGTGGGTGGGACTTCACTTGCAGATACTGAAGTCAATATCAGCCATCTTGTTTAGAAGCTAAGCTAACAAGCGCTGTGGAGATGGGAAGTTACGACAATGATGGAAGAAACTAAACATGATATGGAAGAAGAGGATTTTGAAATTTTGCTACTCAAATCCGATGTTCGTGGCTATCTTTACGAGCCGCAATATAGTGAAGAGCAGCCGAGGCTGATGGAGGAACAGGAGGCGGCTGCTGCAGCCGAGGACTGGCTCGAGCTGAGGCGGACTGCTGGTGCCTGTGCTCTCGCTGTGCGCTACGGACACAGATAGAGTCCGTCTGCTGCAGAGAATTTCAACGATGGCAATTTCTCCTGGACGAAATCTCTGAATCAGACGAGCACACGGACGTTTGTGTTGTGATGTGAACCATCCTAGTTTCGCACCGCATATGTTCTGCCTGAACATCCAGGTATCATGCAATAATTCACCATATATAAAGAAATACAAGCGAGGAGTAATTCGCTAATGAGTTTGCCAATGTAACGGGGTTCGTTGTTGTGGGAAGAAGGAGGCGGGAACCGGCGAACATTCAAACATTTTAATAGTAAAATAAACAAATACAAAACAAAAGTATCAGCCAGCAGCCCTTCACTGCTGGCCACACACAACAGAAACAAAACACAACATAAAATCAGGCCTGTTCCTTTTGTGCTTCTGCTCCTCGGTGAGAGATATGAGACCGGTGCGTATCACAGGTGTCATTCATTATCACTCACGCCACCGTCCTCTCACGTCCCTCGCCCTCGTCCTGCTCGCCACAGCCAACTAACTAGACATTTTGTGTGAAATGAATTTCAAACTCTTTTGGCAGCTAGCCTTGTAGACGGAAGAGTGATTTCTCTGATGTTTGCACGCTGTTCTGGATTAGTGGGAGTGGCTTGTGGAGCTGTGCAATGTGGTGCATTGTGGGAGTTGTTGTCTTACATACAAATGCGCCCTAAAGTTATTTTCTGTCTTTTCTCGGTCAAGAGGGCACCAAATTCTAAATTTCTTTTACATTTCGACTACATATATGACCCACTTTCAATAAAGATTAATGTTGAAATGGGTGAAGTGACCCTGTAATGGAGTGGATTCTGTACTAATCGATCATTTTCTCACTTTTCGCTTCTAGCTGGAACAGAAGCAGGTGACGCCACCGTTCAAACCTCAGATCACAGACGACTACGGTTTAGAAAACTTTGACACGCAGTTCACCAACGAACCCGTGCAGCTAACACCAGACGACGAGTAAGTATTGAAAAATGTTATGCTTGGCTGAAGGCCATTTCATTACCACAAATGATCAGTAAAGATCTATGACAGAAGAATCACTCCACCTGTTTTCCAAAGACTTGTTCAGTTTCTTAAAAACGCTAATACGACAGGACTCGTGTTTGGTGAAATGCGTCCGAATTTGAATTATGAAAAGACAAACTGGCATCTCCTTACACACCTTAACATCTTCCAAATGTTAAAATGAAAATTAAAGTCAGTCGTCACTTCTGCGGAATCCATCTCGAGAGCGATTATGTAATAATTTAACGACTTCAAAGTTACATGACTGCACCAGCAGAAGATTTAGGCGTTTAATAACGGGGGTTTCCACTCAGCTTGATTCTGCTGGTCAGGATGGTGAGGTTTATGTCTAAGATTCCCCTTCAGAAGTGAGAGCGAGATGAAGTGAAATGGCTTACCCATCTGGAGGCTATCGTCAAGAGGTGGTGATGTCATATGGAAACATCCCCTCTGGAGTTTCTGATTGCTTTACAGTATGAGGTGCACCGAAAAGGGCCACATTGAAAGGGAGGACAAAGAACAGCTCTTAAACGGCTAAAAACCTGATGCCGAGAGGCATTAAAACCAATAGATTCAGGTGGAAACTGGCTTCAATCAGTGTGAAGTGAGTTTCTAGGGGGGCTTTTAAGCTTTCAAGTCTTTTCTTCAGTCGCTCATTCATAAACTCGGTCCTTTTGAATACCGCTGTGATTAAAACAAGTGCTAAAATAAGAGGCTAGTCGACTCAGTGCAAAAAATTTGCATTTATTTGATAGTGGAGGATTGTAGTTTGACTCATTGCATGTCTGAATACATTTAGGTCAGTTGTTGAGGTCTCACCCCTTTTCTCTCAAGAGATTCTTCAGACATTCCAGTCATTCTTCATAGAGGACAATCACGCCTGGCTTTGAGACGTATTGTTCTGTAGAGGTGTATTTCTCTGGAGAGGGACTCCGGTCTTTACAATGACTTTTATGTCTGGCTGAATTTGTTATTCTGATTTGATCCATAGAGACCGGCGGCCCTCAAGCCACTGAAAAGAATTCCTGTTTTCAATTTACATTAAATGGAGCTTGTAAAATGCAGCTCAGAAAGAGGGCGGCATCTTTGATTAACAACGTGATTTAGTACCATGACTGTGCATTCAAAACATACAATGCTTACCAGGGTTATGCGAAATTTAGAATTGAAGAATTAGCTCCTCTTCAATTAATGAGTGTGAATTTGAATTAAATTGGCCACAACATAAAGGAAGATGAAGTGGAATTTGAATGGAGAGTAATTTACTCAATTCAAAGCCCTTTAACACAGAATAAGAACTCACTCTATCTATCTATCTATCTATCTATCTATCTATCTATCTATCTATCTATCTATCTATCTATCTATCTATCTATCTATCTATCTATCTATCTATCTATCTATCTATCTATCTATCTATCTGTCTGTCATTCTATCTTCTATCTTCTATCTTTCTATCTGTCTGTCATTCTGTCTATGTATCTGTCTATCTATCTATCTATCTATCTATCTATCGTTCTGTCTATCGTTCTGTCTGTCTGTCTGTCATTCTATCTATCTATCTATCTATCTATCTATCTATCTATCTATCTATCTATCTATCTATCTATCTATCTGTCATTCTATCTATCTCTTTATCTACCTATCTGTCTGTCTGTATGTCATTCTATCTATCTACCTATCTACCTATCTATCTGTCTGTCTGTCTGTCAAGTCAAGTCAAGTCAAATATATTTATATAGCGCTTTTCACAATACAGATTGTATCAAAGCTGCTTCACAGTATCAATCAAAACAACTTAACAATGTTTGTTTATTACTGGGAAAAAAAAGACATCCAAGTTTGGTAGAGCTGATCAATGGTATGATTGGTTAATTAATTTGAATATCCCCAACTGAGCAAGCCAAAGGCAACATCTATCTATCTATCTATCTATCTATCTATCTATCTATCTATCTATCTATCTATCTATCTATCTATCTATCTATCTATCTATCTATCTATCTATCTGTCTGTCTGTCTGTCTGTCTGTCTGTCTGTCTGTCTGTCTGTCTGTCTGTCTGTCTATCTATCTATCTATCTATCTATCTATCTATCTATCTGTCATTCTATCTATCTCTTTATCTATCTGTCTGTCTGTCTGTCTGTCTGTCTATCTATCATTTTGCCTATCTGTCTGTCTATCTATCTACCTATCTGTCTGCCATTCTATCTATCTATTTATCGTTCTGTCTGTCTGTCTGTCTGTCTGTCTGTCTGCCATTCTATCTATTTATCTATCTATCTATCTATTGTTCTGTCTGCCTGTCATTCGATCGATCTATCTATCTATCTATCTATCTATCTATCTGTCTGTCATTCTATCTTCTATCTTCTATCTTTCTATCTGTCTGTCATTCTGTCTATGTATCTGTCTATCTATCTATCTATCTATCTATCGTTCTGTCTATCGTTCTGTCTGTCTGTCTGTCATTCTATCTATCTATCTATCTATCTATCTATCTATCTATCTATCTATCTGTCATTCTATCTATCTCTTTATCTACCTATCTGTCTGTCTGTATGTCATTCTATCTATCTACCTATCTACCTATCTATCTGTCTGTCTGTCTGTCAAGTCAAGTCAAGTCAAATATATTTATATAGCGCTTTTCACAATACAGATTGTATCAAAGCTGCTTCACAGTATCAATCAAAACAACTTAACAATGTTTGTTTATTACTGGGAAAAAAAAGACATCCAAGTTTGGTAGAGCTGATCAATGGTATGATTGGTTAATTAATTTGAATATCCCCAACTGAGCAAGCCAAAGGCAACATCTATCTATCTATCTATCTATCTATCTATCTGTCTGTCTGTCTGTCTGTCTGTCTGTCTGTCTGTCTGTCTGTCTGTCTGTCTGTCTGTCTGTCTGTCTGTCTGTCTGTCTGTCTGTCTATCTATCTATCTATCTATCTATCTATCTATCTGTCATTCTATCTATCTCTTTATCTATCTGTCTCTCTGTCTGTCTGTCTGTCTATCTATCATTTTGCCTATCTGTCTGTCTATCTATCTACCTATCTGTCTGCCATTCTATCTATCTATTTATCGTTCTGTCTGTCTGTCTGTCTGTCTGTCTGTCTGCCATTCTATCTATTTATCTATCTATCTATCTATTGTTCTGTCTGCCTGTCATTCGATCGATCTATCTATCTATCTATCTATCTATCTATCTATCTATCTATCTATCTATCTATCTATCTATCTATCTATCTATCTATCTATCTATCTATCATTCTGTCTGTCTGTCTGTCATTCAATCTATCTGTCTGTCTGTCTTTCTATCTATTGTTCTCTCTGTCTGTCATTCTATCTATCTGTCTATATATATACTGTATATCTATCATTCTATCTATCGTTCTATCTATCTATAGTTCTATCTTCTGTTTTATCTATCAATCACTGTATTGTTGTATCATTCTCTCTGAATATCGTTCTATCTGTTTAAAATTTAAATTTAACATTAAAATTCAAACACAGTGTCCTAATCAGATGCGACATCATTCTGCGACACACGATAAAATGTGTATTTTCAATGATCAGAGTTTTTGTCCTAACCAGCCGTGACAGTGATACGCGATGATTCTATTTCTGTGACAACAACATACAAAGTATGACAAAGATAATCTTGGGCACTGATCATGGCCTTTATTTAATGTGTGGACAGACGTGTGCTTGTCTCTGGAATCTAATTGCATCGTGTCTGGTTAGGACATGGTGTGATGCTTTCGAATGAGGTCATCCGATATCTTGAGGTGATTTGATATCTTTGCTCTCCATGAGAAGCCCAAGATGCACCTCGTACAATATGAACACTAACCGCTGAATACACAATTATTGCAGTCTACAAGGCGATTGAAGTCAATTTGCCGGTAAACCTGTCACTCATAATTAGCAGAAGCGCAAGTGGGCCGCAGTCAGATGAACTGACAGACAGTAATCTATAGAGCCACGGCGGGTTCTTAGTTCAATACGAGATTTTCCAAGCAGGCTTCAAAGGAACGCAGCAGCCAGACACTTCAAAAGCAGAGCAAGCTCTGGAAAAGCATGACGTCCCACACGGTGGAGGAGAGGAGGAGGGGGAGGAAGTGATGGAAGCCTTTTTTGTTTGACTGATCTGGCAGACGAAAAAAGCGGGGGGGGGGTGGGGGGGGTGGATGGCTGGGTGAAATCCTTCCTTGTAAGAGATTTAGTCTTTTGGATTAAAGGAATGTGCGTCCAGAGTGGGATGTGTCTCAGAGCCCAGCGGAAAAGGATGAATCCATTGCGACTAGAGACACGATTCCCTTTTACGCTCAAACAAACGACTTATAAAAGAACTTGGATTCCCTGTGTATTATTTTTTTGTTTAGTTGACTACACAAAATTTGCACAAAGTACTCTACCGTTCAAAAGTTTGGGGTCAGGGAGATCATTGAATTGATCAAAAGTGACAGTAAAAACATTTAGAATGCCACAAAAGATTTGTACTTCTATCAAATCCTGTTCTTTTCAGAATTTGATTGAAACAGAAGCACAACTGTTTTCAACACTGATAATAAGAAGAAATGTTTCCGAAAGTAAAAACTGAAGTAAAACTGCCATGACAAGAATAAATCACATTTCAAAATATATTCGAATAAAAAAACTGTTATTTTGAATTGTAATAATATTAAAGGGATAGTTCGGCCAAAAATGATATTTAAACCATGCATTACTCACCCTCAAGCCGTTTGAGATGCATCTGTCAATCTTGTTTCAGACGAACACATTTTCAGTTATTTTTGAAAATGTCTTAGACCCTTCAGTGGATATAATGTGAAGCAATGGGGTCCACCTCCTTCAAGTCCCAAAATGTGAATACATCCTTCACAAAAGTAATCCATCCGGCTCCAGGGGGATAAACGAAGGCCTTCTGAGGGTAATCCGTGCGGTTTTGTCCTAAAAATATACATATTTAAAACTTTATAAATGAAAATATCTGACTTCCGGCAACGATCGACGCGCGTTCACGGGTGATGGAAGTCGGCGTACGAGGTAAGACGTAGAGTAGGAACTGTTGTGACGTAGAACGAACGCGCCAGCGCAGCCAGAGAGCAGAGCAAAACAAAACACGAAAGCGCGTGAACGCACGCGTGTCGATCGTTGCCGGAAGTCAGATATTTTCATTTATAAAGTTTTAAATATGTATATTTTTACGACAAAACCGCACGGATTACCCTCAGAAGGCCTTCGTTTATCCCCCTGGAGCCGGATGGATTACTATTGTGAAGGATGTATGCACATTTTGGGACTTGAAGGAGGTGGACCCCATTGCTTCACATTATATCCACTGAAGGGTCTAAGACATTTTCTAAAATAACTGAAAATGTGTTCGTCTGAAACAAGATTGACAGATGCATCTCGAACGGCTTGAGGGTGAGTAATGCATGGTTTAAATATCATTTTTGGCCGAACTATCCCTTTAACAAAATTACTGTTTTACTGTATTTATGATCAAATAAATGCAGCCTTGGTGAGCAGAAGCGACTTCTTTCATAAACTTAAAAAGATTGTACAAACCCAAATCTTTTGATTGAGAACATTTGTAATTGCACCATATGTCTTTTATCTACACACACCTTCCATTTAAAGTAATGTCCTTTCATTAACCACATGTTCTCATTACCCGTCACAATAATCTTGTTTTGAAACGAAATGTGAAAAGAAATGTACAGCCCTAATGAAAGCGCAGGCTTTAAATGAACAGCTGTGTTAGAAGTGTTATCAGTTTGGAGTTTTGTTCAAAAAGCTGTGTACCTTTTGTGCAAATACTTTTAAGCTCCACCTTGTAATCCTTTTCTAAAGAAACATTTGTGCAGTAAAGAGGCTTGTGTATTTTGGTCAGTTCCCAGAATGTCCGTCTTGCTGTGTTTCTTCCTCTGTGGCATCACACATTTCCCCCCTGCACTCCCTTTGAAACCTGAGCCTGATATTACGGCATAGAGGTGTCATTCGTGTTATTTTAGGTTTCGCTCTTTCTGGAGGCATTTCGACCCCACACACACCCACATACAGTCAAGTGGCCCTCTGGGGACTTTATTCAAACAGACACAGCACAAACACAATTGGGCGCTGATCCCGGATCTGGTGAAATATCAGTTCTGAATCAGAATTGCCCTCCATGGACCGTGTTTGACAGAATGTGATAAACTAGTTTTGAATCGTCTCAGCATTACGCCATAGAAGAGGTGGAGCATTACAGCGGTGTAGTATCCTCAACAGGCTGATAGAATAGATCAATGGATTCCTGAGGTTCTGGAAACCAAGAGGTCTGATTTCAGCAAGAATGTTACCATCTCTTTAGACATGTAAAGGATCGTTGCCAGTACAGAAAATAGCCAAGAGCAGAAAGACGCCGCTGAATTTCTCAGTTGTACTCTAGTGTAATTCTGTCTGCCCACTACTGTAGTTAAAGCCCCCTTTGTGGTTAACCAGCCCCTTGACGCTGATGTTATTTCTGTTGCATTTACAGATGTGCTCATAAGTTGACATATTTCCCTGCAGAATCTAAGAAATAACAATAATAATAGATGCGATCTTAAAAATCTGATATTTTTTTTACTAACATACCAGATATTTTCATGTTTAGGGTAAGTAAGTTTTGAATATTTTTAAATCAGTCACTTGTGCTCACCAAGGTTGCATTTATTTGATTAAAAATACAGTAAAAAACTCTAATATTGTGAAATCGAATTACATTTTAAAATAGCTGTTTTCTAGTTTTGATATATTTTAAAATGTAATTAATTTCTATGATTTTCAGCAGCCATTAATCCAGTCTTCAGTTTTCACATGATTCTTCAGAAATGATTCTAATATGCTGATTTGGTGCTCAAGAAACATTTATTATTATTATTGTTATCAATATTCAAATCAGTTGTGCTGCTTAATATTTTTGAATAGATTTGAATAGAATCTATTCATTCTTGAATAGAAAGTTTAAAAGAACAGAAAATAAATCTTTGTAGCATTATAAATATCTTTACTGTGACTTTCATTCCTCTCTCTCTCTCTCTCTCTCTCTCAAAAAAAAAGATCTTACTGATGCCAAACTTTTGAATGGTAGTGTATAATCCCCAAGAAAGTACTTTTTATTGTACATTTTTAATTGAATTTTGTGGGAAAATAGCTCTATTCTTTCCCATTCAATCTATTGTTTAACAAAGAGACATAAAATATCACACTGGAAATGGAAGGTCAAATTGGGCACATATTCAAAATGCTCTTCTCGACAATGTTTGAAACTTTGTATTATTGGCTCTTCTCGCATTATTGCCGCCTCCTCTTTGCTGTATTCTTCATTTGTAAGTCACTTTGAATAAAAGTGTCTGCTAAATGAATAAATGTACATGTAAAAGATGTGATGCCAGCAACTAGTTCTTCCCTGCAATGCTTATTAGCACCTATCGGAAATTCAGTTGATCAAAAACTACACCCTCTGCACTTTAGCTTTCAATTATTTTTTTTTATTAAATATTCCCCACATTCTTTGCTTTAAGCCACAGTGCGGGGCATGTACAGTTGAATTGTAGCTCGGCCAGTAATAATGTTGGTTTCTCTCCTCAGGGATGTGATTAAGAGAATAGACCAGTCTGAGTTTGAGGGATTTGAGTACATCAATCCTCTACTGCTCTCCACTGAAGAAACCATATGAGGGAAGAACAATACGGCCGACGTTTCTCTGCCTGCGGCTCCATGAGACTTCTACAGCTGAGTTTAACTCAGACTATGTGTTCACAGAGAAGAACTTTTCCTTCAAACTGCGTTAAAGACAAAAAGCAACACTAAGACTTCAAGTTTTGGACCCTCCCCGAGTTATTTTAGGATTACACTGGAAGAAGAACAACTGGAGGAACTTCAGAAAACGAACTCAGAACTATTCCCCATATTTCAGCTGTTGATTGTCTTCCTGCTTCCCAGCGTCCTCTTTAATTTTGACACCCATGTTTGTGTGAATGTGCGCGCACTGTTGCCTGGGACTCAAGTTAGCTCCATCGATGTGTGCCTGCGTCCTTCAGAGACTACATTTCCCATCAACCCTAGCTGAATATGACAGTTCTAACTTAATGTGCACTTTTTATTTTCTGTTCGACTTTTTTTTTTATCTCTTGAATCTTGTATGAGGTGCGTCCTCAAGCGAAACAAGAATGTATAATGTTTAAAGGTAAATGTTGTATTATAGTGTTGGTAGCCAATCGAAGAATTTATGATGCCTTCTATGATGCAAAGTGGCACATTTTAATTCATGACCATGATGGTTTCCTAAACAGTGGGTAGCTGTGCTTCAAACCACATGCTTTTAACCACCCGTGTTTATTTTACTGAGTAAATGGGAGATAAAATGTGTTTTTTTGAAGAAGTGCCTCAAAGATCCAAAATTCACCATGCTCCAAACTGCTCTGAACTCCATGTTTGATCAGAGTTGATTTTCCAATGCACCATCCAATGAGAAATGTGCAGATGTTTTTTTTTTTTTTTTATACTTAACATAAACACTGATACATATGTTGAAACCAAGACATGGGTTAGACACTGAATAATCATAAAGCCCAAATACATCAGACTGGCAGTAATATTACCAGCCTAGGCTCATTGGAAAAATCTGCCTCTACTTACATTTTTGCATAACTCCAAAAACACTTTCCAGCTGAAATGAACACTAGTGGCAGTAAAACACCAACAACTTTCATTCATTTCACACAAATTATAATTACAGTGGCAGGTTATTGATTAATAAAGACTTATTTTCTAGCAGTTCCTTGCACAATACTGTTACGACCTGAAAACACTTGCCATAGTGCATGATTTGTAAACTAATACATTTTGACGCTTGCATCACATAATCAGCTCTATATGGCTATTCTGATGTAGTAAGCTTGCTTGCTAGCTCACCTGGTAACGCATTGCGGATGTGATGTGGATTGTCCTGTGTACGAGTCCTGTGAAACACAAGTCAAGATAAAAGAGCTCAAAGACACGTAGACGTTATTTTCAAACGCAACAGAGCATTAACCTTTTTGCTCCACTCACCTGACATTTCATTCCCGTACTGCCTCGATATTTAGAACAACCAACATAATAAAACCTTGCCAAACTCGCATTCATCTGTCTCTGATAAAACTGAAGCCGCTTTTAGCGCAGCTCATTTTTAAATTGCCGCGAACCGTACAAGAAGCAACGTATATCATTTTGCATAAATATTGCCACAGGCACGATTTTCCAATGAGCCTAGGTTTAATATTACGGTAGCGTTCTTTACAACTGCACACTACATTACTCAAATGGCTGCTCCTCCCTCCGATAAGAGGGTTTTGTGTTGTTGTACTCATGTGATCTGTCAACGTGCTGTTGAGATGTTGTGGAGGGCGAGAGAACACAAACAAGGGGTTTGTACATCATGTCTCTGGTGTGATGTGGTGGTAAAATTGTGCAACAGTGATGTGAATCTCAGATGACCTCAAAGCCCAAATTCAACCCATTACAACACTCAATGTAAGACACTATTAGCTCAGAATGCTAATCTTATCTAATTTTATGATAGGCTATGTTCGGAATAGAATTCTAGCCTACTAGTTGTAGTATATTCTGTATTCTACTATTTTTACTAATAGTAGGTGAAATGATTGTCGATAAACATCAGTATGCTACACTGTCACATGGTCTCTTGCGATGTTGCAGATAAGCAACTTATTTCAGAATCTTTGTGTCAAAATGCTGTTTGACAGAATAATGAGCCAAAAAAAAAAAAAAAAAGAGATGGAAATTGAAGGTCAAGTTGTGCGCATTGCATTGTGGGATGCAATATTCTGCGCTGTGTGTGTCTTGGCAAATGTAGTAGATCATCTGGGTATCCCATGCATACTGTGCACAGTATACACACTGCAAAGCTAGTGAGAGTATCATGCTAGTATGCTATTCCGAACATAGTCGTACACTCCTCACCTTTCCACTAGGGAAACACAACTAAAGCACCATTAAAGGGCTTTCAATTTTACTTCAAAACATAATTTCCCTTTAAAGAATAAAAACAGCCAATCACAGGCTAGCTTGTCTGATTAATCCCTCACAGTGATAAAAGTATGGTGTTATTAAGCAACTAGATATGTTTTCTATCTTCTGTTGTTTAATCTCCCAAGTTTTGTTTTTTTACTTCCCTTTTTTCCTGAAGAGTGAAGACGACACTCTTAGATGTGAATGCTTTGAAGAAATCAGACCTGTATGAAGAAGTGCTGCCATGTTAACAGGATTAATTAGCTGCTTTTGTGTCAGACAGTAGTGAGATTAGCAGACGGGCGAAGAACAAAGAGCGGCCCAGGAGATAACAAGCGTGACGAACGTAACGATAACGAGGCAGAGAGCAAAGCCAGATTACCCCCACCATGTTTTCAGCTCGAATGAAAAGCTGGTACAGAAACAGCCACAAAATTTCCACTCTTTATGAATGATAAATGGATTGTTTATGACAGGAACTTCAGGTGAATGCAAAGTGCCAACAAGTGGCATTCAAGTATGGTTCGATAGGGCCATTGCTGGTGCAAATTTTCAGGTTTTTAACACAACGATGGCCCTACATGACATTATTTGACTTTAAATTCTCCTTCATTTTCATTCCTGTAAACCGATGATTATTCTTACAAGCTGTTTGAGAACAGGTACTATGGTGTATTACAAAGTAATAAACCATCTTCATCAACTTAATTTTTCACCAGCTCAATCTAATGTACAGAATCCACGTGGAACAGTCAGATTTATGATTGTCCTTTGTTTTGGTTTTGTTCATGTTTATATTTGAACTGGAATGAGTTAAGCATAATTGTAAATATCTGTAATTTAACCCTTAAGAATTTTCACAAAAAGAGAGAAATAAATCTGTTTCTGCACCATTATAAGAGATCTCTGAATCCAGTGTCCCAACAGCTAGTCTCAAACTTAAAATACAAGTTCCTGTCCCTGAAAACATTTTTAAGCAAGAAACTTTGGTTATCAACCTGCCAACTACAAAAGCCGTCGTAAGCTGTTTTCTGCTTTTCATTTCTTTTTCGGTTCTTTCCATATGTTGAGTCCAAAGCAAATGACGCTCTTATCAATGTGCTACAGGGGAATACTTTTATATTTGAAGTGTTTGTTTTATAAATTATTGTAAATGAAAGCTCCAGTAGAGTTTCTGTGGGCTGAGGGCGGGAGAGCGAGAGAGATGTGAACATGTCTTTGGTTTTATGAAGTTAAAGTCTTAAGCATCTTAGATAACAACTGTAAATCAGTAAATGTTCATTGTAATGACTTCACATTTCCTGTCTCATGATTTCTGGGTGTGGAGAAGAAAAAAAGAAAAAGAAAAACAACACTGGTCTGTGAGAGAACACTGTCTTTATTGCATAATGCATATTGTTTTTCTATCATATTTTATAAGAAATACTTAACAGGTCCTCTGGTTACAGTAATCAAAATATTAAAGAAATATTTTGCAAGCACATGCAACATAAAGCTACTAAGGAAAACACAGGTATCCAAAAATAACAGAATTTCATTATCATCACCAAATAATATCGTCATGCATCTCTGATAAACATTGTGCAAGATGACCATCGCATTCCATTTGGGTGAACCTGAAAGAACAGAGAACACATACAAGTTTTTAATAATAGTGAACCGTACAAAAAAGTACACACGCATTAGATCCAATACACAAGAACTAAAAAGAAATCAATGCCGGTTCCAGTAATATGTGGTTTGTAAACCCAAACATGGGGGGGCTAACGCAAGACCGTTTCTTTCTTGCACAATGAGCAGGTTTGGAAACAAAATGAGATTTTTGAGTCATGATAAGTTATTGATCCCACACTGTCTTTCAAAAACAATTTGGGAATAAAAATGTTGATGTAAGTTTTGGACTGGAGAAAAGCTGTTTACAATGTAGCTGATCCCCTGATGTCACTCAAAAAAACATTTATCTGGAAACACTTCAATAATTTTACAATTCTCCTTAGATTTCCCCTTGGCGTCCAACAGTTCTTAACATGCATTTGCTTTGAAAACATCTCTGTCAGAATACAATTGAAGATACTCATTTTGGTAACACTTTACAATAAGGTCCCATTAGCTGATGTTATGTAATGAATTGCAGGTTTTGCACAGATACTGTAAAATTAACTTCCAGGACATTCAAGGACTTTTCAAGCACTCATTTTTTTGGTTTTCAAGGGCTACAATCAGAGATCTCACTTATAAAAACAATACCTTTATTATATTTCAAATAAACAAGGTAAATAGATCATTAAAAATGTACTAATAAAACAGAATGGTACAAATAAAGGGCAGCACATGCAAAGTATGCAATGACTGTGGCAACTTTAAGTATGGGAACATTAACAATGCCCTAGAACTTTTAGAGCATAGAAGAGCCCACAGAAAGAGGGCATAAACTGGTACACAGTTTTAAGGAAAAAATACTCAGTAATGGTGTTGACTGATATATTTTAAAGCATATTAAAAACACCACACAGACATAAACAACATTAAAAACTTGGAGTATTTAACAAATCATGGAACCTTATTGTAAAGAGTTACCCTTATTTTTTACTTAAAGGGATAGTTGACCCAAAAAAAATGAAAATTCTGTCATCATTTACTTTCCTCTGCTGAACACAAAAGAAGATATTTTGAAGAATGTCGGTAATCGAACAGTTGACTTCCATAGCATTTTTTTTCCATACTATGGTCTAAGTTAATGGGGCCCCATCAACAATTAGTTACCCATATTCAAAAACTATTTTTTTTGTGTGTGTGTGTTCAGCAGAAGAATTAAATTAATACAGGTTTGGAACAACTTGAGGGTGAGTAAACGACAGAATTTTTGGATGAACTAACCCTTTAATGCTAATGAACGGTTGGTGGCATTTTGTAGTAGCAGACACAGAAAACTACAATCTTATATTAGTTTACTGATGTGTGCACTGCACACACAAAAAGAAACCACCGAGGAATAATTTATTATAGTACACTGCCAGCTAACAAGCACACATAAACTGCGAGGTCACCAGGTCTCAAATTTGACTTTCCAATGACCGTTTCTAGTACGATTTAGAACGACAGATCCTTTCTCCCCCAAAAAACGACACTCAATTCCACTCGCATTCATTTGTTTGTATCCCCTTTCCCTTTTGACTCCTTCCTTTCCTCTCTAATCCCTTTTCCAACCCAGACGGCTTGATGCTTCCCAGCAGCAAACCTCAAAACCATTCTGTGAATCGACACGTGCCAACCCACCAGTTCCCTTGATTCCCCCAATCAAGATTTCCATCTCTTCACCAGTCCTACCCTCTGCTTGTATCGACGCCCTCGGAAACTCGCTCTCTATATCTGCCTCTTTCTCTATGTGTCCTTCTCTAGACAAGAGCGTTCATTGTGTCTCTCTCACGGGGCCGCCTGTGTTCTGCTGTGCTCTGCAGTCTGGCCAATGTACACACGGCGGGCAGAGAGCGGGCAGCGGCGCACGCCAGCCCTGCACCTCCAACAAAGTGCTGCCTTGTTCTACGACGTTCAGCGCTGCCCACCACGCCGAAGGAGCGCTGCTCTCGGACCACGCAAGAATCTGGTGACTTTTTGACCCGTTCTGATGAATAACTGTCCTTCTTAGAGTTTCTCTTCCTCCTCTCTTTAAGTACACTCACAGTCTGCCATGTTTCAACATAGTGTTTCCTTTTTCTGAGAAGTGCTCCAAAGTTCACAGGCAGAAAAGTTCATAAACGGCCTTTCTGGAGAGTTGGCATTGATTAAAGATGGCAGCAAGGTGAAAATGACGCCTATAAACTGGTATGTGGTTATACAGGCTATATAACAGTTCCTTTGACTTTTTAATTCAACATCAAGATTTTTTGCTTAAAAAGTATATGAATCTGCAAAGATAATCAGGTAAAACTTTATAACAAAGTTCAATTCGTTTATATAAGTTAATGCATTAAGCATCATGAACTTACAATAAAACATATTTTTACAGCATTTATTAATATACTGTAGGTCTTTCTAAGTTCTACATATACTAATACATTTTTTAAACTAAAAGTTGAATTTGTTAACATTAGTTAATACACTGTGAACTACTTTTCCAAGTAAGGTAATACATTAACTGATGTTAACAAATAAGACCTTATTAGTAGTGTTACCTTATTAGTAAAGTGTTTAAATCTATTTTGATGTTACCAATAACATTAAAGATTTAAAAGTGAACAAAAATTTAACAAGTTTTTAGCTTGAAGCTTAAACCTTTAACTTAAGTTTTAAAAAATGAACCTGAAATCTATGTATT
Source organism: Tiaroga cobitis (assembly GCA_030578255.1). NCBI lineage: Eukaryota > Metazoa > Chordata > Actinopteri > Cypriniformes > Leuciscidae > Tiaroga > Tiaroga cobitis. The sequence continues at coordinate 40,772,897 of CM060598.1, read as the reverse complement.
TTAAGTCCTAACTTCCATTTCTTATACCGTAAATGGTTCATTTGGAAAATGGAAAATGCCATTTTGAATAAAATATTTATTATTTTTATAAATAAAAGTACAAATATTATGTAGTCTTTTAATTAAGATGTTAATGTAGTTTAAATCATGTCACATTACAAGACGCCAACTTTCCAAATGTATTTCTTCTTAAACTACCCAACTCATTTCAATTAATTATAATATTATAATATAACTAATTTTTGTTAATCTAAAGACTAGTTTATCATAAAGTACCAGGGTATTACCATCTAAAAAAATCACTGTACCGCCTCATCATTAAGTCTCAATTCAATATTACGTGTTGTGTAATACTTTGCGTACTTGATACTATAGTACAACAACAAGAACAGCTGCTAAACGTTGCTATGTTCATCAATCAAAATAAAGAATCAAGTGTTCATAAAGCATCAAATTTAACTCCCATCTGAACTGGATCCTCTGCTCTACATCTGCAGGGATGACATCACATCCAGGAGCGAGTTACATAACCGTGGCTGTGATATCCATCTCGGAATGCTCCACCAGCACCCAAGGCGCAAACACTTAAATCCATTCACTTAGGGAAAATAAAATGTCTTTCTCCAACAAATGACTAATTTTATTTTGGCAATTTAAAAAGAGGTGATGGAATGCATGATTCGGTCCACCAACACTTCATCTTACAGCCTAGTTTTGCCAAGGGGTTCATGAGAGTGAGCGCATGTATGTTCTGGCTTTACCTAAAGGGCCAGCTTAACATCTCTAATGCCAAAGCTGATCTCAGTCTTCTAGTCTCTGGTGTTCTAGAACATGGATCAACTCTACAATGACAGCAGATCACATTCCCTGCTTCTTAGTTTGTGTTGCTGTTCTGCAAAACACCTGAATTCGGAGAGTCTTGCCTGTTTAATTGGCATCTGAAAACTCAGGTATTGCATTCTGAAATACAAATGTCAATTTATTCGTATGGTTTTCCAATAAGAATATTTGCCAAAACCAACCACCGACAATGTTCTTCTCTAGCCAAGCCAAATTGGGAAATGTTGGGATATTGTAGGTTATATGCCTTGAAGGAATGCATATGCCTTTTCAAGGAAGCCACCCATGCAACATTTTGGGTTGCTGCTGAAGCAAATGTAATAACATTACACTGAATAATTCATTGATTTTGTTGTCAACCCTGGTGCATTGTAAAGTTAATCAACTTTGGTGAATGGAATTTTTTAAACTTATTTATATGAAACGTTCACTCACCCTTCAGAAAATGGTATTAGACACATTGGGCAGCAATCCAGTCCTGATCCAGACGCTGTTCCAGATACTTCTGGACCTGATTTTGTTCCTTGCCCCAATCCAGGTCCACCTGCTCCTGAATATCTTCCCAGCCCTGACCCATATCCTTCAAGTCCTGATTTTGCTCCCTGTCCAACTCCAGATTTTGTTCCCAGTCCTAATCCAGATCCTCTTACTCCTGAAATTGCCCACTGCCCTGTTCCAGACCCTCCTGCTGCAGATTTTGCTCTCTGCCCTGATCCAGATACTCCTGCTCCTTGTTTTGTACCAATGACTGATACTAATCCTTCTGTTCCAGGTATTGTTCCTAGCCTTGATCCATATCCACCTGCACCTGTTTTTGTACCCTTCCCTGCTCCTGCTCTTGATCCTGTATCTAATCCTGCTCTTGATCCTGTATCCAATCCTGCTCCAGATCCTACTTCTCTTGATCCTGCATCTAATCCTGCTCCAGATCCTCCTGCTCTTGATCTTGCATCTATTCCTGCTCTTGATCCTGCTCCAGATCCTCCTGCTCTTGCATCTATTCCTGCCATCGATCCTGCTCCAGATCCTCCTGCTCTTGATCTTGCACCTATTCCTGCCCTTGATCCTGCTCCAGATCCTCCTGCTCTTGATCTTGCATCTATTCCTGCTCTTGATCCTGCTTCCAATCCTGCTCCAGATCCTCCTGCTCTTGATCTTGCATCTATTCCTGCTCTTGATTCCGCATCCAATCCAGATACAGAACCTCTTGTCAGCTCTTGAATTTCTGAGACTTTCCCTGCCTGGCCAAATTTGTCACCATGTTTGTCTGACAATTCACGACCCTCAACGCAATTCACTTTGTCTTCAAGGTGGCACTGCTGAGCAGTTTGTATGTCACATCCTGACACACTCTCCTGATCAGGTGAGGATGTATAATTCTCTTGATCGGCAAGTGCTGGTGAGTCAGATTCCCCCATGTTCTTTGCTGCTGGAGGTTGTGAAGGGTTCTTGCAGTCATTCACTGGTGGTGAGTGAGTCAGGAAAGATGGAGCTGGGAGATCTGGAGGGGGATCAGCATCTTCATTTGCACGGCACCATCTCCAATCACTTACTTTTTGTACAAGAGTTTTCTGACGAAATAGAGAGAAAATCAACCTGTATTACACAAATTATCAAACTTGTGAATTAGACCTTTACATTAGCAGCATAATTTACACATAATATATTTGGTGCTGCTTGGATACCAGCTTTGTAAATAGCTCTGAACAACAGTCAAATCAAGGTATGTTGTCATGATGACATAACAGAGAATCAATGGGGGGAAAAATGTTATGCCAGAAAACTTTTAACACTTGCTTGCATATTTTTCCAGAAAATCCCTTGCCTTTTAAAACATTCCATCATTTATCATCATTTCATCAGATAAAAAAAAACATTAAAAAGTATTTCGTCAATGAAAGGAGGTGCTTATTAACCTTTAATATTACACGTCAATTACATACTATATATTTTATAAGAGAAAACTAAATATATCATAAATATTTTTTGCAAACCTGTTACCAAAAAGTAATTTATACAATTTTAAAATGATACAAATAATTATTCCCCATGAAAACAAATTATAAAGGGACACAGCTAAATATTATGTTTAATAAAAGAGTTATTAATTAAAAATGGGGTTTTAAAACCATAAACTGAATCAATTAAACAGATGACTAAATTTTGATATTGCTGTATGGTTTTAATTGTTTGGGATTTGTGCCTCACATGTTATTTGCTATGTGTTTTTAAGTAATGGGACACCAAAGTGTACCATTTTCATGGAAAATGCCATTCATTACATAAACATGCTGACCAGGAAAGCACACTACAGCCTTGTTGATCATTCTGGAAAGGGCAATTCAGTAGTGTTCATCCTCTCATCTCCATGGAAAATAACATCAAGCCTACTTTTCCCATGTACAGAGGAAAATGTGAGATTTGCACTCTCAGAGGGTGTGTCCTGCTTTTAAAGTCACCATGAAATCAAAATGGACAATTCTTATTTTTTATGGCATATTGCACCATTTAAAAAAAAAAAATCATGTTCCCTTCCCTCCTAATCTTATTTTGGTGAAGGGAATGAAGTGTTCAGTCCATTTGCCTCATAAAGTTACTGTGTGAGGTCATCTCTAGACCGTACAGTGTCAATTTGCATTCAACATCCATTTCAGGACACAGTGCAGAAATTAACACCTCACAAATCATTCATGCTGTATTAAATACGGTCATACAAACGTATGAGATTGTATTGCATAAATTCTACAATATCTGTCATATTGCATGTCAAACCATTTATTATTCTCCTAGATTATACAAGCATCGAATCCTTCCCCTTTCATCATGATAACCCGATGTATTACCGTGGATGAAGGTGGGGGGAGCTGTGGAATAGATTCTTCCTGATCTGACTGTAGAGCTGGGCAAAGAGCTCTCAAGGTAAGAGCCCAGAGTCTCTCCGCATCACTTAATTCAGAACTCTCCCACCATCTCTCCCTGTAGCATTGAATATAAAATAGTTATGTCAAAATATCAGTACAACTGTAACAGAATAATTTTATATTATATAATTATAAAGAAAGCTTCTTTGCTGAGTATTAAATGTACAGTATCAGGCTTCCTACCTGCATGTAGATGTTTTGCTGCAGCTACTGTCCTGCACTGTGCACAAACTGTCATTTGACTTCTTGGTCCTCGGGTGCTGCTCGGATCTACTCTCTTCAGCTGATAATTTCTTCCTCTTCAGTTTAGACATCGTAGTCATTCAGTTGTAAACACTCTGCATCTCTATCAGAACCACATGGCTTATCCAAAACAATGAGAACTACGCGGGAGTTTCTTTAAACTACTTCCGTGTTCGGTCACAAATGTATTTTTGCGTCAAAGTTGCGCACTGATTGCGCAGTTCGAATGACATTTCGTTGCCGAAATATACGGCATCGTATTTGTATTGTTTATTTGATTATAAAACCAAAGATGTGCATTGACTGAACTTTAGTGTGGTTATGGAAACGTTCTTTATTTTAATTTAGTTTCATTATTCAGTTGAACATTATTATTATTATTATTACTATTTATTTATGGCATGATTGTTACAGTATTGTCAAATCAACAATACACATACATACAAAATCAGTGGAACTATTATTATTATTATCATCAGCAGCAGCAGCATCTGATAACTGATCAAATGAATAGGCTACCTGAATGCAATATCACTTTGGATGAAGTGTCTGCCAAATGCATAAAAATGTAAATTATTATTATGTGTATTGTTGCAATATTGAATTGTTGACAACATTGTATGTAAAACAGTCATGTAAAAGTTCATTTTTTCTTTTCTTCTTTTTTTAATGGGTGCACAAAATCAACAAGTCGTAACTTAGGGGGGTTTGTTATTTTTGTTTGGTTGCTCTATTGGTCTAATCCCTCTGTGGAAATAAACCAACCTGTCCTGGGTGACTAATTTATCACATAAATTAGTAGTGATGGGATTGTAAGGTTACAAATACACAAGCACTATAATTGGAATTGGCAACACCCAAAATAGCAACTAAAAAATTACCCAGTGATCATAGTGACTGAAGAAACCCACACATGATGCACTCATATCAACGTCATTGCATTATGAAGAAACACATGGGGTGAAAAAAAAACTGAGAGCAAATTACTGGTGGCCACCACCAAAATAAATGATCCATACGAGGTGCCTTAGCTCTGAGCCCTGGAGAGACTGAGGCAAGGTTTGGAACCATCTCTCTCCCCTGGATGAGAATTCCAGAAGGTTCTAATGCTGACACTGGTGGTTCCATAGCCACACAGTGAGAGAGTACAATAGCAGATGAGTTTTGAGTAAGTCTGTTCAGGGATGGAGCCGGGGAGACTGCATCCAGGAAAGAGCGCTTATGTCATTAGGACTTGTGTGAGGCAATGTTGTGAGCCGTCGCCATGGTTGCCTGATGAAAAATGTAAAAATAGCGGGCGCTACCCGAGTCCTTCCAAAAGAAAGCGTTCTCAATGCACTGTGGAAGAAGTGTGAGATGGTGAGGAGAGAATAGAAAGGGAGTGAAGAGATTAAAGAATGGCCAGTGTGCATGAGATGTTAAATTGTTAGCTAGCTTTTGTCGAAAATCCACAGTGCGTTAAAAGGGGCCTGCCTGAGGCTTCCTGAATGTCACAAGATATTGAATATTTGATATAGGCCTAACAATTCTGTAAGAAGACGATTTATTAGTGTTGGTTTTGGGCAGACGGGAGGCCTACGCCTCACCTTTATTGGCTGCGTTATATTTTCATGCTAGTCACAGCGATTAACTTAATTGTAACATATTTGCAGTTTTCCCACATGCTTTATACATGAATTTGTATTGCTGTGGTGTTATCACTGATAAACAAAATATTCTGTGGTGAAATAATACAGAAAAAACAAATGTAGCCTAATTTATACCTGAATAAGTTCATTTATACCTGAATAAGAATAAAAATCAAAATAAAGTAAATTCTTTATTAGTACCCTACTTCATTTAAGCATTTAAGAAATTAAAGTGCAAATATCACCTTTAGAAAATTAGGTAACCTACTCAACTTTCTGATACTGGTGTTCCCATCATGCACTGGGGCATGAATAATTCATAAAGTTGCATTTTTCACTGTTTTCCAGCTGTATTTACATTGTTTAATTATTGCTTTTGTTGTTAGGATTAGTAACTTGCTGTTTTGTAACATGTGGAGTTCATTTTATACTTACTCATTTTATAACATACTCAGAAATTATCCAAAATGTTACCGTTATTGTGCATTGTGTACCAAGTATTGAGATCTCTGTGTTCGAAAAATGACATTAGTTTTATTATGAAGATTTGTTGTCCAATTAATACTAACTGTGTCAATTACTTAAATGTTCTTAGTAAAGCATACACTGTAAAAATGTGGCTTAATTCAGTATTATATAGAGTAAATGTAGCTACTTGAAACAGTGTATTGCAAAGTAAATATCAACTAGGCTAAGTAGAGATTACTCAACTAACTTTAACTGGTTACTTATTTTCTTAGTTAAGCAGATTTTCCTTAATTCCATATGTGAAATTTACTTAAAAATCTGCATGTAAAAACTTACAAAAGAAAAATTAAGCAAATGTAAACTTTTGGCATGAAACGGAAGTATTTTCTTCCCTATACTGTGACGTATATCTGACTTCTCGAACACGAAGAAATGTAGGGCGGGACTTGATTTTGTCCATCGGGAATTGATTGGATGGTTATGGTTTGCTATTTCTTCTGATGTTATGTGAGTGACAAGTTGTCCCACCCTCGTGCCAGTAAACGCATCATCAGAAAAGAGAGTAGAGATGTCACTGTAAAGGTGCTTGCACAATGCACACGGAGTCTGAAATTCTCGTCTGAAATTTCCGCACGTTAAAAAATAAATACGACCTCACTTTGCAGCGTTTGGAGTAGTTGCCGCAATCACGTTTACATACTGCCTCCAAAAATTTCGTCCGTCATAAAAAAAAAATCGCATCGGGTTAGATTTTCTGCGTGTTTTGCAACCGTAGCTAGCATTTTGAGAGGTGTTTTGACAATTCAGAGCCGCAGAATGACGAATACGAAAATTTCGGACTTAGTGTGCAAGGACCTTAAGAGGGAGGGGAAATTATTTTGGTAAAAGAAAAAAGAATTGTTCGTTTTGATTTCAAGGCGACTTTAAGGGGAAATATACCTGCAGTTGGCTTACCTAAAGTTGCAAATTAAGCTAGTTAGTAGGGAGTATTTTGTAACTTACCAAAACTACAGATCACCTTTAAGACACTGTTCACAAAATGAGTCTGACAGAAATCTTCTCAGCCAGTATCTGTTACCACAGCTCTGCGCCTGCCAAGCTGCCAGTATGTAACCGGAGGAGTGGCGTCTTCTCCTCAGGGAGAGATGTGGGCACGGCCTCTCACCAGAATGATTAAGCTGCAGGTCTGGCCTTTCTCAGAAAGGTCACGGCTCTGACGGGTTCCATTTGTCAGACAGCTGGCACAGGTTGCACTGGCAGTGCTGAGCAAAAGAGACTTATACCCACCACTAATTCGTGTGTTTACAAAACATCAGCATGTATCACTGTATATCATTCTGCGTCTTAAAAGCTGAATAAATAGCAGTAATGTAGCATTTATCTTTAGTCTCTTCTTATCTGAGCCTACCAGATATATGTTGATAGTGTTTGTTAAGAGGGTGGTGGTGCTGTAGCTTGGGCAGAGACAACTGGCTGTCCACATCAACCACACACACACACCAAATCTCTCTTAAACCGTGCAGTTCATAGCCTTTTAATGGCAACCCACCTGATCAAATATTAGATTATTCACACCTCTTTGATCCATTTTTGTCCACCTTTTTAAAGTAAATAGATTAAATAAATGAATTAGCAAGTCTGATTCATTGATTCTCACACATAAAAAACAAATATCCGTAATGCGTCTGCCATTTAAATTGTCACTGCATAAATTTCAATAATTAACTCTTTCTGCAATGTAATAATTGCAGACATGTCACGACGCCTACACAAAAGACAACCAATCCCAATGCATTTGCGTTTTAGGGATCTGGCATTCAAACCTATTGTTATAGTCACGAAATGGATTTTTTTGTGCTATTCATATGCTTTTACAGCTGTCTAAATAAAGCTTGTATGTGACTCTAACTAGTCTATTTAGTGTTGGTAGCCAACAAAGGAAATTCAAGGACTGAAATACTAAAACATCTAATGTGAGTAGCCTTAATGGGATGAAAAAAAGTTTGTTTATTGTTATTAGGTTTTTTTTATTGCACATCCATTATGATGGATGAGTAATATTTGGCAATTTGAAAAAGGCCTTAAAAAAACTCATCCAAAAAGAGTTTGGGTCAGCAGTTCGTGTTCACACCACCCATTTGAATATTTTTCCATATATGTGCAAAAATGTGAGAGACAGCAGAGGCCTAATGATCATATTTTGGTCAAACTCGCTGGGCTTTTCCAAAATCCATGACGCAAATCCAAATAAAACTTTTGAAAGAAGGAATCTAAGGCTGTTAAAAATAATTCCCTTCTCTCATCACATTATCACAAAGCTGTAAGACCAGATCACATAGACTTCCGTGGAAAAACTAAAGCTATCCGAATGAAGAACTGGTAGCACGATATACTCATACTCAATACAGATAAAAGGGATTTATACACATCATTCAGTTTTCATTGAAACTAGATGTTTTCTTAGCAAGACATGCTAGATCATATGTTCGGTTTCTCCATTTTACATTATTTTACTAATTGAAATGTATATGATCTGTACATTAATATCTTATATTTCAGAGATTCTATTTGTTCCCCTAATTTTGCACCCCTTCTACAAATGGTTGACAGTTTGGTGAATTGATTGATTGAATCCATAAAGGCCATTTGTCCTTTTGTCTTCCACCTGCAGTAACATCACCTTGGAGCTAGAGGGAGCTACTGCTATAAATTACATTGACCTCTGTTGGACTCGATCTTAAGAGAATTATTAATAAACCACTGGCATATGTACAGCACTGTAGTGTTAGAGGAAATGTGAATGAAATGAGTCCCATCTACAGACAGACATAACATCCATACATATGCGGATTTAAACAGCAAGATATTAATTTAAATAGGTCACATCATTAGAAAGGAAGTGCTAGATGTCTGTGTGATGTTATACTGAACATCCATTTACAATATACAACACATGATGATTATGAGGAGAATGATGATGCAGGGTTATATTATTATTGCTTGATGTGCTTGACCTGATTGTTTGATATTAATGGCAAAATATTCAAGTTAATTTGTCATATCATACAAATGTTTGTTTGTTAGTCATGTAGTCTGCTCATAGAAGTCTCAGGAAAACCAAAGCTTACAAACTCAGACCGCAGTCAGTCTAAATTAGAGCGTCTGTTTCAGACTCCACCCATCAACCCACAAAAAAATGCTCTTATTTCCTCCTGCCTGAGATGTTCATTTACAATGTTCAACAAATGTGCAGTTTTACTGTTTGAGGTTTAATTGCAGCCTTAATTTAAAAATGCCAACAGTGCCACAGTGACAACCTGCAATGAGACTGTCACAGGATGAAGACGAAGGTACACATGATCCAATACGAAGTGATTTAATAATAGCCTACAATAAACTCTGGAACTGACAGAAAGTGTTACAGGGCGTGCATGAATTTTATTCGATTACTTTTACATTTTAATACTGGTATCCAGGATGTAATAATGAGTATTTGTTTGTTTTATTGTGTTTGTAAGGTGTCATTGAGTGTCATGTAAGGTGCCTATAAATAAAATGTATAATAATAATAATGAAACAAAGGTTAACGCACAAACATCAACTTGGGGTGCACAGGGAGGAAGTTAAATACATGATGGTGATGAACTGAATGATGAGCAGCTGTGATGATGATTAGTGTCCATGGTTACTGACGAGTGGTGGGAAAATCAAAGGAACACATGTGATGAATGAAAACTAACTGAAAGTCCATGAAAGTGAAAGTAAAGATGAATGAGTCCAGAATCCGTGACAGATACACTTTGAATTTTGTTAACTGATAAAGAAAAATTTACTCAAACTCATTGTTTTTTTTTTGTTTGTTTTTTTTTTTCAAATGAAATGCGTACATTTGAAATAACAGATATGACTGATGGAAACAAAGATGCTCACATACCATAATGATGAATCTTAATTTTCAATTTAATGTTTATGGAAAAACATATTGGCCTACATTTGCAGTATGTTATTCAAGTAGCAAAGTGCAAAAAATAAAAAGTACACTAACAATAGAACAAATGTGGCACACTGGTAGGCTAATTTAATAAAATATTTAAAATATTTAAAAATACCCTTAATTTTATTATTCCCTTCATTTCATATTTTTCTTTATTTACCTCACCCTATTTATTTTTCATGTGTATTGTCTATTTTAATATTTTAAGTACTGTACACATTGACAATACTGTAAATGATGACAAATAAAGCTGTCTAATATATTTAAGAAATAGCCTAATATTTCGTCATTAACAGTAAAATTAATTGGATATAATGAATTAGATTTATAATAACTAACTAAAAAATAAGGTAATAAATCAACAAAAATAAGATAATAATAAAAAGGTAAAAACGTTTAAGTATTTATAAATATAAATAGCAATAATAATAAATATCTCTATTATAAATAGATATTATATGTACAGTCAGTGACTGTCTCTCTCTCTACAGCAGTGGGGAGTGAAGGCTGGTTCTTGGAAGAGCCACAGCCTGCGGAGTCAGTCACATTCTTGGCTGGGATTCAATGACTGAGCCAGACACACACAAACACCGAGAGAAGGAGAGAGAGAGAGAGAGAGAGAGAGAGAGAGAGAGGAGAGAGAGGAGAGAGAGGAGAGAGAGAGAGAGAGAGAGAGAGAGAGAGAGAGAGAGAGAGAGAGGAGAGAGAGAGAGAGAGGAAGGGAGAAAGAGGAGAGAGAGAGAGAGAGAGAGAGGCTGTGCTCACTGACTCAGTCACACTGAACTGCAGGGGCAGAGGAGCGGAGGCGACGCGCCGTGTCCGGCTGCAGCGATCTCTACTCGCAGGGGAAAATACGGATTTAAAGTTCGTGGATTGTGTATTTGACTCCTGAATTTGACGTGGGACAAGTTCGGCTCCCCCGTGGGATAGTTTTTCTACAACTTGCGCGCTTTTGCTTGTGTTACACTTGAGTTTTTTGTACGGGTCTGTCTGTTGATATGGACAGGAGAGAGCCCGCTGCAGGGGAAGAAGACACGCCGGTGCAAACCTTCGTCTGAGTGGGGATTTCATGAAGCCCTGTCGGCCTTCTTGTGCTTTTTTTCACAGACTTGGATTTAGAGACGCGGTACCAGGACCTTTGAGTCGTATTTCTCGTCACACACTCGGTTTCAACGACAACGCTGTGCGCGAAACATGGAAACAATAACGCGACAGAGTTTCCAGCCTCACCCGGGACTGCAACAAACTCTCAAACAGTTTCACCTGAGCTCCATGAGCTCTCTCGGAGGACCGGCCGCTTTCTCGGCCAGGTGGCAACACGATCTGCTCTTCAAAAAGGATGGCAAAGACGTCCCGGAGCCCGTGCTGCATCTCCCCTCCATGCAGCCTCCTCCGGTGATGCCCGGGCCGCTCTTCATCCCGTCCGACCGCTCCACGGAGAGGTGCGAGACGGTCCTGGAGGGCGAGACCATCTCGTGCTTCGTGGTGGGCGGCGAGAAGCGCCTGTGCCTGCCGCAGATCCTCAACACAGTGCTGCGGGATTTCTCGCTCCAGCAAATCAACTCGGTGTGCGACGATCTGCACATTTACTGCTCGCGTTGCACCGCCGACCAGCTGGAGATCCTGAAGGTGATGGGGATCCTGCCGTTCTCCGCGCCGTCCTGCGGGCTCATCACCAAGACGGACTCGGAGCGCCTGTGTAACGCGCTCATCTACGGGGGCACGTACCCGCCGCACTCCAAGAAGGAGCTGTACGGCTCCATCGAGCTGGAACTCACCGAAAAGAGCTTCAAAATCTATCACGAGTGCTTCGGGAAGTGTAGGGGTCTTCTGGTCCCGGAGCTCTACACGAATCCCAACGCGCCCTGCATACAATGCATGGACTGCAGGCTCATGTACCCGACCCAGAAATTCGTGGTGCACAGTCACAAATCGCTGGAGAACAGGACTTGCCATTGGGGCTTTGAGTCGGCAAATTGGAGGGCGTATGTGCTCCTGAGCCCGGATTACACGGGGAAAGAGGAGAAAGCGCGTCTGGAGCAGCTCCTGGATGACATTAAGGAGAAATTTGACTTCGCCAATAAATACAAGCGGAAAGCATCACGGGTGAGCCAGTTTGTTGCATTTTGCGCTGCATCCTTTGCTCTAGTGCAGGGAGAACTGATTAAGTTTTGTTGTAGTGGACTCCATGTGTCAGACGTCTATGACAAGCCGTTTCATCCTTTTAAACTAACTAGTAGGCTACCTATTTTGCTGCTTGTTTTTTAATGGCTATTTGAAAGCCAATTGAGACTACAATCTTTTCCAATTTCACGAATAACTTCATTATAGGCTACTTATTCCAGTAGATAGTGACTAGTGGTGTCTATATTAAATTAGTCCAGAGTCCAGACTCCCAGGTATCAAGTAATTCATTGCAAACTACTTAATCCTTTGCTGCTATGTTGATAGAGGCAAATATTGGTAAGACTTTATTTCACAGTGTCATTGTTACATATGTTACATGTAGTTACTATGGTAATAACTATAAATTGTGCATAATTACACGCAACTAAACCAAACCCAACCCTAATCCTAACCTTATGAGTACATGCAGTTACTTAATATTACTCAATATTTAAATGTATAATTGCAGTGTAACAAAGACACCTTAAAATAAAATGTAACCCAAATGTTTGCTTCAGTGCTTCAGCTGTTCACTTCCAACTAGTATGTTTTCCACCTATTTCAGTTTTACTAGTAACTATTTAATATGTATTAATATTCAATCTGGCTTACTAGAAATAGTTTGGCTACTAGTAGCTATCTGTGACGGTTTTCCTTGAACTAATTGGATCATACTACTTTATTAGACACTATTGCATTCCAAGTTGCTACTATAAATATATAGTTGCATACTGCAATTAGTTGCTACTGCAATTATATTGAACTTATATTGTATACTACAAAAACAGTCATTCTGACTAGTCATTGCATCTTGCATGTAAAAACAATTGAAAATAGTGATGTAATTAGTGAAATTGAAACTTTTTGCTCACTTTTGGATTATTTGTTAGTAATTCAAAAATAAATATTAGAAACATAAAAAAAAAACAGATGTTGTTGGAATGGCTTACCACCGTCGTCTTCAGATGAATGCTTGGAGAAAGGCCATTAGTGTCAGTTCTTTGGTGACACAAACTTCAGACTCAACAGTAAGTAGTTATTTGGCAGACGTACAGTGCACTTCTTATAGGGACATTCCTCTTGGCACAACCTGAGGTTAAGTGTGATGGGGCACTGTGGCGATGTTCATGAATCACCTCTGCTCGTATTCAAAGCAACAATCTTAAAGTTGGCAGACTAGATGTTTCAACCACTAAGCCACACCACCAGGGTGAAATTTGTATGTCTTAAGTTTTACGTTGGCATATTCCAAGTAGTGTCAGCTTCCCTCCTTAGATGAGTGCTTGGAAAGGGGCCAAGAGTGTCAGTTCTTTGGTGACCCAGTCTCCAGACTCCAGAGACTATCATGATATTGGTTTCCCAGTCCAAATGTTACAACCTGATATGCGGGAGGGGGGTGAGATGTGGAATCTGTGGGCGGACGTTAAGATAGAATAGCCGTCGCAGTGGCCTCAATTTAATGGCATGAAATATTTAACTTGAGCAGACCGATGCAAAAAATGCAATCTCTCACAGAGAGCATTTCTTGGTTGCTTTTTGGGCTTTGCTGAATTTAATTGACCAGTAACTAACCCTCAGTGTCACAACCTCTGTCCCGTTAACCTTTACTGTAGATACAGTGCTGATTGCGTAAACAAACAATCATTTAGAGCCATTAAAGGCCAGGGCGCTTGTAGTCTTCATTTCTCTCTCTCTCTCTCTCTCTCTCTCTCTCTCTCTCTCTCTCTCTCTCTCTCTCTCTCTCTCTCTCTCTCTCTGTCTAGTCCTTGTTTTTTATCATCTCATTCCTCCATCTGTCTCTCTTGAGCTCAGCATGACTTCCACATGTCCCACGGCAATGGCGTCATGTTATGGTAATTCTGAAATGGGCCGTTTAGCTATCACAGGTACTTGACAGTGGATGTGTTTTTAATGATCAGGCCATTGAGGGTTTAATCACGGGGCTGCTGAGGGAAAAACATGCTTTCTGAGCTGCACTCCAACCAAGTTTGCTGCTTAAATATGCATCGTAAAGTTCATTTCTGGGTATTTTTTGGAATGAAAAATGCGATAAAGCAGTCTCGGGCTGATTGTTTTATGTTTATCTGCTTTGGGTTGTCTCCAGTCTCGGGTTACTCGCATGTGTGGTGGCTCATCTTACCCCTGGGGCTCTAAAGCTTGACTCTTGCTGCTGACACAGTCCTGTTTGTGAGGTAGAGGATTAGAGGAAAAGATTTTTAGTTATGTGCCCCCCTCCAATACACACAACACACAAACACTCAATGAATGGCAGGCCTGGTCATTTGCATGAACTGTTTCCCTTGAATGGAGCTGATGATGCAGGGATTGGAGTATTGTGGTGGAAACGGAGTATGAACCAACAAAGAAGTGCATTCACCAACATCTCCTCCCTCCCATCTCTCTCTGATCAGCCCTCCACCACCTCCAGCTTACTTTCCCTGTGTGAATAGAGCGAGAGAATGTAAACTGAGGCCTGCTCTCCAGCGTGTTTACACACATTTGCCGTGTTCTGTCTCTTTTTGCATGGACGATGTGTGTCATAAGTGCTTTGCAGATTGAATCGTCCCTTACGGTGAATGACGTTGCTTTGTTAACATCGAGCTGTTTCCCTCGGTCTCGAGTGAGCCCAAAATGTCCCGGAGCTCTCTGCATTATCACATTATCAGACCCCCCACAGCAGGCTTTTATTCATCTCAAGAGCTTTCCTTCCTCTCACCACACACAAGAGGGAACACTCTCAAACCGTCTGGAAACGGAAGTGGAATATATCATTATCAATATATCATTATCCATCTAGAGAGAGGGAGATTCGGTGTATTTTTACATATGCCCGACCGCCTGGTCACTCCTTTGCCAGGAAGAGTCTGCGATTTGATATTGATGACTTCATAATGGCTTCCACACAATTTAATTTGCCACTAGGATGTTTGTAGAATAAGACTGAGGATTGAAACGTGCTTGACGCAAATCCTTTGAGTTAATCAAGCTCGATTTCAAATGATGATTGAAAAGTCTCTTAAGCTAACCAAGGCTGTCTTTATGTGATCAAAAATACAGTAAAAACAGTAATATTGTGAAATAGTATTACTATTTAAAATAATCATGGTCTATTTGAATATATTTTAAAATATAATTGATTCTTGTGGTGGCAATTTTCAGCATCCTTACTCCAGTCTTCAGTGTCACATGATCCGTCAGAAATCAATCTAATATAATGATTTGGTGCTCTTTATTATTATCATTGTTGAAAACGGTTATATGTGCACATTTATATTAATTTATGTGTTTGCAACCTTGCGTAACAAGCATTCCACATGCGAGAAATGTAGATGTAACAGTCTGTATGTTTGTATACTGTGTTTCTGTTGCTGTCTGTGCGATTGTGACAGAGCTTTTCTGCTGAGTTATTTACAGATCTTACTGTTCCTCATCTGTGAAAAGTAGTCTGGCAGTCTCTCTCTCACTCTCTCTGTCTCTGGGTGGGGTGAAGGAACTTCCTTTTTCTCTGCTACTTGCTGAGGGAAGGTCACAGACTGTGTAGTTGCTCAACCTCCCTCGACATATACATGCGTGTGTGTTTGTGAGTGCGTGTCTGTCTGGTGCTTTCAGTCAGCAGCCGGAAGACAGAAAGACAGGATGTTCTGTGTCCCTCGCTCAGACACAGTCAATAATTAAGCGTAAAATGTACCTAGCCATTATGTTCTGTCAAGCTGTCTCAGGTCCAAACACATCATCTTTTAATACTCTGTGGTGAAGAAAATTTTGTTACGCTTGTCTGAGATCTTGTTCAAAGGGTTCAAAAGAGTTTGGCAGCTTGGTAAACGAGCTTTGAGTTTGCTGAACTGTAGTATACAGGTTCAAAGTGTAAGTCCAGGTGTTGAGTTGGCTTCATGAGCTATCATGATTACTTTATACTGATAAAAATGTCTGGACGTAATGTCAGGAGTGGCGATAAATGATTAGGTGGATTAGGGACAAAATAGCTTGAGGGGCCGTTTACATGACACATTAAAAACGTTTTATCCGTTCATTTACACGACAACTGCGTTTTGGGGGCCGGAAAACGCAAACGTTTGAAAACGGGTTTCTAAGTACAAGTTTTTGAAAACGATACCCTCATTGTCTCCATGTGAACTACATAAATGCAAATTTGTGAAAACGATAATGCATATGCATATAATGTTTTTTTTTTTTTTTAACAAACACTACAACTACTGGTCTGGCATGCATAAAACAGTTTTTAATCGTTTTTTTTTTTTTTCCGGATCCGTGTGAACAGGGATCGTTTTGACAACGTTGTGAAAACGTACCCTAAAACTGTAAACAAGTGACTAAATGCCTTTAATGAGACTCAATTTTTAGAGATTTCAATTGATTAAAAAATAATTTTATTACATGGTACGCTGATGAATAAATTAAGTAAAACATAAATAATCAATATTTTATGAGAAATCTCCAAAATGAAGATCACGCTCATACATTAATATGGCTGATGAAAAGCATTAGAAAAGAACAGAAAATCATTTGACAATTGAGTTCATCTATAGAGGTAGACCGCCTAGGCCTACACAATAAGCATTTTTGCATTTCGTCTGCACTATTTTTTAGTTTGAACATGCACCAGATGGAAATTAATGTATGGTGAAATGTGTTTCTTTTTTATTATCGGATTATTTGCACTAAATGAATGTTAAATAACAGCCCTGTTATATATTTTTTTTCACTGCACATTTTACATTGTCAGATTTAGCTTATAGGCTACTTGATGAAATAGTTGGCACTTTATTTTTCAGAGTAAGCACAAGAAAGCCCATATCATGAGCATTTCCCACGTAGTCATGCATTTGATTTCCCCCTCTGAGTTTCCTGTTAAACGTGGAGGCGTTTTATCAGGGGTTATTTCGAGAGTTTTGGCAGACGGCGTGTTCTTGCCGCCAGTGCAGGAAAACCACAGCTCAGTGACTGGAAGGGAGAGTTACGACAGTCGCATTCCAGGACAGCCACTCCCGAAGTGCAGCGAGAGACTGATTATGCAAATGTGTGTATGAATGGGCATGAATGAAGCGTGCCCTCTCACTCTCGTATTCGCATTTGCTCCGTGTCTACCGGCAGACTACACACACACACCTGCTCGGTATCAGAACCCTTCTCGTCTCCTCTACAATCAAGTGTTTTTTCCCTTTCTCTCGATCTTTAATTCTCCCCAGGTGCTGGAAGTGGGCAGTAAACCTCTCTAATCATCAGTCATTAAAGCAGAATTTAACCGCTCTCAGCCCGTGAAGCAGTTTTCTCGCTTAATTGTTTGCTCTTTGGAAACAAAGCTACGTAATTTTCTCCAAATCACGCCCTTGAAAATGCTTTTGATGAACACCTTGCGTGTTCATTTTCTCTCTTCCGTCCTCCGCGTTCGGTTCGGCTGACTTGTGATTTTTATTTTGGAGAGAGAGAGAGAGAGAGAGAGAGAGAGAGAGAGAGAGAGAGAGAGAGAGAGAGAGAGAGAGAGAGAGAGAGAGAGAGAGAGAGAGAGAGAGAGAGAGAGAGAGAGAGAGAGAGAGAGAGAGGCATCTTTCCAAACCCCTCCACCATCCCCAGCGCCTCAGAGAATTCTGGGATATCTGCTGGAGAACTGAGAGGGTGCAAGAGCTTTGGGAGAGGAAGCCAGTTCCCTAAGGGGATATTAGGTATGTATGTCCCGTCTCATTCGCCAGGCATATCGCTCTTAAGCCGCACACACACACACACACACAGCGGATGGCTCAACTCGACTCAGCAGCAGCTGGCCCCTGGTATGCATATCAATGGCTGCAGCGCGAAAAGCTGCATTTGCGCATTTCTCTGCATCCCGTTCAGAATGCGAGGGGCTTCACTGGTATAGCTACGGATAGTCAGCTGCCCCGACGACGATATAAACCAGAGGATCCGTCTGAGAACCGAGTCGAACGGCTGTTCTGAGACCTCACTGGTCAAAGTCTTCCTAAGTATGTTCCAGAACGACTCGTGAGGTCAAAGACCTGCGAGGCAGAGAAACGGACCCTGTGTTGTTCAGTCGGTTACTGATATG
The DNA here is from genome assembly GCA_030578255.1 of Tiaroga cobitis. Taxonomy (NCBI): domain Eukaryota; kingdom Metazoa; phylum Chordata; class Actinopteri; order Cypriniformes; family Leuciscidae; genus Tiaroga; species Tiaroga cobitis. The sequence goes on along the minus strand of CM060598.1, from coordinate 40,754,576 downwards.
AACAGGCTTTTGTTTGGATATCCGCAAGGGTCATTTTTATTGTTGCGCAAGAGTGCCAGACGAGAAACCCGAACAGTTTACAAAGTATGAAACTCAGTGAAAAAAAGCACGGTAATCTCTTGCTTTCATAACAAAGCTCATTCTTCCCACTGATCCTGTTTTTTTTTTTTTTTAAATCCCTCATGTGTAGTCCTGGGTGGTTATTAAATTCGACAGATTTTTTTCAGGAGTGAGCAGCAGCTGAGTGTGCTAACGAGTCTCCTTTAGGTGCTAATTAAGATTTTTCAAATAGTCCGTCACTGACAAGCCCGAACTGATGGATCATAACTGTGATTAACCGGGCAAAGAGAGAAAATATGTGGCTTTGTTTTAGAGATAAGACACGAACATCTCCCTGGAACAATTCAAACCCTAATTGCTTTTGTGGCTCTTTAATGCAAATGCAAGTTAATTCATTAGTGTTTTTTTTTTACACTAACAGTTCAATTCATGCGTGAACATTCGTGCTTGGCTTATTAGCCACATCCTTTTTTTAATTTGATCAGTTTTTCACCTCTCGAGCTGAGTTTTCAAATCAAAACGGCACTTATTCTGCTTTGCTGTTCATTTAGCAACCTCGGCAGGGAGTAGCATAAGTCTTTCTGTTTTGTTTTTTTTGTTGCCATCAATGACTTTAAAATATGCTTGAGAGATCAAATATACTAAATAGACTTCCTTCACACTAGGTGCCCTATTTAATTTGATGCAAGCAAAAGCGAGGCTGTGAGGGATGGAAATACAGTTTGTTCATATGCAACATCACAACCATTTTTTTTAGGGATGCACGATATATCGGCCACCATATCGGTATTGGCCGATATATGTTCCTTTTTAATGTTATTGTAATCGGGTCGATAAGAAAATTTAGCCGATATATTAAAGCCATTAAATAATGGATTATTTCCTTCAGCTGAGACACTTCAGATGTAATTATTAATAATATAGTATATGAATATATTAATAACAATTAACAATTTAAATAAATAAATCCCACATTAAAATAATAACGCTGCCTCCTTAGATAGGCTACCTTATTTTGGCCAAATTAAGAGTGAGAGAAATATTGATTATAAATATAAATCCTTTAATATTGAAAAGTATCAGTACAATAAGTGCTATGTATAATTTTAAGTCTAATGTAGTAAGTATGCTCATAGTAGGCAGCTCACTAGGTTTTGGAGCTCAAAGCATTGTAACTCAAGAGAGCTAACCTGATGCCCTTACTGCCTACACAGTTACAGAGATTCTTAGTCAACTTAGAAATGTTGCCATTTCAGTTATATTGCAATCGAAAAGAAGACATTCTGGAAAATTACCCTCTTACATAATTTCCCCTCGTCATAGCTTAAGCTCAGTTGTGACATTATATCACACCCTCTTAGACACAGGCTCCTAAGCCTCCTAGTCTGTCCACCCCCTCCCCCAGGATGCAGTAGCTAAAATCTCATTAATGTCAGATGGAGATAAACACAGATAAAAGAGAGAGGTTCATCACAGGGCATCCTCTCTTTTCACACTCCTTCCACCAGCCCCCACACATCAGTCAGCCCAGTCAGTGTGTGTGTGTGTGTTTGTATTGGCTGGCCTTTGGGAAAGCATTCATATATACCTGCCTGATAGGGGGAGGTGGAGAAAGATGTGATGGGGGGGCTGGCAGACAGAAGAGTGTGGGATGGAGGAGGGAGCTTTTTCTGTGTCTGGCATTAACGGGGAGGAGGGGTGGGAAAATAGATGCGTTTCGGGGGTTTCCTGGGTTACTGTGATTGTCAATGCGAGACTGGATGTGCTAATATATAAAGTGTGAGGTAAATGTTTGATTTAATGAAAGACATTATGAACGTTTCATTTCAGGCAGACTGTCGGAATGGGCTCCTGCATCCTAGTCACACCAGAATAACGAATTAGTGAATAAGTGAATGAACGAATTAGGAAAGAATGAATGAAGTAGGAAAGAAAGGAACTAGATCCAATGTTCTGACTGGCTTTATATCTGCGACATGGACTCTTTAAACAAATAAAACCTCATTCATTCCTACTGTTTTGTATTCATTCATTGCACTGATATGTATTATTAATGACAGTTAAGCACGGATAGAAAGAAACATGATGACAAATTACTGGATGAGTCTGGGTTTGAAAAATTCATCATGCAACTGAATCGCCTCTCAGCCTCTTTCTGTGCTTTAACATAAAGATTGTAAGATGTCTGTTCTGTATTTGTAAAAACAACATCAAAATTTGACCTTACTTATTTTCTGCAACATTTTGATTGCATTGTGCATGATTCTGAAACAATATTTGTTTTCTTCTGATGTAGCCAAGGCTGTGGGTGGAGACAATTTATATTTTCCTATAATGTCAAAGTCTACTTTTCACAATCCAATCAAATGCAGATGGATGCATTCAATATATTTATTCAATTCATGTTATTTACTGTTGAGTATTCAGTTTGAAATATGTCAAACTACTTAAGTGAGTAGTTTTATGTTGTTTTTTTAAGATCATAAATTACTTTTTTGTACAATTTGTGTGGGATTTCCAGCTGTATTTTACAACGCTCTCTGGAATACTAGATTCTGATTGGCCAGTTCTTTTCTAAGGGCCACACATAATGCATCCTATGTGAAATTTCGTTCTGAAATTCACAGTATTCTTTAGACTGCTACTGTGATTGAGGATCGCTGAGCAAAATGCGTGTTTTTTTGGTTTGTGCATGAGGATTTTCTGCAATGTCAGCTGAGCTCTTTTGTCTTTGTGTGACGGAGTGAGTCACACTTTAGCTGGCAGTGTGTGTTTGTGTGTCTAAGAGGAGTCCGACACATGACCCTTCCCATCAAACCCCTCTCTATTCAGGCAGACTGACCAATCAGATGCTTCCATACAGCTCCCATCGGACAGATGGCTGTCTGACAGAGGCAGCGTGACATACACACACATTGAGAGACAGCGACACTTCCTCAAACTGAATGACTATGAAAAAAAAGAAGTTATTTTTGGAGTCACACTGCCCCTATAGCAGCTATCTATAAATCTGCATCCCATAGCTTGAGGGAAAGATTGTAACGTACAGTTGATGTGTTTGTAGACCTACATAAATACCCCATGTTGCTCGAGTATATTGCATAAAATATTTTCAATATAAAAATTAGCTTGCTCTATTTATTTCATACCTTACAAGTTTTGAAAGACTTTTTACAGGCATGTAAAGCCTTGTAAACATAGCCTCTGAAAGAAAGAAATAGACACGCAGAATCCTTCCTCACCACGTTCTAAATGAAGCGTTCGTCTGGGCCCAGTGGCACTGGTTTGAGATGCACCATAATTTGGTTTGGTTAGTCAGACTTCTATAACTGCCGTTCTTTGAAGCGTGCCCTACACAGAAGGAGCCTACTTTATAATGTGTAATTTGACATTGAAATGAGTAGACAGACATACTATTACAGTACACGGCTAGAAAATATGCACCTCAAATCCTCTAGTTATGTTTGCTGAGAGTGGAATCGCAGGGTAGGGTGAAACACTGCTGTCTGGGCTCTTGGCTACATCTACAGAGAAGAGAGAGAGCGAGAGGGAGACAGATGATGGGTTTGCTATCGTGACTGCCGTTCTGATGTCAGTTACAAACCGGCAGCAGGGCATGGATGATATTAATTGTACAATTCAGTGTGAATGCGTAAAAAGGTAAATACATTTACTCACTCGTAACTCCATCTGTCTGTCACCCACCCAGATGCTTCATCATTGAATCAGAACATCCACACATTCACACACACACACACGCACACACACACACACACACGCATACATCGACTCGAGAGCTAAATGATGATGTAATCACAAGCCTACATAACCTGCCCACAAAAAACATGCCACAATTTTGAAAAGATTTAGGCCTAATAAAGCGCATTTATGTAATCATGAATCAGCAGGGATAATGAATAAGTAAATAAAATATGTGGAAATAAAGCATAACAGAGCGTTTCAAATGTAGCTTTGTTGGTTATTACGATGTTCCTAGTTTTGTGCCATCTTGTTTTCTTTCACTTCAATCTCTTCTGACTGAGGTGCAGCCTTTTTTTCAGGCCCTAAACCACCCTTTTTTGGGGGGGTAGAAACATATCAAAGATATCAGGCACTTTCTGTGAAAAAGAGGTTATGCTTTGGTCTACTAAATGGCATCTGAGTTTGCAGACGTGTAGATTACACTATGACATCACACAGGTGAAACCCTGACCGCAGAACACATAGTAATCTTGTTTCACAGTTGACCTTTTACAGGCCACAGGCCGAGAATTACAAGATTACAGGCCACACAACTGGGGCAGAGGGCAAGTGTGTGCTGGTGTGTGTGGACACCAGTCTAACCACACAAAGGCCTGTGCTCACACCCCGTCTAAATGAACAACCACAACGCTGCGGTCTGAAACACAGCACGGCTCTGCCATTGATGTGTTCTGCGTGTTTGCATCGGGAGGCAAATCAGAGTATTTTTTTGTGCATGCGTGAGTATGTCTTGGCGAATGTTAAATAAAGGGAGGGTGCAGACCTAATGTCGAGGGACACTCGTGGTCACGAGAGTTTTTTTTTTTTTGTCTTTGGGGTTATGGAGAGCACGCCAAGGTCCCACCTCTCATCCTAAAGTTCAACTGGGCTCCTTTTGTCCTTCAAATCTTAAAAAAGGATCAGCTGGAGCTCAGGAACAGGACTAAGACTGGAAGACAAAACCTAGGCCTAAGACTATTGTCTAGGCTTTGGTCTTCACAAGCCATGCTTCATTTTTTGTCCAGTTTTTTTCCAGACTAAAGGGCCGTTCACATCAAGGACAACAACTATAACGATAACTATAAAGTTTTAATAATCATCTAACTCAATGAGAATAGGTAAGTCCTCAACTGTAACGGGAGGAAAGAAATCATTGGAATCACTTTCAGAATGAAACATTGACAGCCTATCAGAATCCACCCGACTTTAAACAGCTTGAGCATTTAAAGTGGCAGATGAAATAACTGCATTGCACGCTTCGAATAGACAATATTATTGTGTGTTGTGGATGCTAATATAGTTATCGTTCTTGGTGTGAATGGGCCTTGACCCTGGCATAGCTAACGTGTTGATGCTTTAAGATGTAATGTAATGCAGAGAGAGAGAGAGAGAGAGAGAGAGAGAGAGAGAGAAACGCAATGTACAGACGAGTAGATACACATATGTTTGCAAGCTGTCTGCTAAATTATTAATCTATATAGCATTGTGCACTGTTTTAAGTGTCATATTTACATAAAAACATAAAAAAGGCAGCTGTATGTAAATTTTGAATCACAAATGTTGTGTAAACATTCAGTTAATGTTGATCTAACATCAGCAAGGGAATGTATTTTCCTCAAAAAATGTCTCGTCAAATGTATGTGTGCTCTCTGGGGAATATCAATTGTAGTTCAGTACCTATGCTAATCGTAAGACTTATTTTTTATGTTCTGTACAGATTTTCTAAATATGTTTTTTTTGTGTGTGAAAAATAGAGCTCTTAGCTGTTTCACCAGACACAACAAACTATGAACACTTAATCACTTTCTGGTTTGCCGTTGCTAAAGATGGCTGCCAGTTAAAGCCCTGTGGATGTAGTGGAGAGGCAGTGCTAGGCGTGACACAGAAGCTTGTCATTTTGTTCTTTGATTGAGGGATGTGGTGTATCAGTTCCAGCCTTAAAGTCCGCAGGCTATTTTGGTTTTGCTGAACAGGTAACAAAAGAATGTCTGTCTCGGTTCAACACCACCCTTCCCCCGTGCTTTCTCTCGCCAGAGACTCTGCTGTCAAGCGCTAACAATGGCACACTAGTTGGTGGCCCACATGAATCATGTTGCGGTTTTCCCATGATTTCACATTGTGGTTAGCAAATAACTTTTTATTTTCAAATTCATAATTACTTAAATTGATTTATGAGACAGATACTGGTGGGGTGCAGGATCAATCAGAGTTCTGACTGAATGACATTTTTCTACAACGTGAAATAAATTAAATGGTAAAACAGCATGTTTTCCTGTAAAGTCCAGGAGCATGATCTGTTGCTTATTTCTGATTGACTTAACATTAATGGAATTATTATTTTTTTAGTAATTTTAAATTTGTCGAATTGAATTGAGGTTTCAGATTCACAAATCTTTAATTTAAATAAATTGAGTGAATTTTTGTCTCAGTTTTACAAATTTGACAGTCCAGTCTACCTCATCAGGTGTCATTGTTACTGGTCTTATTGTGAGCAAATCATTGTATGTGTTATTTAAAAAGAAATATCTTGAATTATGCATTTTATTAAATATCTGTTTCGTCAAAATATTTAGTAAATAAATAGCTATTTTGTTTCAGCCATATACAAATGGACAAAATTAAGTCTGGCTATGCCCTACATGTTTTGGTTGTGAATGTAATTTTATTTGACTTTAGTAGAGTAAGTGGAAACATACTTCCTGAGAAGTGATTGGAGGAATGGTCACACCTCTTAACCAATCAGAAGTTATTCAGAAAGGCCATGAGGTTTAGAGATTTAAGGAGCATGTATGTATTGTGTATAGACATATGTGTGTGTGTTCTCGGCTTACTCTAGGTGAATTAAAAGTGTCGGAAACAATGGTATTTAATTCCATTAGCATCCGGGCTAGTATGGTGCTTCAGGTTAGTGATCGTAGGTCATAGATCCCTCGCAATTAATACTATTTCAACCCAGTACCACTCCTCCAAATGAGCTGACAGTGGACATGCTAAATAAAACAATGTGTGTGAAACCAGAGCTGTGTATGTGTGTGTGTGTGTGTGTGTGTGTGTGTGTGTGTGCCCACGAAAGGAGGTAAAGGCTCAGGTTAAAGCCGCACGGCTCCCCCTGCGCTCTGCGCTAACCTGTAGACGTTCTACAACACTACTACAGTTGAATCCATTGATTTACTGTCTGAAGCCACTCCTCGCCTGCCCACGCATGTAATCTTGTTCTGAAAAGGACTGTCACACACGCTCACATGCAAACACGAGCACACGCAGACATGGAATCGGAGAGAAAGCCGAACACAATCTCTGCCAGCTCTTTTTTTTCCAAAAGGAAATTGAAGATAATTGTACCCTCCAACTAGCCTGCCCGGTTTTAAAGGGGCATCCTATATCTGACAATACTTCATTGTTTGCTCTCTATAAGACTGTCTCGATGAAGTACAATGTCTGAAATAAATCGCTCCAGTAGAGGGATCTAATTACAGGTTACTACTATTTACATTTGCGCTGTGCAGACCTCTGTAGTACTGGTTTAATGTATCGCCCCTCTCTATTTTTCTCTCTTCACTTTGACCTTTATCTCACTAGGCCTATCAGTCTGTTTAATTATCTCTTTACCTTGGCTTCTAAGAATCCGTCCTATCAGTAGGTCAAGGTGGTTGCTGTTTTCTGCAGCTCTTTGTCAACAACATTGTGCTTTAAAATACTAAGATCAAGACTATCCTATACATTATGCATCTGCATCAGTACTGAATTAATTGGACTTATTTGTACATGCATGCCCAACAAACATGCTTTTCCCAATATTAACTCAGCCTCAAAGAGCTTTAAACTTTAAACATTTGAATAGGAATGACAGGAAAATAAATGTACTTCCTTTGAATTTGAATTTAATTCTACCTTCCTAATTTCTCATTTGAATTGCAATTCCACATCCTGTTTGCTACCTTTATTCAAATTGAATTTAAGTGCATGTTCTGAGATTTTTTTTAATTGTTATTTTACTTTTTTTTTTTTTCTATAGGTACTTGACGATATCTAAAATCAGATCAATTAGAAAACACTGAAAACACAAATAAGAAACTGTTACCATGCTATAGTTTAAAAGTTAGCTCAGGCTCTTTTTAAAAATTTTATTCCATAAAAATCTGTCCAGAACTTTCAGATACGGTAAATGGTGTCTCCCTGTCTCATCCGTCTTTCCCACTAGGCCTTCCATATCACCATCTATTGCTCCATCCATCTCTTCACGGACGCTAATGGAAACATTAGCCTGTGTTCGCTTCAAGCGAGCTTATTATGCAGCCTAGGCCTTATCAATTCACTTCTGTCTCAATTAGCATCAGCTTCAATGCTGTCTCTCTCTGGCCGCGAAGAGCTGCATCGATCTACAACTCAATGGATCTCTTGAACGATTTCACACGGACCTGGCCGACACTTCAAAAGTATTCGTATTCAAAGTACGAGCATATTTAAACACTTTATACTTTATAATGACCATAAATATGATGGCTATCAAAGATATATAGATGAGGTGTGTTTTAGAGCTGGTAATATTTCAGTTTGACTGCGATTTGGCTTTGGCTTAGCTTAAGTGGTTGGTCGATCGCAAAGTGGCTTTTAAAGCAAAACTAGAGTGAAATAGCGAAGTCGTTCTTCAAGCAACGATTACATAAATTTTGCAAAAGGCTTGTTGTTTCTCTCCAAGTCTGATTAAAGTGCAAGGGCAATTTGTTTATCCACTCACGCCCTTGTTAAGGTCTGTGCATGTGTGGGGGTGTATGGCCCTGAGATCTATTGATTGCTGCAGGAAGCACATTCTGATGTTACACTGGGCTTCCTGAATTTGATGCCGTCTCCTTAGACATCATATGTGAAGGCATTTTGACTGTGTGTGTGTGTGTGTGTGTGTGTGTGTGTGTTTGTGTGTGTGTGTGAGAGAGAGCGTGTATCCTTACCTCCCCTCAGACGAGGAGACAAAACAGCTCAACCTCTGTCCTTGCTTAAAGACACAACAGCTCTCCAATGACACAGACTTCTGTCTTGCTTGCCCACAATAATAGGCTACAGCTCAGTGTTTTTCTGAATAACACTCCAGCCACAGAGCTGCCACATTCTCCAGCTTATGAAATGGCTTATTCACAACTTACACTTTTGTTACATACCAGGTAGTGCACCATTCATAACTGAATTGAGAATGTGTTTTTAAATTCCAATTCCTGAATTTGAATTGAATTGAGGTAGCAAAGAGAATGCAGAATACATTTAAACGTGAATGTAAGAACATAACATTGTTAACTTAAAGTCTGGATAACCTATAGATAGATAGATAGATAGATAGATAGATAGATAGATAGATAGATAGATAGATAGATAGATAGATAGATAGATAGATAGATAGATAGATAGATAGATAGATAGATAGATAGATAGATAGATAGATAGATAGATAGATAGTCTAAAAGACAGAGAGAAGGAAAGTAAAGGAGAGAATCTAAGCCAGCAGGTTCTATTCTTGAGTGTGTAGTTTTTGGCAGCAATGACAAAAGAACACACACTCTCTACGTCCCCTGTGCAGGGACCTTATTCCAGCTCTGCCTGCTTATCAGATGAAATCAGACCCGTCTCTTTTCTGTTGCTCAAACTGTCTCCTGAGGAGGCCCAGATCGCTCCTCCGCCTGGGTGTAGTCACTCTCACTGGGTCTCAGCCAGTTCTTCCACTTCCTGGGGCTCTCCATTTACCTAAGGTCTACTCAGTTTGTCAGTCTTGCTCTAGATGAACTACACAGTGATCTGAAACGGGGATCTTGAATGTTGTCATTGTAGGTTAATTTGGCACTGGTCTAACATTTGACTGCTAAGTCATACCTGATGGAGGTAGAATGGTAGATGGAGAGATGGGTAGATAGGTATCATGAATATAATGAGTAAATTCTGTAATTATGTTTCTCAGAGTCCTAAACTAACTTCTGAAGCAAAACCTTATAACAAGTAACTGATAAAATATTATCGATCACTTCCTCTTTGCCTCTCTGTCCCTAATTCTCATTCCGGATGGATCTCTCCTGTCCCCATTCACAGGTCCCATCCCCCTCACCCCTCTTTTATGCCTGTAACAGTAAGCCTTGTGATTGTGCCCCAGAGCGAAGGCTCTCCCCGAGCTGAACTCATTTGGAACAGAATGCTGGCGGCTTTGAGGGAAAGAGCCAGCATGTTCTAGTCAACCTGCTGAGCGTTCAGTGAGGCCAACACCACTCTGAGACTCATGGGCCCACACATACACACACACATACAGACACACAGATGTCAGCACAACTCGAACAAACACACACTCCAATCAAAGCTCCTTTGTACTGTCCTCTCCCAAAGACAAGGGCTGCCAAACAACATCAGCAGCACCAACAAGCGCAACAATTCGCCATCCACAAAACCCCTCACCAAGCAGGAACTGTTGAATTTGCTCAGGAGCCAGTTGTTGGAACATTTCGACACTGTTAACCAACTTGAAAGGAATCAAAAGAGCAGATTGTAAAGCAAACTCATTCAGTAAAAGGAGTGCGCTAGTGTTTTTCTTCTCCGTTCTCGTTTCAAAAGCCCTGGCGAATAAAAAGCCCACATGAAAAGTGTTTAATTTCACATTGACACTTGTGTAAACAAGCAATCCTTTCAGCCAAAGGTGATCTCTCATGTGAAATCATTGTGTGAAAACCGACTAATGATAACGACCAAACCCCACCACGTACCGGCCCATTGTGCGTGATTGACGGCACATTGACCGAGAATGATCACTGCCGTTCATTCGTGCTCATATTTAATAGCAACCGAGTTCAGGATTTGTTTGGCGAGTAAATTGTGCGGGTGAACTTTGAAACCTGAGTTGGGGGCCCAGACACGGAGACAGGGAAGTGATTGGGCCGAGCAGAGCATGCACGCTGATAAATGTTTATTTAGTTTTCGATAACATATCGGCTGGCCTCTTCAGCTTCTGTTGAGTGGAACTGGCTCGACTTCCTGTCTCTCTCTCGTTAATCTCCTCCAGCCCGCGATAGAAACAATCTATCAGAGTCAAGCTATCAGTCGATTGCAGTCAAAGACCCCATAGATTGGCGTGGGAGCTACAGAGCGGCGTTCTCATGGCCGAGCGGCTTTGAAATTGGGTTCAATCTGAGCTTTGATTGACTGTCTACGTATATAATAAGTTCCATGTTCCAGAAGGTTTCGCCGCAATCCCATAGAAGAACCATTTAGGGTTCCCCAAAAAACCTTTCAATGATGAGTTCTAAAAAGAATCTTTTTTTTCCTTAGTGTATGATTTTAATGATCTAAAAAACTTTTTCTACTCTAAAGAACAAAGTTCTCTAAATACAGTTCTGAATGGCACATAAATTGAATTTACTGAAGGGAAGGTGCCAGGTTTGTGCACATCAGCGCTCAGACGTTTCCTGTCAAGCGTCTCAGGAGTGGTATTTCCTCTGCGAGTTCAAATATCAGGAAAACGCGCATCTCAGTGTAATATGCCTGCCCGTGCACACCTGGCTGTCACTAAAGAGGTATAATTCTAAATACCTCAGTTAATGTGGTTGCTAAGCAAATCTGCACTTCCTGTGCTAAATAAGAGTTACACTGACTGCTTCCTGGCTGGTGGGCTGGAGAGGCACGCTCACACACACTCCTACCCTGCTGCAGACATGCAGTGTAAATGGGGCTTTGCCAGTGTGCTCATGTAGAGAATAATTGCATTACTGAGGGGGGTTGCCCAACTCATTGTTTTCATGCTGCATCCATTTGACAGGAAATTAGCATTTTCCCGATTAAATGATGACTGTGATGATATAAGATTTGATAGTCTATTACTTCACTTCTTTCCTGTTAGATTCATTTATTTAAATTTGCACCCTTTGACCTTTTACTACTCTATAGCCAACACTAAAATGACACTGGCCATTACAGCATGGGGTTACGGAGGCATGTGTAACCCTGTAAGGTAACATTACAGTTTCACCGTGCAGCCATGCAGACATGTAAACCGCATGTGTGTAATGGTCTCTCACACTCAAGACGGCTAGCCGGTTGTTCCGTGAAAGCCAATCCTGATGCCGTGGGTCAACTGTCCATCATTCTGGAGTGAGATTTCATAGCGTCCAAGTTCTTTAATTACAGAAGTGAAGCAGTGGAGCCAGACCAAAGATCAGGGTGTATAGTATGCTGCAGGGTATTAGCATTTTATCAGGTGATCTGAGCTAGCTGGGTAAGTAATAAAAGTCATAAATTAGAAGTCTTATTTATTTATTTATTTATTTATTTATTGCAATGGACGTGTGATTAAAAAATATGAAATGATATTCTGTGTAAATACAATAAAGCCTATTTTAAAACCATTCATATTTTTTTGTCCTGTTACATACTTTCTTTGCTTAATTGTCACAATGCAGAAATAAATCAAAGTTTTCTCCAATTATTAAAAATTTCTACAATGTGTATTATTTAAAAAAAATATTTAACTTGATTTTGGGATGAAATATGACCCAGATATGTCCTTCACCATTATATTCACCAATTTAATTATTTCATTATATATATATATATATATATATATATATATATATGGTGTCATGTCTTTTATTGTCTTTTTATATCTATGGCATCATATTCTTAGAATTAGAAGCAAAATATTCTCAAAGGATTTGAAGAGTTTGAATATTCCGATTTTTTTAAGGTTAGTTAGTGTTTAAGAGTGAAAGTGTCATCAATTAATGTATGCGTATGTCTGTGCATAGGTGGAGTTTTGAGTCTGCATCTGTGCTTGCTAGTGTGTGACCTGATTCAGCTAAGTGTGGCGAACTCTCTCTCTCGCTCTATTATGGATCAGACTGCATAACGGTGCGCCTGACAGGCTCTGCAGTGCCATGCAGAGTAGCCGTGCCTAGTTTAGAGTAATGCTTTTACGCATGGCTGCATTTACTCTTCCCTCCTCCCAGTGACTGGCCCGGGCAGGGTGGCCCTGTAGAGGGCAGATACAGGACCTTTTTAAAGACTGATATAATCTGTGATATTAATGGGCAGATGTGGTGAGATTATGCTGGATCTGAGGAGGAGAGAAAAAGAGTGTTAGGTTATTCCCATCAGGAGGGATCTGGGATGCACTGATGGCTTTGATCACAGGTCACCTCTAAAAGGCTCTCTCTCTTGGCAATCTCAGAAGAAAATGTTTCCCTTTTTTCTTGAACATCGAAGGTTTCAGAAGTAAAGCTCAACCCCCTTTCTTTTGTCTCTCTCTCTCTCATTTCTTTCCATCTATTACTCACTCAACCCTGTTGTTTGAAGGCCTGACACACCACCACTGGCTTGTCACTCCCAATTACTCAACTCGCTTTCTTTTAATCCCGCCATTCTTTGTCTCTCTCTCATTTTTTCTGGCTCTCTGGCTCTTTTACCCTTTTAGTCTCCTTTTATGTGCCAGAAGATAGCCCCTGCTCCTTTACTCATGCCAGTTTTGAACAGGCAGGGCTCATTTCTCCAAGTACCTTCACCAGTGTGACATTAGCCTGCATTATATAGCACTATTCACCGTATCATCTAGCGAGAGATCTCTTCTGAGGGACAAGATGAGAGATGAAGGGCGGGGAGGGGGAAGAGGAGAGGCCTCTGTTGTCATTGAGATAGGGCCAAAACAGTTTCCTTCAGCTTCAGAAAGAGGCCCTCATCGCTAGTCTTAGCTTATCGCTCTGCTAGCAAAGCACCTTTGGCCTCTGTGGTGATGTTTGTGCCTGTGTGGCTGCTCCTTTCGTGGGAGAGTTAAGGAAGTCTGGCACTATTTTTACAGCAGTCACTTCATTTTATTCAGTATCGTGTATCGTGTAAGAAGCATGTAATTTAAATTTGATGAAACGTCTTCTGTTAGCAAGCTAACAGTCAATGTCTACTAGCTTAGCATTGCACTAACTGGTCAAGAAAAGCTATTTTGATCACTTAGAACAGATGCACAACAACAGCATCACATCTTATCCTGACATCACAAACCCAACAGCATTTGATGAGTTGGCATATAGCTAAAGTCAAAATTCATTTTAAGACTCTTATGGCAGCTTCTGCTTTACATCCCCTGCCATTTCTTACGCTCACAAGCCACTTATCTTTTTCAGAGCACGATTGTGGGATATTACCCCATTGCATGCATTCACACTTTAAAACCCCACTCTAAACAAAATTACAATCTGGGCACCTTTAGGATAGGCTAGTTATTTTAACCTACCATAGTAGGTTAAAATAACTAGCCTATCCTAAAGGATAGCCTATCCTAAAGGATAGCGATGCTTTAGGAGCACCAGTCCTAATTTTCATAATATTTAGGACAGATAGTATGCAAATCTAGATTCAGTCAGGCTCTCCACACCACCACGATCATCACGTACGGGGTGTTTGTTCTCAAAGGAAGGGTGGGACTCACAAACGAGTTAAAATGACAATCAGAAGAAGATTAGATAATCAATAGGTTTAATCAATCGTATTTAATCTAATCCATCTCAGTTGTGGCCTACCCGTGATATCACCTCCAATCAGAGAGACCTTTCTCCAGGTCGTGGCAGCAGCCGGTTCTCTGCATCTCTAAACCCCCTAAAGCCGCTTTTCAGATTATTGTCAACAACAGGTAATCAGCACCTCGTCTTGGCACGAAAGGCTTATCAACCGCACAGTGTATATTATTCACTTTAACTGCCTTTTGTATAGGAACATTCGCTTCTTGTTCACTGGAAGAGCATCTGTCTTAGCGTTCGACCACAGTCCCCCGAGGCTCACCTCAGCTTAGCGTGTGTAGCATTATCATCAAAGTTTTATTTCCGTTCTCATGAGTCATACGAATGATATTAAGATTCAGTTTCGGCAGCTCAGTCTGAGCTCGATGGGTTAAACACGCTGACCTGCATTGCAGACCGCAGGGATGTTTTTGTGTTTCATTACACAGGCTTATCTGACTAGCGTGTAATGATCGCCCCACCCGCCACCACCACCTTAATATCCTAAACTAATAGTATTAGCCAGCTGTTACATGCATCTAAAGATCCAGCACAGAGATTGAGAGGCATCCTCAGACAATTCACAGAGTGAATACTTTTGGTACAAAAATATGAAGTGCTTGCCATTCAACACCCATAATCATTGATTTGAGAGAAAGAGATCCCATCATCTGAGCTCATGGTATTATAACCATAGCACATTAACAGTGTATGGCAAAATTGGAGGAGCATCTTTACCCCACAATGGCCGAACCTCAGGGCTAAGATTGTTTCTCCTTATAACAAAACCCCCAGCTCACTCTCTGAAGCTCTGAAGTCTTCTGAAATCGCCTCCAACTCTGTATCTCTTTCTTTCCCTTTTTCTCAATTTCCTTTAAACATGAGATCCTGACTCATATTCTTTTGTAATGAAGGGCATAAGGACACAGTGAAGATGAAGCTTTTCCTCAGGCAGGTGTCTGCCCATGGGTCTATGTGCGAAGGGAGGGGAGGAGAAGACAAGAGCCGTCCCACATAAATGAGGACAGACACTCTAATTGGTGATAATGGCTGAGGTAGAAAGAGTGATTCTCGCTTGGGAACAAAGCGGCCTTTATTGCCTCTGTGCATCTGACCCTTTCACACGCTACAGAAACTAGAGCTGGAAAAATGTCTAGACATTCTACTAAAATGTCATTTTAAATAAAGAGATATCAGGGGTTATGGATAAGTGATTCAATTTGAGAGTATATTTCATAACTTTTTTATCATGTATATTAAAGTATATTTGGGTGGGCTATATACAATTGTAAGGACTGAGAAAAGTTGCCGGCTGTAGTATAGCTGATAAGTGGGCTTTCTGGTGGAAAATGGTTATGCATTTCCAGTCCCCCCCCTCTCCATCAACTGAACCCTCATGTGCTATTAATCAGCCCAGAGAATGAAGATGACGTCAGTAGAGAGCGAGAGAAACAGAGATGGAGGGGGTAACTTCCCTGTTCTCCAGATGTGTAATAGAACTAGAGAGGGGAATAAAAGCGTGCAGTAAAAAGGATCTTGTAAAACAAAATGGACGCCTCTTTCCTCTCCTGCTCTTAACAATCTCAGATTCCCTCTTTCTCTTTAACGGAGGAGAGGCCTCCCTATCAGGAGTGCAAAAAGTGCTTACGGTTACAATTTCACTGAATCCTGCTTTTGTCATGGTGAGTTATGGGATTGCGGAAAGCTTACCACAATTTTTGCCATATTTTCTCATAATATTTTGAACATATGGCAGATGTGTTTCCAAAAGCTTAGCAGGCTAGTCTCTATATGTTAGCTCTTGTAGTATCAGTAGAGTATTATTTAGAAGTATTTAGTATGGATGCACAATATATACTGGTTACATATTGATTATTTGACAAACAGGAAAACAGCTTATAAATCAGACTAAACATGTAGAGTTGTGGCTATACTTGTCCTAGAGTGCCACATGTCCTAACTTATATAGTGAAATATTATGACAACCAACTAGTGATGACATTTGACTGGTTCTCACTAGTTAAAAAGGCTTATAAATTGGCCAAAACTGTTTTTTATTTAAATCTGGTGTTTTGCATGTTTCTGTGGTTTAGGGCTGGGTTTGAGTTAGGTGATAGAAAATATCATAACTTGATATTAAATCAATGGAAGTCAATGCAATGTCCTCACTAATATAGTGAAACAAACATGTGTGTTTGTGTATATATGAATGAACTCAAACCTCCTTTTGTGTTCTTCAAACAACCTTTTCCCTTTGACGGTCTACAAAACCTTTAAAGAAGACACTCTCTGATTTTCTGGTTCTCCTTCATTCTTCTTTCCAACTATCCGTGCCCTATTTCCGCTTTACCTTTCATTCCCTCCCTCTGTAGTTCGTAGTTGACGCCCTGTGTTTCAACCTGACCTGAGACTGACCCGGGCCAGGGGCCGTTAGCAAGCCTCCACTCATTAAGCTGCATTTGGCGTCATTAAGTTGATTTGTCTTTGCTGATCACTTTTCAAGATAGCACTTAAAGTGGCTGGCTGTTATTCTTAAAAGGGTTCCAGACTGCCCCTCCTAAACTTTACAGTGTGAAGGGTTATAAACCCAAATGGGTGTGAGCCGTTACATGGAGTGGTCGTGGGTTCGCGACCTCACCAAAACAAGCACAGGTCTGTCTCAGCTGCACTGATTGGATGGTAGCTTATAATGAAGGGATGAAGACGTTTGGTCACCTTTAGTACTTCAACTGTCCTGAAAATAAAGAGCAAGAATTTGATCAAATGGAAAATGCGACCAAAGACATCCTCAGTTTTGCCAACAGCATGTTTTGTCTCACAGTGTTAAAAAGCCAAAAGGAAAAGTGCTACGTTAAAAATGTTGTTGTTGTGCCACTGTGTCTTTTCTCTATCTGTGCCTTGAGGTCTTGAATGCCTGGTTTATGTGACCAGGGTCAAGCGGTCATTCTTAACAGAGGCTCAGGCTAGTTCACAGGCATAATGTGGCTTCCATAACATCTGGCAACCATAAAGTGGTACGGCGGCCTAACCTTTGGTCTTAATAGGGATGAGGGGGGTCCTTCAAAATGTATGATCATCTCAAGGTCATACAACCATTGTGTATAATACAGTTCAAAACTGTATTAACTGAGTTTGTACGTGCAAGGGATTGTCAAAGCAGAGGTCACAAGGGGAATCTGTAGAAAATTTGAGAGAAAACAAAAAACAAAATGTACATGTAATAAAAAAGTACATGTAATATATATATATATAGTATATACAGATATATTTATAAATATTAATCAAAATAATTTGACTTATCAGTTAATATTTTTTTATAATATTATACATTACATTTAGAAAACTGATGTGTGTGTATATATATTTATTTGTGAGAATAACAAATTCTTCTTTCAAATAGAGATCACGACCCTCCCACGATTCTGAACAAACCCTTAACAAAATAATGTAATTTACTAGAGGTTCTGACAAAATGTTAATTGCTGTAGTATATTTAAACAGCGAAACTTTGTCATTTATAAAATAGTGTGGGTGTTTGAATCAAGATCCTAATCTTTTAACGATTATTCGTGCAGCATATATATGCAAATAATATTACATTTTTTGACTATTGAAATAATAAACATCACATTGTCTTTATTGGCATCAAAACATATTTAAAAATCCTGGCATAGGCTACTTCCCATGTTTATCTTAAAAACAATTGGTGAAAGTGTCAAAAATGACAGCAACAAATTGCTAATCAACTCTTCCTCTCGAGGTCTTGCATGTTTCAGAAAGTCTTTTGAGAAGTTGAGAAGAGTCAGAGTGAGGGTGACTTCTCAGTTCGAGTGAGAGTTTTGTTGGTTCACACTTTCGACAGATGCTTCATGAAAACAGCATTCTGGGCCTAACGTATGTACTTGCGTCTTCCTCTTTCCATTCTCAGTTCTTATTCGCCTCATTTTTGTGTCTTTTCTCCCCTCTGAACATTGCGCTCATACAGAACTAGAGTCAGACCAGGCTTTCAGATGCAGCCCGGACGATAAGGTAGTGAGAAAGGAAATGTGTTCGCTTTCTCAGATGGGTTTTAGCTAAACTGGGCGTTCACAGTTAGTGACTAGGGGTTTAAAGGTTAAAGAAAGATAAACACAACAGAGCCTCCTATCACCACTTATGTATGCCGGCAATGTTGTCCCACCAGGGATAGTGAGACTACATTTTATACAGTGATAAGGGTCTTGGAGCTTTGAGGGAAAAAAAGGGAGAAATAAACTTGGGAAGTTTAAACACAAAGCAAAAGAAAAGAAAGCCTAGCCCCCCAGCTAGCACCAAGACCTCTTGGCGGGCGACTTAGCCTGCTGAGGAACAGAAACAAGAGCACAGGGAAAAGAGGGGGAAAGAGAAAAAGAAGTCAAGAACTATCATCTCTCACTCTTTGTCTGTTGGGTTGATCCCTTTTCAGATGAAAACGTGCCACTTTTCAGTCAGTCTGGGTTATGTTAAATAAGGAACATCAGCCAAAGCAATCCTGTTAACAGCATCGGTGTTGAAAAAGAGGGGAAGACAATCTTCTTAAGTGATTAATCTCCATGAGAAAGTGGCGTCTTTAAAGAGAATCATCCACCTTAAAATTTCAGCTGATCTGTCTGCACCCCATCCATCGGCAGATATTCACAGTTTATCCCTCAAAGAGGGTAATGCGTTTCTGTCCTGGCTACTAAAGCAAACATATCTGTCAACTGAGGACGTAACATAAAAACTGATATGCTATAATTCTTCGGTGACCCATTTTAATTTGCAAGGATTGAGCCTCCAGCAACATGAGATGAGGAATTGAGTTTTAGAATTAGTCAGTAAAATTAGTGAGATATAATTTTATTATTATACAATTTTAAATGAATTAAAGTTTTGCTTAATGTAATAATCAAAGTAAACATACCGGTAATCATTTTTGAAGATCATCATCCTATTCGGAGGTCTGTGGTGTTTTTCAAAAAGTTTGAAAAGGCCTGATTTAGACAACTGTAGTGTTTAAAAGTATAAACAGGTTTACTGAACCGGGTTGGCTTTAAACTTGTAAGCGTGTTGCAATTGTGATTTTTGCTTTAAAAAAGAAATATGTTTTTTTTTATCCATTCTTTGTCAAAAGTAGCACAAAAAGGTTAGCTTTCGGGATTTAGGAGCTTGAACACTTTTCTCTCTCCCCCATTTCCCATTCCTCTCCTCTCTCTCTCTCTCTCTCTCTCTCTCTCTCTCTCTCTCTTTCTGTTGAATAACGGTGAATGATGATCGTTTGTGGATGTCTGAAGTAGGACGTAATGAGGGGGTGAGGTGAGAAAAGCAAACAGATTTGCTAAGGCTTCACCTCATTAGCTGAACAACTGTGTGTGCGCATGCAATTCTTATGTGAGCATGCGAGTGTGTCTATATGTAAAGGGCCCACTTGAGTTCCACTCAAGCCATGAGGTTCTCGTTAGCTTAGCGTAAATGTTAGGGCAAGGTTTGGTTTTGCACTTTGAAGATTAGTAAATCGGTTTTGCTATCAGTACTATTTTGCTCTTATCTGACCACACTAAATGCACATCACTCATGCGGCTTAGCCTAGCAGAAGACCACATTTCAATTACGGTCTTCTGTGGATTTGTAGAATTGGAAATAAGATATTGAGACTTATTTCTGATAAATTACTGATAAAACATGTCTTTCAAAAAATCTCTGAAAGACAAGCTGTGTGCCATTTTGAGTCTATGTGTGCAACAAATCTTCGAAAAAGTGTGTGTGTGTGTGTGTGTGTGTGTGTGTGTGCAATTGGTGGTTTTCTGGGGTAGAGGGGGGAACAGACGGCAGGTTTATGGGCTGAAATTCTCTCTGTTGTAACTACCTCTAATGAGCTCCACTGCATTTCCCTCCGCCACTTACACGGAGAGAAAACAGAGAGGGAGCGACAAAGAGAGAGACAGAAAGAAAGATCGAGCGAGATCAGCAAATAGGTGCTGAAAGACTTGCAGAGGTCTTCCTTTTCACAAGCTCTGTGTGTTTTGTGTGTGTTTATGTGGCAGTACGCAGCCTTGTGGTTTTGTGTGGGCGGAATTTGTTTTCTTTTTTTATTGAAAACTAAAATGTACGTGCTTAACAGAGTCAGGCTTCAGGCTGTCTTCCTTCGTTTGAACTTCAGAGATACTGTTTTTTTACTCATAAAACATGCACAGAATAAGTGAAATTGTATATGTTTTGCAATTTGGGGAGTTGTGCTATCTTGAACTAACTAACTTACTAACTTTCTCTTTTTTTTTCTTTTTTTTTTCATGTTTCTGGACCTGCTTTCTACCATTTCTAGGTAAGTGTCATTTGATTTTTCTGATACAAACTATCTGGTAAGTTGTAAATATGGAGATTCAAGGGAGGATCTGGGTAAAATGGTTTTGCGGTAGCGGCTTTTGCAGTGCACATACACGTACACGTACACACACACTCACACACACACACACACACACAAAATGTAGTGAAACTGAAGCGTAGGCCAGCGTGGCTTTAAGATAGACCGAGACACACACCACACTGACTGCTACCGCGGCCGAGACGGTTTACCACCCGACTCTAACACACAACACACGGAAAGGTACACAACAGTAGGCTACAGCTCGCTACGGTTTTGGTTTTTGAATTCTTTGTGGGGAAACCAAACCAAAATTTTTTTTGATTTTTGAAGACAATGAGAATCAAAATAATAGGGTTACTGTAAGAAAATATTTTCCGAGTTCAAGCGCTATTGTCAGCATTTGCGCCTTGAAGTGAATTACCACAGAAAATAATTAACTTGTGTTTTCACATTTCACATCATGAAAGTTATATACAGTCTTTCAATTTTTTTTACCATGTTGCTCCACTCACAAGAATTGCATTGGTAAATTCAAATAATAATAATAATGATTATGAATAATTAATAATAATATTGATGATGATGATGATGATTACTACTACTACTACTACATTAACATTTAATATAATATTATTATTTAAATTATTAAATAAAATGTTATTATTTAGTAATATTATTTATTATAATAATTTTAATTAAAAATATAATATTTTGTGAATGTAATATTTTAGACAGAACATCATATTTTAACCCTCCAGATTTTGAGAGTGATGTTAAAAAAGCTAATTTAACAGCTTTTTTAACCCTCCAGAATGCTGGTTTACTTCCATGGTAATTTAGAATTGTGATTTTTATATATAAAAAAACAAATTAAGGGATGTCAAATACATTTTTGTGGTAATAAATTGTACGGCAGAAATGCTATTGCTACAGCCTTACTTGAACCTGTACATTCCTTTTAAAGGTCAAATTGATTTGTAAGGTTCATGAAGGGCGGAACTGAAAGGGAAGTGAGTATCTTTGTGTGCACAGTATCACATGCCTTCAAAGATCATTCTGCCGAGCATTTTTATCAAAAAGCAGGGCTAAAACATGAATGATGGGGGGAGTGAACACACTACTAAGTGGACATTTGATAAGGCCACTCTTCCTTCAGTAAATCTATTACCCCTTGAATGTCTCTGGGCTTAATGTGTGGGGCTAAATCATGTGAATCATCATTTAGGTCAGGAAGAGCCACAGAACTCTTTTACTACATCACACAATTGCTTTCTCTCTATCCTTGACTCTTCCCCCCCTTTCATCACCATTCAGCAAGTGTACAGTGAAGCTGACTTCTGTTGTGATGATGATGCGTGGAATGTCAAGGAATAAAAAGAAGAGCTGACGGTAGTTTGTGGAGGAGTGTGTGTGTGTGTGTGTGTGTGAAAGAGGTAGGCACACCCTTGTGGGTTTCTGTATCTCTCAGCTCTCATTAAACTTTAATGGCTTCCTCTCCTGGCTGGCACGAGGCTCCACTTTTCACTCAGCGAGCAGGAAAAAAGCCTGAAAGAGCGAGCAAGTGAGAGAGATGCAAGTGTGCATACTGAGCAGGTAGATCAGAGCGAAGGACAGGAAGGACTAATGCTGACAGTCTCAGCACATGCTAGTGTCTGGCTGCGGAGAGCAGCGTCTGCTTCTGCAGAGCGAGACACCGCTGATTCAGCTGAGGCCACGCTTTTCAACAGGCACCTCGTAAAGTTGCACTTTCAGCAGTGATGCATGCAACTACGCTCAAATTATAGACATCGTTCAAGGCTGCAATGGTTAGCAAGTGCTTTGAAGGTTTAAATCCAACTCTCATAATGTCTTGTTCATATTCTCTTTAAAGTTAAGGTGTGTGTGTCCAAGCAATAGCCTTGTAGTCATTGATTTGGGTTCAATTTAGGTTTGAGTACTGGCATTAATTATCTGTGTCTATAGACCTTATGTAGCCCCGCCCCTTTTCCCAGCTCTGCGCTCGTTGTGTTCTGTCTGATTTACTGATTTGTATTTCCACAGCATGAAGATACGATTTTTCGGATTTATGAATGAGCCGCTCATTTTAAAATCTTCCCGGTCTACTTTCATTTGTTATGACATCCGCTTCAAACATTACAATGTCCATGATAACTTTTGTTAACTCTACAATAAATCCACTTCACCAGCTAATTACTCTTCGACAGCGATGCCATAGAAATATACAGAGCTACCGCAAAAACGTAAGTTCAAACTAAATTATACTAAAGATGGCTGCGCGCTTGTTTCTCTGGCGCATAAGCTCTATACTATCTATAAAACGAGGCAAATGGCTAAAAAAGTCAATAATAAAAGTACAGTGTGCAATCATTAGTGTTTTTTGAACACTCCACCCAATGGTCAGACAAAGAAACAGTCACCGCTCCCAAACTCACCTAACTGGTTGAACCATTGTTGTTATATTGTTAGGATGACCTGTGTTGTTATTGTTAACTAAAACTGAAACTATTCAAATGTATTTGTTATTTGAAATAAAATAAAAAATAAAAAAAACGAAAAAAAACCCAAACAAATTAAAATGACAATAAAATTACTAAAACAAACTAAGATTAAAATGAAAACTGAAAATATTGAAATGCAAGTTAATTCAAAATATTAATAAATACTCTATAAATAATACTAAAATAAACACTTTTTTTAAAAACATTGTTTACACTTGTGTTAATTTGGTACTGGATAAAGTATTTTACTCTTCACCTTTAAGAGAAAAAAACCCACTGTCCTTCTTTTCTCATAAAGAAAGCCATGCTGCTGTGATTCCATCTTTATAGCAGAACTTTACAAGCCGCCTTGGCTTCTGTGATAGCATCACCTGAAAGACCTACAGTTTTTCTGCCCATGCTCTCGTCAGCCTTATAGCCTCTCTGGCCAGTCATTCTGTTTAAAGAGAGAGAGAGGAATGTGGGGGAAATGAGGAATAAAAAAAGAGGGAGAGAAGAATGGCGCTCTGTGTTCCTGGTTAGCGGCGACCATAACTGAAGTGAACTAAGACCAGAAAAACGGTGCCTGTCACTTTAAGAGCCAAAACAGGCTTGTCTGCAGTAACTCTGCAGAGAGAGAAAGAGAAAGAGAAGATGGAACATCTGTAGTCTGGGCCTGTAGACTTCTGGCTAGACTGCTGAAACTTATTGACTTCCTGTGTGTGTGTGTGTGTGTGTGTGTGTGTGTGTGTGTGTGTGTGTGAGAGAGAGAGAGAGAGAGAGAGAGAGAGAGAGAGAGAGAGAGAGGTAATGTTGGCTTAATTCCAATGCCATTTTTTCAATGACCTTGCTTGCAAATTGCATAGAGACCTTCATAAGTGAAAATTTGAGAGGAAAGAGACCATTTTACATTGTTAGAAACACTTTATTTTAATACACTTCACATGAGATTGAGTCTATGTTTTAATGAAGTTGTGTTCACAGCTGCGTGAAGCCAATATTGCTGATATTACATGCAGACTTTCTTCCCTCATTTCTGACTGTCTTCCATTTCTTACACACATACTCATGTTTACATAGCTATCTACATGAGGAAATTCAATAGATTGCTATTGTTGATATGTAAAGCTAAATAACAAATAAATAGACACCTAACACTCGCATAGAAGTCCCATACTTTTTTTAAGGGCCTGATAAGGTTTTTGACAAAACATTTAAAAAAAAAAATGTTTTGCTACATACCACTTGATATATTTTAATATTTATATTTGTACGTTTTTTTAAATAATTTAATTATTTTATTTTTGTTATCCATTTAATTTTAACACATTTTTATGACATATTCTAACAGATCCTTGTTACCTTTCACATAATCCACCATGCCATTGTTCATTGAATAAACATCCTCCATTAAGTAACTTGTTGACGAATCAGCGCTCTCATCACACTCAAGTGCGCATTGGCGGTTGTGAGTTGTTGTCTTGAGCATGTGTCCAATGAGATAATTAGACCTGATTGCTCAGTGTTTATTCAGGGAATCCACAGAGAATGTTGTCAGGAGCTGTTTTGTCATGCATACACACATACACAACGATTAAGTTGTACTGACCCTGCTGACTGCTAAACAGATATGATAGCATGTAAGGGGCCGTTCATATACCATCTGAGCTTTTTCACTTGCACAGAGCTTCATCGGTGCATTTGAGTATGGCTCATTACTGCTCAACCCAGCTCACACTGTAAAATGTTAGAATAGACTTTAAACACACAATACACGTGCTGTAGGCTTACACAGTAACTGCTGGGGAGGGGTGCACTTGTTTGAAGCATGTGCAGTATGAAGACATGTGGAGCGTAAAGGGCAGAGAAGCCTGGCATTACCCACAATCCCCCACACCCCACACTCACCCCCACCTGAGCGCCACCTGCTCCTCTGTCTGTCCTCGCACTGCAGTCAAAATGCGCAGAGACCCCCCACCGCATGGCTGGCATTTGCTCTCTCCCACATACACAAACGCACTGTCCTCCTCCTCGGCAGTCACAACACATTGTGACCCCCTGCACCTCCCCTGGCACGGGGATGTATGCACACACATACACATACACATACACATACAAAGCGAGAAAAGCACATACTCTACCTTTTCTGTCTCTGACCCAAATTAAGGCAAAGGAAAGCCAAATGCACATTTAACAGTTATTGCATTTATTGAGTGTAACTTTTTAATCTGCGCTTTCACTTAGCATGAAGCCCATTCCTTAACAGGGCACCCACATTTATATTTTAGAAAGTGAGTCAATTATAACCGTACAAAAATGTCTAGACAGCCCATATGGCAAAAATTATATTGTTAACATAGATATGTTTGCATGCATATATCTTTGATTGTCTATCTTTATAGTTAAAATACTTTTTACCTTTTTAAAAAAAATTTTTTTTGGGGCCCTTGAAGAACATTTTGAAATGTCAGTTTTGTCAGTAACCACCCTTATCAAACAGAAAACATCCGTTTTAAACAAAGGCCAAGTTAATTGAAATGCTGTTTACCAAGAGTGAACTTGTGAAAAAAGAAAAAGTAAAAGAGAGAGGCGACTCTGTTAAAGAGTATAGAACCCATCAGGAACGCTTTACAGGCTTTTATCCTTTCACATCCTACTTTAAACAGGAAATGGCTTGACGTTTCTCTCGCTTCCATATTGGGTGTTGATATATGTTTCCCTTTTTCTGCTGATCTCAGGCCAGTTTTTCCCAGAAGAATGTTTGATGTGATGTAAGTGAATGGATGGAAAAATAAAAACAAGAATGAGCGCACACAAAAAGAAACAATTTTATGCACATCAAATTATTATTCCAATGTTGACGTATGATTAAAAATGTGTTAAATCATGTATAATATCAAAACAAAGCATTCAAAGAGCGAACGGCCTTGGTTTGTAGAGCTCTAGCACGAGTTCAGGCTAAGTGAGTGGCGTCTTTGGGAGCAGATGCAAAAGAATGAGCTCATTGTTTATGGTTGAAACCTGGTGCAAATCTTCCCCCTAAAATGCTCACAGCTGCCCAACTGCTGTTCAGAGAACTGCTGGCACAAGAACGCTCCAGCCAATGCCTTGAGAGATTAAGATGTCTGCCATCAGGGCACAGGCAATCTTTTGCATTATAGCATGTGGTCATGTAGGGCACTGCTTTGGCTGGTTGACTTCCGCAGCAGTGTGCTCATTTGCTTGCGATTGTTGGCTTAGACTCTAGGGCTTTGTTCACACTGCACATAAATCATATTTGGGTTTCAAATCCGATCTTTAAATATTGGAATATTGTAAGTGATGAAATCTGATCTGTTTGTTCTGCGTGCTCACAGGACATTTGGTCTCTGCCTTTGATTAGACCGTTTACATTCAAAATCAGATTTCAAATTATACATATGAATGTGATTTTTCAATTTGGTTCAAGTATTTCATGTTTTGTTGCAGTGTGATTTTAGTAGGCTATTCTTTGTGTGATATTATAGTATTTTATTTTTATATTTTCAGTTTTCGTTTAAGTAATTTTTTTTTGTTCTTTTGTCATTTGTATTCGTTTTTTTTACTTTTCTATTTTAAGCTATAATGTTGTTTTTATTTCTGTTTTAGTAATTTTAGTAAACTTATTTTAGTTAGATTGAAAGGCGACATTTCTCAAGTTTTTCATACAGTATTTACATTTTTATTTTAGTTCAGCTTTATATCAATACCGAAAAAGTTTTTTAGTAACTTTCATTTTAGTTTATGTTGCAGGTCAGACTTCAAACAACAAAACTGATATGAGTCCACATTTTTTTTTTTGCAAAGCCAGCACACACCTGTGTGAAGAAGATGAAAATGTTGTGGTAGCTGGATGAGCCTGTGCAGAATATTTGTGTTACCAAAACACACACCACAGAGACCAAAATATCCTGTCGAGCAGGGTTATTAAAATGCAGCCCTGCAGGTGAAAATGCATACGTTTGAATGCTTTAAATTGCAAAGGCAACATGTGTGATTAAGGCAGAAAGAGAGGAGAGAATAGTATGTTAACTTTAATTAGACAACTACCAATAACAAGACCTACACAGAGCCGCTTTCCCTTTACTCTAAATCTGAACGGCATTGACATTGTAGCTAATTCGATCATGCTTATTACCAATCTTTATTGAGAATAAGATGGATATAACTTTTTTTTAAACTACACCGAGCTAAATCGAAAGTTCTTGTCGTAAAGTTCTTGTAAACAGGCCCTCTTAAGACGGGGTTGAATTGCGACTTCCTTCCATTTTGTGCTTTATTTTATTTCAACCTCCCCACCTCTTCTGTTCCTTTCCACCATCTCTTTTCCTGGTGTGGAAAACGCTCTCCTCTGAGCCAAGATACAGGCAATGAGAACAGCAGGAAACACGCCCCTCTCGCTTGCTCGGAGACCGCGAACACTGGAAGGGAGAAAGTGAGGATATGAGAGTGTCCGAGAGTGGAAGAGACAGGGGAACCTTAGGGGAGGCATGTCAGTGGAAAATCCTGGGTCTTGCCAACTCATGCTGGTACATCCTACTCCTCATCCACACACCCCCAACCCCGCTGTAACTTCCCCCCTTCTCTCTCTCTCTCTCTCTCTCTCTCTCTTTGCTGAGAGGTAGCTGCCGCCTTCCGATTTTTCTCACTCAGGTTTTTACTGAGCACAAACTGCATCACAGACTGACTGGGGAAATATAAAAGCGGAAGCCTCAGCCAAGCCAAGGAACTCACTTTTGAGTCAATGTGGAAAATTATGCAAAGCTTCTTTTTCCCTTGAATGCTTTCCTTATACATGATTGTGAATGGCAGTTTAAGTAAGCCTTTCTGTCATTGAAAACTTGTGATTGTGTCACTTTGAGAAGCACTTCTGAATCAGAACGAATGGGCGAGATTACATTATTGGCTACATTAATGATACTATACCTTGTCTATCATTTCCATACATTTCCTGTTGTGACACTGATGACGACGTGAATCAAAAAAACGAGTATGTTGCACTTTTTGGTCCCTTTTTGGCCTGTGAATAAAAGCATTTTTGCAAGAAATCTACGATTATAATTTATGTGTGCGAGCTTCTGCTCTTGTTGGAAATTGTTGTAATTGTTTGAGCTTACGCACCAAAGTATTTTTCATTTGAGAATTTCTTCAGTATTTTGCGTGGACGTTTCACAGTTTGTTTTTTTTTTGCTGATCTTTTGTTACATACATTCCCTGTTGAAAGAAAGAATTAAAAGAATAAGAGAGTGAACTAAATATGTTCTTCTGTATTCTGTATCTTTAAACACATAATATTAACAGCGCCACAGACAAAACAAGATGGCACAGAGAATGGTTTGTGGCGAGAAAAGCAACACTTTATGAAATGTTGTTTTGTAATGTGGACTTGGACCGGTAATACGGCGGTTAGAAAACTCAAACACACACACTCTCGCAAATCCCTTAGCATGCGGAAGTTATGAAGCCAGTGAGTCAATTGGCTGTATTGGTATTTTTAAGCTTCTTAACAGTGCGTGACCTTTCACCTTGTAGTCTATGGATTGAACTTAACATCAAACACTCAACACACTCTGCTAAGGACGGATAGATACACTCCACCTTGTCTGCATGCAGACTTATGCATATAGGCATTTCTGCAAGAATTCAGCCATCAAATGCATCTGTCAAGTCCAGAGAGAACAATGTGTTTCATTGGGAAAGCCTTTGGAAATGTAGTACCTCTCGACATCCGTCATCTTTTCCATCTGCGGGCTAAACGTTTATGTAACCAAGACAAATATCCATTTTTGTGGGTTTTGTCATTGAAAGTGGGTTTGAAACAAAAAAGGGCCAGTTTTCTGGTTGAATGCATGCTCAAAATTGTGTTAGCATTCAGGAAGGTTAACCGCACCGTTCAAACTGAATTTACACCCTCGCGTGGCGTCAGTGATTTCATCTTTTATATTCTTTATATTTCTTGCGCACGCTCTCGTTTCATGCGCAACCTCATCATACAAATATTAACGATCCCCAGGAGTTTGGGAATGACGTCTGTGTTCGGAACTGTATCCTTTAGAACTGGCTGAGCTGAACATGAGAGTGAAAAACAGAGAGAGGGAGAGAGAGGAATAACAGGACTGGATGATAGATTTGATTTGGTTCTGTTTGTAGAGCTGGAGTTTGGCTTAGGCAGACTGTTATGTCGGTTTCCATGGAGAAAAACACTCGCTCTGCCAGACACTGAAGAGTACAAGAACGAAAGAAGCAAACTGAGAGAGAAGGGGAGCAAAAGAAAACGCAAGTTGGAAAAAAAGACAAAAGTCTATCCAAGAATTTCTAGGGTGTGGAGACGGACAGTGTATCTCGCAGTACCGAAAGATGAATAATGTGCCGACGCACAGTCTCACGCACATTCTTTTTATTCGACGCCCCCAAAATACGCTAATATGAAATGTTAATGAAACAAGATAAAAGGATAGGAAAGTTTCTATTCCTCCTCTCCCCTCCGCCGTTTCTCTTCTGCTGCTCTCACATGATGCATATGCTCTCCGTATGACACGCTATCTGTCTCTTTTATGAGGTGAGTTACAACTCGCTCCTGTCTGTCTTCATGAATGAGGGATGAGACCCATTAGCAGAGGCAGAAAGAGAGAGAAAGGAGAGATAGAGCTTTGAGAGGGATGATTGATGCTTTGAGTTTTATTCGACAGATTGAACTGAGGCAAAGGTCAACTTTTAAAGAGAGCAAGGCTCTAGAACCCAAGGCACTTTCATAATTACTGTGTGTTTTAGTGTGTGTGCGTGTGTGTGTGTGTGAGAGAGAGAGAGTCACTCGTCTCCTAGAGTAGGAAATTAGTTTTAGTGTAGGTTTTTTAATTTAAGGGGGATTTGGGAGGGGCGATGTGAACATTTGGGCACATGTTTGGATGGAAGAGCTTTGTGATATATCAGATATTCATGCTATATATGATTTGCTTCCAATCTAAAATTAAGCATTATTGTGTATACCATGACAATTTTCTTGTGACAATCGACTTCCAGAGGGTTAAGACAGAGAGCGTCTCTGATTTTTGGGGACTGTGAATAATTTGTTAGATGAGGAAAATGAATCGTTAAAAAATCAAAAGGAGAAGCTTAACTGATGCATTTACATGAAATGAATCTGTTGAAATTGCAGAACTCCGATTCGACGATTCATTCGACGATCATTGTTTTCATAAGTTTTTATATATTAAAATGTTTTATTAGAGATTATAAACATCACTGTTTTTTACTGTGTTGTTATAAATGAAAATGATTCAATACTATTTTGCCTTCAATGATGATTCTTCATTTGCAAGAAATAATTTTTTTTCCTCAAATATATATTGCCCAGATGTAGTAGATGGGTGGGTGCAGATTGCTGATTTTGTAAGGGTGTCTTTTTTCTTTCTCGGTCACAGTCTAAGCTTTCGTTCTGCCTCACCGAAGACTTTCGAAAGGCAGATTTACATTAAGCAAATACGCAGACACGCAGATGTACAGTTGGACACGCCTCTACTTCAGAGAGAGACTGAGAAAGAAAGAGAGAGCTGTCCCTTTTTTTCTGCTCGGGTTTTGTGAATGAGGGAAAGGAATTTCCATCTTCGTGTCTGTACGTGCTCGTCCGCTATCAGATTATCGTCTCAAGGCTCAGGTGTGCTCAGGTATGCAGCGGCCCTGCATTGGACTTGAGCAATGCCAACATGATCATACCCACCTTTAGAGGCAGGTGCACACAAACAAACACACACACAGCAGACAAGCTCACACACATCTACGAGGCTGGCAGCCTGGCACTCCTTTTAACTGCACTGCTGGAGCAAACAGGGCACAAATCTCTTGACACACAGACATAAGCACGCACTGAAGGCCGCTATTTGGTTGGCGCTGTGATGGGAATTGCTATAGTAACGTCAGTGGCACGGCAGAGCTGGCAGGATTTTGTTTGCGGGGACGCATGGGAGAATTGCTCTCGTCTGGACCCTTATGTTTTGGTCAGTGGATTAAGATCACATCTTGGATAACGTTGCCATTTTTGGCTTTGCTTCGGAGTTTCGTCTAGTGCGTGTTCGTGTGTGCGTGATAGTTTAGTCTGCAAAAGAGGTATGAAAAATATCTTCTTCAGATCAGTGAGGAGCCTTTGTTCTGCTTTTCTAAAGAAACATCGCTGAATCTAGCTATTTTTAGCAAATCTGCCCTCATAACATTATAGTGGCAACAACATTTTCGTAATTTGTCTGTTCACACTAAAACGTAAAATGCAAACGTAACAAAACCGCAGCCAATCAGAAGAACATGTTGATATTTAAAGTTTTTTTTTTTACACATTTTACATTGTTGCAGTACCTCTCTTCCCAGTCTGTCAATAACGTCTCTATGAAGCCCCACCTTTCGAAATGTGCAATGTGCTCTGATTGGTCAGTTGGACCAGTGCGTTTTGATTGGTCAACCGCTTCCAGCGTGTTTCGGAAAAGTCACACTTCTTACCATAACCGTTAGTTTCGACACGCTAATGCAACTCAACCAAGCCTCACCACTTTTTTGCGTATGCCTTGGGAATTATTTAAATGAGGAATATTGTGGCATACGTTCCCGCAAGAAAACTCAAGACTGCAATCGAGGCGGTTCAGGAAGTACAGAAAAAGTGATATAGAGGGTAATGGAATGGAATGTACTTTGCACTTTGTAACTTTGAAAATGTAAAAAAAAAAGCATAATATGTCCTCTTTAATATACAGTTATGCGGATACAGATTTGACCAATGATATTTCACTATGGGTGGGGCTACCGAGCTCGATGCCAAACAACTGACAAAACATCCTATTACTTAGTACAAAAACTATTTACATGCAAACGATGTCTTGTATTTTTATTATGTCATGTCTAGCCAGGACACGGATCAGCGTACGTTAAAGTGCTTCATAACTTTTCATCTAACTTCTTTGTGTATATTTTTCCTTATTTTATCCACAGAATATTTCATATATATGTAGCAATTCATGCAACTCCAGGCAAACGAAGCGATAAAGATTCTTGCGCTTTTAAGCAGACTGTGTTTGGGGAATGCGAGTGTGGATGAAGTGAATGAATAACTGAAATGTGTTTTCTGATAGGGGTGAGGACGAGGTCAGTGCTTGCTTATTCTGTGCCGTTACAGTGTCAGACAGACTTTCCTGCATTGACACATTCTTCAGTAAAATTGCTCTTTCTGCCACCGCTGATTGCACACACACACACACACACACACCCAAATACACACACACACGATGAGGAAAGCGAGATTGTTCTCGCTGAGGAAATAGTGATCTTCCTGTCTGCGCGCTAAATGGCTAGTGAGAAACGTGTGTCTTCAGAATTACGGTACAATGGCAGGTTTAATTGACCTGCTCATGGTTTGTCCTAGACATCATTTAACCAGGTCACACACTTGTGTGTCAAATGACTTGAGCTGCCATCACGTCTTTAATCGAAAAGGTGTGCATGAGTAGTTATTACCAAAGTAATAATGTCAGTCTTAATCATGATGACTTGTTGTCAGTGTAAACGCAACAATTCATTATTGGTGTCATATTTGTTTAAGAATAGTGCCTAGTTATAAAAACCAAGCCTGTCAAACCTGAACCATAATGACAACTTTCTACCTGCTCAAAAAGGATTTATGACCATGTGGCTTCCCTTACATTTGCCTTCATAAAAAATGTACATTCACTGTCCATAACCTGTGTTAAACATGAGTTTAAACAGAACCACCCAGACTGAGATATCCCCCCCCCCCCCCTCTCTCTCTCTCTCTCTCTCTCTCTCTCTCTCTCTCTCTCTTTCAGTCTGTCTGAACATGTTTGCAGTAAATTGTCTCTCCCCTCCGGCAGTCACATAAAACCAATCCTTTTTAATTAAGACCAACTCCAGTGAGAAAAGTGCCAAGCTTTTTTCCCTTTCCTATTTTTTTCTCTTTTTTTTAAACCACAACATCCTGTCTTTTTACCCCATCTCTTTCTCTCCTCCTCCTCCTCCTGCTTCTTTTTTTCATTGCTGTTATTTCTTTAACACCTCCCCTCATCAAGGAGGAGAGCATTAGTATCTGTCTCTCACCCTTCATGTTTGTTTTGATACAGACCAGATGGAATCAGGATCTTCTGTGACCCCCGACCCACTCGGCGCTTGCTTTTTCTTTACATCTCTTCCTTTTTCCCCCCTCCTCTACTTTTTTTCTTTTTCTGTTTGCCAAGTCATGAGTGTAGAATGGGGTATAAATGGAAACAATATGTCCTAATCAAAGTTAAGAGAATCCTTAATCATATCTGCCAATATTTCTAGTGATCACAATTGTGACCAAATAAAATATATGTTCATGTTTAAAATATAAGCATTTATTTCCCTATATAAAAAAATCACATTCATTTAACAAATGCATTTATATGAATAAAAATTCAATCCATTTATTTGCTTTCTACAATAAATAAATGTGTGTGTGTTATATATATATATATATATATATATATATATATATACATACACGTGTGTGTGTATATTTATGCTGTTGACAATAAACAGAATTAAAAAAACAGTTTTTAAAAATAAAATAAAATCATCACACTAAAATAGCTACCAAATCCACACCTTTAATTCTGTTTACTTTTCAATATTTTATTTTATGCTTTTAAAAAATTTTTAATATATTTTTTTGTTATCCAGGATTTTCTCGTTTACTTGTTGTTTGCTCAGGGTATCAAAACATTAAAGATATCATGGGAATCCAAGAGGACAGTTGAACTCCACATGCCCCCTCTGGCTTGCCCTGACCTGGCTTTGGCGAGCAGTTGTCCCGCTCTCCGCGTGCAGTTTATAGCGGCCTTGCTTTCTTCAGCCTGATTAGGGTTGGGGGGGGGGCACAACAACCGGAATGATGGCTGTAAACTTCAGACTGTTTACGACTCAGGACTGGTCACTCACCTCTGAGTGAACCCACCTAAACAGAGAGAGAGAGCGCTCGACCCCAACTTCACCTCTGTTTTTTTACAGGCCCTGTTTTTTTACAGCACTCATAGGCCCTTTGCACTCATCCCTCACACCCCATAGTTGTTGTTCCCCCTCTCCTTTTACCACTTTATTTCAGTTTTCACTGTTTATCAGTTTAACACCTGGTCCTTCCATCAGCGCCGTGGTCACTGTGTTTTAAAAAGATGCCATCAGTAAACGGTCTGTTTCCCATGGATGCTTTAAAGGCACTGTCGTAAAACATAAGAGTGTTGCACATCTTTGTCTTTTTTTATATATATAATTTTATATAAATATTTTTTATAATATAATATAATTATTATAAATTCAATGATATAATAATTTGACCCTTTTCACACAGTGCATCAGTGTCAGTTTTAAAACAATGGGCCAATCAGAAGAAGCTGAGGGCAGGACAAGTACAATTTCTGATATTATCCATTATGATAAATGAAAATAGTCACCTGTATATAATGCACCCTAAAAAAATATCTTGTTTCATTCAGGTTAAGTGTGAAAATGGGTCTGTTGTGCACGTGTGCGTGTAAAGTCTCAAGTTGCAGGCCTTTAATGTGCTAGGTTATAGCAGCAGGTGCTGGTTTTGACTTTAACCTTACGACTCGAGCACACACATATGCACACGTTGCCCGAGCTGCTATGGACACCAGCCAAGACACACACACACACACACACACACAGCCACCCAGGTCTCATGTGTCCTGCCCTTGCTCTGGCTAGACTGATAATTGATTGCTGGTTAGAAGAGGGCCAAAGCGTGAACTCAGCAGTGCAGGACTAGGGCTGTCGCTAGCAGGGTGAAAGGTGGTGACGATTCTAGGGGCCCCTGGCCCCCACGATTTCAACCCTGGGGGCCTCCTCTCGGAAACCGATTTCATCCGAAGGGGGAACCAACCCCCCAGGAACGCGATTTCAAGGGGGCACACAGCAACCTGCACCGGGGCCCCTGCAGCTACGGCCCTGTGCAGGACACAGTGTGATAAAGTCACAGTGCACTTGCAGCACACGACAACACCAGCGCTAACCAAATCCATTAGACGCTATTAGTGCATCCAGCTCAGGCTGAACAGTGCTTTCTGAATGTCAGTAATGACTGATTACTGATTAATGTGACAAGCATCCAATCTCAGCTTCCTCTGACTGGTTCATCAGGTTTAAACACAACACAAATGTAACTGTTTTTAACAGAAACATAATGTTTGCTTAATCTGCAGATGTAATTTTTTAATATTATATTATCACCCAGCTCTGTAAATAAAGTTAGATATATAATTATGTACAACTTTATTCGCATACATAGTATATGTATACTATATTTATTGCATATCTCAACTGCTTAATTGATATGGTCACAAACTGTAAACTATTATCGCCCTGCTCTAATCTGCTAAATGCAACTATGTGGCTTGAATATATTGTTAATTAATATATATTATGGCTTGAGACATCAACATTATGATTTTCTGTAAAGCTGCTTTGAAACAATGTGTATTGTGAAAAGCGCAGTACAGATTCATTTGACTTTATTGCCATGTATTGGACATAGAAACAGCACAGTCAGAATATA
This sequence comes from Tiaroga cobitis, assembly GCA_030578255.1. Lineage (NCBI taxonomy): Eukaryota > Metazoa > Chordata > Actinopteri > Cypriniformes > Leuciscidae > Tiaroga > Tiaroga cobitis. The sequence continues at coordinate 40,718,831 of CM060598.1, read as the reverse complement.
AAAACACACTAGAACAAGACAGGCATTAGAGTTGTTTGACAGAAGTAGGACAGGGAATTTGGGCACAGAGTCATTTTTTCCCATGCCCCCTTTTTGTCGGCCTCCTCTTTCTCTCTTTCTGGCACACTTTCCAATCCTGCGTTCAGAGGAGAAAGGCCTCCTGCTCTGGGATGCTTTAACTAGGTGGGCCACCTGCAGTTCTTTGTATTTCTGTGCATGAACGTGCAGAAATCCGGATACGACTAAGCTGATCAGTGCTCCATAACTGGCCTTAGTAGCACAGGGTCAGAAAGAACTGGGTAATGTGTGTGTGCTTGTTTAGAATGAGGTGAACTATTATGGCAGTGGTCATTATATTCCCATATATAATGCAAACCTTTGCACAAATGGGATTTAAAAAATAAATAAATGAAGTCCTATGGGTATTAGTAAGGAGCTGGATTATGGTTTTAAGATACTCATTTAAAAGTCTGTCTGTTTGGGTTGGGACAACTAATACGAGTGGATTATAATCCCATCTGCCCGTCACTGGATAACGTACCACACATGCAATTCACCCAGCACAGTGTGTCTGTCTGTTTTCCTCTAGGAATCTGGTGGGGATCTTTGGATTGGCCTGGTTTATGTCGCCTCTTCTGACCCACACATCAACTTAAAGATAGAATCAATGCCAATGACTTGTCTCGGATCAATTAGGATCGGTTTGTTTAGTGGGCAGAGAGAGACATTCTTTATTGATTCGTCACACACACCAGTACAGCACCAGACACACCTCCACAAAATGCTTTGTCTAAAGGGAAGAAAGGGAACGAGATAGAAGGTTTTAATTCTTATGGGTCATAACAGAATGACTTCATCCAAAATACTGTAATACATACACCAATTAAAATAAAATTACAAATGTGTTACCGAAGTGGAGAATAGCACTTTTTTTTTTTTTTTTGCTTAAAGTGATATTCTTGAAATTCTGCCATCATTTACTCACCCTCATGTTGTTCTAAACCCTTAAGACTTTTAGTTTCGGAACACAAATTAAGATATTTTTAATGAAATCTGAGCGATTTCTGCCCCTCCATTGACAGCTACGCAACTACCACTTTTACTCTTCAAAAAGTTCATAATGAGATCAGATCATAAAACAAATCCATATGTATCAAGATGTTTAGTCCAAATTTTCTGAAGAGACGTGATCACTATGCATGAACAGATTGAATTCAGGCTTTATATACTATATATACTGTGTATATATATATATATATATATATATATATATATATATATATATATATTTGTACATTTATGTATATTTTTATACTATATATATATATTTGTTATGAAACGATAAGCTTTCTTTTTCCTCGCCGTCTACGGGAGGCCATTTCTCCATTTCCACCCATGATGATGATGACGACCCATTTCCTCTCAGATAGGAAAGCTGTTTGTCCGGTCTGGATCTGTCTGGACTGCCTGTGTATGTGTGTGTGGACTGCTTTCTAGCAGCCACCACCAGACTGTGGTGATATGAAGCCATGCTGAGAAAAATCCCTTTAGCATGGCTCTTTTACTGAGGATTTATCTGTCTGTAGGAGAGAAGAACACACAATGATTGTTAGTTAGGGATTTAGAGTTGTAATTTAAGCGCTTCCTTCCTTGAAATGGTAATTTTGCTGAGAGGAGAGGTGTGTAGGCTTAGCTCTGCTAAAGCTTGTGTTAGCATGAAGATGCGATACATTACTGCTGCGCTAAATGTTAACAAAGGCGTAAACCAAAAGCACGCGTGTGTGCGTGCAGTTATGCATGTGAGGCACAAAGCCAGAGAGCGAGGTCTGCATTAGTGGAGCACTGCCTGGGTCAGCTGTGATTGTGTTAGACTGGGGCCATGTACCATTCATTTGCCACAGTCTGGAGCCTGGCTGTAAATGAACCTGGCATTAACATGCTAAATCACCCTGGCCTGGTGGTGCCATCCGATTGGTCATTGTCTCCGCCCCCCTGTCCCGGTCAGCTTCCCACGTTCATGCCACCTTGCGACCTCAATCCAGCACTGGCGGCCCATTGACCTCGCAGAGAGCGGCAGTCCATCCTGTTTTCCCAGCAGATTTATCCATACAGAGCATTTATCCATATAGAGCATTCTCATTGACGCAACAAACATGTTAAATCAAGAAAAGATCAAATAAAACACATCCCTGATCTATTTTCAAACAACATTCTCCTTTCTCAGTCAAGTACAGAGAGGGTAAACTGAAGCAATGTAGCACTTGTATTTAAAGGAACAGTTCATCCAAAAATATATTAATGTTATTAATATTATGACATTTAGTTCTCTAATGCTCACCAATGCTTCATTTATTTGATCGAAAATAGAGTAAAAACAGTAATATTATGAAATATTATTACAGTTTAAAATAACTGTTTTAAATTTCAATATATTTTGAAATGTAATTCCTGTGATGCAAAGCTGAGTTTTCAGCATCATTACTCCAGTCTTCAGTGTCACATGATCCGACCTTCAGAAATCATTTATGCTGATTTAGTGTTTAAGAAATATTTCTTATTGTTATCGCAGTTGAAAACAGTTTTTTGTGTGTGTGTGTGTGTGGAAACTGTGATACTTTTTTAAAGGATTCTTTGATGAATAAAAAGTTTATTTGAAAAATAAATCTTTTGTAACATACATTTCTTTACTGTCTCTTTTGATCAATTTATTGTATCCTTGCTGAGTTAAAGGTAGGCTAAAAAAAACAAACATTTTTCCTAAACTTTTGAAAAGTGGTGTATATATAATCATAATATTTATACTATGCTGTTTTGAATGGCAAAATCTGCTTAATGATTATTCAAACCTTTGTTTCACAAAAAAAAAAACAACAACACATGGATGAGTAAATAATATCAGATTTTAGATATTTTGGCATGAACTATTCCCTTAAAGGAAGGATACATCTGAATCTCGAGGCTTTACTAAGAGCTAAGGAGCAAGGGAGGGACAAAATAGAAGGAAAGAGGGAGGGAGAAAAAGAAAGGAAAGTAGTCTTTGTTCTGTTATTCGGATACAGCGTTGCAGTTGCTATGGGAGACAGTGGAAAAAGAAGAACGGAATATTCTAGTGTAAATCACAGCTGCTAAAGGGAGAGTTTTGAGAAAGTTATGGTTAGCAATGGTCATCTCTCTCTCTCTCTCTCTCTCTCTTTCTCTCTCTCTAACAGCTGTACTTTCCACCAGAAAAGTCGTCTCTTCTTTTTCCGACCGTGTTGAGGCGACTGCTGGGTGCTGGGCAGTTGTGTGGCGGCTCAACGCTGCTATATTCAGGCCTGCTGTTAATAGCTCCCTCTCTATTTCAGTCTCTCCTTCCTGCCGCTGCGGAACAGGAGCGCTCCAGCTAATTAAAACCGGCTCACACCCCTGAGCCGCATCCCGTATGTGTGGCGCTCAGGTCCGGGTGGGTCAGCATCAGGAACAGGGGCCATGCATTGTCCCCAGCATTCCCCGGTGGTCACCTACTTTCCATAACGGTCCCGGGTTTCCATAACACTTCCGAATGCTTTCATGACTCTCGGCCGGTTATGACAGACGTGTCCCTGTGTGTTCCGACTAGACGGTGCATGCTGGGAAGGACACAGCACGCACATGTACGAATTGCCACGGGAGGTGGGGTCGTTCAAGTTCGTCCTGTTGTGTGTCATCCCCTATTTAAGCTATTTTTAACGGCCCCCTTCCGAATTATTTCTTTATTAATAACGCAATTGTTTCTACGGGCCACAAGCCGGAAACATGGGGCCATTTATTTGTTTTATTTGATTTGGTGTTTACCCAAATATGATGTAGACGGACCATTGATTTCTTGATTTCTCTTCAACAATTCTTGTTGACTGCAAGTATCATGGATATACAATATGGGACAACAGGGAAAATGGAGCATTGCGAAACAGATGGGGAGATATAAACAGACGGCTGCTCAACTGCTGTTTTTCAGATTTCTTATACATCCTGCTTATAGGAAATGACTAATCATAAATGAGAGTTAAAAAGATTGATTGTCTCTCAGCGTTCTGTAAAATGTATCGAATTTTGAAGAGAGAAGATTAAAAAATGTATTCTACCGGAGACTAACTTCATCATACACTACCATTCAAAAGTTTGGTGTTGGTAAGATTTTGTAATGTTTTTGACAGAAGTCTCTTATGCTAACCAAGGCTGCATTTGATCAAAAATACTACATTTGATCAATAAAAAGTAATATTGTGAAATATTTAGTAATATTACTTTTAAACAGTTGTGTATGCTACGTTAGCGTTGCATTAGCATTGCTGCTAAAAAAACGTCTGTAAGTGATTTGTTTTTAAATACCTCTTATAAAATGTCCAGACAGATGAAATAGGTGTCTTGAGAAATCGTATTTGTCTCTGTTATTATGACTGTAAGCTCTGTAAACGAAAAAGACAAGCTAATCAAGCTAACCTTAGTGATTTTAAAAATGGGCCGCAAAATTAGCATCAGAAATGCTGTCAGCTTGTTTCTGTGTAGGCTTGCTAACAAATGTTTGGCTGTCATATGTTTTTGAAGTCAGGGTTTGTAGAAAAAGTGTGGTTAAAGTTAGCAGAATGAAGTAAATTAGCATAACAGCTAAAATAGTGTCAAATCAACGGTTGAGATGTTCTAGGCCTCTCAGACTGCAAAAAAAGAGCGATAGAGAAGAGGAGAGAAAGTGACAGAGAATAGTGGGGTTAGCTACAATAATAAATGGATTACCAAGTCAAAAAGACGACCCACACACATTCTTGTCTGAACTGGCTAGTTCAGCATCAGTCAGTGCCACACACACTCATCCTCATCTTCTGAATCAATCACTCTTTCATTTCTCATCTCATCTTTTGTTTCCCTTCCATTTCTTTCAAGAGTTTGCGACCTCTGCATCTCCCTGAATGAGTGTGTGTTTCCTATTCTGTGTGAGTGTGTGTTTGTTTTGGCGCTTCTTTCGGGTCCGTCACATGTAGAGACATGTGTGTTTGACTCTGCAGAGACTACCGAAATACCTTGCAGTGTTCCACTGCCCCCAAGTAATACTGAGCACCAATGTGTGTGTTTGAGCCCCCCGTCCCATCCAAGCCATCTGTCTGGAAACAGGACATGCCTGCACACACATACAGATTCACACACACATGCACGCTAATCCACAGTTATTGATATGTGTCTGTACTGGAACTAAATAACTAGCCATTTTGTGAGTTTGACTGGATTTTTTTTTTTCTTATATATTCTAGTTTTGAGATCGGGACACAAGAAAACTAGCCTAATTATACAGGGACCGATTAGTTGACATTCATAAAACCCACCAACAAGTCGATTTTGAAAATATGTCGCTTTGATTGTCACGCAGCCTGACCTGCTCCCGCTCTCTTTCTCTTTCTGTCTATCCCTTCATATGAGGAATGGGAGAAATCTCTCTCTCCGACTCTTTCTATCTCGCTATGGTTGACTTTATGAGGTCATAAACGCTGGAATTTTTTGGTGAGGCTCTCTGAATATTTTTATGAGCACACTCACGACGGCGGCTCCTTTGACAGCGCTGAAAGGCAGTCATTAAAAAGAGAGCGAGAAAAGAAGGCAGAAGGGAAAAAAACGAGTCCTGGCTGAAAGAGGCTTCTCTCCTGAGGGGGTTTAAACTGTCACTGCATTTGAACTTTGCTAGAAACGACTGCCATCTGCAAGCCGAAAAGCAAGTTCACTACTGTCTCACACTCCGGGGAAAGTTTATAATCACATGATTTATTGGTGACAAAATCAGAATTGTCAAATAGTTACATTTTTAGTTAGTATTAGGATAGGTTGCGATTTGACCAGGGCTTATTTATTATCATCCTTATTAATATAATATAATATAATATAATATAATATAATATAATATAATATAATATAATATAATATAATATAATGTAATATAATATAATATAATATAATATAATATACTCATATATAATCAATATAATACAATATAATCTTATATAAACATTATAATACAATATTTAAAATGCTTATTATCAATAGATTAAGCCATCAATCAGTGGGTTTATCATCCATAACACAAAATATTGATTTATAATTAAAATATTACAAATATTTGTATATTTTTACAGTCATTAAACGAAAAAATACAATTGTACATTTGATATATCATTCTAACCACTGCTTTAAAAAAAAATCACCAACAGACAAAACCATATAGATTTATGGAATTATTATATTGGTTATCGGCTCTCAATCAAAAAAAAAAAAGCTGATTGTAACAAGATATTAGAGATCTGGCTATTAGTAGACATGAGGTAAGACATGGTAGAAGAAAGCAACATACATACACTGATAGATCAATAAGCGTCCATTAGGGTCCGGCCTCAGCAATTTCAACAACTTTTGAAAAACATTGAAATGTGATTATCTTGCTCTTAGATGCTTTTAACTTTGAGAGTAAATGAGTCATAGATTTATGCCTCTCTCTGGATTCCTCTGTTTCCTCTCCTCGTCTGCATGCACCCGAGGGCTCTCTCTCTCTCTCTCTATCTCTCTCTCTTTCTTTCTCCATTCTCCTCTATATATATTTCACTCTCTTTCAGCTGCTGTACTGTTGCATTGGCAGCTTCTAATTTTGAATAGTTTGTTTTGCAAATTGGAATATTGAATTTGTTTTTTACTACAATGAGATGTGTGATGATGAAAGCAGGATTTGAATCGTCTTCTCTGAACTACGGATTTGCCCCCAATGTGTCCGAAGGGAACAGGGTCTACTGCGTTCCCACACAAGCTGTTGCCAAAGCAAATTTGGAGAGGAAGTGGAACCCTATCCCTCCTCTCTGGTGTGACCAAGTTTAGAAAACACCAGGTTTATGTGTGTGTGTGTGTGTGTGTGTTTCTAGTTGAATATGCAAGCAAGCAGCTGCACAGAACGACTCACTTGTGATGTGGTTTGGTGTGTGCGGCGGCGTTTGTGTGCTGCTCTGTGGTGTTGAGTTTGGAAATGGAGTCCGTGCTGGACCCTGCTAGTGCGATTACTGGAGATGGTCCTTATTTAGTTGCTTTGCCTTGTGTTGTGGTGCACAGTGTTGTGCGGCCTTGTTATGTCTGGAGCCTCTGGACTCTTGCTGGAAGTCCAACCTCAACACACACAACACAGACACTAATGACAGGCCTGAGTCCTCTGCCGAGACCTTTGTCGGACAATGTACAGCGATAGACTTCTAGCACCATGCAATCTGAGTGCTAAAAATAGTCCAGACGTCATGTGTATACCAGAAGTGTCCCAAAAAATAATTTATTAATCATTTCTAATACAAATATTTTAAAAATAAATTAATAATATAAATAATCATATTTTATTCATATATATTTTTTTATTTATATTACAAATTATTCTTAATCATATTATATTAATAATGAATCATTAACTACATTATTTAATTTAGTTCGTTTTTAAAAATAGCCTACATATTAAATAGTTGTTATGCCTTGCATGCTTATTTTGTCTTATTTTTTATTATTAAATATTTACGTTTTATTTCAGTATTGTTTATATGCTATTACAGTACTTTTTCATATTTGTATATAGCTTTAATACATTTTTATATCAGTTTTAGTTTTAGTAATTTCAGTACTTTAAACTTATTTCAGTTTGTTGCCAATGAAACATTTCAAATGTTTGTTTGTTTTTCATATATATATATATATATATATATATATATATATATATATATATATATATATATAATTTATATATATATATTTATTTATTTATTTATTTATTTATTTATTTATTTATTTATATATATATATATATATATATATATATATATATATATATATATATATATATATATATATATATATATATATATATATATATATATATATATATATATGGTGTCATAATTTCCCCTTCCCCATTCCTATTTGAAACTGGATTCTGTGTGAACGCTTTGTGGACTGAATACACAGGTAAGCAAACACGGTTAAACGCAATCAAGTGTCTCACAGAAGTCTCACAGTGTGACAGCCAAACATCTGATAGTCTGGGAAAGTGAGACATCTGTATGTGTGTGTTGGCATAGTTAGAGAGGTGTTTTGTCTAGCAGTGTTGTGTACAGATGCTCATTCCTAATGAGCTGGGTACTGGCCCACAGTGGCGGATTTAGCAAATTGGGGCCAAAGGCGAAGGTAGTATGGGGCCCCCCATCCGATCTTTAAAAGAGAACGAAAACATTTTTTTTTTTTTGAAAAATAAACCATTAAATGGCACTTTCTGGAGAGTTTTGTGCAAAGAAATATAGAAAAAAGTAGGTCTAGCAAGTCTTATATTTCTGTAATTCACACAGATCAAACTTTAATTAATGTTTTTATGATGACTTTGTGAAAGGTTAACTAAACAGCATGAGCCGTCTTCCAGCTGGCCAGTAAGTTATTTGGCAAATTTCATTCATACAGATCTGTATTATGCTATAGTTTTTGATAGTGTTATACATTTCTTACAGATAATCACGATGATCATTGCGTTTGTCTTACCGAATGTGGTAGCTTTATGCATACTAGCTAACGTTACTGTATACACGCTACTGCATTCAAAACACAGATATAGCTCTACATAAAATATGCGCCCCCATTGGACCGCCACCAAAGGGCCTCTCTCGATAGGCTGCTGCAGTTGCCGCATGACAGCCAATAGGCACGCAACGCTTTGCCTATGTCTGTATGCTGCCGCAACGTGTTTTACTTCATTCAAAATTAAGGATAATTTTTTGGCTTCAATATCTCGTGGAAAAGAGGTTTTCCCCTGTAAAAAAATAAACAGCATTTTCCCTCATTAGTACATAACTGTTTTACTATCAGTGCTCAAGACTTGATATTAGAATATTGTTATCCTAACAGTAATTTAATCAAAATGTTTATAGAAGAATATAAGAGAGAGATCACTGGCCGGTTTGTGGTCAATTTAGGCTTGTAATTGATGCAGATGCTGTAATCATTACAGGGTGAGTATACGTTAGTTTGACGATCAGATGTAATACAATTCCTTGCTGTGTTATACAATTACAAACATTCGGACTCTGACTTTTATTTTATTTTGATTTAAAAAATGTGTGCATGCGCCAACACAAAAAGTCCCACAGCTGTCCCCCCCAATGTGTGATTGACAATTTCGCCCTTGGCGACACTAATGATTTGATGCCTTTTTTCGCAAATGTTTTTTAGAAATATATAATTTGCGGGAAAAAAAAAACTTAATGGGACATTTTGGGGGCCCCTAGGTAGCTCGGGGCCCAAGGCAATTGCCGACCTTTGCGTAATGGTTAAGTCCGCCCCTGCTGGCCCAGAGTGCAGGTCTCACAATGTGAAACGACTCATTTCACAGTTTCACTTTACACCTCTGCCTCCCCAAAACAACACGTGTTCCCCACCAATCGAACCGTGTTCCTTTAGGAAGAACCTTGAATTACATGACAGGAACTGTATACCCCAAACAATTTTACATACGTCGTTGTTGCAAAGAAAGTTCATGCCTAGAATTGTCCAGCTTTCTAACTGAAGTTAAATGTGAGATATCACTCTTTTAGCACTGACTTATGAACTATACGTAATGCAACATCGTGGACCATGTAGATCATGTTCAGTCTGACACCTGTACGCTTAAGGTTTCTGTGGTCACTGCCCGGTGAGAAATATGACAGCCCGTTTTGAAGACTGCAAGAGATGCATGGAGAGAGGGAGAGCTGCGCTCTGTTAGTTTTACAGGAAGTTCCTCCCTTCCGGCTGAGGCCTGTAGCTTCGCTCGAGGGGGAGGCCATGTTCAGGTCACAGAGAGGGTGGAGTATCGCGCACACACAAACAGAAAACTGGTTTGCACTTTTGGCGTTCACACTTGCGTGGATACACAAGCTTCCAAGAAAACATCTCATTGTCTTAACCTGTCTCACAGTTAAATAGAAACATTCATCAATCAAACCTGTCTGTGGATACCAGGAGAACTTCACAGACACGAGAACAAAACATGGCACGGTAGTCACAACGTTTGCCATTCGAAGATATGCAGATATTTACGTCGTATACATTCTGATTGGATGAGCAGTCTTAAAACATTTGAAAGAATTTAAAAGAAATGTAAATATAATGATTAATGCACCATTTGTATCTTTGTTTGTGTAATGAACTATACTACTTGAATAGTTCAGTTATTTGTTTTGAATGTGAAACAAGTATTAATATTATTAATAATTATATTTTATCATAAATTTTTAGACACAACATGAAGCCTAAGAAAAATATGAATAGTAATAGTTTTCTTAAGCTTCATTCTGTCAAAAAGTATTGCTAAAAAACAATTCATATTAATTATGAAGTATTCTTATTGATATTTCTATTACCACTAATTATTATTATTAATAATACTTAATTACTGGAATAGTTCGGTTCCTCGCTTTAAATTATGATTAATTATGATAAGTATGAATAATAATAGTTTATACACAACATAAAACCTAAGGAATTTTAATATTAGCATCAACATTTATATATTTTTTAAATTATTTTTAATATAAATAATCTTTCAAAGGCTTCATGTTGGGCATAAAAACGCCCTTTACCTGTAGTAAAATCGCATTTATTTAAAGGCAATATCACAGAGACCCTAAGATGTTTACATTGCCAGCGACACATCGGGAAGTTTCTGTAAGTTATGTTTGTTTGGAACGCGATTGCTTGTTTAGGAGGGAAATCCTGCAATCTGTGTCACAGGAAACACAGGACTAGACAGGGAGGGGTGGCATTGTGAGGATGACGAGACAGGAGAGGTGATTTAGCAACTCAGTTAGCTAGTTCAGTAGGCTAATTGTGTGTAATGTAGGAAGAAGTGAACGTTCGTGTGGGTGTTTAGCCCTTCGAAACACATTTCCTTTGTCATCCCTCAAGCGAGCAGCAAAAAAAACCTTTGAGCAAAAACCTTTCTTTCATTCTCACACATGTACAAGGCAGAATGTATCTGTGTGAGTGTGTGTGTGTGTGTCACCCTGCCCTTCCACAGACACCTGCAGTTTAAACCACATTGCAGAAACTTGTCCATCCCGTGTGTACTCCTGTTTTTAGAGTGTGTGGGTCATAGTTAGTCAAGTTAAAGGCGTATTATGCACTGTCTTCCATACCAAAGATAGCACAATGAAAGCCGAGTGTGAGATTCCTTAGAAAGACGAAATGGAGACAATGTATTTGTGCATTTTTTCAGAGCTGAGCTCATATCTAAGTACGTCTCTCGCTGCTGCGTCCTTCTTCCTATCAAGAGGTGTGATTTCCTGTCTGCACGTCTCACAGTGCTTTGGATGTCTGTCTGTAGCATGCTTTCCGTCACATTTAACACAAACACACACACAAGCTAAAATTCTGCATGGGCTGGTGCCATTTTCGGGCGTTGGAAAGAGGTCCCTTTGCCTCCTATCAGATGAAAGAAAGAGGAAGCAACGACTGTGAAAACGACAGACTGATAGACGGAGACTCCGATAATACTGGCCCTGTCTCAAATGCTGTCCAAATGCGAGTCCACACTTTAGTGAGGTTGTGGTCCGCTATTAAATTTGAATCTTGGCTTCTCTTTTTAATCTGTTTGTCCCATCTTCTCAACTCCCAATGCGTTCGAGAGCGGTTCGCCCTGCAGGCCGTCTAATCAAGCCCAGAGAGAGAGAGAATGAAGTGAAGTGACCCAACACTGGTGTGCTGGTGTGGGCTGTGCTTTAGAGAAGACAGGCTAAAGAACAGCTAGAAGGACGTTGTTCCTCTCTCCTGCAGTGTGGCCTGACTGTGGTCATCTGACTGTCTGCAGTCGGCATGATCTTATAAGTGTGCTTAATAGAGTCTAGAATACTGTTAATTCATTCATTACAATAGAGGTTTTGTGGCACAACTAGGGATGCACTATATTTTGTTATTGCATTTTATTGTTATCGGTCAATATTGAGCATTTAATTGTAGCCTACATATCTTAAAATACATTACAATGTTGTGATGCAGAAATTCACTTGTAGCATTTAAAACGATTCAGTTTAGTTTTTTATAATTTTATTTAAACTATACAAACACACACACACACACAGTCTGTGTGTATACATACTAATATTAATAATAATACTAGTAAACATAACAATAATAATATAGTAATAATAACAAATGTGTATAAATATTTATATTATATATAAATATATAATTCAGTTGTATTTACTATATATATATATATATATATATATATATATACATCTTAAATAAATTTTAAAACTAAACCGTATTCTTAATATAAAAGTTAATTATATAGATTTTTATTTATTTTATTTGTTTATTTTTTATTTATACAATCACACACACACACACACACATATAAATAAAAAATGACGTATCCTTCGATAATTGAAAATTGAGTCCAGAGGCTCTTGCACTTTTCTATCTGGATCTCATTCTCCGTATTAGTATTTTTTCTAGTTTGTAATCACCCTATGTAAGAGATGCACTAGGATGCCGACCTCTCCGTTTTCTTTTAGCCCAGATTAGGGAAGATCTCCCAGATTTGGTGACTTTATGTCAGAGGTCTGATCCACGAATAAACACAGGCACGTGGCAAGTGACTGCTTTCGGGGTCAAAAAATCACGCTCTGCAGCTGGAATTCACCACGCCCAAGCAGACCGGCTTGCCGAATGAGGTCATACGTGATGCGATCCTTCATGTATGCAAACAGCGCTGGGCCATCAGCGTCTTCTTTTGCATGAATGACTCTTTTTTTACACAGTAATAGACTCCTCCGCTGCATTTATTCAAAAACACAATATTTAGCATTTCTGACTGCAAGAAAGGAGACTTTAACATGGCGTTCTCTCAGCATATGATTGGCTAACTGTGTAAATCCCGCCAGACACCGTGCAACCCAGTTGGAAGCATCTTACCCAGAAGCCACTGCTGCTGAGGCCAGTTAGGGCACTAAGCTGGGATGCTGCAGATTGTCAGTTAAGATTCTCTCGCATTCCCACTAGGAGCCCTGCTCGAAAATAGCTCTCACAGGCTCTCGAAGTCCACCAGACAAAGTTGGCGCAGATTTATAGCCGGAGGCTGATACCGCTTGTCCAGTCGCTCGGCGTTATTTTAGCATTTAAATGTCTGCGGCTCGTGTTAATAAGCGGGAAATGTGTGGGTGGTGCACACCGCAGGTTTTCAGGAGTAAATGAGAGTGTAGAAAAGGAAGGTCAGTGTATTTTAGGGATTATACTGCAGTCAGTGAGGAATCCAGCGGGAGTGAGGTCATCGCACAAACATTAGTGACAAAACTAAAGTGTATTTGCACTCGCGTGTTCACGTGGCAACATAAAAGCAGATGGTTCTGTCAGTCTATTAAGCATCTGAGCAATACAAAGGACCTTTTTCCTTCCGGCACAAACACACACACACACAGTCTCGCATAGTGTGAACACTCATACTAAATTTAATGTTCGCCGTTTTAGTCCTTTGATACTTTCCCATTGCACCTGTCTCTTGCAGTTCACAGTTCTGTCTGAGGTGATAGACACCCTCTAGTGCGGCTCTCGTTTAATGTGGCCGACTGCTTTCATCGATCCTACTATTGCTGTACTGTAGTTTTTCGAGGGCTGTAGGGCATCAGAACGCCTGACTAGGCGATACAATGTGCACTGAAACGAATGCAGAAACATGAAATGTATCAAATCAGACTGATGATGAGTTTATTTTTCTTTATTGAGCAACACTCATCGTTTCTCTCTCTTTGGCTTTCTTTTTCTCCCTCTCTAGGCGTCTGATCCCATTCCTGCCAAGAAGTCCAAACACGATGACTTTCCAGCACAGTCGCCCTCAGGAGACAAAGACAAGCAACCCGATTGGCTACGATCCCTCTCTGCATCAGCCAATAAGGTTACAAGGCTTTTTTTTTTCTTTCTGTCAGTGGATACATGTGTTTAGTTGTATGAGTACAGAGTTCAGATAATTATATATTTATCTATGTATATATGTTGATAATATACCAGCCTGTTTACGAAACTTGGCCATTCCCGAGAAGATTTTTGGAGCCAAGCAACTGTTTTCTTGCCACAGAGAATCAGATTCTTCTGAAACAGGATCTCAACCCAAAATAACGGATGTTCTTTTGTAAAAAATCAATTCTCCTAAAATGAAGAGAGCCTGCAAATAGGCTAGCACAGTTCTCCGATTTCAAGCAGACACAGTGACCTCGGTGTACTTGTGCTGCTGGTCATTCTTGTTTTATCGGCCTCTCTCACTTTCTCAGTTAAATTCAAGTGATTTTCAGCAAGCATTTCTTAAAAATGTTTTCCATGCTAAAATTGCAGGTGGTCTCTGTTCTCGTGTCGGAATGCATTTTGATTGTGTTCTCTACTGTGAAAACTTGTATGTAACACAACTGACATCTATTATCTTCTCTCTGTCATGCTGCAGGGGCTTAACTGCATCCAGCCCAGACAGAGACCGTCTGCCTTCAGGCCATGGTCTCCAAACATCTCTGTTGGCGATAAGGAGGGAGCCGGCAGACCTGCTAACATGTTACGTGACAGGTAAACAATGACAACAAATATTACATGACAGTCTAAAATACTTGATTCTGATTATTCTGATTGGTCAATACTCTTTGCGTAGTATAATCATATCAGTTCAGTTGTTTTGGATTGGTTTGTTCAGACGGTTCATGTAAATGAACCAGTTCAACAATACAATTTCCGTTTATACAATCTTTTTTTGCTGCAATGCAAAAAAAATCTGCTCAGATAGATAGATATTTTGTGATCATAAACCACTTGTGGTTGGTTAAAAGTGAAATCTGCATCGTTATAATTTCAATGATTGTGCAACCATAGTTTTATTAAAGATGATATAGTGCACAAAAGATTGTTACAATAACCTTAAGAAAGGGTGTGTATATATGTTAACTTGTGGGAAACCAGCATGAAACCAGCATGTTAGTCATGCTTGGCTGCGGTTTTTCTAGCAATGCAGCAGAAGATTTGGATCTTCTGCACAGAGGAGAATGATGCAAGCTTGTTGGCTGTTGATTATATCTGCTGCTTAGATATATGTGGTTTTAACTTTACCATCATAACTAGAGAGGGTTTTGGGTGATTCACCATGTCAAGCCCAGAACAGTTTCTCTGAAACCATTCGCAACAGTCGTTGTTCTCTCCCCACCCTTCTTTTGTGGGTTGCAGAGATGCTTTTTTTTCCTGTCAACCAGCCAGTTGGTTTAGATTATTTACTTCTACCCACACTCTTTAAGATGATGTTAGGTAACACAATTGCACAAGCAGCAGTCTGCACTGCTGTTACTCCAGTCTGTGAACTGTTCCTAAATATGAGCATCTCTGCATACGTAGTCTCCTCACTCACTCCCAATCCTCTTCCGCAGCTTCTACAACTACAAGAGCCTGGAGAGCGCTGTGGCCCCTAATGTTGCACTGACGCCCCTTCAGAAAGGAGGACAGGCCTCTCCTTCTGCCCCTAGCAGCTCACACCCACATGGGGCAGAAAGCGAAGGCGCCAGCCGTGGGAGGAAGAGGAGGCTGACGGGTGAGACCCACCCCAGCCCACAGCCCTGCCCCTCGGCCACTGCCAGCAAGCCCCTGCCACCCTCTCAGGAGGAGCGAGACTCGGACGTGGAGGTGGAAGTGGAGAGCCGTGAGGAATGTGAGTACAGTGTCGCACCCTCTCACTGTTGCTCCACCTCATTAAAGGAATGTTCCAGGTTTAAAGGAAGTTATGTATAAGTATATATATATATATATATATATATATATATATATATATATATATATATATATATATATTAGTGTTTCATTGGGATTTTATTTATGTGATTTGACAAAAATGTGCTTTTCTGCTTTTAAACCCTCTGAACTGCCTTTCTCAAGTTTCTACAAACTGAGGCACTAGTCAAAATACTTTTCTTTCAAATTAATGAAATGATGTCACATTCTTTTAATGTACATGAAGAGTGTGTTAGAAAGGCAAATACGAAACCCAATTATGCCGGAGTGTTGTGAAACAATAGTGCTCGTTTAAATACATTTAGATTTCGTTCACAGTTCATCTGCACACAGTTCATTTTCAGCCAACCTTGAGCGCTCTGGAGAGAGGTGGATTAGAACGGTAACAGCTCTTGTGTGAATGCGGCAGAAAATCAATGAGGGGTCTTTCTTTCCTCATCCTTTATGGCTTATTTTAAAGCATGTCTTGTATATTTGAAAAAACTATCCTATTGCTCCCGACATGAATTAATGAAACCCATCTGATTCGCCACTCAAAACCTCTTCTCTGTTTTTTTTTCTTACCAGTCACCTCATCACTTTCCTCACTCTCCTCCCCATCTTTTACATCCTCGAGCTCCGCTAAAGACTTGAGCTCTCCCTCCGGCCCCGGAGCCACCTTACCAGCAGTTCTGACGCCAGCCAGCGGGCCCCCTGAGGGCCCCCTGGTGTCTGGAGGGGACGGGCACGCCATAACCAACCTGGAGTCGGAGTTGGAGACCCTGAGGCAGGCACTGGACAACGGTCTGGACTCAAAAGAGTCAAAGGAGAAGTTTCTACACGAGATAGTGAAGATGAGGGTAAAACAGGAAGAGAAGCTCGGATCCGCCTTACAGGCCAAACGGAGCCTGCAGCAGGTACAAACACACAGACATTATTCATGTAACACAAGGCAAATGTGTTTTTTTTTAATCATTTATAAATCCATTCTTATGTAAATTGTACCATTTGAATTTAATGCAACAATTTATATAAGAATTGATTTACACAACAGCACACTGGAGGTTTCATTTCAGCTTTGGAATCATTCATGTGATGTCGAACTTATAGTATATGTAATTATATATAATTTTGATAAATTTTCAGTTTGTTCATTTTAGATGTAATCATTTATCATTTATTTAATATAATATTATATATAATTAGAATTTATTTGGATTAATATTGTTATTTTTATATATAATATGACAATAAATAATTAACTTTTCAAGGTATTACAAGTGAAAGTCTAAGCACTAAATTGTTCTAGCATTAGTCAAACATTTTTTATATATTAACCAGACAAATAAAACTGAAAAGGGTGCTATGCCTTTTCAACATTGTAGTGCAACAACTCCATTCTTGAGGAATTCAGACCAAATTGGTGTTCAAGTATGGCTAAAACACACCATGTCCAAAAACAAGACATGTCCTCCTTGGTGTGTAAAATACCATTTTGTAAAACTATTCTTATGTACATTGTTGCATTAAAATCAGTGGGAACATTTACCAGATATCCATAATGCTTGTTTCATAAATACACCTTATTATTTCTTATATATGTATCATCACATGTTCATTAAAAGAGTGAATAATCATCAGTTTATTCCCATGCCTTCCACAGGAGCTGGAGTTTCTCCGAGTTGCTAAGAAGGAGAAGCTCCGTGAGGCGACTGAGGCAAAGAGGAACCTGCGCAAGGAGATCGAGCGCCTGCGTGCCGAAAGTGAGAGGAAGATGAGAGAGGCCAACGAGTCACGCATACGGCTGAAGAGAGAGCTGGAGCAGGCCAGACAGCTACGAGTGTGTGACAAGGGCTGTGAGGCTGGCCGTCTGCGAGCCAAGTACTCTGCACAGGTTAGTTCAATCGCATACACTGTTTCTAAAAAAAACTTTTAAAAATCGGAGCTAGTAACCGAAAGGTTGTGGGTTCAAAGGTGTGATTCAGAACTATATGTCTTTGAGCAAAACATTAAACCACAGATTCTTCCACGGTGACTGTCCCTGTACTATTAATGTACTGGAAGTGGCTTTGGATAAACAAGTGTCTGTTTAATGAGGCGTAATCTGAAGTGTGCTTAGATTGATGCAACATGACACCCCCACCCACACACACTTTCAAATGAACTCTCAGACTGGGTGTGGCCCTGCAAGTCTGATGAGATGCGTTTCATTTCTCAGAAGGAAACCGGCTAACTTCCTGTCAGGGATGTGTGCTTCAGACTAAACAAGAGAGAGACATCACTGAGATGTTTGTCTTGCGTTATTGGTATATTTGTATGTCGCTGTGCATGCTGCCTTTTTGAAAAAGTAGTAAGCTACACTACAAGCTACTTGCAAAATGTAGCTACATTGATGCTATTTAAATCTAAAACTATCAATAGCAGCTGATATCATTTATTTTTACAATCAGAACAGCAATTATCTGGCACAGATGATAGCATTAAACTATGACATATATAAACAAACTAATAAAATTGCTAAAATTGCAAGCCGAAAAACTGGTTAGTTTACAAGAGCCATCTGACCTGAACCTAAAATGATTCGTATTGAAATAAGGCTTAGATTGTAAGTTAAATATTAGATGAATAACTTTTTAAAAAGCCTGAAATAAAATAAAGGTTTAGCAGAAGTACTCATTTCTCAAATGAATTAAAGCTAAATAGAAATAGATAAAGATAAAATGACAAAACCCTAACCCTAACCCTAACATAAAATTACCTGAACTAAAATTTAAATAACTGAAAATTCAATTATTAATAAATACTATAACAGTATATAATGAATACTGAAATAGCAGTGATTCACAAAAACGAATATTTCCAATGAGAGAATACATGTTTTAATAAATGGTGCAATACAATGTGACTAAAGACAGTGCTGTAGCAATTTGTGGCCACTTTATTCATCTTTTATCATCTTTCTATGCTGTATTTTCAGATTGAGGATTTGCAAGTAAAGTTGCAGCATGCCGAGGCAGACCGAGAGCAGTTGAGAGCCGATCTGATGCAGGAGCGGGAGGCACGGGAGCACCTGGAGAGAGTGGTCAAGGAGCTACAGGAACAGCTGTGGCCCAAAAGCCCCAGCAAGAACGGCACAGACCCACCACCCCCACCCGCCATAGACTCCAACAACTAATCCTCTCTTTATCTCTTGACTCCACCCAATCCACATCAACACCGCCCTGATTGACAGCACCAACCGCCCAATCATGTCAACTAGTATGCGGGTGAGCCCCGCCCATCTGCCTCTTAGCCAGCGCAAAACCGGAGGTTTCCTGATCGTTTTTTGAGGGAATTTAGACACGTTCTAGAAAATGTTTTACTTTGAGCGCACTAAAAATGCACCTCGTCTCCAACCAAACATAAAAATAAAGTAGAAAAAAAATTGCAAAAGTCCATATGGAAAGGAAGAAGCCAATAGCACAAAAGCTAACTGTGCCTGAAACTGAATACATTTTGAAATGTAAACTTTTCTATGACAAATTGGTGATACAGCGACAAATTTTACACAGCGATTTTTATGACGACCTGAACGGCATGCTGTCCACCCCACATTGTTATTGGAGAGACAAGGACTCATCATCTTCATCATCCCATCAGAAATCCCTGTTTCCTCGCTCGTTTTGAGGAACTATGATGAAAATCACTTCATAATAAGCTATTTAAGAGAATTGTTAGTGAGCGTGTGTGAGATAAAAACTTCAGTGACTTATCAGAGCCTCAAATTTACCCCCTTTTTTTTTACATGTACATACATGTCATGCTGGTTAAAAAAAGCCATGGAAACAGATGGTTACACACACTTGTATCTTTAACAATGTTAAAGAGATACTGGTCAGGAGAGCGTTGAAGGGCTTTGGAGAGCTAGAGGTGAAGAAGTTCAACCCTGTTGAAAGGGAGAGATGCTTGTATTCAAGTAAGTGTTATGATCAAGCCATGAGCACTTTTAATGGCAAACAACTGCTCCCCATCACAAGCTGCCGTGTGATACGGCACCAGTGCGGATCTTGGTGTGGAATTGGAGGTCTGTGGCTCTTGCTCTCCGTGACGGTTTGGGTTTTCTTCTCGTCACACTCGCGTACAGCTTCTCCGTGGGCTGAGGTGCTTACAACTGGCACGGCTCACGATTGTGGGTGGCCATTTTTTTTTAGGAATAAACTAAAAGCATTAAAAAAAATACAGCTTCTAGGGCAGGAGGTGTCATGTGGTCAAGAACCACAAATTGTTCTTTTTAAGTAAATTATAATATGTAAATATGAAAATGTTTCTTTTTTTTTTCTTTTCGCTTTGTTTTTTTAACTTTACAATAATGAATCGCACTTTGTCATTACAAAATACTGTCTAAATGCATTACGCTCCCACACTCTCCCACACATTTATCTCAGAGAGTTTTTAGTATTCCTAAGTATAAAAATTAAATAAACAATTTTGTTAATTATATGCCATTCTAATAAATGCAATGTAATCATGTGTTTAGGACAAACTATTGTAAATAAAACCGCAAGAATTAAAAGAAAAGAGGTTCTACATGCTTGCTTGCCGAAAAGTGGATGGCGCACACAGCCGTCCTCTCAATCCGACTTCGATTCAACATTTATCATAGTTATCGATATATGATTATAATCGTTGCTAAAGTGTTATTGTTACTGTTCTGGATTCCTACAGGTTTTGAACATTTCCGAATCAAATTTAAAGCCGTTCAGAACGAATAGGACACACAAGTTGTCTAGCATTGGTAAAAGGGAGTCAAAATATCAATGCAGGTGCTCCTCTCAGCTGTGAGCAAGAGCGTACTGTGTCCAAACAAGACGAGGATGGATGAATGAACGTCATAAATGCATCTTCAAAATCTCACACACTTAGCTGAGAAAGATTTTGTTGAAAATACATATATTTTATAAGTGATTTATATACATTGGGTACAATGCAATCAGAATGTATGTTACGTTTTGGCTCTTTTCATTTTGTTGTTGATGTTGTTGTTGTTGCTATAACGGATGTTTTTTTCAGATTGTGTGAATATTTTATTGCGTATGTTCCTTCTTTCAATAGCAAGCTTATGTAATTTCTTTCATATGCATGGAATTTAAAAGAAAAAGATAAAGTCTGCCGTTCATATATTCATTATTGGGCATTAAAACAGTATATGTAATTTTTGATTATGTTATGCAATATAAAGCTATTTTAACTACTTGTTTTAACTACAAAGGAAAACAAAACCCTCTCAACAATAAATTTCAGCTCTTAACAATCTTAAACGCAACATTAACGGCATTACTCATGGGCTAAATACAAACTTAACGTGCATATGCAATGCTGGAGACCCTCAAGTGCCTGTCTTTGGGCCCTTGGGGTTCCAGAAGAGGAACAATTATTGAGCTCGTTTCCACGGTGACCGACTGAAAGGTGCATTGTATTGCTTCAGACAGTGGTCAGATGATGAAAGCGGGCCGTCCCATTTGCACTGTCATTTGGGGGAGCTCTCTGGTGCATTTTTTTTGCACTCTTTTGCTCACCCCATTTTGCCAGAATGAACTTGACTATCATTGCTTAAGAGCAGCCACAGCTTATTTGATAGATTTTAATGCCAGTTTGTCAGTATTCCTTTGATGTTTCTTTCTTCTTAAAAAAAAAATCGATGAATAATTAAATAAAAGAAAAATGCATAGCAGAATTTAATGGTCAAATTGCCACTGGTAAAGAATTTAAATCTTATACTAAGACAGCTTTTAAATGTAAGTCAGAATAAATTAACTCCTTTCTTTCTGTTTTTAAGGAATAAACATATATTTAAGAGGTTACTTTTGCTGTAGATGTAAAAAGAGCCTTTGAAATATGATATGCCCTGACCTGTACATTGCAGGCTACGGCGGTCTAAAGGAAGCTCAGTGTCTTAACAGTAGCAAGAGGCTGTGCGTTTTTACAGACCAAAAAATAAATGAATAAAAAAAACTAAAAAAGTTATTTCAGATGGGGTTGTTTTGTAGTCGTTTTTACACGCAAATTCACATGTGTAGTTTACTTTGTTCGCGGTTTTCTATGAAAAAGGGAGAAATTGATCACAGAGGCTCCTTTGCTCTCAATATAATATAAAAAATGTGGATTTTTTTCTAAAAGAGCCATTTTTGCTAACAAAAAGCTAAAACACAGCAATAACGACATAACATCACTGATAAACGAGCAGGATTAGCCAGTCTGACGATGAAAGTACAAATTCACCAATGTATATAACTGTTTTCTTTTCATTTTACAAAACCTGTATCATAAATGTATATTGTGTTACTTTTTTCTTTTTCAGAATGAGAAAAAAACCTTACATAATAGTTGTTATATTTTATGTTGTGTTTTTAAAAACAAAAAGAAAGAAAATGTTTTTAAAACAATTATTTCAAAGGTTGTATTCCCAATGCAAGCATATTCAGTCTGCTTTCCCCCCCTTTTTTGTGCTACAAAAAATGATAGCATTGAATCTTTATGGTAAATGGCTTTTTTTTTTCAGTTACCAATGTTTTGTTACATTCAACTAAATATCAAATACATCAGTTCTGGTTGAATCAGACATTCAGAATCTTGTTTTTTAATAATCTGTTTTCTTTTTGTCCCATGCCGATATCATATTAGCCCTTCACTGCTGCTATAACAATATACTATAAACTTTGCAACTCTTGAAATTATTTTTATGTAAGAGATTAATGTATGCTTTCTTCTTCTACTGATGCCACTTATTCACCTGGATCTGGCCAATTTCTCCCTCTTAGACCTCTCCTCTCCCCTCACAAGGACTATAATGTAAGATAGAGAGCTCTACGAGATTAGAGTTGAAAGTAGTTCGGCTTATATACTGCAGTGTCAGGATGTACAGTGTATAGACCCATAATCAAAAATAAAGTTGTTTGTCCAGAAATATTCTGTTCTGTTTGTTATTTCATTTCTTTCTTTCGGTTTCTTTGAAATAACAACTATACCTTTTCACCACTGTAAAAAAAATATGTTCATGATTTGTAAATCACAACATTTTTTCTTTTGTCAAATCAACTTAAATAATTTATGTGGTTCAGATAACATAATATTTTGAGTTTCTGATGATTAAATCAATCTCCTTCATTGTATTAACTAAATTTTTCCATTTCAATGAACTTAAAAAATTAAGTAACCTGGTTGCCTTGAAATTTTAAGTTAAACCAACAATATTTTTTTACTGTGTAGACATACGGTACCTTAATTACATGTGAATAGAAGTGGAAAAATCATTTCCTTTTATCAAATTAAAACACTGTCAAATAATCACAAAACATGATTTTTTTTTCAAATATAATATATATATATATATATATATTCACACATATACATATTTATTTATACATATATACACACATTTACATAGAATGTCATTAATGTTAGTAATAATTAAATAATTTTTAATATAATTCATTTCATTTTCATGAAAATAGTTGCAAAATATCAACATTTCTTAACTGACCTGAAATAATTTGTCCATAAAACAGACACACAACAATCAGACAATAATGTTATTTTTTAAAACAAAGAATAAAATAAAAATGAAATAATAATACAAAAATAATTCATTCAAAATATTTATTTTGGTTTATGTAAATTTTGCGAATACCATTTGTCTTGTCAAACCCTATTTTTCTGCAATAAGACTGCATGGCTGGATGTTTCTTGTTTGGAATGAAACACAGTGCTGTCGTACAGCTGGCAGAAGTGCACCGTTTTGAACATGTCATTGAACAGTGATGGCATTATTGAATCAGTGGACCTCGGGGGATGAGCATCAGTCGATTCCATTTGACCCTGTGTGTGACTGGATGTCTGGCCCGACAGACTCGATTTTGACGAAGACTAAGTGATGTTATGGGTAATGTAGTTCCCTCTATCTCCTGGGAGAATGACTACAAAGATGAAGTTGGATTGATGAATGGTGAACAAACACCAAATTTTTAATAAAAATAGTTTTAACTGTTCCTAGAAAAGGCCTTATACTGCCAGATATTCACCACTCCTACATGTATAAAGCATTTTATTGTGGAAAGCACAGGATTTAATTCTGATAAAGCTGAGATTTGATGTATACTTATAATGCATATGCTCTGGTCTGGTCATACAGACTGATGCTTTAATAGCTGTTGTTCAGCAGCCCTCTTTAATAATTTAACCAGCCGGAAAATTCTGGGACAAAAATCCCAGGTGTTCCCAGGTGGTTCCAACACAAGCACCAGGAATGGATGCAGCACCCATCAACCAGAAGGCCATCCTGCTGTGATTTATCTCTAAAGGGAGAGATGGAAATTCTTTAGTATTTAGAAGGACAAAAGGATAATTTCTATTATGCAGTATGTCTACATTTTCATATAGGCTATATATCTTCTTCTTTTTTTTTTACCTGTTTGACTTTTGTATTATCACAAAATCACAATTAAGTAAAACGATTTTTTAAGATTTAAAAAATCGAGGGCTTCGATTACCTCTCTCTTTTTTGACCATACATGTGTTTGCATCCCTGCAAATTTGGCTGGTTGGCTAATAACACATTTTTCTGTGGTGTGACAACCCCAGAACACATACTTAATTTGGACTTTAATCGCCCTGGCAGCCCATCCGCACAACAACAGTGCCTGGTGGATCGAGAACGCAAACCGTGAAATAGTTTTTTTAAATGTATTTTTATCTCTGCGCAAGCTTTAAAAACGCAAACCTGTGAAAACCATTTTTTACAGTCTATATGGTGAAAACACTGACATGCGTATTACGTGTTTACACTATAGGTATGCGCGTTTGAATATATATGTGCGTAGGCGTGTAGTCTTTCTTTACAAATTGACCTCAACAAATTACTTGTCTGGCTTAAAAATTTATAATACAGAATTATTATACGCTATACGCTTACGTGTAGCCATGTGAACCGGAATTATCCCGACAACATTTTATCTGTACAGAGGTAAAGGCAAGGAGAAAGGGGAGGGACTAGTTGACACTTCAGGACTGCGTTGTCGTCGTGTCCAGGCGCAGGTCCTTCATCAGTTCTGGATCCGGCGGACTGCGGTAAACTTCGGGATAAAGACTGGAGCAATGATGCTGAAAATTTAGCATTACCATCACAGGATCAAATTACAGTTAAACTGAATAAAAAAGAAAAGATAATTTTTAAATTGTAATATTCTCTCACAATTTTTACTGTATTATGGATTAAACAAATGCAGCTTTGGTGAGCAAAAGAGACTTATTTCAAACGTATAAACAAATTGTAATGTTTCCATGTGTATGTATTTATATAGAATCTAAAACCCATTTATGTAATTTATAGTTGGTTTCGAATATTTTATATTGATATTGTGTGAAATTGTATTCACAGTTGGTGATTCCTCAGCAGTCATTTGTCTTGCCTGTTGGATCCCACAGTATGCAGGGTGCGGCCCCTCTGGGCTACGTTTAGGAGCCATTAAACTCCCACTGTGGTTGTGAGTGTATGAACGTGTTAGTTGGGAGAACCTGCCTGTATGGGTTACAGATACTGCGATACTGTGGGCTTAGAGCTTTCACAGGATAAAGATAGCAAGCGCCAGTAAGCACTCTAAAAGGATCCCTGGTTTGGAAGCAGGTTTTAAATGAAGCTGAGAATAAGAGATGTGTGAAAGTTGAGCTGGATTTCACCACACACAAACAAACAGCAGTCACGATGGTTTCTGAAGTCAAGCGATATACGCAAACAAGTGGAAGCTCCTGCAAAGGCAATGTGTTCCTCAAGGTTAAACCTTGGAGTCTAACCTT
The DNA here is from genome assembly GCA_030578255.1 of Tiaroga cobitis. Classification (NCBI taxonomy): domain Eukaryota; kingdom Metazoa; phylum Chordata; class Actinopteri; order Cypriniformes; family Leuciscidae; genus Tiaroga; species Tiaroga cobitis. Next base: position 40,693,229 of record CM060598.1, on the reverse strand, counting down.
GGTGAGATTAGTGGCTAGTGTAAGAAAAATGGAAAAAGAGAATAATTTAAAATAGTAAAATAAGATTATTTATACACACAAATTAAGACAAAATTGTTCAAAGGATGTTTTTGAGAGAAAAAGGCAAAAGTCACTACTTGCACAAAATCTTGTACTCTACTGTAACTCTCAAATTATTATATATTTTTTTATTTTCAGGTGTTTTGGGATCAAAATTACATCTATGTCTATATCTGTATAAGTGCATATAATACACTTGAAATCACCTGAAAATTAACATGTAATTTTGAAAGTAACACAAAAAAAAACCCCAGAAGGCTGGAAAATAAATCAATAAAATTATATATAACTGATGCAATGTTAATATACCAAAGTCCTAAAATCTGTTTTTTACCTTTATAATAAACAGAAAACCCTCATAAGCACATGGTAGAGAGAAAGCTACACGATGAATCAAAGTTCATCACAAGTATCTTTTCCACAAGCTGAGTTAAATACTCATATATACACTGTAAAAAATAATCCTGTAAAAAAACGGTAAACTACTGGCAGCTGTGGTTGCCAGCATCATACCGTAAAAATATGGTGTGTTACCGTTTTTAAAATTAACAGCTAAATACCGTTTTGTCAGCTACAGCTATATTCTGTTAAATTACAGTATATAACTGTAAATTAACAGCATATATCTGTAGCTGACAAAACGGTATTTAGCTGTTAATTTTAAAAACGGTAACACACCATATTTTTACGGTATGATGCTGGCAACCACAGCTGCCAGTAGTTTACCGTTTTTTTACAGGATTATTTTTTTTTTTACAGTGTAAATACCTTTAAGTACTATGGTATTCCGCCATGTTTCTCACTGACATGCCCCCAACTCATAAACATCAGGGCTTAAAAAAAATCCCAAGCTTTCCACTCGTATTAACGACATTGTGGTGGAGGTCATGTGCAACTCATAAATTAAAAAAGAGAACACCACAACACTAGATAAACTTAGATTTATTCTCATACAACACTAGATAGACTTTTACAATACGCCTTAAAACAGGCATATATAATTACATAGGCTACATGCATACCTTAACTGTTCATAAAATACAAATATACTCTCAAGTCAGGTTTTTATATCAAAACAAATAGTTTATAAAATAAATATCAGTTTTTTTATACTTTTTGACTGATGGTTAAAGTCTTTTCTGCACAGTTTTCCTAGGTATTTTACACACCTCTTTTGTCCGTGCAGCTTTGGTCCTCTTTTACGGATTTATTCCAATAAAGTATCTGAAAAATACGAGGAGAACATTTTCAATTAAATGATTTGCAGTGTATAATTTTGATTTAAAAATGTCTAACCAAAAACTACTGGATAATTAACTGCAGACTTGGGATAAACTGCACAGGTCATACATAGTACATTTATAGTCAGTGGATTCTAGCATGAGGCATATTATAAATGTGGATCTTCTGATAAAGGAAAGTTATGTGTCAGTCTGGAAATGTGAGCTTTGTTTTAGTGAAACAAAATGCAGACATAATCTAATATGACATACTTACCAAGAAAGGTAAAACAAGGAGACACAGGCAAGCATTTTCTTAAGGTCAGCAGGAGTGGCAGACATCTATTGGTAAAGAAAACAATTTAAGATGACTGACAGTATCTGCAAACGATATTTTTAAAACGTAATGCTATTTGTTCTTTATATTCAGAGGCAATAGGCCTATCATTAAGAATATGAATGGTTTATGTAAAAATTATAATTTTCTCATTTACTCACCCTTATTCAGATTTAAATTCCAATGATGCAAAAGATGATATTTTCATTGGGATGAAATGTATTTTTGTCCCTACAATGCAAAAGAGAATGGGGATCAAACTTTCAAACACCAATAGTCATAGTAAATGAAGGATAAAGGTTATTCATATGGGTCACATGGTTTAACTAGTTTTCTGAAGTGATTCAATTTGTTTGGGTGAGAACAGACCAAACACGTTTCACCGTACACTAGGCCTTCTGAAGTGAAGCGATGTGTTGGTATAAGACAAATATCCATATTTAAAACTTTATCAACTAAAATAACTAGTTTCCTGCAGAAGGCCATATGCATTGATTTACGGCAAAAGAATAACATTTGAACTTGACACACACAGATGATGAACGCAGTTGCTCAGCCCTTTGTGTTTGAGAGAGGCGTCAAAGCGTACGCTACTCCTACATCTATACATCTATGTCATACATTTTTAAGTGTTACTCTTGTGGCGTAGTTTTAAATATGGGCATTTTTCTTACAAGAATGCATCGCTTCACTTTAGAAGGCCTTTATTAACCCCTCTGATCTGTTTGGGACACTTTTATGATGGATAGATGCACTTCAAAAAAATGGTGCCCATTCACTGCCATTATAAAGTTTGGAAGAGCCACGACATTTTTAAATATAACTATGATTGAATTCGTCTAGGATAGCTTCGGGGTGAGTAAATCATGGGCTAATTTTGGTGAACTATCCCTTTAATTGTACTGTACCTTTATGTTCCTTTTGGAGCTTGAAGGTTTGGTCCCCATTCATCTTCCATTGTTTGGGCAAACAAACAGACATCATTTCTCCACGACAATATCTTCATTTTTCCTCCAAGAGAAAGAGACAACATAAGGTTAAGTAAATGATGAGAGAACTACCATTTTTAGGTGAACAATTACTATTCAGGTGTTCATAGAACAAACAATAGGCAAACTTACAGTTTCTTAAAGAAGCAGTCATTGCTTCTCTACAAAGTAAGCCTTCAGGAGTTCAACTACAATGACAAGAAAAACATAATGTAAAGAAGAGATACATAAAAAATAAACAAAATAAAGTCTCAATAAAAAAGAAAAATCTGAAAATGATCGACATTCCGTCCATCCATCTGTTATGCTGCTATTTCTGCAGCGGTTTGAACACGCACGTTCACAGTAATTAAACAAGAATGATGCATTTTGATAATACCTCACGTATATTTTGCTTAGAGAAAGATTGGGACATGTGTCCGTTGCATATGCATAAAGTGTGTATGACGGTAGCAAACCAATGCAGTCTGAGTGTATGCTAACGAGCTCACAAACAAACAAGCTATCATATTGTACTCGGTTACTTTTTCCATGATTAATACACGCTATCATGTCATCCTACACTTAACTGGATCATTTGTATACTGAATGTTAATATTTAGAGGTAGCCTACTTAACTTAGGCTACAGATCAAATCAAATACGTAGTTGCAAACAACAGTAAAGTTAGCAGATAATGGACGGTTTGAATCTCACGTTAAAATTGTAACCACACAAGAAGAAGAAAAAACATTTCACACTAATTTTTTACTCAGATAAATTTTAGGAAAATGTGCAAGTTGGATTAAAGTTTCTTACTCGTTTGAATGTGATGTGATGACAGTCTGTACAATGGGCTCATATTCCTGTGGTATCTTGTGGATTAAAACAGGCTTCATCCGATTTAAATCACAAAAACATCACTGGATGTTTAAAATGTAATATTTAAAAGTAATAGTTTACAAATAAATGAATAACAGGCAGAGCTGCGAAATGACCTCATGCAGATAAACTAAAATGTCTTCTCACATTTACGAAAATATGGTATTATACTGTTAAATAACAGTGTCATACTGTTGCTGGTCAAGACGAAATTTGAAGCGACAAAGTTCTCCCATAATGCATTGCAAAAAACAGTAACTTACATTTACATTTACATTACATTTATTCATTTAGCTGACGCTTTTATCCAAAGCGACTTACAATTGCTATATATGTCAGAGGTCGCACGCCTCTGGAGCAACTAGGGGTTAAGTGTCTTGCTCAGGGACACATTGGTGTCTCACAGTGGATTCGAACCCGGGTCTCTCACACCAAAGGCATGTGTCTTATCCACTGCGCCATCACCAACTTACAGTTATGATAGTGATAGAATGTGTACGGGTCCAGGGGTGTAACAACGTACATTTACTTGAGTATACTCAAGTACACTTTTTGAGTACATTTTTTTTTTCTGGAAACTTTTTACTTTAACTTGACTACATTTGAAAGACAAATATCATACTTTTTACTCCACTACATTTCTGTCGAGGTCCTTGAGTAGAAAGTTGTAACGTCAGTCAGGGGATGATTTTGGTTGCAGGCCAGGGGTTGCATTTTGGTTGGAAATGAAAGTCGGGTTGACGTCAGAACCCGACTGAGGTTTCTGACGTCAACTGATTTTCATTCTCAACCACAATACAAAGTCCGTGGAACGTTGGAGATTAACGTCAATCTGATGTTGGATTCTGACATCAACCTGATTTTCATTTTCAACGTTGGGTTTGGTCTTAAATGCTAATTTTGTCATGGAGCAAACTAGCTTATATAACAGAAAGGCTAACATATTATACTAAAAGCCAAAAAACTTTAAATAGGGCACTATTTGAGGGAACAGCCATTTGGACTTATTCACTTAAGTGCACTTATTCAATCTCACATTCAATCCCACTACTGGAACTGTGTTCTAGAAATATATGTAATATTGATATGAGGGTAAAGGCGTAGATTCAGAGGCATAAGGCACAGTAAAAAGTAACATAAAAAGTATTAAATACAACAATGCAACAATAATAAAACAATACATTGACATTTACTTTTTACTTCTGATACTTAAGTCATTTTAAAAAAAAGTAAAAATCGGTCTTTACTACTTTTACTATTTGACCAGTAGTATCTGTACTTTCACTTAAGTAAGGAAGTTGTGTACTTTGTCCAGCTCTGCACGGGTCATAGAAACAATACAAAACACCATCATGGTACATGACACTAAAATAATGCCATAAACATTAAACAACATATGATGAGACATAAATCTCTGTATGTATGTGTGTGGGATTTACACTAGAAGCATGTTGATGTTCCATTGTTGTTATTTTCTATGTTTTTATTAAGAGATACAGTAGAGGGTAGACAGGAAATTGTAAGAGGTCTCTAGACATGACACAGGTCAGATTTAAACCTCTTATCTCATCGTGTCTGGAGCACATGCACAGCTCTGACAGAATTAGCAGGTTTCTGTAGTTTTTCCCTCTGAAGGGCTGGTGACCCAGTGAGATGGAGAGAGACAGAGAGCCATCAGGTGGAGAGGAATAACAGACCGGCTAAAAGAGCCGATTATGCCAGGCTGGCACTGCGGTGCCCGCTGGTAAGATGAAGATGAAAGAGCCCCCCACTGGCTTCAGAGAGCAAGAGCTGAGCTCACAGGAGGAAGACACAGCAGGAGGGGCTCGTGGGCGTCAGACGGAGTGGGATGGGGGTGGCGTGTCTGCATGTCTGTATTTGTGTATGTGTGTGTGTGTGTGTGTGTGTGTGTGTGAGCTTCTCTCTTTATTTAACAGACACTGCGATAGGAAGCCTTTATACTACCTATATGACTAAAATTAATGGAATAGTTATTATTTCTGTTATTATTTGCTCCTCTTCATGTTGTTCCAACCCTGATATTTTTTATGTGGAACTCAAAAGGAGAAAAAAAATCATCTTTTACTGATAATCTTCCCCTCCAACTGTTAGAACTTCTGTGAGTCATTGAGTCAAAGAGCTGGTCAACTATTCTTTAAATCGTTTGCATGGTTGATAAAGCATTGAACGATTCATTCATGAAAAAGAGCTCAACTCATTGACCCTGATGATCCTTCAATGATGCTCTGCTCAATGCGGGTCAATGACTCAGACCAGTGTATTGTATGTCAGTCCTTCATAGTAAATCAAACACAAACGCCTTACAACTCAATGTGGTATGTTGACATAAAGTCACAATGAAATCAAAATGGACTATTCTTCTTTTATGGAATATTTCAGTACTGATTATAAATGATTTATCCATGCTCAACATTATTTTTACGGCCCTCGAAATCTTTAATTAAAATAACTTCCCCTCCTTCTTGAAGAGACATCTCTTCTCTTCTCTGATGATGTTTTTCAGCGCAAGAGCGGGAAAACCGGTCACTCACATGAGATCACAGCAACAGCAAACCACAACCATCCTATCAATTCCTGATGTACAAAATCAAGACCTGCGTTACATCTTTTTCTTGTTGGAGAAGCCGCTTACTTGAATAGGCTATATGTCACAGTAGGGAAGAAATAGGCTACCATCAAAACTTCTGTTTCATGCGGCTTTAAAACAGTCTAGAGAAAAGTCACACATGTTTGAAATGACGTGCTGGTAAATTTAAAAAAAAGTTTTTGGGTGAAATATAACTTAAAAATTTTTTTTTTTGCCCAGTCCGCCTTATGTGTGTCAAACTCATCTCTATCAAATAAATGATAAACCAACACACCAAACCACATTCATGAATATTTTCACATCTTTTCAGAGTTAGTTGCATTTCTTTGCTCAGTTTTTAATCAGTAATGCATACAACCTCCTGTGAAGATTCATCCCGCAGATTTGAGAATCCTGTTGTCTGGCGTTCCATGCGTCACATGGGACGTACCACACGCTGCGCTCATCTCTCCTACATCTCTATCTTTCTCTCCACGTGTGGGATGCACAGACTCTGTGAGTTAGAAAAGTGAACGTGGGCTGCACACTCTCAACAGGGAATATGAAGAGCGAGAGACAGAGAGATCAGATGAGAAACACTCCAAAAATGAAAAAGAGGATTAATTGGGAAGGACAAGAATTGAGGGGAGAATCAGCCAGTTCTCTGGATAAGATGCAGAGACCTATTAAAAATGTATCAAAGTGAGATGGATGTGTGTAACACAAATTAAGAGGTTCTTCTTCTTGCTCACGTACATACAAGGTAATGAGAAAGGTTATCAGTGGTGTCATGAACCCCCATCATAGTCACACATGCAGTGACACAGTTACTCACTAATTAACCCGCAGACTGACACTTTTATTTCTGCCTCACATCTATCGTGCTTGCATCCTTCAGCTGTTCATCGTTTCATTGGATAAAAATGCATTTATCTACTTCGTGAAAACTGTCATTGTCATAATTAATCATATACACTAATTAGTCACACACAAAAATATGTATGTATATATATATATATATATATATATATATATATATATATATATATATATATATATATATAATTTATTCCTTTGATGGCAACATTGAATTCTCTCTCTCTCACACGCGTACACTCTCTAATACCTGCGTTAGGGGCCGTTCCCACAGAAAAGCATGGTATATGTGATCAAAACATGGTATTACCGGGGTACATGCCCCAACAAACATGGTATTAGCATGATACATATCCAAAAAACATGGTATTGCCATGGTACTGTACATGACCAAGCAGCATGACATTTCCATAATACATATTCAAAAATGTGGTATTTCAATGGTAAATTTCCAAACAACCATATAGTACTACATTATTTCTTGGTTTGTATCACCATAAATCTTGTTTATTCAAATGACTTCTGCTGTATATTATTATAAAACCGTATCTTGCTAATGGACTCTATGGCTGTATTTTTGTATGTCTAAATAGTGTGTCTGAATCGCCTCTGGCTGCTGGTGTGATCGATATTTCAGAAAGGAGAACAGATCACCACACAGACTCCAGTATTCTGGAGGACTGCCAATAGAGCTGCAGCAACCCACACACACACACACACACACGCACACACACACACACACACACACGACTGTAACCCACTAACCTGCCCTTTCCCCACATACCACCACACACACACATGACCTACACCCACTTGACAACACATACAGACACACATGCTCATAAACACACACATGCACATCATGTGAAGCCACTCACTCACCCACACACAAACACACAAACACACACACACACAACTGTTCTGCACTCACAGCCACACTTACACATACATACACACACACTAAACATACATGTACACTCTACAAGCTCTTGATAGCAACAATGTATGTTAAAAATAGATTTTTATATTTTATAAAGAAAATGTGGGTGGTTCTTGGCTGTGCAGAAGACATGTAAGCAGTTGCTAAATGGCTCCTTACTGTTCTTTAGTCGAAAGTATTGATTAAATTGCAAAAACAAAATAATTAAAAATGTGACAATTTATTCACTCTACTTTCGAAAAATTCTAAATATCTTCTTTTATTTCACTGAAAAAAATCTTACAGGATTTTTATTAAAACAACATGAGGTTGATTAAATAACAATAGAATTTACAGTTTTTGGGTCAACTTTGTTGTCTATGCCTCTAAAGGCCCTGAAATAGTTTTTTTCCTTAGAAGTAAAAAGAAGTTTGATGAATATGTAAATGAACGTTGTGTGTATTTTCCTCTCACAAAAAAATGTATAAATAAACACAACAAAAATGGCAGTGGTGAGAAAACAGCAGTTAAGAAACCATGTGAGCGATCGATGTGGATATGTTTGCACTAGCTCTGCAATTCGCCACTCCAGTAAAGTCACTTCACGTAGAGTCAGTGTTTCTTTCACTTAGAATTACAACTTAACTTTCAACTTTAAAGCAGCTCTCCAGTGTATTTATGTTTTCAATCTCAACGGACTGAACAGAAAAAGTTAACCGGAGAAGATTTCAACCTCAATGGTAGTTTGAAGGGGTTACCAGCCAGATCGAACATACGGAAGGTTTGCTTTGGCCAACTGTTTCAATCCCCCGAAAAGAACACCAAACAAACGTAGTTTTGGCATGATTTTGTTCAAAATGGCACCACACAAGTTCGTTCTTCGGTTTCTCTTGAAGTATATCAGTGCCATTTTTGGGACTGTATTGACTAAGAGCTTTGAGTCTTGAATTGTTCTGTTCACTCACAGTTTACAGGTGTGGCTCAAATAATGCCTTAATGAACAAATAAATAACAATTAATATTTTTTTTTTGTTAGGCCTATATATATATATTTTTTGTTATATATATATATATTTTTTGTTATGGTAACTAATGTCCTTTAGGCTCTCTGTACTTACCAGAGCATTTTTATTTTGGAAACATTTTACATTTATTTCACTACATTCCAAAGGATTTTTTTATTGTATTTTTTTATCCACATGTTATAAAAACATATCGTTCTTTGTTATTTCAAACTGAAGACATCTAAATCCGCTCAGTGGCCGATTCGTGAACAAATGTTTCTTTTCAACCGATTCTTTTTGAAGCATCCCAACGATTCATTCACAAACTGGACTGATGGGATTGCAGCTGTTTGGAGTCAACAATCATGTCTAACTCAAAATGAGACAAAAACCAGTGAATAAAGTGATCCTCAGAGCTCGACTGTGCGCAAAAAGTAAGTTGATAATGCCGAGATTTAGTATAGTTTATATAGTTTACATGAATCATATTTAGGATATATGACTGTAAAGGCCGTTCACATCAAGAAGGATAACTATAAAGAAAAAGTTAGCGCCCACCCCAACGGACAATAGTGACATTTTTATTATCGTTCCTCTGTGTCCTTATCACTTTAGCTGGGTCTCCCTATTCTCATAGAATTAGAATGATTATTAAAACTTAGTTAGAGTTATCATTATTATACCGGTATCGTCAGACAGTTGATGGACACCATTGACTTCCATAGTAGGGAAAAAAATTACTATGGAAGTCAATGATGTCCATAAACCGTTTGCTTACCGACATTCTTTAAAATATCTTCTTTTGTGTTCAGCAGAAGAAAGAAATTCATACAGGTTTGAAACAACTTGAAGGTGAGTAAATGATGACAGAATTCTTATTTTTAAGTGAACTATTCCTTTAAGTAACGGAGCTATTAACTGTATGAATGCCTGAATGTTGATGTGTAGTTGACACAGTATAATTAGAGTATAATTCATTCAGACTGAGATCAAAGCTGTTTCAGCTTTATCATGGGACACAGACAGTCACACACATTTATTTGCATTAAGACGTATTATTAAAATGTATTCAAAATGTACTCGAGTATGTTTTTAGTACAATGCAAATCTACTATAATGCATTTTTAATACATTTAACAGTACATCTTTTTCACCCACACTATCATTTATTTTATGACTGTAAGTTTAACTGTGTTCTGTATGTATAACCAATTGGATCTTCAGCTGTGGAAGCCACAAACAGATCAGGTCAGTTGGTTGCTCAAAGGTGTCAATCATTTAGCAGGTATGCAGTCTTTCCTATTCATTATTTCGCATAATACAGTCTTGTTTATTTTCCTGTCTCCATATACAGAATGCCACATATGTGGTAGGCTAACCCTGTGAGTAACAGCAGCTGTCCTGCCAGGCAGCCAGGTCAGCATGTGTGCATACTGTATATTTGAAGACAGAAAGTGTGGTTTCTAATAGATAATGGACTGACAGGACGCATCATTAGCCACAGTACTACAGTGTCTGGCAAAAGTTACACATACGCTGTATATCCATTAGTTCTGACTGTCACGTCTGTCTCGCTGTCTGCCTGTCGCCCTCTCTTTCTCTCAGGTTGTCTCTGTCTCTCTTTTCCCTACACTTTCTGACAACTCTTGAGGATGCGCTGTCTGTCTGTCTGTCTCTCTCTCTCTCTCTCTCACACACACATGCATACAGCTGCTGTTCTTCTCCTGGTTGGATGAGTGTCAGTAATCATTACCGGTGTCAGTCTGTGCCCTCAACCGCTTCCACAGAAACCATATAGAAACCAGCTCTGTTCCTCATTACTGTCACAGTGCCAGGAACATATGCAGCCATGATATAACGACAGGATTTCTCAAATAACATTTGCATTCAGAAAAGGGTTTTCCGGTAAAGTTTACAGTCTAAAACGATAATCAGAATAATCACGAACACTCATACATGCCGTCTCAGATATCCTTGAATCCTTGAGTCTTTGTAGATTAAAAATGGTGTTTGTCGATTCACACATTCGCATAAATTCAGCCGGTCCATTTGTATGTTTTTTTTACCTGCAAAACAAAACGGCAAAGCCGCTGTAATTAATTAGTACATGCATAAAATATCAGCTAATAAATAGAAAAGAAAAAAAATCCTGCACCCTGTAGCTTGCAAAAACATAAAATATTCAATATTTTGCTCAGCCAAACTTTGTCACGTAAAAAAAAACAAACAAAAAACAAAAACCTATATTTATCCAAGAGCATATACAATTTGTCATTGTTTATGCTATCTATATACAAAGACGTTTTCTCATTGCTTATACTGTTGGATAAATGTAACTGAATTAGGAGGATTTATTTTAAATTTGTTGGAGGTGCACTTTTTTGTTGTTGTAATGAATGCCTGACAAAAGTCAGATGATCGAAACCTTGGATTAAATAATGTTTTTTGTTTTTTGCAATCTATGGTGGAGTGAATATTTGGGGGGGGGGGGGGGGGTTGCTGCTGGTTTTTCCTATCTATTAAATAACAACAACTGTATGTAAATGTAGGTTGGCAACACAAAGAATTCAGAATTGTTCAGTACAGTAGTAAAAAAAGCTTTGGTCATGTCTTATCTTGCCTATCCACACTCAAAAAAATAAATGTAATGAGTCATGATGCCCCTGCCCATTAATGATGCTATAAGAAGAACCATTAGAAAGCTTTCTCGTATCAGCCTCAGACGGCATTTGAACAGACTGCCAATGTATCATTCATGGACCATCTGATGCATATCACACATAAAAATGGCAAACGCTGGCTGAAATCCAAGTCAATTTTCAGTTCTAATCTGATTGGCACACTTCAATGCAATTTCTAGGATTCAAAACTGTTTTTATCACTCAACAACAAAGTCATGTTTATAGGTACTAGGTTGATATAATGACTGTGAGCACTTCCAAGAATGAACTAATTCTTGGATTTGCCACAATTTGTGAAGTACTGTACATGGCACTGAAAATGTAGAGTTATTCGAGAGTTTTGCTAGCTTGAACATGCCTTTATAGCTTGTTTTGTTCTGAGATGTCGACTCTATGCCAATAGTCAAAAGTCTGGCTCTGAGAAAATAAATACTTTCTCGCATGACATTGTTGGTATCTTTTATAATAAAGCATAAACCACATACTTGTGCATTTCAAAAATGACAATGACTACTTTGTGTATATAAAACAATAAACATTTGCATCAATGATTCCCATTACAACAATGAATATAAAAAATGAAGGTGCCTAAATGCAAAATAATCAAGCATACAGTGACAGTCTCGTTATAACAAAACAAGCCAAGCATCCTCCACTACTTATATATCTTGACAGCATGTGACATACAGTTTGTTTTAAAGCTTGAGTCAGTTAGTCAATGAACACAATGGATTGAGCTCATGCTGACTTTATAACAAACTGATAAATCGGATCTAGAGCCAATGAGTGACAGGTATTGATGACCTATAAGCATTGTCTTTCAATCCCTAGAGTTGTTATCAATAGAGATATCTATTAATTGATCCCATCCTATGCATAACTCTGAGATATAAATAATCCAGTCCAAGTCAGTTGGTGCCACGAAGCTGTCAGAGAGACATATTTGATCCATGCCTGTGTCATGCAGAGTGTTGGGAATTATGTTCATGAACATAGATAATGTTCCAGCATCAGTTTCCATGATCAATAGAGATATATAGGCTTTTGTGCTTAGAGTGTTGAATAACTGTTTGTCTTGCAAACAACAGGTCCAACAGGATCATTGTAGGGTTCAATATACTGTATTTTACATCAAAATATAACATAAAAAATGTATAATTTAATACCAATATATGAATGTAGTTTGATTTAATTGATGCATCTATATCTACTTTTAATATAATATTAATATTGAATATTTCAATATATATCTCAACCTGCCCGTCCATCAGGCCACAATGCCACCTTACATTTAAATAAGTAAGGAGCTCAGCATAATATACAGTTAGGGGTTCCAGAATTCATAAAAACAGCCCTGCATGTGGGAACAAGAGCTATGACATCATCATCACACTCCCCTATTGCAATGCAAGGTCTTTAAAGATGTGCCTGTCCATCCCACACACGCCCAAAGAACCGTGGAGGAGGGCAGGGGCAAGTCACCACCTCTTTGCATTTAAAATCTACTCCAAAATGGCCAAAATTCAACTACACCCACCATATGATATAAGTGCCTGTGGGACTTTGTGTGTGTAAGACAGCGAGGCAGAGAGGGAGACAGACAGATAGACATCAAAAAGTGTGAGAGAGGGAGAGTGGGTTCTCAAACCGAGTCCCGGCCCTCCCTGCTTTATTGAGAGCAGGAAAGACAGACAAGTCATCCCTCTATCGCAAATGAGTGGTGCTCTGCTCCTTTCAATGAACACTTGATGTTTGAATATGTGAAGTTAAGCACATAGATAACAATGTCATACTCCTACATGAATATGTGGGCATCGATTCAAAAGGTAGACTGATTCTCTACACTTGAGAGAGACAGTCATATAAGTGAATAAATGGCCTCTCAAACAGACAGTCACCAAGAATGTTGCCAAATATTTAAGATTGGGGGCGGCGCATTTAAAGCTTCAATCAGCTATAGAGTGCAAAAGTGACCCGCGTATATTTTTCCCATTCATTTTCTCCATAAGATTTTAAAAATATTTAAACAATAAAGAATTCTAAGCCATGAACCAAACTATCCAGCTCCAAGATTCGAAATAAAAAAATATATAAAAATCATGCCATGTCCATCCTAATTATAAGTTCTATGTATAGCTATATGATGTAAAAAAAGAGTAACCCAGACAGCAAGATAGTGTCGGCTCAGATTAACTAACATTACAGTATTGATTTAGTGTTTACTATAGCTTTTGTAAGCTCTCTTTTTTTGTAAGGCAGTTCACCGCCCCTTAGGAAAATCAACCATTGTTTTCTGATCGATTACTGTTTGTATTTCCATAGTTTTCTGACAAATATCATCATGATTAAATGGTTAACGTATCTAAAATGTATAAGAAAGTTAAAAAATAAAAACATACCACTCTGAAACGTCCTGTGAAATCTGTGCTTGCGAAGTCCGTGCATGAAATCCGTTCTCCGTGATCTTGGATGTTTTTTTTTTAACATTTTTAAGTCTGAATCAGGCTTTAATTGGTTTGAAATTGATGCCATCCTTAATATTTACACCTGAGCAGATAAAACTCGCAGTTATGGTAAGGGGCGTGACATTTCCCGTACACGCGGTGCCAGTCACAACACACTGGGCCAGCTAACCAATCACAGCACATTTTTTTATTTCGGAAGGAGGGTCTTCATCGAACCCAGCGTGTTTGAACCAGATAGAGGAGGTGCTGTAAAAATGTGAAAATAATGTTTTTTGAACAATCAAGTATGAAAGCATATTCTAGTACACCCCAAAAACAAAATCAAGATAAAAGAAATGCAGCCTTATTTACAGAATACGGAAGTTTGTTGCACATGCAAAATAGAAAAAAATACAAAAAAGTGTTTTTATTAGAAAATATTTTTTATTAGTTTTAGTTGTTCATATTTCTAATTAATGTTTGGATTTAGTTTTAGTCATTTCAGTATGTCAAACTAAACGTATTCTATAAAGATTTTTGAGATTAGTAGCTAGTTTTCAACTAATATTTATTTCAGCCATTTCAATGAACAAAAACGTACTCGGTTACTAACGTAACCTCGGTTCTCTCTAGAGAGGGAACGAGTACTGCGTAATATCTTACGCTATGGGGAAAACCTCTTTTCCACGAGATATTGAAGCCAAAAATTATCCTTAATTTTGAATTAATGTAAAACGCTGTGCAGCAGCATGCAGACATAGGCAGGACGGCTTGCGCGCCTATTGGCTGCCCTGCGGCAACAGCAGCAGCCTATCGAGAGAGACGCTGCGTGACATCATATCCAATGGGGGCATTTCGCGCCCATTTCGTCTCACGTCCCGCCTGAAAGGGCGTGGTCTCGCCCTATAAATATAGCTTGATAAGGCTGGTATACTGGTTTTCATCGCCGAAGCGAACCAGAGCTGTGTATGCACGGCAAGATACGCAGTACTCGTTCCCTCTCTAGAGAGAACCGAGGTTACGTTAGTAACCGAGTACGTTCTCTTACGAGAGTATCTCTTGTACTGCGTAATATCTTACGCTATGGGGAACACAATGCAAAACGCCGTGCGTACTGGGATCGGACACCAAAGTCCCAAGGGCAGTAGCCCGGGGCTCATGTAGTGCATAATCACCATAGACTCACAGAGAGTCGGAGAAGAGAGGCTGCAAGCATCATTCCCCATGAAATAGCATCCTATAGGAGCTAGTTATGTTAACAGTGTCTCACACAGACAGGGTGAACGTGTTCTGCCTGAACTGGGTAATAGTACGGGTTATTCAACACCCATGGAACTGTTTTATTGCTTGGTTTATGCACAAGCAAAAGTCATCATCTGGGCCGGCACAGCGGGGCAGATAGCACTGAATTCTATACCGACAGAAGCTTGGCTTGTAAGGCGGGAAGCTCTAGGTTATAAAACCTTATAAATGTAGACGGCGAGGCCCAGCCCGCGGCCGTACAGATATCTTGCAAGGTAACCCCACTATACCACGCCCACGCCGAGGCCACGCCTCTCGTGGAGTGCGCTCTGACACCCAAAGGACACTGCAGGCCCTTAGAAGTGTAAGCCAGTGCTATGGCGTCGACTATCCATCTGGATAGGCTCTGTTTTGATGCGGCCAGTCCCTTGGATCGTCCGCCAAACAAAACGAAGAGCTGCTCGGTCTGTCTGAAGACAGACGAGCGGGACACATAAGCCCTCAGTGCCCTGACATGGCAAAGGAGACTCGCATCCCCCTCCTCATCATGAACCGAGAGAGCGCACAGGGAAATAACCTGGGCCCTGAACGGTGTGTTGAGGGATTTGGGCACGTACCCGTGCCTTGGTTTGAGTATGACTTTTGAGTCATTAGGCCTAAACTCCATACATGACGCGCTTACTGAAAGCGCTTGTAAGTCCCCTATGCGCTTGAAGCGAGAGCCAAAAGAAACACCGTTTTGAAAGACAGATGTTTCATGTCTGACAAATGGATTGGCTCGAACGGGGCACCTTTCATGGCTTCCAAAACCATTGAAAGGTCCCACACCGGGACTGAAGGAGGTCTGGGAGGGTTCAGCCTCCGAGCTCCCTTGATGAATCGCACGACCAGGTCGTTTTTCCCCAGTGACTGGCCAGACAAAGGTTTTGTAAACGTTGCTATGGCCGCCACGTACACTTTGAGCGTGAATGGGGTCCTGCCCTTATCCAGCAGCTCTTGAAGGAAGAAGAGTACTTCCGTGACCCTGCAGTCTACGGGTGAAAAGCCCTGAGCTTGACACCAGGCAGAGAACACAGACGATTTCGAGGAGTAGAGCCATCTAGTAGACGGGGCCCTCGCCTGCGTGATCGTGTTTAACACTCCCTCCGGGAGGTTAGCGGGTACCCGTTGATGGCCCATGCATGTAGGGACCATAGTTGCGGGCGAGGATGCCAAATCGAGCCCTTGGCCTGAGAGAGGAGGTCTTTCCTCAACGGTATTGGCAACGGGGCAGTGCTGGTCAGCCGCATCAGGACTGGGAACCAAGTCTGGTTTGTCCAGAGCGGAGCCACAAGCAGCACTGGCACCCGCGGCGCTACCATTGGGCCCGGGCCCACCCATTTTAGGTCTGGGCCCGCCCATTGTGAGTAGTGAGTGATTTTCATTCTAGCAGCCCGAGGAAAGCTTTGAGTGAAAGCTTCTCAACCAATCAGTGGCTTCTACCCCACGTGTGACTTAAGACGGTCGCGCACACTGGACGAGAAGTGCAGCGCCGCGTCTTTAAAATTCAAACACATTATTCTCTATGAGTGTAGGCTACACAACGGCGGCGCCATTCGTCGTCTGTCTGCGGCGCCCAGCAACGGCTCAGGACCTTGTTCAAAATCCTGCCGCGCCACAGAGCGCCATTTGTTTTATATAAAATTTAAATGAATTTGTCTCAAATCGTCGTTAATGTATATACTGACTTCACCCTGTGCTGCAATATACATTTAGTTTTATATTCATTTACAGAAATCAGCTGTTTGAATGAAAATTGCTGATGTTATCGAATTTTCAGCTGATATTCTCAATTCATTCAGTTAACGGACGCTCTGAGGTAAAGTGTTCAGACTGCAAAGTCAGCAACGATTGTATTTAATTGTACAGTACAATCATAACATAGTACAGACATTATCTTAATTCCATTATGTCCTTAAACATAACAGTATTGCTGGCCATAAACTGAGAAAGTGCGCGTCCAGTGTGCGATACCTCGAGTTGTCCTAGACGCGACGCGGCACAGCGCTGCGCTTCTTGTCCAGTGTGCGACCCCACAGTTAGGCTAACGTTACTGCACTGAGCTGAGGACAGTGACACAAGAGCCACACAGGTAGACTACTGAGTCGCTGTCCTTAGTGCCGCAGAAAAGCGCTGAAACGGAGATGAAGGGGAACCCGTTTTTTTTTTGTTGCTTATTTTAACTGGCCCATCCAGTTTTCTGGAGGCCCACCTACAATCAAATTCCTGGCGCCGCTAGTGAGCACTGGGCATCTGTTTTCCCTGATTCGTTCCAGCACTTGAGGCAGGAGCGAGATGGGGGGAAAAGCATAGAGGGGACAGCGGGGCCAGACGTGGGCCAGCGCGTCCTTGCTCTTGGAGAAATATTTCGGACAGTGAGCGTTCTCGTGGGACGCGAACAGGTCCACCTGTGCTCTGCCGAATGTCTCCCACAGCAGTTGGATCGTCTGCGGGTGCAGCAACCATTCCCCTGCGGGGACAATGTTTCTGGACAGCCTGTCTGGTCCCAGATTCAGGTGACCAGGCACATGCGCCGCTTTCAGTGAAAGCAGGTTGTGCTGAGCCCAGACCAGGAGGCATTCCGTTGAGATTTCGTCTGTAAAGATTTCGGGACCTGATGCAGCCCTGGCGATTTATGTATGCCACCACTGACATGTTGTCCGACCGGACCAAGACATGGTGACCCTTTATCTGGGGACAGAAGCGCCGTAGCGCGTTGTCGACTGCCATCATTTCCAGACAGTTTATGTGTAGGAGCTTTTCCCGTTCTGACCACTGGCCAAAGAACGGTCTGCCCTCGAGCAGCGCTCCCCATCTTGAGTTGGAGGCGTCTGTGGACACCACCTTCACACTCGAGGGAGTCCCCAGACTCACACCTGACTGATACCAGTCGGTTATCTTCCAAGGTTCCAAAGCTGAAACGCATTTCAGATCGACCCGGAGGCGAAACCGACCAGCGGTCCATGCCCCGGGTGGAACTTACGCTTTCAGCCACAGCTGCAGTGGGCGCATGCGAAGCAGACCCAGCTGGAGCACTGAAGCTGCTGAGGCCATAAGGCCCAGCATTTTCTGAAACCTTTTGAGCTGGACAATCAAGCCGCGGCGGAAGGATTCCATGGCGTGCTGAATGTCCAGTTCGCGCTCTGGCGACAGACGCGCTGTCATGGATAGCGAGTCCAGCACTGTTCCCAGAAAATACATTTTCTGTCTGGGAGACAGCGAGCTCTTCGCCCAATTGACTGTGACACCCAGATTCTCGAGATGTTCGAGTAATGTGGCCCTGTGTTTTATGAGCTCTGATTGTGATCAGGCTAGAATCAGCCAATCGTCCAAGTAGTTCAAAATTCGCATGCCCTGAAGTCTCAGGGGTGCGAGAGCCGCGTCCATGCACTTCGTAAATGTACGGGGTGCCAGGGACAGACCGAACGGCAGGACTTTGTATTGGTATGCCTGGCCCTCGAAGGCGAATCTCAAGAATTGCCTGTGACGTGACGCTATTTGTATTTGAAAATAGGCGTCTTTCAGATCTATTGACATAAACCAGTCCTCCTGGCGAACTTGCGCGAGGATTTTCCTGATTTTAATCATTCTGAACTGGCGCTTCGCGAGCGCTTTGTTCAGCTGTCACAGATCTAGAATGGGTCTGAGACCCCCGTCTTTTTTCGGTACCAGAAAATACCTCCTGTATAGACCCCCTTCGCTCTGAGCCTGAGATAAAGGTTCTATAGCCCCTTTGCTCAGTAGTTTCGCTATCTCGGCTCGAAGTAGATGAGATACTTCGTTTTTTACCGTCGTTTCGACTCGCGCCGCGCAACGGCGGGGGCGTCGAGTGAACTGCAGCGAATAGCCTCTTTTTATAATGTTCAGCACCCATTCTGATACCCCGGGAAGCTTTGCCTGCGTGAATAGCTAGAGGTAGAATGAAATCTGGGCTCTGGCCGCGGCATAGCGGCGGCCGGAGAGCTCCGGTGTGCTGAGAATTAGACACTGTGTTTGCAGTGTGCGAGGCGGGGGGTGCGCTGATCACAGCGGGCAGCCCGATCGCGCTCAGCTTCTCTCTGACAGGTTGTGGAGAGAAGGCGAGCGGGATGAGCCCCGTGGGGTTCGGCATGTCTGTGAGGGAATGTGGGCGCGGGATAGCGGGCACACTCACTGCACTGAGAACACTGTTGGCTCGCACCGACTGAAAATGTGTTAGTTTCGTTTTTACAGAAACCGTGGGACATGCTTCGTGTAGTATTTGTGGGCACTGTGTCGTGGGCATGTACACTACATTTATTGCACAATCGACATGAGTCGATTTTATTTGTGCTAGCCCTGTATTGTGGCGGGCTGTGTCTGCGTGTGGGAATGGGCACTGAGACGTGGGCATTCTTACAACACTCATAACACCATCGGCCGTGGCCGGAACACCAGAAAATACACTCTTTATTGGATTTATCTGTGTAGCCGTAAAAACGGCTTTTGTGTGCAGGGGAGCGGGCAAATGGACCGGCTTGTTGACTGCTAAATACACTGGAACAGTCACATTGCATGGAACTGGACGAGCAAAACGTTTCGGTGAAAATCCGGCCGCAGCGGGATTTGAACACCGTCGCTTTCCTAGAGAGGCTAGGAAGGCTTTGAGACCTCGGGCTTAATTTCAGGGGCGGCGTCCAGCAGAGCGAGAGCGCAGTCTCTGTTCTCGGGCCAGGCGACGTTGAGAAGCAGCGGCGGCGGGTTATGCAGGTTGCGGCTGGGAGCTCCGGGCAGACGGCTGTTTAGAGCGACCTGCTGCGGAACGAGAGCGCTTCGGGAGGAAGTGCTTCATCGCCTGCGATATCTTTTGAACCTCTTGGAATCTGTCCGCGAAATCTTTGACGGCAGATCCGAAGAGGCCAGCTGACGAAATGGGCGCGTCGAGGAATACAGAGCGCTCCGCTTCAGTCATTTCAGACAGCGTCAACCACAGATGTCTCTCAGCCACGGTGAGAGATGTTCCGCCCAATGGGCTGTGCAGCTGATTTAGTAGCGCGTAGAGCCAGGTCTGTAGCACTTCGCAAATCTGCAATGCTGATCGACTCAGCGCCTTCCTCGTCCATTTTTCGGAGAAGGTCGGCCTGGAAGATCTGCAAGATGGCCATCGTGTGTAAAGCTGACGCGGCTTGCCCGGCAGCGGTGTATGCGCGACCGTGCATGGCTGACGTCACTCGGCAGGCTTTAGATGGTAGCGCCGTCTGAGCTCGCCGTCCAGCAGAGGGTGGGCAGAGATGGGAAGCTACCGCTGCTTCCACTGGGGGAAGAGAAAGGTATCCTCTGTCTTTCGCACCGTCCACAGTGGAGAATGCAGCCGAGACAGAGGTACGCACCCTGGCCGAAAGGGGGGGCGCCCCAGGACCTCGCGACTTCTTCGTGAAGCTCAGGAAGAAAAGGCACGGGCCTGGATTGTGACGGCGCGTGGTCCTTCCTGAGGAAGCATCCGTCCAGTCGGTTGCGCGCAGGCTGCGCGGGCGCCTCCCAGTCGAGGCCGAGGTTGTCGACGGCTTGAGAGAGCAGACGCATCAGCTCTGATTCAATGCCGGCTCGTTTCCCAGAAGGCTCGCGGATAGCAGAGGGGAGGTCCACAGAGCTCGCCCAATCCCCCGTCGCTGAGTGTGGCTCGGCACGAGCCGCAGGATCTTTGCATCTTGAAAAAGACGCAGGTCTTTTAGGAGAGAGAGAGAGAGAACAAAATGTGTGTCGCAGGGCGAACACACACACACACACACTTTGAAAAAGGATATAACGCCAGAAAGCGTAGCAGGTACGGCGGCTAAAGGCGGCGATGCCAGCGACTTCAGACTCAAGGCTCGTCCCGCTGTGTGCTTTTCCTCAGACGGCGTGGCTTCTCACTCCGGATCCAGCGATGCATGATGCTTCGCTGAAGAGATGAAAATCAGTATACCAGCCTTATCGAGCTATATTTATAGGGTGAGACCACGCCCTTTCTGGCGGGACGTGACGAAATGGGCGCGAAATGCCCCCATTGGATATGATGTCACGCAGCGCCTCTCTCGATAGACTGCTGCTGTTGCCGCAGGGCAGCCAATAGGTGCGCGAGCCGTCCTGCCTATGTCTGCATGCTGCTGCACAGCGTTTTACATTAATTCAAAATTAAGGATAATTTTTGGCTTCAATATCTTGTGGAAAAGAGGTTTTCCCCATAGCGTAAGATATTACGCAGTACGAGAGATACTCTCGTAAGAGAACTAATATATATATATATATATATATAAAACTACAAAAATTGCATTGGAAACATATGGAAATGACACAAAAACAATCTTTAGTTTTTAGTTCTCTCTCTCTATTGTTGCGTTCAACAGAAAAAAAAAGAGTTTTAAAAGCCTGTGCTGTAGTGTGCATCACCTGCATTACTTTAACACAACCCATATGCCATGGTATCTGACAAATAATTCTTATGTAAATCTTTACATTAATAGTCTATAAGCTTGTATACAACATCTTAATATTACTTAAATACAGCACTGTAGCCTAATTATGATATTTCTGTCTCCACTTGAGGGGAAACTAGGGAATCAAATCCCCTTCAGTGTCTATGGTGGTTTCAGCCCTTGCTGTCAATCACACTAAGCTAGTTCGTCCATGCTGTCGAGTGGATTTGAATTTAGCTGAGTTGAGTGCTTTTATATTGTCAGACAGAACTTGGGGTGAGTGTTTAGAGATTAAGGTCTCTAAGATGAGGTGGCGGGCGAGGGAGAATGTCTGGTGTGTTTCTGTGTGTGTGTTTGTGTTTGTGTTTGTACGGTTGAGGGGAAAATATTAGCACAGCTGCATTAATATCAGGCTTTTCATTTCCCTGATTGCTAACCATAAAAACATTTAATTATATCCCGAAACACCTGATCTTATTAAATGATCAGATGTTTTTGCCACAGTGATTTTTGTACGACAGCCACAGAGAGTATTGAAGCGTCTAATTTCCAATTAATTTACACTTTCCATCATCTAACTTCATCTAATTTAATCCTTAATTACAGTTAAAAATACTCATATTTTTTATTGACACTGTTAAATGTAATCTTTAGCAAATCTCTAAATGAATATAAATGTTTATACTTTTAATTGTGATGATGCCTAAATTCACTTGTGGCATTTAAAATGTATTGATTTTTATAGTTTTTAGCATTTTTTTTTTTATCAATTATTTGGACAAAATAGTATGTATATTAATTTGAATTTTAATGAGTCAAAACTTTAAAAAATATTCAATATTTATAATTTTTCACTTATTTACCATAACCTGAAAATAGTTTATTGATATCAGACAGACTTTTTAATATATGTACCTTCATTTACATCCCTATTGTAAAAAAAAGAAGAAAAAAAAGCCTACAAATCCAAAGATAAGGAGGTAAAGAAGAGCATCAGAAAGGATAAAAGAGCCTTTATAGAGGTGATGGCTAGCCAGGCTGAGCATGCTGCAGAGAGAGGTCAAATCAGTGCTGTATATAAGATCACTAAACGGCTGTGTGGTGGAAACCAGAACCAGCCTGCGCCAATTAAACATAAGAACGGCAACATCCTCTCAACTGAACGTGAGCAAGCCAACAGATGGGTACAACACTTTTGTGTAATACTCTACAGGCCTGAGCCAGAAGAGCCTGCCAATCCTCCACCAGCAGTAGATGTTCTGGACATTGACATCAGTCCCCCAAACAAGGCTGAAGTCAGATGTGCCATCAAAGCACTCAAGAATGGGAAGGCAGCTGGAATTGACACCATCCATGCTGGAATACTTAAAGCAGACCTTACCACACCTACTAGCGTAATTACTGATCTGTTCAACATCTGGAATAAAGACAGCATCCCTGAAGATTGGTCAAAAGGCCTCATTATCAAGCTTCCCAAGAAGGGCACCCTCCAAAATTGTGACAACTGGTGGGGCATCACACTTTCAATACCATCAAAAGTGTTTTGCGGAATCCTCTGTCCAGAATTGAGGTAGCCATTGATCTCAGGCTTAGACAAGAGCAGGCTGGTTTCAGGGAGGGGAGAGGTCGTGTAGACCACATTTTTGCTCTAAGAAACATCATTGAGCAGTGCCTGGAGTGGAATGCTCCCTTATACGTTAACTTCATTGACTTCAAAAAGGCTTTTGACAGCTTACACCATGACACCTTGTGGAAGATCTTGCATGCATATGGAATCCCTCAGAAGATGGTTACACTGATTGAGCTATTCTATCTGCAGTTTGAGTGTAGTGTCATCCTTTATAGCGACATATCTGAATGGTTTTCAGTGAAGTCAGGGGTACAGCAAGGATGCATCATCTCACCAATACTGTTCCTGACAGCCACTGATCGGATCATAAGACAGACAACATCAGACAAGCCCAGAGGCATGCAGTGGACTCACTTCCAACAGCTTGAAGAGCTTGATTTTGCAGACGATGTAGCTCTTTTTCATTTACACATGCCCACCTACAAGAGAAGACTGACAGACTGGACAACTTTGCCAAGACAATAGACCTCAACACAAACACCACCAAAACCCAAGTGATGCGCATCAACGTAAGATCTGGTGAACCCATTATTCTGAATGGAATTTCACTGCAGCATTTCTGCAGCTAAGGACATTAAACCAAGACTAGGTAAAGCCTGCAGTGCATTTGCTAGACCCCAGGCCATCTGGAAATCTGCACAGTACAGCCTTAGCAATGTAAAATGTGTTCTGTTGTATGGGTTAGAACGTTGGAGTATCATTAAGAGTGGCATGAAGAAGATTGAGGTATTCCACAACAATTGCCTCAGGAGGATTTGCAACATCTTCTGGCCAGAGAGGATCTCAAATGCTGAGTTATATAAGAAGACAAACTCGCACAGTGTGGTTATAGAGATCAAGCATCGTAGGATTAAATGGCTTGGACATGTCCTTTGGATGGACCAGAACCTTATCTCAAAAGTAACTATGAGCTGGAGACCACCTGTGAAAAGTAAGCAAGGAAGGCCAAAAAGGAGGACTGTAGAAGCCGAACTAAAAGCACTACACCTATCATGGGGCGAAGCACAACATGCTGCCAAGGATAAAATAAGATGGAAGCTGATTGTCACGGCCTTTTGTTCTGTAGGGAACTATGAGGCATAAGTAAGTAAGACCTTCGTACATCCCTAATGTACAAAACTCAGAAAAGAGCAGAAAAGTGTCTAAGAAGGTCAGACTCATAAAATATGCACATATACTGTAAATCTCTATATATAGATGGCACAACTCCCTGTAGAGATGATAGTTATCAAATGTATTGAAATATTGTGTGAGAACGGCTATATCTCGTTTTTGTCCTAAGCTTTCAGGTTCCTGCAGACACACAATCAGAGGATATAAAATCACCAAGTTCCTCTCTATTGCTCTGAACTGTTACATATACAGGGATCTAGGGTCTTTCACAAGTGTTCGTTAATAATGCTCTTTTTTGTGTGCTTTCAATACATGACTGCATACATTGCTCAGAAAAGGTAAATGTACAAGGGTATTGTGAGAATGTGGGTCAGAAATATGATCAGCAGTGATGTCTGGTCCTCTACTCTCCTCGTGTTTCTTCAGGGAGTCATTATCAGATATAATTGCACCTGTCTGTTGTCCTCACCAGATCAGGTGAGAATGTCTGCTTCTCAAGGAAGTAGATTCTTTCAGATGCATCTCTTAAATCAAATGCTGACTCAGATATGCTCACAGTTGTTTAAGTTCTTTAACAGATCTGGATACTATGGAATACATTTTTAAAAGGTGTATATTTTTCACACTATTATTCATAATGTATAGGGCACAGGACAGGATCAATACTACAGTATAACATTCACTATTATGCAGAGATGCTGTTTAGTGCCTGAAAAATCTCTTTTTTTTTTAAATTTTTTTACCCGAAATAATAAACATTTACCAAATAATTGTATCCAAAGCATATATCACATTACACTTATTATATGAACAGTCCCCGTGGAGCAACTTAGGGTTAAGTGTCTTACTCAAGGGCTCAATACAGTTCAATAGTTCAATACACTAACATAGTCAACTTCATGACAAATTGAAATATTTTTCATTCACCACGCCAGTTCTAAAAATGACAGCTGTAAATAATGACCAGACTCTAGACATTTCTCAAATCATGACCCCACCCCCAAGTCACCCTCAGGCAGAACACACACACACACACACACACACACACACACACACACACACACACACACACACACACCCCCCAACCTGAGAGTGTGAGAGACTCTCTCTAATAACCCTTATTCATAAATCAATTTCCACTTGGCCACGAATGCCTACAGTAAACTATGGTGACTGACAGCTGCAGTAGAGGTGCCGATCTGAAGTGTTCTATCAGATGACAGCGTGGCGACCATCTGTAAGCGATGACACTTAAATTATCAGCTGCCTTTAAGTAATAAGCAGAGGCTAGCAGGTTGAATGTGACTGGCTGAGATACTTGGCACAATGACTAGTAGTTCCACAATCTCAATCTCATCATCTACATCAGCTATCTTTTAATTGTCCCTGTTACCTGACAGATATCACTGAAATAGAGCCTTCTGCTGCTCTGCACCCAAACTGTGGAACTCTCTTCCATCTCACATTAGGAACATAAACTCGCTCACAGAATTCAAATCCATGCTCAAGACTTACCACGACTACACGACATTCCTCCCGGGTTAGTGACATCACTAACCCTAAAATGTACATAAACCCCGCACCCAGGAACACACAAGCAGTGTTGATATGAGGCAAAGTTGTTGTAGTAGAGCACATTTGCGAGTCTGCTAAAGCTGTCGCATCCGTCTTTTCACATGCAATACAGTGCGTAACAGAAATGCAATAGCATGTCACTCTGTAAGCATCTTACAACAGTTCCCACACAAGTGATTTTATAGATTATCATGACAGAATATGCTAATTGAAGATAGTTAACTCCACATTAGCAACATAAATTCATCAACTAACCAGTCAGAAACGTCCTGTTGCATTCTACATGTTGTCACTTCTTCTTGAGTCTTCCATCATTGTCCGACTCCAGTTTAAACATAAAAGGCAGAACGGTTTCTGACATTTAGTGCTTGTCTGCGTGAGGTAATCGGAGCTGCTAACACACAGGAGCTGTTGAAGCTCCGCCCTCTGTGCCGGAAGCAGCAGCTCATTTGCATTTACAGGGACACACACGAAACAGAGGGTTTTTACTGACCCTCAAAAAGGGACAATTTTAACATGCTGTAAAAATATATCTGTGGGGTATTTTAAGCTAAAATTTCACATACAAACTCTGGGGACAATGCCTAGTCACTCAATGCTCATGCATTCACAGGCACATGCACGCATTTCACTCCATTAGCTGCTAGCGTACCTTCATCCCAGCAAGCAATTTTGCGATTAAAAGACGTCTAATAGCTGTCCAAACACAGCCCTGACGTCTAGGCTAAAACAAGGTAAAATTTGGGTCAGTGAAAATTTAATAGAGGTCTAACCATAGCCCAAGAATAGACGCACAAACTACGCTTATAACATGTCAAAGAAATGAAACCAAACACCTTGTAATCACTGTTGATTTTGCTTACATGATGGAACATCATACATCTCGCAAGATATTTTGGCAAAAACGACATGTAACCAATTTCAAGGTTATTTTGGACTATATCGGGTCTATAGTTAACCGAGACGGTGAAATGATGGCTATTCATTGCTGGGATGTCACACATGGGAATGGTGATTCTATTTTGCTGTCTCCAAAAACAAGCAGCTTGACAGAAACTGATTTAATAGCAGTTATGCACTTCTTTTCAGTTCCACTGACAGTCTGCTGACCGGCGACAGCAAAGCTCGGCTTCTTTTACCCTTTCACACCTCTATCTGTCACACTACACTGTACAATCACATTCAGCTCATATTAGAATACTTTTCAATACTTGGATCCCAGCAGTGTGCTGTCACAGCCATTGTCTTTCTCCTCCTCGAGGCTAATGGCTCTCACAGGACCATGTCCTTCACAAATGAAGGTGTGGTTGGCTGTCAACTATTGAGGCTTCAGATGTGTTCCCATGTGCCCGCCGTTGGGAACTGGCATCTTGCCTGTTTGATTCTCGGGTGAGGCACCGCTGAGGGATTTACTGTTCCCATCACAACATTGTGGGTGTCAGTATTCATGCCCTTTCACAGAGTTCTGTAATCTTAAGCATTGAAAATAAAAGCAGGTTATAATACCTACAAGAAAGCATCTTTTATGGGATAGGATTAGAAAGACTACCTTCAGCTTTATATGTGAAAACATCTGCTGTAGTGTATATACTGAATTCATAACCACAAGTAAGCCATGTTACATAGACTTTTTTCACGTAACAAGTAAAGAAATGTTATTTGTTCAAATTAAACAATACTATCGGAGTCACATTTTCAAATATATAGAATGTTACTTTTCCTTTTAAGTTATTACTGACAAACACATTGTATGTATTGTAAAGCATTTTAGGAGATGTTGTAGTGTGTGCAAGTATGATGAACACTGTTGTTCTAGAGAGTGTGTGTCATGCTTATCTGCGACAGAGCACAATCAACTTTTATTTCAGCCCAATTACATTTAACAAAACTTCTCAAATAAATATCTCTCGGTGGAATCCAGTTGTACTTGTTATTTGTAGCAGACAAAAAAACACACACACACACACACACAAAACAAAGAATATGGGTGTTGCCTAAAAGCAGCGTTGGGTTTGCCCTGAAGCTCACAGGTGCAACGTCAAAAATGTAACATTCAGGTACGTGATTGATTGCTTCCCTCAATTGTGATTCCTGTGTAAATACAATTATGCCACATTAAGACACCCACCTTTTCTTGGTGTAGCCTATATGTTATTGCATGCAAGCTATGTTGGAACACTTGTCCACATAAAAAAAGCACTTCCAATGTAAAAATTAAATTACTTGCAAACCAAACACACATAATAATAAAAAAAACAAGCCAGGTTGTCTCCCACCAGCATTCATCTAAACCAGCTAACACCAGCAAACCGGGTGGTTTAAGCTGTTTTATTACAAACACACAATGTATTGATTTGGAAGGTTTGGACCAGAGAGACACATACACTCCCCTCTAACACAAGCACACATATACAAACAAAAGTTAAGTGGGATCTTGTAGTCACAAGGTCGACATATACAGACTTCCAGCTTTCTAAACACAGATCAGCACTGATCTCCACTGTTGCCACCCCATTGCCTGGAAATCAAGTCATTCAAGTAAACAGTTACTCCAGGTTTGGGAATTACGTCATACAACTTCTTCATACTTCAATATCACAGAGACAACACTTAAATAGGGGTTATGTGCAACTTAACTTCTGTATTCTGTAAAACAGATCACAGGTCTTCAGGTTCAGGTCTGTTTTACTTAATATAACTTAAAAGAAGCAAGCAAAGATGAGCATAACCAATATCCCTCGCATATGCAGATTGATATCTAAACGTTTTTTCATTTTTTTCCTTCACGCTAACGTTTATATATTAAAATAGAATAATGCATATAACAAAGTGAATTCGGCGTCAGTTCATACGGCTGTTAACACGTTCTCTGACAAGCGGATGTGATAAGACCAGTGTTCCGGTTTGATCATGCGACGTTCGACATAATCCCTATTGTCACATTTCTGCAACTTCACTCAGAGATCTTGGATTAGATTGTGGACTTTACACCTGCCGTTAACAACCTAAGTCCACAGGAGTGTGTATGTTCCACAGCCAAAATAACAACAACAACGCATTCTTCCCATCTTCCATTGGTTCTTCAAAAATATAGTCCCACTGCCCCAAACTCGTGGCATTGGTTGAGCCGTTCAGAATGCTTAAACAAACAATTTTTTGATAGTCCGGTGACTGCATTCTGTCACTTTGCATCATGAAAAATGTATGAAAAAACCATTATACACATCACCTATAAGCATATTTCTGTCTCTCATTTTCTCTTTACGCTGCTGAAATGCTCAGTACACTCTATTCAACCTACAAACAGATATCAACATTCTGTAATCTATAGTTTCCCTGGAAACAAACTCTAAAAGTCAGATTCCCTTCAGGCAGGTGCTTTGCACTTCATTAGTGTTCCAAACTGGCAGCTATTCTGTGGTGTGTTTTATTATCAATCATTACAGAATTGACAGGTTAAATTCTAACTCAATAAAGATCACATTACAAGAACATTTGCATTTTCTGAAAAGAAGATTGCTCTAAACAGCTGAAAGGACATTTCACAATAAGACGCAAAGAAGACTCATTATTACCTTACCAAATGCCATTTTTACAGTAAAAATAATCTTAATTATTGATTTTGAAGTAACCCACATGCCTGCATCCAACAATATGATATTATATCAATCATACATGAAATAATTTGAGGCTGTAATCAAAGGTGCTTCAACTAAGTACTGATTACAGGTTCTAAACACACGCACGAGTTGCAACAGATGTTTTCCTCAACAGGTTTATGTCTTTGATGTGAAATACTCGTATCGTTTACAAAAGTCATACTATCATCCTCACAGTTAATTTTAAAACATGTAATATGTTTCAGTGCTTTTAGAAATGACTCGCCAACTGCAGTGTAACTTTTCATTTCCTCGCCAAAGCCAATTTTCACATACAATCAGGTCTTGACAAGTTGTTTACAATGGTAGCGCTCCGATCCAGTCACTTGTGATGGTTATCAACTACTTTCGATCTAAAGTTGATTTGATCACTGAAATACATAAACTAAAGCAATAAGAGCTATCAGGCTTGTGTTGTGTGTATCTGACTGGGATGTCAGCTGGACTGATTTCTGTCTGATATGTGCGATTGATCTACAGCTGTAACAATGGCAAGCAGTAACAAAGACTGTCAATAGGAAATCAATCAACCACTCTGTGTTTGTTTGTCTAGTCGAAGCCGGATGAAACTGAGAGGATAAATTCTGCAGGGCTGCAGACGCTTGCTTGCATGCTAGAAACACAGACTTTTTAAGCAGAAATCTAAAAAATCTAATGAGGTAATTATCAGTTTAGTAAACCTGGCTAGCTTTAATAAGAGCTGACTAGACAGAAGAAACTGTGTTACAAAAAAGAAAGGAAAGGAAAGTAAAAAGAAAAGCAGTGCGTTGATAAATGTGTAGGGCAGACAGCTCGAAACTGTGTTATAAAAAAGAAAGGAAAGGAAAGTAAAAAGAAAAGCAGTGCGTTGATAAATGTGTAGGGCAGACAGCTCCTCCTGTGGTGAGTAGTAACAGCTTGCTCTCCTCTCGGCTGCGTTAAACAGCTAATTAAGCACTGAGGCGTAATGAATGCGACTCCATTCGAGTCCCTGAGGAGCTCGCCAGCCACAGCACCGTTGCGAAAGGGCAAAGGTCACACTACACCCACAGGCACAACAGGGATATGCAATGCTACTCTACATTTGCCCGCCGTGGAGCCGTGGCAGCATGTAGAACAAAAACTAAACAATTACACAGACAACTATGCGGGTCAGAGAGAACATTGGTGCTATGATATGTGATTCATATATATAAATATTGTACAATGAATGAAGATGAGAAAGCCAATCTTTCATTTCCTCTCTATCTCATGCACCCGATGCCTTGTGTTCCGTTTCACATGTGTTAGCAAGATAAATGACTGCATTCCTTTTTCCATGAACATCTGATGATTTAGTTCAGATACTCTTTGGCCTGGTTTCACAGAACACTTAGATTAAGCCAGGATTAGGCCTCAGTTTAATTAGGACATTTAAGTAGGTTTTATACATGTATCTTAGAAAAAAACATCTTGAGACAAAACAACGGCACTGACATTTTTTAAGATATGCCAGTGCAAGTTGGTTTCAGTTAAAACAGCTCAAACATGCATTTTAGTCTGGGACTACTGGGGGTTTAACTCTCATTCATATGCACACAGGTTTACTTGCATGAGAACTGCGGTGTATTTTGTGGTCACATACATTTACACAACAGTTTAAAAGTTTAGGGTCTCTAAGATTTCTTTTTTTAATTAATACATTTATTTATCAAAGATGACGTAAAGTGGCTGTAAACATAGTTATAATGTTACGAACGATTTGCATTATTAGCTTTATTCATCAAATGATTTTTTAAAAAGTATCACAGTATCCACAAAAATTTTAAGCAGAACAACTGGTTTTCAACATTGATAATAAGAAATGTTTCTTGTGCACCAAATCAACATATTATAATTTTTTTTTAAATTTCAAATTATATTAAAATAGAGTATTTTTAAATTGTTAAAATATTGAACACACATATTTTTGCTCAAATAAATGCAGACTTGTTGAGAGTAAGAGACTTCTTTCAAAACATTAAAAAATATGACCAACCCCAAATTTTTTTAATGATAGTGTAAGTGCATGACAACCTACATGTCAAGTTCTACATCTTGAAATCCATAAGAAAAGCATCCAGTTGAATTCAGTTGGAATCTTAAACTTGCAAAATTATTCTTCACGCATAATTATTCTGTCACATTCTTAAAACCAATTAGTCAAACCAAGTTAGTTTTGAAAATATGTATTTTTGCATAACCTTTCTATTGGGGGAAGTCAACGTTAACTTCGAGAATGACAATTCATAACCACTACTGACCAATTATATACATAACTACAACAAAACTAAGAGAATAATACAAATCAAGAGCACCTCATTAACAGACACATACTTCCTCGATAGCACTCGGCCATCTGCGTCTTATAATTATACTTTGACAGTAGGAAGCGTGAAAAATACTTCACCTGATCCATCACATTTCAGTCGAAAACAGGTCCTAAACTGACCCTATAGCCTACTTTTTTTTCTTCTCTTCTGCACTCATGTTGTAACATAAATAGTTAATCATCTGTTCATTGGGAAACTGTCACGGCCACATCATTTTAAAAACACTCGAGTGTTCCCACAGTAATTACTGAAATATTTCTTTAAAGCTACCTTAAAACTGAGGTCATTTTTGACAGCTACTTCCAAAAAATATTTATCAAAAAAACAGCCCAGAGCTTCTGGGTGGTAAATTGTGTTACACACTCATTACCTCGGGCTGGAAAAATGTTTTTTTTTCTCTGTTACCTTTGCATTCCAAGCCACGACATGCTCCATCCTGTCCACCTTGATGGAGTTGAAAGCTGTGTGTGTGTGTGTGTCATATGCATACAGTACATGTGTGCAAATATGGGTTTAAAGATGGCTGGCTCAGAATAGTCATCAAATCAGAAAGCAGATGGCAGCAACTAAAAGACTCTAATTTAAATGTGTTTTATTCAAGTAAGAATAATTAAATTGCCCAACACAGGCTCATTGGAAAAACGTAGCCTACCTGTGGCAACATTTTTGCCAAACGCAAAATACGTACCAATACGTACACATGACTCCCAAAGGTTCCAACAGAAATGAACACTAGAGAGGCACTTTTAATCGTTTTCACACACAATTATGATTACAGGGGCAGATTATGGATTAATAAAGACTTGTTTTCACGCGGCTCCTTGCACAATCATGTTATGACCTCAAAACACTTAAATTGGGGGTTTGCATCACTTAACCAGCTCTATATTTTCGGTCTTACCGACGTAGCTAAGCTGGTTCCGTAGCTCAGCTGGTACAGAATTGTAGCCAATACTTGTGATGGAGTGAGCGCGGGGATGAATCCCGTGAAAGACGAGTCACGACAAAAGAGCTCAAAGACAAGAGTTCAAAAACAAGCTAAAATGGTTACGACTACGTTTCTATTTGCTATTTACACTATCGAATAGGTTTAGGTAGGTTTATGGATTAGTGTAGGTGTATGCTATTTTAAAACGGAGCGTTAAGCTTTTAGCGCCACACTGATTGGCCATTTCAATTTTTTTTTTTTTTTTTATGTTGCCAGAGGTACATTTTTCCAATGAGCCTGGGCTAAAATTGCCAGTCACTTATCAGCTTGTTTGTATCATGTATTTTTTTTTTGTAATTAAAAGTTTAGTACAAATTAAAAAAAGCAAAGAAGATATTTCATCATAATTCATGCCATTCCAAACCTGTTTGACTTTCTATGTGGGAAAACAAAAGAAGAAAGTTTAAATAATGTTTTTGTCGCTTTATATACAATAAATGAAAAAAAGATGCACATGCTGTATATAAAACCAGTTCATAACAAGAAAATGTTAGGTATTCTCAAATCTTCCACTTCGGTGGCTCTGGATGATTAAACAAGATCAAACTAATTCGATAATGAATTATTCAGTCCAGTTTTGTGAACCAGAGCAACCAATTTATTGAAAATTAATCATTTACGTATCAGACATTGCTAGTCTCATTAACAGATATTCTTCAAAAAAAATATACCTCCACAAAGGATTTAAATGAGGTTGACTATATAATGCCAGGATTTTAATTTTTGGATGAACAATTCCTTTCAACTTTTTAACAAGACTTTGTTTTTCATTCCTAGTCCATTTGCCTTTTCAACAAAGATGAATTTAGCATGATCAACAGCAAACAAATCCTCACTGCTCTGTGAACTTGTTAGCGGATTCATGTGAACAAGTAGCATAGGACATCGCCCTCGGTCACGGTCTGTCTGTCAGGCCTGGTGCTAAACTGGCATTCTGCCATGCAAGACAGAGGGATGGAATCTCATGTGTCTCAGAATAGGCATGTTAAGCTCGATTCTCTGCTCTGAACACAGAGCTTGATTCTCTGGAACAGATGGAGCAGCTCAGTGCCCGTCAAAATGCCTATGGTCATGCCAGGGGGGTTGTGGTTGCAGTATATGCCCCCTCCATGTACAAGCTGGCATCTGTGAGTATCTCTTATAATCTGATACTCACCGGACCTTCCTGAGCCCCAGGGACGCCTGCTATCCCTCCCAGTACCAGTTAGATCCTTCTGACCCACCTGTAGCCCCAGGCAAACCTCCTGTGGTCAGGGCAGATGTGGCGAGCGACCTGTGGTGGCTCCAGAAGAGAACGATGGTGATCTGCCAGGCTGATCCATCCTTTAAAGAACTGCAAGGCTGGACAGACTGTGTTTGTACTGACTGCAGGCTGTGTCTTGTGCCACATTTCAGTTTGACTTTTAAAAGGACAGATCATCTACGATGATTTTGCTCATTATTTTGTATTTAAATGCTAAGTAATTGTGCAAAGTTATCTATCTTTATATGCTTTTTTTGTACCCCAAAAATCCTTATTAAATATGTATTTTTTGGGTTACAAAGAAAAGTAACGTTTGTATATATATATATATATATATATATATAGCTATTATGTTATGTATATATATATATATATATATATATATATATATATATATATATATATATATATATATATATATATATATATATATATATAATCTATCTATCATCTTATTCTTATTTTTTTATTAGCTGCTCAGTTCAATTATGAGTAAAATCAGCTTATGTTATGTAATATATATATATATATATATATATATATATATATATATATATATATATATATATATATATATATATATATATATATATATATATATATATATATATATGCATACTATAATTAAATTATAGGTAATATATGAAGGTTTGAATTTTCATGAGAAAGAGGTACTCACACCTCAAAACACTTTTTTTTTCTGATTCAATTGACTTACATTTGTCCAAATCCTTGAGAATATATAGTTATGCTGTTAAGTTAAATGAAAAACACATTAAGCTTTAATAAAAAAGGGTACAATTTGATTTAACATCAAATCTACTACCCAAAGTCATCTTTTTCATTGACACTCAGTCTCTGAACTCACAGGGTGGTGCAGGGAGAAGTGGCATTAGCTAGTTTTCTTTCATTATCCTGTTCTTTTCTTTTTTTAAAGCGCTGATGGTTTATTCACGCCACCCACTGTCCCTCAGGAACACAGAACTCAAGCAAAAATTATTCCAGCTGTCTTTCATAACCCTGACTCATATTGAAAAGGCCTCATTTTATACGAATGACAGAGATGGCAGCTCTCAAACAGCTTCGACAGACAGAACAAGAAGGAAACCTTGATATGGCACCCCAGCCCTCCCTTCCTCTGCCCCAAATCTTCTTTTCCTATTGTTCATTTTCAAAAGACACAAATGAACACGATGACAAGACGGTCAAGGACACATCATTCTCATTTACTATTTTTTTTTTTGCTGTCCGTCCATCTTAAATGAAGGCATCCACCTCCCCAGAGCCAAAGGGATGAGAGGAGAAAATGAGAGCCATCTGTGATGCCCCATAGTGCAGAGATGATTGCTGTGGACAAGTCTCTCTCAAGCGCCAGACCTTCCATCTTGGCGGAAAATACAGCTAGTTTCAGCTCTTAGACGAAACTAACAGTTTGCATTCACATCAAGCACTGTAGAAAGACAGATTTAGTGGTCACAATCCACAAAGAGGAAACACCTATGCTGTCATACAAATAGAGTAACGGATGTGTACAAAACGTCCTAGAGTGCTCTACACGGAAGTCTGTATATCTGTCCGACAGTTGACACAAAAGGACCTGAAAGCGAACTGGAGCATTTATCGGCTGTAAGAACAGACGGCATGTATTTAGCATTAATTTCGTTTCACTAACGAGACACAGCCGCCCATTCATCTTGGAATCGATTAGATATTGTGCTGTCATAAATTATGACACTGTAAGGGCTGAACGCATAATCAATTGACATGCTAATTACGGTAATTGTGTTTTACACAAGATTGACAGGTCCCTCTCCGAGGAGTTTCTAGTTTAAAGGGATAGTACACCTTAAAAATGAAAATTGTGGAACATAAAAGAAGACATTTCGAAGAATGCTGGTAACCAAAGATGTTTGATTTCCATTGAATGGACAAAAATACTACAAAACTCTTTGGTTACCACTACCAGCATTCTACAAAATATCTTCTTTTATGTTCAACAGAAATGCATGGAATGACATGAGGGTGAGTAAATGATGACAGAATTTATGTTTGTGGGTGAACTATCCCTTTAAAGAATGAGCTTCTTGAGCTGTGGTGAAGAAGCTTCTTAATCCACAGACCAAAAACCAAGAGGGTTGGAGAGGGAGATTCAACCTTGTTACCGATACACTGAGAGCTGCGACGATGAAGGAAAGAGTGTGTGAATATGTCTTTGGGGTACACTTTGGATTTTTTATTAAGCCAGTGCCCCTAAGCCAAGTCTCCAAATACACAGAGCTGTGTTTGAATCCGTCACACATCAAACAGTGGCCAGATCTTCTGATCTGCTTCTAGTTAGCGACTCCTGAAATGTACTCTGCCTTTCGAAATGGCCATTTAGAATGGTCTTATCACAGGGAATTATAATGAAGAGGGAGCAGAGATGAGCTGAAAATGGATCCGTCTTTCTGTTTCTTTCCATCTGCTTATAGTAGAAAAAGAAGAGTCCCTCTTGAGAAACAGAGACATTGAGCGAGAGAGGGAGAGCAGGCCATTATTATAGACTAGAAATGTTAGCAGCGGTAAATAACAGGCACATGGCAGAATGTGATTGCCAGAAGCTGCAGACACATCAGAGAAAACGGGGTCATTGTTAGCCAAACCTTGACCCCTCGGTCTCCCTAAAGAACTCATGTGACAGCATTCGCCTCGCTGCTGCCCTTGCCAGCTCTGGAGTTCCCATGGCATTTACACTACCATACTGTTTTATAAAGAAGTCTTTTATGCTTAGGAAGGCTGCATTTATTTTATTAAAAGAACTGTAAAACAGTAATATTGTAAAATATTATTACAATTTAAAAGAACTGTTTACTTTTTTATTATATATTAAAGGTGCTCTAAGCGATGTCACGAGTTTTTTAGGCCAAAACCTTTTTTGTCACGTACAGCAAACATCTCCTCACTATCCGCTAGCTGCCTGTCCCCTGAACACACTGTAAAAAAAATGCGGTCTCTGTAGACACCCCAGGCTCCACTGAGGGCAACAATATCAAACTGGGCCAACCTGTACCACGAAACATAAACAGTGTTCCAGGCAATAACCGACAAGAAGGATTTGGCGGTGGGGTTTGTTATTTACTACAACTATCAGCAGTCAGTTCTCAGCTTCACACACACAGCAACCCAAATTAACCTCTCCCACAGCCAACAACCTTCTCTCCTCCTTCACTCCACTAACCGAGGAAGAAGTATCTAAACTTCTCCTCTCCAGTCATCCTACCACCTGCCCTCTAGACCCCATACCCTCACACCTTCTACAAGCCATCTCTCCCAGACTTCTTCCAGCTCTCACACACATCATCAACTCATCCCTCCACACTGGCATTTTCCCTACAGCATTTAAGCAGGCTCGGGTAAATCCTCTGCTTAAAACACCAACATTAAACACATCACTTCTAGAGAACTACAGACCTGTCTCTCTCCTACCATTCATTGCGAAAACACTTGAACGTGTTGCTTTTAACCAAGTATCATCTTTCCTGTCTCTGAACAACCAGCTGGATGTCAACCAATCTGGCTTCAAGAAAGGACATTCAACTGAGACTGCATTGCTGTCAGTCACGGAAGCCCTGCGGATCGCAAAAGCTGCTTCCAAATCATCAGTTCTCATTCTACTGGACCTGTCTGCTGCTTTCGACACAGTGAATTATCAGATCCTCTTGTCCGCCCCCTCTCATCACTGGGCATCACTGGAACCTCCCTCAACTGGTTTGAGTCCTATCTCACAGGTAGGTCCTTCAAGGTCGCATGGAGAGGTGAGGTATCCAAAGCACATCAGCTGACCACAGGGGTTCCCCAGGGTTCAGTTCTTGGACCGCTCCTCTTCTCCATTTACACCACATCACTGGGACCCATCATACAGGCACATGGTTTCTCTTACCATTGCTATGCTGATGACACCCAACTCTACCTCTCATTTCAACCAGATGATCCCACAGTAGCTGTACGGATCTCAAGCTGTCTGGCGGACATCTCGGCGTGGATGAAGGAACATCACCTGCAGCTCAACCTGGCAAAGACTGAGCTTCTCGTCCTCCCGGCCAATCAGTCTCTACAGCACGACCTCACTATTCAGCTAGATTCATCCTCAATCACCCCATCAAGGTCGGTCAGAAATCTTGGAGTAATCTTTGATGATCAGCTGACCTTCACTGACCACATTACAAAGACAACTCGATCATGCAGGTTTGCTATGCACAACATCAGGAAGATCAGACCTTTCCTAACTGAGCATGCAACACAACTTCTCGTCCAGGCCCTGGTCATTTCTAGGCTTGATTACTGCAATGCTCTTCTGGCTGGACTTCCATCATGTGCAACTAAACCTCTACAAATGATCCAGAATGCTGCAGCTCGTCTCGTCTTCAAGGAGCCCAAAAGGGCCCACGTCACTCCTCTGTTCATCTCTCTGCACTGGCTACCACTCTCTGCTCGCATCAAGTTCAAGGCTTTGACGCTTGCTTACAGATTGACCACAGGTTCAGCCCCCTCCTACTTCCACTCACTACTACAAGTGTACATCCCTACCAGAAGCCTACGATCGGTCAATGAGCGACGGCTCGTGGTACCATCACAGCGGGGCACAAAATCACTCTCCAGAACATTCTCATTCACGGTTCCATGCTGGTGGAATGATCTCCCCACCGTCATCCGGAATGCAGAATCCCTGACAGCATTCAAAAGGCAACTGAAAACTCATCTCTTCCGGGAGCACTTAACATAAAAAAAATAAAAATAAAATAAAAATAAAATAAATCCTTTCCTTTAAATCCTCGCTTGCCTGGCTTATGCTACTCCGAGCAATGTCTGAACTTTGTATTTTGAGCACTTCTTGCGTTGTTTTTGCCTCTTCACGATGACTCGCTTGGTTTAGTCCTCAATTGTAAGTCGCTTTGGATAAAAGCGTCTGCTAAATGACTAAATGTAAATGTAATGTAAATGTAATGTAAATGTAATGTAAATGTAATGTAAATGTTTGGGGGGTTGGTGAGCGGATGAGAAGGAGGGAGGGTCTAGCTAGCCTCCGTTTTGTTTGACAATACTTCGAATGTCAACAAGAAGTGACGTCACCCAACATCGCTTAGAGCACCTTTAAAATGTAATGTATTCCTGTGATGGCAATGCAGAATTTTCAGTGGTCTTCCGCTCCAATCTCTAGTGCCACATAAAAGTATTAAAGGGGTCATGAAATAGATTTTTTTTAATGTTCCTTGAGGTTCACTTAATGTTAATAAAGTTTTTTTCACACACACACAAAACAAATATATATATGTGAAACTGTTTTTTATTTTTAACCTTCATGCTGACCCTCTATCTGAAATGACCCTCTCTCAGAGAAAAACAGTTTGAATAGAATCATGTGAAAGTCAGCAGGTCTCATCTGTGGTCACTGTAAAATAAATAAATCAATTAATTAATATTTGCTTTGATTGTTTTTTGTAAGAAAAATTTCCATATTTAAAACTTAATTAGCTATAACTAGCTTAACCCAGACGGCTGTACGCATCGATTTGCGGCAAAAGAGTGACTTCTGGCCCGACGCATGAGGCAATGACGATATGCGGAAGCACAGAGAGCAAAACAAAACACCGGTCACGAATTAGAAGTCTAAACCGAGAAATTTTAAAGAGAAGTGTGGGAGGATTTCGATATAAGAGAAGAGAAGTTTGAGTTTGTTGAGCAGCCCTAAGCTTATGATACTCCTACATCCAACATCATACATCGCGTCAGGGGTTACTCTTGTGGTGCAAGCCGACTTGCGCACTATGCGTATACGGTCACCTGCCGGAAGCTAGTTATTATAGCTAATAAGGTTTTAAATATAGATTTTTTTTCTTACACAAACGCATCACTTAGCTTCAGAAAGCCTTTATTGTAAACAAATTTCCTCTCAAGGACAAATAAAATCTATCTATCTATTAACCCCCCGAAGCCGTGTGGATTACTTTTATGATGGATGCACTTTTTTGGACTTCAAATTTTGGGCTCATTCACTGCCATTATAAAGTTTTGATTAATCAGGACATTTTTTTATATTACTCCGATTGTATTCGTCTGAAAGAAGAATGTCATATACACCTAGGATGGCTTGAAGGTGAGTAGGCCTAAATCTTCATTTTGGGGTAAACTATCCCATTAAATCTAGCAATATAGTTTGGGGAAAGTCCAACTACTAAAATGTGTACAAGTTTAAATAATGTTAAAAGTTAACTTATGTAAGAATAAATGACATATTTGTCAGAAAAAAAATCCTCTGCTGGATCAAGTTGCGTGTCGCATCGCATTCTTCTTCTAAGGTAAATTTAAGGCTTATTTCTCACAGCGTGTCTTCTCCCAAAAACGATGAAAAGCAAGGAAACTGATGAAGCTTGATGCTTTTTTATCGAGGTGAGGCAAGTATACGCTGAGTGTCGGTTCATTTTTGTGACGCATTTCAGAAAGAAGTTCACAGAGACTGAGAAGCAGAAAGCGCACCCTGGTTTTTTTTCTTTATTTTACAAAAGCACAACGTTTTGTTGTTATTGTGAGTGTACACAAATAAAAGTTGACCCCAGAAGATTAAGGGACGGCTCCTAAAAGGCTTGTCAGTAAATGGCAACTGTTAGTATATCTGTAAACTGTATCCAGTGTAGACAGCGTCAGTGATTATAATGCGTTCTATTTGCTTTTGACAATGCAACGATCATATCCAGTGTAAGAAAATGTCAGCCGTTTAAGCCACTGAATGCCAGTAGGCGGGGCTTATGGTGCGATGATGTATAACTATTCGTCTTGCTCAGGAGGAAGTCATGACTCATATGCAAATGTAGGAGTATGTTTAAGCTATGGGACTTGCAGGATGGTTTAATGGTACAAATACCTCTCATCTCAAATTGATTTCTCATGTCATGACCCCTTTAATTTTTTTTTTTTTTTTAAAGCTTACTGACTACAAACTATTGAACGGTAATGTATGTGACCTGTGGGAAAAAAGAAAATGTTGACCACTGGGTCACTAATAATATCTTGAGTTTTAACATATTTGTTAAAATACTATTGTTACCTTGAGGTTTAAAACGTTTTAAGTTGTAAAAAATGACTTTATTTTACTTTATCCTGCAGTTTAAATCACTAATGAAACACCTGTACAGACAGCAGACACCTGCATACAACCACATAAACACACACACACAGTCTGGTGCCACAGCAGGAGGCTGTATAGTAGAGATTTGAGGAGCGTATGTGTGTGAGAATCAGAAGATTAACTCTCATCAAAGCACACTCTGAGACACCAACCACAGCAAGAAGAGTGACAAGCCTTCAAGCATGCATGTATTAGAACTGTGCGCCAAGGACTAGTGGCAGTCTGCATAAAATCCATCTCTGTGTAT
The DNA here is from genome assembly GCA_030578255.1 of Tiaroga cobitis. NCBI lineage: Eukaryota > Metazoa > Chordata > Actinopteri > Cypriniformes > Leuciscidae > Tiaroga > Tiaroga cobitis. Next base: position 40,651,611 of record CM060598.1, on the reverse strand, counting down.
GTACACATGTATTTATTTGTACTATGTGCCAAGGACCACCTTTCTCGAAAATAGGAAAGATGGTAGGCCTCTATTTTACTTTTGAAAGCTTCCACAGAGCATATGAACAGAAATTAATCTAATAAACTGAGAGCCAACTTCATTTGTTTAGTCTTCACAAAGCAATAGAGCAAATAAATACAGTAAAGCTTTTAGATTTTCATTTAAAAAATTGAACATTTCCCTGATAATGTATCATTGATTTTTTCAACTTTTGGCCAACCCAAGAAAATAGTATTTTGTTGCTTAAAGGGATAGTTCACCCAAAAATGTAAATTCTGTCATCATTTACTCACCCTCAAGTTGTTCCAAATCTGTTGTACACAAAAGAAGATATTTTGGAGAATGTTGGTAACCAGAGAGTTGACGGTAGCCGTTGACCGTTGAGCCGTTACTTTTTCTTGTAGTAAATCAACAAAATAATATTTTGGAGGGGTGGTCAACAACGTATAAAGTTATTGACTATAAGTAAATATCCCCAAAAGAAGGTGTGCAGTAGAGGGTTAAAAGTGCTTATTTTTGCTCTTGGTTTATTAGATTAATTTCTGTTCATTCAGAAATATTCCCATGGGAACATTACCCATTTTTATTTTAAAATAACTACTATAATGCTTAATAGTTTATAAATGTACAATATTTAGAATTAAATATCTAATACAGAAGAAATAATAAATAATACATTTGAAAAATATTTATACATTTAAAGAAAAGCACGTTTAATAGGTTTATGTTTATTTGAAAACTCTGTCAGTCGAGAGTTAACTATCGACAGAAGATTATAAACCATAAAGGACGTCACGAGAATAAGGTTAAACAGGAAGCAAGCTGTGGTACATCTGGCATCTGCATCATTTACAGAGCACAGCTTTGCTCCAGAACCCCCTCAGCCACTGGTTTGCAAGGTGCCCTGGGCTCAAACTGTTAACTGCATCCCTTCACAGGGACCGGTGTGTTAATAACACACACTTCTCTCACACATATACACACACTCATCTAGGGAGATGACTTGCATAGGCTCCATATTCCCACAAGCTCACTTGTAATTAATTAGCTAGTGGCCCCCTTCCCAACTTCCTGTCACTTCTCTCATCCTGGTTTCCTGGCCGAGGACAGAGTCATCTCCTGGGTTACAGCTAGAGTAATCAGCCTCTTTGGGACCACAACGTGTCTCAATCTACTGCACAGTTGAGTGGTACAAAAGAGAAGGTGTTTCTGCTTGTGTGTGAGTGAGGAAGAGAGAATGAGAGAAGCAACCCAATAGGGAATCCGTATCCACTGGGACTAATTCACTTTGCTATTCATTAACCTCATCCTGTTACCGTGCAGAGGAAGTCTGGGGACAACAGCAACTTTCAAAGACGATGTCAAAGAGTGCTGACTACAAATCCCAGGGTGCCTTGGGAGATGATCCAAGTCTTCCATTAAAGTGAGAGGCAGGTCTTGATCAGGTTATCAGATTAAAGTGAGCCAGCCAGAGGGCTGAAAGACATACAAAAGACAAAAGCGTCTTACTTTGCTTTGATTTAAAGACCCCGGTCTGGTCTCTTCTGCATTCAGCGCGCAGCAGCTGTGGGTGAACACGGTCTGATTTCTGCTGATTAGGCAAATGCGCTTCCATTCTCATTCAGTATTCGGGAAAAGGGCTCACACAAGTCAAGGATAGGACAACCCTTTCTACTCTCTGAATAACTAAATGGCTGTTAAGAAATACACCACCTTATTCAGAAAGTTTAGAAATAAGTTTTCCTTGCTCCTTTGAAATAAAAGTTGAATGAACAGTGCCAGCAGACTCTGACACAGTCGTTTTCAAAAATGAGTCGCATAAACAATGCAAATAATAAAATGCAACCAAACATATAATTGTGGACAGAAAATAAACAGACTAAAGGCCAGTTCACACCAAGGACGATAACTATAACAATTTATAGTAATCAGCTTTTTAAATGGAGAAGATATTGTTGACATTACAGGCTATGCATCCAATCAAACTCTTTGGTATTTGCCACAAATCAATCCATCAACTGACAGGTTGCATGACGTGCCTTCATCCCATTTTATGGAATATATTTTAATTTATTATAAGTAAAACAAACAATTTTAGGTCCAACGCAAATGTAACTGTAAAATTTGGGCCCTGAAGTAAAACCATTTGAGAACAACTGATATACCCTTCACAAGTCAAAGCTCACTCCCCAGTCCACCCATTAATGGAAAATAAGCTGCCAAAACAAGTCATTTAGAAATCGTTGCGGTAATAACGTTACCATGTTTACATATCCATATCTATTCAGTATTCAGCTTCTCGTAAGGTACTTAAAGGGATATCTTGGACAAACCCAAAAATGTTCGTCATTATTATAGTTCCTGTGTTGTCATCATTCATTTATTAAGCTTAATATTATTTAGCTAAAAATATATATAATTTTCATATGACGTGCTCAGGAAACCTTCCAAAGAATGAGATGCTTTGTGAAATCTCGGTCTCCATGACAACAGGAGGAGACAAACAGGAGGCTGAACGTGACATTCTAATTCGTAAAGATTTGACAGCTGTCATTGTTAAAGAACTGCCTTGAGAATCCAAAGATGTTGACATTTAGAGACAGTGAACATGGAAATATAGTGCTTGGCTTAATGATAGGCCTCTCACATGTAGCTGTCATGTGGAAATTGTATAGGCCGGTGTTATACAAGACTGTGGGAAAATGTCTCCTTCTCTTTATGTGGTACAGCGCAGAGCCAAAAAATCAGCGCAATTAATCTGCTATGCGAGACCATGTTTGGGAAATCATTAAACAATCGACGTCTGCCTCGGAATAAAGCTAACATGTCAGTCTGAAATTTCTCACCGACTGTCCAAAAACATGTTCTGCCATGCTTTTTAATACATCCGCAGACAAAACATGGTGGAGCGTTTAGCCACAGAGCAATGATTTCTGCCCCTTATAATTCAATTTCCTGTTGAACTATGCTTTACCTACAGTGGCCGTGGCAAAGCGGCAGCCATTTGTAAGGAAGTGGAGGCCTCGCTCTCTCTCAGGCCCTCTGTCTCTCACTGTATGGCCTAGTTTGATTTTGTCCAGATGCTGCTGAAACACAGGGCGTCTCTGTTCTCGAGGAAACGGGGATAGAACACCTCCATCCCACACCACCTGTCTCCAAAAACCTTTCTACTGTGACACAAGGCTGGTTAAACTCCACCTGAGAACACTGAGCACTGCCAGACATTGCACAAAAACAGTCATTAAAACCCCAGCAGCACCCTGAAAACCAACATTCTCACCCATTCAGTCCTATTTAAATACTGACTTCGGGTTTCCACAAACCCACACTGCAACTGTGCTGTTGTAAAGATCCTTCAACAAAAAGACATTGTGCAATTGGGCTGTAAAACTAAAAAAATAATTAGTGACCGGACCGGTTACCACTGAAGTTTCTTATTTGCTTGATTAAAGTACAATATATTAATGTATTTATCCTAAACTGGTTTACTAGTCTTAGCTGTTTTATGATTTAGCTAGTCTACTAACCTTGACAAGCAAGTGTTCAGCTGACTTAGCTGGCAGCCAGGAGATCTACCAGCCTAACCAGCTGACAAGTGCCCAAAACCTTGAAAAACCCAGAAAACCAGACTAGATTTAAGCAATAAGTTTCGAGAGGCTGCTGTATCGTGAATAACTCTGCTTCGCGTCGTACCTAACAACGCTCTTCAGCCGTGACTTAGTGCACGATACAGCACTAGCCTCGAGTACCTTATTGCTTTTATAAAACGTTTACAACACAGTAAAAATATTAAAGTAAAAAAAATATGTATTAGTGCAACTTTCATGAAGTAAAATCACTAAAAGCCTTCCTTCCGCTAGAAAAAAAATAGTCCCTGACCGTGAACAGCAACAACGTTCCAATGTGTAATATGAAAGCTCAAATAAAAACAACATATGAACCGTTCTCAAACTTTGTTTAATTTTTATTTACAACACAGAATGAAATATTTCCTCACATAAATATAGCTCATCTCTCAGCATGAGACAATTAACGTTCATTTTCCGTTTATTCCGTTAATTTCTCTCTGCACTTATAAATAAACCTTACTAAATATTTACATAAATAAAAACACAAGGGCACATATTTTGATAGGTAGCCCATTTTATCTATTTTATTAATGCTATTAATTCAGTTGCTAGAATTCTGCCTAACAAGAGATACATTTTTTTCATTGTTGTTTATTTAAATTTATTTGAACATCTCCGTTTATTGTGCATGCATTAAATATTTGTCTCATTTCAATCGGCTTCACTGTGCTGGTATTCGATGCACTTGTCTTTAGTTGAGGCTCAGCAGTGTTTCCTTAGATACGGGTGGTTGCTAAGGGTGTTGCGCAGTGATAAATAGAACCACGGGGTGAAGCGGTCATATCCGTGTTTTATCATGAATAAATCACAGCTATTGACCAATCAGAATCAAGGATTGGAACTAACCGTTTTATAAATGACCAATAAACCTGAGGTTTGTTGATCATATACAGTATATAGCTGAATTTAAGGTGTACTTATCACAGCAAATACAATGAACTAAATATAACATTTAACTTCATTCCCTTTCGAATGGGAACTCGGACTGTCTCCTAGGACACTATGGTGAAAGCCTCCAGCGTGTCTGGAAGCACGCGTTTAAAACGCGACGATGTCATTGGCCGACGACAATCTGTGATGTCACTACCGGTGTGACCGTGGGTATAAAAGGGCACCTGTACGAGACGTCATCAATTTTCTTTGTCATCAGAATCCATTTGTTGGCATACATGTGAACATGAATATCATGAAGAAACTCTCTGGCAAGTGTTTTCATGAAGCGTGGGCATCTGGTGCTGAATGCACACATTGTGAGGATTTCTCAATGAAAAGCTAAGTTCTGTGGGTTCTGTGATAAGATCCTGTGCTTTCAGGAGAGAGCTTGGGATGATCCCCGAGACAGGGGCTAACGTGGAGTGGTACCTTCCCCATTACTGGGATAACTTTGGATCCCCATTACTGGGATAACTTTGGGTTACTGGGATAACTCTTTGGGTCCTCCACGCTCTGTTCTGACTCAGGAGGACCTCGGGCCTGCATGCCTGGCGTTCCCGATAGTGTCATCTGGAGCAGGTTCTCAAACCTGTCCTGGAGGACCCCCAACATGAGCTGATGAGTTGAATCAGGCGTGTTTGATTCAGGAGACAAAGAAAACGTGCAGTGTTGGTGGTCCTCCAGGACAGGTTTGAGAACCACTGCTCTAGAGTAGCCTACGCAGTGACTCGTTCCCCTTCTCAGGGAACCATGGTTACACGTGTAACCTGAAACGTTATAATTATGTATTAAATTTATAACGATATTGAGATGATAATAGTTTTACAAATAATATATTGTATATTATAAAAATATATAAGTATATAAATATATAAAAACAAATAATGTATGATAATATATATTTATAAATAATAAACATAATAAAATACAATTTAATATGTAAATTATCAAAAAATTCTAAGAATTTTTAAATCTTAATTCTATAATTGAAAATATGAAAATTATGTATTTTATACAACTACAGTTAGAATTATAAATATATAATAATCTATTAGAAAATAAAGTACCAAAAATTGCACACTTTCATACGTTAAATTGTACCAAATGTCTTTTCTTATTTTTCTGACAATTAATTTTTTACAGTGTGAACAGAGCATTGTGGAAATCTACAGTGTTGTGTGAATTTAATGTCCATGTGTGGCATAAGTCATCAACCTGAATAAAACACTGAAAATGTTCCATTTGTTTGTTGGCCTTGACTTTACTGCACAACACTGTATGTGAATGTTGTTTTGTGTGCAAAATCTCCTCTGTGGTCCAAGAAATATCTAGAATGGGAGATGTGGAGGGTATCTGTTTGTTTCTCTCTTTTCCCCTGCTTCTCTCTATTTCAGATTTCCGAACTACTCCTCACTCGGAGAGACAGGCCCAGCAGGGGAGCAGAGGGCACAATTCCCCCCTCCCCCCATGCTGTAATTTCAGCTTTGGGTCCACTATGTATCATTACTGAGAGCTGCATGTAGTTATTTGTGTCCTGTGGCCGGATGTGTTTTGAGGGGGGCAGGAGGAGGAGAGACTGGAGCCCAATGAAGAGCTCTAGAGTTCAAGTGCAGCTCTCAGGCATCTGGGGCTCCTGCTGAACACGGACGTCACCATGGATTAACGTAACTGGAGCTATGGGAAGACACTGGATGATGGAACGGAAAGGACGGGACAGGCAGAGAGAGGGAGAAGGAGGGGAAAGTGAGGCGATGGAGAAAAGTGTGGAAAGAGAGAGTCAGATAAGAGGGAAAGGGAATGGAGAAATACAAGAGTAAAAAGCCATAAGCATACAAGGAGGCCTTGTCTGTCTGTTAACCTCCTAGGTTGTTCTTGTGTGTTTTTCTTTGGTCTGTTGGTACTCTACTCAAATAAAATAAATTAATCCTACAGTCAGAGGAAAAGCTCAGATGACGATATAGTTTTCAGTTTTCTGTGCTGCTGTAGGATTATTAATGCATTTTCCATATATTTCCATAACATTTGCAATTACAGTATAGCACCAAGTTACATATATTAAGCGTATGTCATTTTCAAGCTTAAACGTTGGAATGTGGTACTTATGTTGAAAGAGAAAGAGAGATGGAAAGAGCGAGGACACCAGTGCATCCTGTTTGGGATGAGAATGTAAACAGTTTCACCCATCCAGACCTTGTTATGTCTGCTCTACGTCTGCTCTACGTCTGGCCAGTGCTGCTTTCGTAACTTACGGGAATTTCGAATGCTAAAAGCTTAGATAATAGTGTCTATCCCACAGCTCCAAATGAGAAGACCACAAATCAAGCAAACCACTGTGCATCCTCTTCCAATACAGCATGTAGGTTACAAAGGCTTCTCTTTAATATTTCAATTTATAATTTCAGCTAGATTATTTACATCATGTGCACTTACTATGCATGTATTTGCATAGCAGAGAACTAACAGTTAACAAAAATAATTATTGATAATAATTGAGCAAATCAGATTATTATAATGATTTCTGAAACTCATGAGTAATTTTTAATCAAACAACATCTAGCACATTCATTATTTAAAAAAATAAATAAAATAGGACGCCTGGTCACCCTACTTTAGCGCTACACAAGACAGTGAGTGCATAATTCATTGTACTAGTTCATCCAAAAGCACATGATATCATCCTTGGACAAATCTACATCCCGAGAAAGAATTTGGAACACTTAAGATATCACTTCATGAGCCAGAGGGGTGGGATTCAGAAGAAAATCCTAAAATCTAAAGCAACAGCTGATGGTCTTCCAAAATTGACGCCTTTCTTTGCTCTGTCAATGTAGAAGCGCTCATGCATCATAACCAGCGTAAGACTGGATGTTTTACCCATGAGTCAACAGTTTTACACACAGACCCTGCAGGTGCACCTCCACAGTGAGTTACGATCAGTGCAGTATGACTCTCCTCCTTTCCGTTCTTTCCATCCTACGTGAGACTGACTCAATCTTACAGCATGAAGGAGTATCAAAATAAACAGAGCAGACAGATGGTCTCTCCTCCAACATTTTAGCATGCCATACAGAGAATTTAAACCGCCAACTTGTTCCTAAATTACTCTTACAACCACATATGAGCTGATAAACTTTAGAGACAGACTGCCATAGAATGAGTATTTACACTAAAATACCTAAATGGTTTGGATAGTTGGAGGCGCTGAAGTTGTGTTAATGGCACTTTCTATCAATAGTGTTCGAATAGGGCCTGAAAAGTTTTTTCTTTTTCAACAGATGGTCCATAAAAAAGGACCTGCTTACCTTTAGAAAATGTTGATCGCCAGCCTTCAAACTTGTTTTAACCAATAAACATTAAATAACAACATTAAACAGATGAAATTTACACAGATCAAAAATACATACAGCAGAAAGGTTTCCGCATCTATACGAAATTAAGCCATCACCTTAGAAGCTAGTTTGGGACAAAATCTTTGTTTATTAAAGGGTAACTAAATACTAAACCAACTTTTTTTAATTAATGATCTGTAAGACTGGGGCTTTATTAGTGCTGGTCATTGGTTCGAGAAACTTTTTTGACATTTGGGTATAAAGTGTTTTAATTCTACAATATATGGTGTAAAAACGTCTGAGTGCTGCCCTCTTCAGGTTGAACGGTGGCTGCTGCAGTTGAATTTTCCTATTGGATGTTTGCGGTAGTTCGTGACGGTAGCGATGAGAGCTGACGTAAGCAGGTTTCAGCTTACCACGCCCTTGGTACGAGCTACCACGTCCATAGTGTAAAAACCATATGGTTTCGTCAAAACCACTGTAGCGAGTCAGGAGTTGGAATTGCGAGTATTGAAAACGACCAGGATAGAGTATCCGTTTATCCCCTCTATCTCCGCTGGGCTCCGCCCACTTTTCCAGCATTTTTTTAATATTGCCAGTGGGTGGAGTCAGGCTCTGACCAGGGGTTTAGTTACGCTTTAATAAACTTACATTTGCCATAAATTAAAGACTAAAACGATTTGTTTGATCATATTTTTTTAAAGTGCCCCTATTATGCTATTGTAAAGTTTTCTAATGTTGTTTTGGAGTCTCCTCAGTTTTACATGTATGCATCAAAGGTCAAAAAACTGTTTCATTTCTTCATAATATACATTTGCACATCACATTTTCAATGATTCTCAAACGACTCGTCAGATGAATCTATAGGCTTGTTTGAGATGCGCCTTGCCTCGCCTGAAATGTAGTCGAGAGTAGGCGGCTGCAGTGAGAGGAGGAGTGAAAAAAGCGCAGGCAAGCCGGACAGATCTCGCTTCTCGTAGTGGACCTGTGAGATCAAAGGCGGATATCGCGGGATTCACGCTCGTGCACGGTGTTGCTAATAAACTGGATGTCATTTAAGTTTTGTTGCTTTTATACGAAAATAAATATAATGAACAAGACACCCAAAGTACTTATTTAATTCCATTTTAAATAGGCCTACGTGTTTATCAATATTTTTTTTCTTTAATACAGACATGTGTTTTTATTTAAAAAAATAAAAATAAAAATTACACCACATAGATCGCACTGTCAGAGAGTTTGGGAATATCCACACATAATTTATACACATAAAACATGATATCAGACTTTTAAAAAAACAAACATTTTAAAAGAGAACAATACATCACGGTTGTTTAAACCAATGAGCATTAAGCTGTGTCGTCAGCAAGTCGTTCCCCATCGTGCTTTTGATCAGCGCAGTCGGTGGAGAGCAACCAGCAACTGCGCGCGACTGCAGAATCCGACACGTGCGCCTTGCGGTCGCGAGAGTTTTTTGACACACGTAAGCATGACATCAGAGCAAGGCGGACCGCACACCGTCGATTTTACCATATCAATGCGAGCGCGAGTCTGATAATGAAATATTGGAAGAACTAGTTATTCAACCCGAACCTCCATCGCAAGGACGACTCGCAGGACGTTTCTCAGTGATGCATGTATGCAGTGTACTGCTATACATTAACATTAGCCGAGCTCTAGATGAATGACTGATGTAAAATAAACTTTGGTAAAACAAATCTTTCCTCAAAGTTAGTGAGAACGACAAGCAAATTGCATTAATAACCACAGTTTTAGGTAATAGTGGCCCACAATGATTAGCAGAAGTATTTCAGTAAGACAGTGATAACATCAGTTAGCAGGAGACCTACACAATATAAAAATCAAAACTATGTTTTTTGAACACCACCTTTCAAGAGCAAGCGGTTCTCGAATCCTGCATTGAACTCCAAGATTTGAGAAGCAGTCGTCAGTAAAATAGAGGGAACACAGCAAAAGTTTAGGATTATACTCCTGTGATATCATGGTAAAGGTGAATTTTAACCACTGATTCTTCACATGCTTTTCCTTGGGCAGTGAAAAAAAACTGTCTTTACCTTCACAATGAGAGCAAAGGGTCTTCTCGACATGATGCTGTCACAGGAATCAGCTGCTGATTTGAGGTTTAAAGTTTTCACTGGTGTCTGCGCGCGCAATAAGTGGGCGGGCAATATGCTAATGTTTCGTCTTGACGTCACGACGAAACGGCTTGACTCGTTTGAAAAACAATTTGTTTCGTTGCAGACTCAGAGTCGATTCTTACTTTTGAAAGATAATAACTTTATCTACGGTGCACATTCAGATTTAAAACTTTGCAGGATGTTTTCATTCACCTAGAGCTATGTTACACACTACATGAAAGGTCATTTTCAAAAATCCATAATAGGGGCCCTTTAATTAGCAATCACCATCGCACACCTGCAGGTGATAGGTGCAAGGAAATCGAATCGGTTACCTAACGTAACCTCGGTTCTCTCTAGAAGAGGGAACGAGTATTGCGTAAGCTAGCTTACGCTACGGGAAAGATTCATCTTTGCTGAGATATTGAAGCCAAAAATTATTTCATAATTTGTATCCATACACAACGCAGTTCCTCTGCGGCAGACCTAGAGCGGGCTAGCTAGCAGCTCATTGGTTCGCTCAGAGAGAACTGCTTAAGCCTATGGGAGAGCGGAACTGAACCCGCTTCCAATGAGCGGCGCCCGCGCGCTCATTGCGTCATGGCCCGCCAGAGTGGGCGTGGCCAAGGGGTATATAACAGTCTCTCCCAGGCTTATATGTTGATTTATTTCAGCGTGAAGCGAAACGCTAGTAGCGCAAGCACGGCAGGGAACGCAATACTCGTTCCCTCTTCTAGAGAGAACCGAGGTTACGTTAGGTAACCGATTCGTTCTCTTACGAGAGGTTCTCTCGTATTGCGTAAGCTAGCTTACGCTACGGGAACACCTGGTCAACGCCGTGCGCGCTATGAAACCACACAAGAAATCCCAGGGATCTACCGGGGGATATTTAACGTGGAGTGAATGTACTATGAGGCCGGCAGAGCGGGCACATGAAAAGTACACATAAGCATGTATAGGGCCAGCAGAGCGGGCACATGAAGTGTAAAAGCATTTAAGGAGAGCACAAGGGGCGAACCGGTTGTGAGGGACTCTCAGAAATGCAGCTTCTTAGAGAGCTGGTCATTAGACAGCTAGTAATTTTGCCTGCAAGGCGGGGACTTCCAAGTTGTAAAATCTGACAAAAGTGGACGGGGAGGCCCATCCCGCGGCCACACAGATGTCATGAATGGAAATTCCACAGGACCATGCCCACGATGAGGCCATGCCTCTAGTGGAGTGCGCCCTGATGCCCAGAGGGCATGGCAGGCATTTAGATGCGTAAGCAGAGGCAATCGCGTCCACTATCCATCTAGACAGTGTCTGTTTGGAGGCAGCCATACCTTTGGTGCGCCCCCCAAACGACACGAAAAGCTGCTCAGCGCGTCTGAACGCGGCAGCGCGCGTCGTGTACAACCTCAGCGCCCGCACCGGGCAGAGGAGATTGGCGTCGCGCTCGCTATCGGATGCAGGCAGAGCCGATAGGGAGATAATCTGCGCCCTGAACGGGGTACCAATCGCTTTTGGGACATAGCCATGCCTAGGTTTGAGAATGACAACCGAGTCATTCGGCCCAAACTCAAGACACGCGGCGCTGGATGAGAGCGCGTGAAGGTCCCCTACGCGTTTTACTGAGGACAGAGCTATCAGAAAAACGGTTTTGAGCGAGAGGTATTTTAGGTCCACAGACTCGAGCGGTTCGAACGGGGGTGCTTTCATAGCTTCGAGGACTATGGAAAGATCCCAAATAGGAACCGACGGGGGCCGCGGAGGGTTCATCCTCTTAGCTCCCCTGAGGAAGCGGATGACTAACTCGTCTTTGCCCAGGGACTGAGCGCGTCGGGGTTCAGCGAACGCTGCGACGGCTGCCACGTAAACCTTGAGAGTGGAGGGGGACCTGCCCTTGTCCAGCATCTCTTGAAGGAACATTAGCAAAGACGGCACCTCGCATGACCGTGGGTCCAGCTGTTTTACGGTGCACTATTTTGAGAACACAGACCATTTAGACGCATAGAGCCTTCTCGTGGAAGGTGCGCTAGCCTGTATGATAGTGTTTCTTACTCCCTCTGGCAAATCGACGAATAGTCGTTGATCACCCATGCATGTAGCGCCCAGCGCTGAGGATGGGGGTGCCAGATCGTGCCGCGAGCTTGAGAGAGGAGATCTGCTCTGACTGGGATGGGCCACGGGGCTGTCTGTGACAGCTGCGTGAGCTCCGGAACCCAATTCTGACTCTCCCAATGCGGGGCTATGAGGAGCACCGAGTGGCGTGTGTCCCTGATCCTCTGAATTACCTGTGGTAACAGAGCGATCGGAGGGAATGCATAGAGCGGGCGGCGAGGCCATTCCTGGGCTAGCGCGTCCTCGCTCCTCGAAAAATATATTGGGCAGTGAGCGTTCTCTTCTGACGCGAAGAGGTCTACTTCTGCTCTGCCGAATAGCTGCCACAGTAGTTGGACCGTTTGTGCGTTCAGGGACCATTCTCCCGTGGAGATGAGGTCCCTGGACAGTATGTCTGGACCGTCGTTGAGATGGCCCGGCACATGCGTCGCTCTGAGCGAGAGCAGGCGGCTCTGAGACCAAACTAGAATGCGGTGTGTCAGTAGACAGAGATTTCTGGATCTGACACCGCCCTGACGGTTGAGACCACCGCCCTGTTGTCCGAACGGATCAGGACGTGGTGTCCCCGAATGAGCAAGAGAAAGCGCGAGAGCGCGTTCTCGACCGCAAGCATTTCCAGACAGTTTATGTGTAAAGGGCTTTCCTGAGTCGACCAGTGGCCGAAGGCCGGTGAGCCCTCGCAGACTGCACCCCAACCCGTGTTGGATGCATCTGTCGAGATGACTTTTCGGCAGGAAAAAGTCCCCATCGTGACGCCCTGGCGAAACCATTCTGCTACTGTCCATGGCTGCAGTGCCGTGAGACATGTCTGCGTAACCTTGATCAGCTGGCGGCCCGTGTTCCACGCGCGGTGGGGTACACGGCTGTTTAACCAGAGCTGAAGCGGGCGCATGTGCAGAAGGCCCAGCTGAAGTACAGCGGAGGCTGAGGCCATGTAACCCAGCATCCTCTGAAAAGCTTTCAGAGGAGTGCGAGCGTCCATCTGAAACGAGGAGGCTAGGCGCTGAACACTGCGCGCGCGCTGTGTAGACAGGCGAGCCGTCATCGTGACCGAGTTCAAATCTATTCCTAGAAAGGAAATCGATTGACTGGGAAGAAGGGAGCTCTTTGACCAGTTGACAGAGAGACCCAGCGCTTCCAGATGGTTGAGGAGAACTGCGCGGTGCGACAGAAGCTCCGTTTCTGATTGGGCCAAAATCAGCCAGTCGTCCAGATAATTCAGAATGCGCAGCCCCTGACTTCGCAGGGGGGCGAGCGCCGCGTCCATGCACTTCGTGAATGTACGGGGCGCCAGAGATAAGCCGAACGGGAGAACGGCATATTGATAAACATGACCCTCCAAGGCGAAACGTAAGAATGGCCTGTGACGGGGATTTATCTGGATCTGAAAATAGGCGTCTTTCAGGTCTAGAGAGATGAACCAGTCCCCCTGGCGCACCTGCGCGAGGAGTTTCCTGGTAGTGAGCATCTTGAACGGTCTCTTCATGAGCGCTTTGTTCAAAGACCTGAGATCTAAAATCGGTCTGAGGCCGCCGTCTTTCTTGGGAACCAGAAAATAACGGCCGTAAAACCCCGACTCGGTCATAGATGGCGGGACTCTCTCTATAGCGCCCTTTTGCAACAGCGTCGCAATTTCTGAGCGGAGCGTGCCGGCGGCCAGCGGGCTGACAGTAGATTCGAGCTGCGCGCGTGCACGAGGCGGGCGGCGGCGAAACTGCAGCAGATAGCCGTTCTTTATAATGCTTAACACCCACGGGGAGATGCCTGGAATGGCTTCCCACGCTTTGAAGCATGCGGCTAGTGGCCGAATGGCTATATTGCCCTGATTGCTGCACATAGCGGGCTGGACACAGTGTGTGGGCGCGCTTTGAATGTGTGTGGCAATGGGACTTGCACTCAGAGAGGAGTCTATGGGCCGTGTAACAGAGCGAGCAGAGAGGGGACACGCGCACGGGCTCGTGGGCGTGTTTATGTTCTCTGAAACTAGAGCGGGCTCTGCCCGTTTCATGTGTCTGATAGAGACACGGGATATGTTATGCTTGTGTGTATCGGTGAGCACATGATTGTGGGCACTTTTTGTACACAACTGGCAAAATTTCTCTTTTTGAGATTTCCCTGGGTAGCTATACAAACGGCTTTTTGACGCTCGCAAGCGGGCTGGGACACCGGCTTGTTTGTGGCGGTCAACACTACTGCAGTCGGCGAAATAACGGGGACTGGCAGAGGGTGAAGCTTTGACGGCGGTCCGGCCGCAGCGGGAGAGCGCCGTCGTTTTCTTGATCTTGCTAGGCAGACTTCTGATGATCAGGCTTCAGCGTGATCTTAGAACGCGGGCCTCGTGGGGGCGGCGGTCTGCGGCGGCTGTCAGAGCGAGAGCGAGGGCGGGCGCCCTGTCTGCGCTGGGCTGTTTGAGACTGCGGGGGAGGTCGCTGTGGCAGAGCTCTGGCGGGAGGCTCGCGAGAGCGGCCCGCGGAAGAGCTAGCGCGGCGTGGCAGAAACAAATTCATCGCCTGGGTGGCTTTCTGTACCTCCGAGAAGCGATCGACGATGCCCGTGACAGCGGATCCAAACAGGCCCGCCGGGGAGAGGGGCGCGTTGAGAAACGCGGCGCGCTCAGAGTCTCCCATGTCGGCGAGCGTGAGCCATAGGTGTCTCTCGGCAACACACAGGCTGGCCATGCATCTCCCCAGAGCTTGTGCGGCGGCTTTAGTGGCGCGAAGGGCGAGGTCCGTAGCACTTCTTAGATCCGTGACAGCGGGGGCGGGGTTCCTGCCGCCCTCGGCACATTCACGAAGAATATCGCTCTGAAGAACCTGGAGGACAGACATCGAGTGAAGCGCGGCGGCGGCCTGACCGGCGGCGGCGTATGCGCGAGCGTGGAAACTCGAAGTCGCTCTGCACGCTTTAGAAGGAAGCGTGGGTGAGGACCGCCATCTAGCAGAGGGCGGGCAGAGGTGCGTGGCGACCAAGTCCTCGACGGACGGCATGGCTGATCACTGTCGGAAGCGAGCAGTGAGCAGGAGTCCTTCTCCTCCGCGGCGTCATCGGAGGCAAGAGAGCGGCCACTCGGCGGCAACTGTATGTCCGGCAGGGGCGGGGAGGGAGAGCGGGAAGCGGGAGGCGGCGGCGGCGGCCCGCATGTTTCCGCTGGTGGCTCCGGCGGCCTCTGAGAGCGGCGTTTTTTCTTCCGCGGCGAAGAGACAGGCGGCGCGGGAGCAGATTTCACTGCCAGCAGTCGTGCCCGCAGGGACGACAGCGGCAGGCTCTCGCAGAAGTCGCAGCCTCCATCCGCGAGGGCGAGTTCTGCATGCTCAAGTCCCAAGCAGAGAGCGCAGATGACATGGCGGTCTCCGTCCTCGAGACGAGCGCGGCAGGAGCCGCAGGAAAAACGAGGCATCTTGAGAAAGACGCTCGTGCTCTTTTAGAAATATAGATGAGAAAAAGGATACTGTCGTCGGATGGCTTAGCTTGCTGGGCGGCTGAAGGTGGCGAAGACGGCCGGCTTCTTCAGGGTCCGGAGCTCGCTAGTGGTGCCTTCTCGACGGCGACGGCTTTCTCTCAGAACACAGCAGAAGCGTGAGCTTGCTGAAGATGAAATGAATCAACATATAAGCCTGGGAGAGACTGTTATATACCCCTTGGCCACGCCCACTCTGGCGGGCCATGACGCAATGAGCGCGCGGGCGCCGCTCATTGGAAGCGGGTTCAGTTCCGCTCTCCCATAGGCTTAAGCAGTTCTCTCTGAGCGAACCAATGAGCTGCTAGCTAGCCCGCTCTAGGTCTGCCGCAGAGGAACTGCGTTGTGTATGGATACAAATTATGAAATAATTTTTGGCTTCAATATCTCAGCAAAGATGAATCTTTCCCGTAGCGTAAGCTAGCTTACGCAATACGAGAGAACCTCTCGTAAGAGAACCCACACACTATCATATTTTCTTACAATAACTTGAGTAACAGGTTTCTATCTATCTATCCTTCTGAAGGCATCTCAATTAAAACGGTCTAAAATGCCAATTTTTAGGGAGGAAACAGATGTTTATCTAACATATTTATAGTTCTCAAAAAAGAAAAAGAAAACATGCAGTTCTCTAATGCTTTTTTTTAGGTCAAGGGACAAAGTGTATCATACAGTATCTGTGAAATGTGACTGATACTACTATCTTGACATACAGTATCATTAACTTTATTTATTCCAGTAGGCTACTTCTATTTTCAAGTAAAGTGGATATTATGTTTCAACTGTTAAAACCCATAACCTGAAACTGTCAACTTTACAGCTCTTGACCTCATAAACGCAACTTTACTCAACAGTGTCAGCGCCATATATCGCTTTACCATAAAAAACTTAACAATGATTCACAATACAGTAAAACTTCACACTACGATAGTGTCAGTAAAATGGCCAAAAATACGTTCAGTAAATGAATTCCCTGCCAAAATCCACTAATAGGCTTGCTAGACCGTTAGTGTTACGCTGACGGGGGACAGATATTACACATCGGTGCTATATAGATATAAGAATATGGCAGGATTGATCAGAAACAGTGTAGTGCAGATGGAGCTGTGAACAGCATGGTGGCCTCCATCACACACGTCCAGCATAGTGATTCACCTCTTGTCCTCCTACTGACAGTGTGTGGGCCTGTCTGAGTCAGACACCAGCCGCATGGCAACCGCACCATGGCAACCGTCTGCCTCCAAACAGATCCACCAGCTGCGAGAGAGAGAGAGAGAGAGAGAGAGAGAGAGAGAGAGAGAGGCTGGTCGGGAATATGCAATATGCAAAAGAGAACATTGCACACTACTGTATCCCACAATGCAATGTGCTTAACTTGACCTTTTTATTTACAGCAAGTGAACCACTAAAAGTATCTACTATTTTTAACTCTTTCTTGATTTGATCAGATTGGCAAAAAGAATTTTTACAACAAACTTGGATTAAAAGTACAGAATAATCAATTCATAACATAACGCAGTTGTTACAGATGTTAACGCGGTTAACATCCGTAACCACGCCCATCCAACTGACATAGACAGGGGGAATGAAAACACCTATTTTTCTAGATCCAATCAGGTGCTATAGTTGGAAGAAAAGCCACGCCCACTAGTTTGCCTCATTTAGTATTCCGTTTCTCTCGGAAATACGTCACAACACTGGAGAAAAGTCGTTTGCAACTTCCGGTTCACGGGGACGTTAAACAATGGAATGATGCATGATAATTCACATTATCTCCAGTCCAGACAATAAAACGAACCACCCTTTGTAGAAAAGGAGTGTGTGATAATAAACTAGTTTTGGCAATCCCATTTTATGTTTAAATCCATTGCTTTGTTTCCGAATCACTGACATGGATCAATTGTTTATTTATGTTGCGGAAAACTGTGCAGTCTGATGAATTTTGGAAAAGTAGAAAAGGAAAATGGGTTTCACTCAGCGTAATGGAAATCTTAAGTCATATTCTTTAGGATTGCAAAACTGTAACTGGAGAGCATAAAAGAGAATTGCGTGTGTAAGTGTTCATTCACAATGAATGAATCATGCTTTAAACACTGTGGTTGAGCTCAGATCATTAATGACTGCAAATACTCAGGAATTGAAGAAATACAAACACCATGATTGTAACCTGATGAAAGTTACAATTAAAATGTACCGTTATAACCACAGTTTCTGCCAAAATGACCAATTAACAGGGATCTCCTTCAAGTCTATGCTTATTTATTTTTACAAAGATATAGTAAAACAGTAATATTGTTAAATATTATTACAAATAAAAATAATTGTTTTCTATTTGAATATATTTTAAGATGTATTTTATTCCCGTCATGCAAATCTAAATCTTCAGCATCATTACTCCAGTCATCACAAGTTTAAAGGAAAAGCATTTTTAATAGAATTTTTTTTACAACGTAAAAGTTTTTACTTTCAATTTGAATCAAACATTCCCTTGCTGAATAGTTATTAATTTCTTTCAAACAAATCTTACAGACGATAGTGTATAATATATACTATCCAAATAGACAGTGAATTGACAGTTTGTATGCCAATCAGATGATCGTAGCATGTGAAAATGTATTGAATTTATATTTTATACTTGAGATCTGCATCTCCAAACATGGAGGATGTTTGTCTCTCAGAACCCAAACTGAACTGGACCCACAAAATGTGTATGGATCACAGTATTTATGGTGACCTGTGCTCATTATGACTAATAATGACTGTTGTCCTGTACCGTGCCCTGGCGCGATTGTTCCCCCGCAGGTCTGCACTCACATTGCACTTAACGTTCCGGGCCGGAGCATTTACGATCCAACTTTTTGTTTTGAAGAAAACAGGAAGAAAAGTGCTTTCACTAATAGACTGCCTAATAGATTTATCATTTATGCCGCGCAGCGATATTCACTTGATTGTACAGCACGTATCAAAAGATTACGGAGGCAGCTGACTTTGATGGAGAAATGTACAGCTTTACTTTAAACCTAAATATACTCGAGTTAATTGAAAAGAGTACTATCCGAGTAGTAATAGAAGATGTTGCCTGGTGTAATGCAGACAGTAGCGCACACAAAAGTAGAAGTTGTTCCGTGCTCCGGGACGGTAAGCGATCACACTCCATGCGTACTGTGCCCGAGCCCAACTGAACCGTGATCTGGCACACCTCTTCCAAGCGGGCCAGGGAGAGTTAAGCACTAGTCAAACGAACCAGACTTTTCGGGTCGGTTCAGATCGCCTAATTTGAGTACACCCTAATTTATAGCTGGCCCTCTCAGCTGTATGTGTGGAGCAGGCCATCTTTTCCAGAGGCCATGCAGTCCAGATTTGATTAAACCTTATCAGATGGCTCTTTTATGGCTCTGTCTCAATACCAGCCTGCTTTGTGACTCAGGGTTAATTCAGTAGGTACACAGAACGCTTTCTGATAAACCTCCTCAAGATGCCAGCCGCTCTGTCTGCTGCTCAAACTTTGAGTCAGCATGAATCATTTTACACACACACACACACACACACACACACACACCCTTGACAAACACACCACCTGTTCAATGGCATATCTGGCCTAGTAGTGTAACCTACATTACAGCAATCAGGATGTTTGTGTCTGTGTGACTCACAGGTTCAAGGTTCACAAAAAAGTGCAGTGATTTCATTGTACCAATGGTCAGTCCCTCCAAGGGAGCTGTGAAGACATCAGTATCATATTTTCATGTTTGATTTACTGGGTTTAATATGGTCATGGACTCCCTTAGTGCATCAATTTAGTGTAAATCTCAATTCAAATCTTCCAAGAATGTGTCGCTAAAACCGGGCCTTGCCAGACCCCAGGCCACAGAGCAGGATGTTAAATTGACTGTCTTTGGAAGGAGAATATGAGCACCCCTGCTGGAGAAACCAGGTCAGAGCAACCTAAAGTAGTCCAGTTAAACAGCTCAACTAGATCCCCACCTGCTTCAATGTGGTCTACCAGCTTTAACCAGGTTGACCTTATCCCCATCAGCTCAGCTAATTAACTAAGATTGGACCAGGTGATGATTATAAACGACTAGCTTCGACCAGCTAGAAACTATTTAAAACTAGCTAGCACCATTTTTACAGATGGTAACTATAGTTACCAAGTGCTTACTAAACAGATGTTCGGAGGAGTTTGAAAACAACACAAACAGCAAAAACATGGTTGCTGCTATTGAGGCAAATGTTAGCACTTGTGAAAAAGAAATGCACTTTAGAATACTTTTAAAAGAGTACTTATGGAAATAATGTACTTTAAAAGATTATACATGAAAACTGAATGTAATGTTATTGTACTTAGTACTAAAGTAAACAATGATTTATAATAATACTTTGAAGTAAAACTTTTAATTTGACATTATGACAGTGCATTTTAAAAAAGTGTAAATGTCATTAATACTATACTGTATTATCTGCACGTAGTTAAAAACACTCTAAGAAATATAATATGAAAAGAATAGAAAGATTTGAAATACAATTAAATACGATTAAAATCACAATATGTACGATTTCTGGATTAAAATATACAAAAACCACTAGAACAGTGTTATATTTTGTTGACTTGTGTACTTACATTATCACAGATGCATGTTTCCAATAATGTTTAAATCCAGATAAATAAGCAATTTCAACCAGGACACGGACGATGTCCGTGCATTGCCTAGTGACGCCATACCTGCATTACCCTCGATTTCCGGTTTTATTTTGCAGAAACCATGGAAACACCAAAGACGCTTTAATATATTATGTTTTATTAGACAAGGGAACAACTGTTTGGATACATTTATAGACAGAAAACGAATCATTTTTATATAGCTCAACACTGTTAGTCTTATTGTATGAATCGCTTATTTTCTTGATTTTCCATAAGTATGTTATTACCATGCCTCAGAGAAAAACACTATATTCAGGTACAAAAATTAAATAAAGTAATCAAATGTAAGATAACACTGCTGGATAAATTAAATTTGTTAAAGTTACAAAAGTTATTTAGTCAAGCAGTAAGTGTTTTTTGTTTTTGTTGTTTGATTAACATTAAACATTTAAAATGTGTGTTTTATTTCTCAACTGTTTATGTTCACTTAGGCCACAACTGACTATGTTTAGTAGGATTCACACCAAGATGGGCATTATGATATTATTTGGTCTGTTCAAGTGCAAGGAGGAAAGAGAATTTAATTCAGTATTTGCGTGCTGTCTGAGACATGGCTTTCGCGCGCACATGTGTGTGGACACAAAATTTCTCACACAGTGAGAACCAAACTGACTTCTCTTTTGCATCTTCTTGCGCTTGAATATCAAGTCAAATATCAAATATCACGCTGGCACCGAGCAATCCGTATTGTCGAGCCCAGCTATATTTCGTGCAGGTTTCATTTTGTTTTGGCAAGCATTTCATTATTTTGCCCAGAGAAAAAAACGTTGGATTATGCAACTGACATTATAGCTACAAATCAGTGCCTTCACACAGTTAATTAATCAAAACCGGTATCGGCCGATATGCCAATGGTTTTAAATTGATAAAAAATCTGATACATTGGTGCAACTCTATAAAACCAACCATAAAAAGGTAAACCTGCTTTTAGCACAGATCAGAGTTCTAAGTGGCCTATCTTGTTTCTCACAGAGCAAATCTGTTTGTTTGTAGCAGTGAGTTTGTGTTTATTACACTCTGGGAGTCAATGGAGAAGACTTTCTGCCCTGAGTTCAAGAGAGCAAGGCTGATGTTGTATAGTATGTGTGTGTGTGTGTGTGTGTGTGTGTGTGTGTGTGTGTGTATGCTGTAAGTACGAGTGAGTTCACTTTATTCTGGCTGTAGGCAGTTTGAGTGAGGTCAGCGGTGGTCTTATGTGGGTAATTAACTTTGGTCCAGCCAGCCATTGTTTCGGCTTGGCTCTTTTTCATGTGGTTGCGAAATACAACCTTGTGTGCATTTGCGGTGCGTGTCTGTGTGACGCTGAGGTGTAAATAAACACTGAGATTTGCTCTCCATTGCCACAGGGTGATACATGCCTCCCCTGTCTTAATGCACTTTTACCCTCTCTGGCAATGTCAGACACACACATTGACACACATTCTGTACAGTACACTCACTGTGAATATGAACTGCCATATAATTCACAATCTATATTATATTAAAGAAGATACAAGTAATTTTCCATTAAAACATTGTTAAAATTATTTTTGATAATTCCCCTGTATGATGCATCACATGTGATTTGATTTTTATTGAAATAGTTTTAGTTTAATGCTTAGTTTAATCAAGTGGGCATACTTACCCTAATAAAATATTACTCCAGTAAAAGTATAAGTACTCTTTTTTTTTCATTTGTGTAAAAATACAAAAATACTTGATTTTTAATGGCCTACTTAAAGGAATTGTAGGTAGGAATTGTATAAAAAAAAACCTTTTTCCAAATTTGTTTAAACTTTCTGTATATATCAATGCATAATTAAAATGTAAGTACTCTGAAAAAGAAAGTATAAAAATCGAGTGTCTGTAGACCTCTCACGACTGTTTTAAAGACAGCTCATTATTTCCATTCACTCCACCCCCTCCCTTCTGGGCTCCTTCCAAAGCCACGCCTCCAAAACACATGAATGCGCGACTCCGACCGCTGAGCTGAAGACGCATTATTTACCTGAGACGAGAGGAAGGAGCGCAGTGCATGTAGTGACATCATGTCAGAATCACATGTAATAAAAAAATCTAACTTTATCATTATGTAGATAAACAAATAAGATGTATTTTAGTACTCACTATCAAGTAGCATACTGATATTGGTAAAGTTTAAAATATATATTTATTGATTCGCTAACGAGCTAGTTATCTATAAGGCAAAGCTGAAACAGGTTGCATGATACACGTTTTTCCATTGCCATCATTTACACTGTGATGAAGATGAATTTCGTGTAACATTCATAACATATATGGTGTTCTGCATGTAAGAGTTTCCATGATGAAAGCATTGTTGACTCTGATGAGGTCTACACTCCTGAGACAAGTACCGCATCGTCAGGTCGAGGACAGATCCGGGGTCGAGGGATTTTTTGTTTAAAAACAAAACAAAGGCGAAAAAACGTGCAGGTAAACTTCCAGGTGAACATGGTAAAAGAGTTAGACAGAGGGTAAATATAATTCTAAGAAAAGTTCCTGGATGCGGCCTACTATCTGTTAAACATGTATTTAGTTATCTAAAGCAAAATTATGCACAATTCAACACTATAGCTATCATCTTGAGCTAGGCATATATATCATTTATCATTTCTAGTACGGCTCGCTAAGTAATGTTATGTTAGCTATATTAGGCAGCTACGTGTGCTAATGACACATGCTTCATGAAAACATAAAGAAAAAAATATGTATGATCAAAGTACAAAAAGAAAGATTTACCTGTCCAGCAGAAATATAGCCATCCAGGCGTCACTTTTCAGCCCCTTGAGGTCTCTCAGTTCTCGCCATCGCTGGAAAGCCACGCCGATATTGACATGCGTTTTATTTTGTTGTTTATCCAAAGACTTTTTGTTCATTACCTTTTCTAGTAACGTTACTGTCTTCCTTTTTTTGCCTGGTTTGCCTTCGCGAACTGCATATGTGAATTTTGATTGGTCTTTCTAATCTCTGCCATTGTTTTGCTATTCCTAGGTTCCGTGCCTCTTGAATTCCTCAAATCAAACGGATGCGCGCGCAAGTGGGCAGGTCCTGTGTGGCAAAAGGGTGGTTGCCATGGTTGCGAGAGAGTGACAGTCGCCTAAGCCAATTCTGTGTTTCGTCCCGAATGTAAATAATGAGCTGTGTTTAGTGCAGATTAAACGGTCTAGAGTCACTCGATTTTTATACTCTTTTTATCAGAGTACTTACATTTTAATTATGCATTGATATATACAGAAAGTTTAAACAAATTTGGAAAAAAGTGTTTATAAAATTCCTACCTACAATACCTTTAAGTATTAAACAAAGTATTTTTTTAAGTACTGATCAATGAACCATGTTTTTAATTATCCTAGCTAGCACTAGTCAGACTAGTCATTAGCCAGCACTAATAAGAAAGATCATTGCTAACATTTAGTATATTGATCTGCAAATAAGTACATTTTATTGCCAAAATGTATATAGGCCTACAATAAAAACATTAAACATATATATATATATATATACATATATACATATTACGGTGGCCGAGAGAGCTCAACGCGCTGCAACTGAAGCAAACACATGCAAATAGAAAAAAACACATGCAAATAGAAAAAAACACATGCAAATAGAAAAAAACACGTGCAAATAGAAAAAAACGCGTGCAAATAAAAAAAAACACCTGCAAATGAATAAAAAACATCATCATCAGTTTCACAACACGTGTGCTCCAAATACAGAAACGCACTGCAAAAGTTCACAACACAACCAAATAAACGCGCTGTAAATAACACAGACCACAACGGAAATGTTTCCAGGGGAACCAAATAAGTGACGAACCCGGCTGGGACGTGCTTATTGCTCGTGAGCTTCCCTTTGCCCTACTCCCTTCGAAGGGCAGATGGCAGAGCCTTTAAAGTGGGACTTTGGAGTGAGCAGGGTTAGTGTGCTGTTATGTAGCCGTGTGGAGTGCACTTGATGAAGGAGCAACGAAAGACAACGTAATTCCTCATTATTTTCACCTGGGATGTTCCCATGACAACGCAGCACAGTGTCCATCAGCTGAAGAGCTGTTCATACCACAGAAATATAATGCTGTTAACATAACGGTTTCATATACATTTTAATTTACAAAAAATATGCGTGTATATCTGTGTGTCTCAACTTTAAAACTTTGGACCCTACATTACCTAAGATTTCTTATGAAACTTTTCTTTATGAAAATTTAAACACAACATGAAACAATTTGTACAGTGTAACAAGACAGATAAATATTTTTCCTTCATGTTCTTCTTCTCTATCTTTTTTATTTATATATTTTGGTTTTCAGCTCATTGTTCTTTTCTCGTTTGTAATCTGATGACATTGAACATATTGGTAATACATGTGTTAATAAATTTTTTATATATTGTATACAAGTTGTATGTCATGAAAAATGTAATCTCTGTATGTTTTGGAAAATAAATAAATAAATAAAGTAGAATTTCAAGCTGTAAGCACCAGCACGTCCCAGCCGGGTTCGTCACTTATTTGGTTCCCCTGGAAACATTTCCGTTGTGGTCTGTGTTATTTGCAGCGCGTAAGTCGGGACACTACAATTAGAGTTGAAATACGGGACTGTCCCGGGAAAAACGGGACGTCTGGTCACCCTAATTATCAGTAACTTAAACTGATATTTTAGTATATATTACGGTGGCGAGAAAGCTCAACGCGCTGCAGATAAAAGAAAACATGCAAATAAAAGAAAACGCATGCAAATAGAAAAAAACGTGTGCAAATAGAAAAAAATGCATGCAAATAGAAAAAACACCGGCAAATTAAGAAAACATCTTCATCAGTTTCACAACACACGTGTTCCAAATACTCACAACACCACCCAAATTCAGAAACGCGCTGCAAAAGCTCACAACACAAATGCAGAAACGCGCTGCAAATAACACCGACCACAACGGAAATGTTTCCAGGGGAACCAAATAAGTGACGAACCCGGCTGGGACGTGCTTATTGCAAATCATGTTTTGTCCCGTATTTCACCGTTAATATATATATTTTTATATATTATAGGTTTCGTTTTCGAAAGGCTACGTGAATGTATGTATGTTATGTTCAAAACCGTGTAGCCCGCGCACGATAAAGAGGGAGAGAGCGAGAGACCTTGCGTGTGTGTGTGCCCGTGTAGCGCGCGCACCACGACAGAGAGTGAGAGAGCGAGAGACCTTGCGTGTGTGTGCTTTACAATAAACAAGCAACAATAAAGGCAGTGGACAAAGACAGCAGACAAAACAACAGTAGGTAGATGAGAGTGTAAGTACTGAAAATTAGAAATTAGGTATGGGGCGGCACCCACCAGAATACATTAAAAAAAAAACTAAAAAAAAATGCAGTATAACTTAAGAATTATGACATTCAGAAAATAAGTGCGTTTTGAGCATGGATTTGAATTCAGAAATAGTATTAACAGAACAGAGTGATCGAGGGAGAGAGTTCCACATTTTGGGTGCAACAACACTGAATGATCTGCCCCCCATTGAAGGCGATGATCGGGACGACGAGAAGGCTAGAGTCAGAGGATCGTAGAGAGCGAGTCGGGGTGTAGGGGTGGAGCAGGTTACAGAGATAGGGGGGAGCCAAGCCGTGCAGAGATTTAAAAGTGAGAAGGAGAATTTTGAATTTAATACGTTAAGCCACAGGAAGCCAGTGAAGATCATGAAAAATTGGGGTGATATTGGGATATTAATTGGATATTGGATATTAGCTGGATATTAATTTGCATTATTTTATTTGACCTAAAATCGCCGTTGGCCTACAGACGGTGAAACACAAATGCGGACATGTCCACATTCAAGCATTTCAATGGGCTCAAACAGCTCGCCTTTTTACAGCAGATTTAGGCCTACTTCACAAATAACTGACAGTCATTGCCTAAATATGATTTTATTTTACAATAATTACAGGGGTGGTGATGGCGCAGTGGATAAGACACATGCCTTTGGTGTGAGAGACTCGGGTTCGAATCCACTGTGAGACACCAATGCGTCCCTGAGCAAGACACTTAACCCCTAGTTGCTCCAGAGGCGTACGACCTCTGACATATATAGCAATTGTAAGTCGCTTTGGATAAAAGCGTCAGCTAAATGAATAAATGTAAATGTAAATAATTTATACTAAAATTTGGCATTACTATCTTACTTTTTACACTGCAATGTAGTGAAGTAAAAGTTTTCCAAAAAAATACAAATCTGATAAAGTACAGATACTTGGAAAATGTATTTATAAGTACAGTAACGAAGTGAAACTAATTCTTTAACTGTCCATTACTGAATTTTAGTGATATTATATGTTTTTATAATCAGTTAGGCGTGTTATCTTTTATCAAGGCCAGTTGTGATTAGGTACATTAGGTGTGATTGTAGTTCATCAGGTACAAAGCCAAATATAATAAAACTGAAAACGATTGAAAAGCTTTCAATTGTCATTTGCCTACTGTTATCTGTTAAACTTCATTCTCATTACAATAATTTAAAAACAAAACCTTGTTCTTCACTATTTAAATTATATTTAATATAATTATAGTACAATATTATTCATCTCAATGGATAATTTTCATTATTCAACAGTCATTGCAGGTCCTAATTTGATTAACTGAGCCAGTCTGCGTTGCTTGGTGAAATGCAAAGTTTGATGCTTTGGCTTCTTTTGGAACTGTTCCCTTTTGAAGTGAAACTTCGACACTGGATCTTGGATTGACGCTATATGAAGAAAGCTGACATTATTGGCTGACTACAGTGCATGATGTCACAAGCGGAGCACCACTAAGTATAAAAGGGCGCCTAGTACACATCATCTGCCTATTTTTTCAGGAGCCGTTAGTTTGTTTAGCACGTGTGAAGGCGAATACAATTGATTCAAGCAGTAAATACTTCAGAAAGTATGGTCCTCCATGTCCTTAGTTTCTGACACATGCTCTGTGCTTTGTTTGCTTGGGTGTGGAGCACTCATGTTCAGCACTCGAGAGTGTGCATGCGTCCATTGTGAGAAGTTCACATTGAGGAAGCTCCGTTCACACTTGGCCCTCTTCTCGAGGGATCAAGGGAGGGAGGAAGGTTGTAAAGGCCGGGTCTTCCCTTGCTAAAGAGCATAGAAGCTTGGGTATCTTCTATTGGAAGATATTGGCTTAGAGAGTGGATCCACAATACAGTCTATGAGCCATGTTGGATGCGCCCTTGGGGTTGACGTGCTCTGACTCCAGATAAGTAATCAGTAGAGTCAATTTATGCAATGCCCATTATGTTTGTGCGTACTCACAGCTTAATAAAGCAGGCATTCCCTCAGCATGGCATAGTGGGTATCAGTTTTCCATAGCGTCAATCCAAGACGCAAAGTCAAAGTTCCACTTCGAAAGGGAACATCTCAGGGTATGACTGCAACCCTGATTCCCTGAGAAGGGGAACGAGACTGTTACATTGCCATGCCTCGGGCCTGCCTGCGCATCTCCTTCAGACAAAAGAGTTGATGCCGTGTACTACAGGCAGCCTTTTATACTTACATGCGCTCCGCTCGTGACATCATGGACCGTCGTCGGCCAATAAATTGGCGTTTAACACTGCTTCGGACACTGGTCACGCTGATGGCGTTCCCCATAGCATCAATCTAAGACGCAGTGTCTCGCTCCATTTTCAGGGAACTAGGGTACTACAGTCGTAACTGGAGACATTTTCATATGTGGAGAAAAAATACAAAACTGTCCAAATTTAGTCTGAAATGTAATATTCTACAATAACTTCTTTGTAATATTCGGTTTTACCAACAAAAAAACAAAAAAACACAACAGTCTTGTGCCTAATAAACTATGCTGATAACTAGTACTCTTGATTACTGCATTAAAGTAATGAGAATGTGATTGTTTAATATTACAACAATGTAAATTTGGTTGATATATATCCTTAATTGTTATGGAAATTAAGTCAAAATGCAAAATAATAGTAATAATAATGATAATAATAATAATGATAAAAACCATGTATGATTGTACGCCTAAAACAGGCATTATTTTCTTTATGGAAATTATAATGTATTACTTGTTTATTTTAATTCTGAAGTAAACTGAAATGTGACTTCTTTGTAAGATTATAATATGGTACAGTAGAACTGGAGAGAGGTGAGACACCAGTCATGCAGTTTAGCAAGGCCTCCGGGGAGCAGCAGATCTACCCAAAGCTGCTCTGTAACTTTGACACTGAAGCTGTTTGCATATGCAGTGGCCCCCAAGCCTCTGTCGCCCACTTCAAAGTGCTATTTATGCAGGAAAAAAAGCTTGAATCTCTCTGTCCTACCCTCTTCCTTGGGAGTAATGTTTTTTGGAACACACACATGCCTTTTTTGTTGAAGAAAAAACAGTGCATTTCACCCTCCCACACCTCTCTCCCCCCCTCTCTCTCTCTCTCGGCCGCAGCTGGGTTCTCTGAGTTTTCGGCCCCTCCTCCTCCCTTGAGTGGTGGAACGCAGTCCAACAGTGTAAGCACAGCTCTGAAACAATTGAACATCTGTTTGGAGTCGGGCCCAAGAACAGCCTTCCTGTTGTGCTGCACCAGTCGAACGCTTAACCCTTCCTTACCCACCTCTACTCTGCACACCTCCGGTCCAGCTACATCTCTCTTAGTCTTTCACCCTCTACTCTCACCCCTTTACCCATGATGAGACGCCTTGCACTCTTTCCTCAACTCCTCTCTTCACCACATTCGTTCGCCCCTTCGTTTTTACTTTTACCTCTCCAAGACCTCCTGCTCTCCCATCTTGTCTTTTCTTGATTGTTCTTCCCCTCTCCTCCCTTTACTCTTCCTGTCTTACTTCATATTTTGCATCCTCTGCTCACTCTAGTATCTGTAAAGTCTAGTTCAGAGCCAAGCACAGCTGAATCCTGCTGTGTGCAGACCTGTCTGTAAGTGTAAGTTGACACCACCAAACTACAATGCTGTTACTCAACACACGCACACACACACACACACACACACACACACGCACGCGCACACACAGGTCATCTGTCAACAGGTCATATGTTCCAAACGGACATCACAGCGCGCGCACACGAACACTTGCATGCATTTGCTTAGCAATCTAAATTATGACCTATAAAAGACATATGTGTTTTTACACTAAACTAATTATAAGTACCAACTATCACTCGAACTCTAACATTGTAAATGGAGGTTTTGTCATATTTAGCAAACTTCTGGAGACAAATTTTTCCCTAAAGTATAGCTAAGTAAACCATGACTGGAAATATAGAAATGTGATTTTACATTAAGCTTAAAATGAACACAAAACATAATTTAATATTTCTTAATGCAGGAACCATATGAAGCCTATAACACTCCAGACCTTCACTGCTCTGTGTGTGTGTGTGTGTGTGTGTGTGTGTGTGTGTGTGTGTGTGTGTGTGTGTGGCTGCAATTCAACACACGTAGGTAAATAAGAGTTCAAGTTCACAGCTGTTGAAGAGAGAGAGGGGGTTGAGTTGGGTGCTGGAGTATTTGCCTACGGCACTAACCCTATTAGTCAGGATAGTCATAACCTGCATGGTTTACACCTACACACACATAAAGATTAAGGCAGCAAGTTGGAAGTGTTGTACAGGTTGACCTTTGACCCAGCCTGGTCCTTCTTTTTCCACAGAAATGTCAGTGGCAGGGGTTCAGTTAGGATTTCAGAGATGAGGGGACCCTAAAATCTGATGGTTATTCTGGTATGGCATGCCTAAAATAATAATAAATAATAATAATAATGATTATTATTTTTGTGATAAATAAACTAATAAATAATAGTTATCATTATTATTGTTATCCCCATTGACTACCATAGTATGTATTTTTTCCTACTATGGAAGTCAATGGGGATTGAGATCTGTTTGATTAAAACATTCTTCCAAATATCTTCATTTGTGTACAGCAGAACAAATACACACATAGAGGTTTGGAACAACTTGAGGGTGAGTAAATGATGAAAGAATTTTCATTTTTGGGTGAACTATCTTTTGGGTGAACTATCCCTTTAATGTAATGGACTCTAAAAGTGTTTTTGAGCAAGTTGGTAAAAACAGAGGTAATTGGTCAAACAAAAACTGTGCTGGAGCATACAGGATATAGAATGAAGCCAATAATTGTAATAATTTAATCAAAAGTGCCAGAATGCTGCATAATTTTGGTTTAATTTAATTCCTGCTCACATAGGTAAATTAAGCAATATATATCCATATCTTTTTCCTTTGGTTCAAAGCTCTCAAGATTTAAATAAACTATGACGCAAGAGTCGCATGGCTATTCAAGACCAAAACAGTAGCCCTGCTGTACAATTATGCTATATAAACGCTTCACTTATCTTCTTTCTTAGCAAAGCAGAGAAGGATGGATGAGAAGAAGGAATGTGGCATGTTTAGGAAGGAGTGTCGTGGGAGAGCCCACTCAGACAGGGAGAGGCCGTCCTGCTCACACACATATGCATACAAATACACACACACACACACATTTTGTTGTAAGTTGTAAGAGCACAGCTCGCCTATAGTGGGATATGGTTGCTGTGTCTGTGAGTTTGGAATGTTAACTCAATCCAGATGAGAGGAGAACACACTACAGCCGGTCTCAATCTCTTTCTATCTGTCCTAATCTCCTGCTTTTTCTGACACACATCTCATTCTTTTTGGGTTTGGAGGCCAGATCTGCTCAGTGAATAGCAGCACCTGGTGGAGAGGTTTGTGAGACACATACATGTAAGCCACATAATCATACACCTAATAGCTGTGGCGCGGAGTAGAAGAGGAGCGGGAAGCAGTTAAAACACCAGGACTACTCAGAGCAGGGTTTCTCTCAGCAGAGTGTCAAGCGAGTGGAGAGCAGAAAATGGAAAAGCCTGAGTGGAGCAGAAGCCATTACAGTCATTACAGTAATGTCATTACAGATCATTGGCTGAGGAAAATAAAACATATTATGTAAAAGCAGTGTTGTTATTGTTAACTAAAACCAAAACGATTAAAAATAGTTTTCGGTAATTGAAATAAAGATTAAATCAAATTAAATATTAATATTAGATGAAAAATGTAAACTTGAAAAACTTTTTCAAACGTTTTTTTCAATTGCTAACAGACTTTTGTCCAATCTGTAATCACATTTTCGCACAATATACAGTCAATTAACACGTTTCTAAAACATTTAAATTTTCTTTTCACACAAGCTTACCCAATACCAAAATCATGGATCTTTCAGGTCTTATTTGCAAATGCTTAAACACAGCAAGACAGAAATGAACACCTAATGTTCCAAACCTTAAATATAGTATAAAGCCTATACTTCTGCAACAGCATCAGCTCAAAAGTACTGAAAAAAAACATATATATATTGAAACAACTGATAAGCATTTTGGGGTAACAGATCAATGAAATATTGAAAAATATGGAGTAGATGGAGCGAGAGGAGTAGTTGATGGAGGAGAGGAATAATTGA
This sequence comes from Tiaroga cobitis, assembly GCA_030578255.1. Taxonomy (NCBI): domain Eukaryota; kingdom Metazoa; phylum Chordata; class Actinopteri; order Cypriniformes; family Leuciscidae; genus Tiaroga; species Tiaroga cobitis. Next base: position 40,619,810 of record CM060598.1, on the reverse strand, counting down.
TGGAGGAGAGGAGTAGTTGATGGGGGAAGAGGAGTGGATGGAGGAGGGAGAGGAGTAGTTGATGGAGGAGAGGAGGAGATGATGGAGGAGAGGAGTAGTTGATGGAGGAGAGGAGTAGATGATGGAGGAGAGGAATAGTTGATGGAGGAAGAGGAGTGGATGGAGGAGGGAGAGGAGTAGTTGATGGAGGAAGAGGAGTAGATGGAGGAGGGAGAGTAGTAGTTGATGGAGGAGAGGAGTGGATGGAGGAGGAGAGGAGTAGTTGATGGAGGAGGAAGAGGAGTAGATGGAGGAGGGAGAGGAGTAGTTGATGGAGGAGAGGAGTAGTTGATGGAGGAAGAGGAGTAGATGGAGGAGGGAGAGGAGTAGATGGAGGAGGGAGAGGAGTAGATGGAAGAGGGAGAGGAGTAGTTGATGGAGAAGAGGAGTTAATTGATGGAGGAAAAGGAGTGGATGGAGGAGGGAGAGGAGTAGTTGATGGAGGAGAGGAGTTGATGGAGGGAGAGGAGTAGACGGAGGAGGGAGAGGAGTAGTTGATGGAGGGAGAGAAGTAGATGGAGGAGGGAGAGGAGTAGATGGAGGAGGAAGAGGAGTAGACGGAGGAGGGAGAGGAGTAGTTGATGGAGGGAGAGAAGTAGATGGAGGAGGGAGAGTAGTAGATGGAGGAGAGGAGTTAGTTGATGGAGGAGAGGAGAGGAGTGGATGGAGGAGAGGAGTGGATGGAGGAGAGGAGTAGGTGATGGAGGAGGGAGAGCAGTAGTTGATGGAGGAGAGGAGTAGGTGATGGAGGAAGAGGAGTGGATGGAGGAGGGAGAGGAGTAGTTGATGGAGGAAGAGGAGTGGGTGGAGGAGGGAGAGGAGTAGTTGATGGAGGAGAGGAGTAGTTGATGAAGGAAGAGGAGTGGTTGATGGTGGGAGAGGAGTAGTTGATGGAGGAGAGGAGTAGTTGATGGAGGAGAGGAGTAGTTGATGGAGGAGAGGAGTAGATGGAGGAGGGAGAGGAGTAGTTGATGGAGGAAGAGGAGTGGATGGAGGAGGGAGAGGAGTAGTTGATGGAGGAGAGGAGTAGTTGATGGAGGAGAGGAGAAGTTGATGGAGGAGAGGAGTAGTTGATGAAGGAAGAGGAGTGGATGGATGAGGGAGAGGAGTAGTTGATGGTGGGAGAGGAGTATTTGATGGAGGAGAGGAGTAGTTGATGGAGGAGAGGAGAAGTTGATGGAGGAGATAAGTAGATGGAGGAGGGAGAGGAGTAGTTGATGGAGGGAGATGAGTAGATGGAGGAGGGAGAGGAGTAGTTTATTTCTGCCATGGAAAAGAAAAGAAAAAAAGGTGTTTGTGACTTTTTATCTCACAATTCTGCCTTTTTTTTTCTCAATTCTTAGTTTATATCTCACAATACTGAGGGGAAAAAAAGTCAGAATTGTGAGATGTAAACTCACAATTACCTTTTATACTTTTTATACTATATTATTCTATAGTAACCAAAGGCCATGTATGTTGGATTTGTTGTTGATCAATTGCAGAAATGTCATGTTTTCATTTCAGTGAATGATTCATGTAAAGCTTTTACTACAACGATTCCAGTACCACTGTTCCACATACGCAGAATATGCGGTCTGCGGGCACTAACTATGGGGGCACCATCAACACCCAACCCCCTGGAAACAACTTTAAGGGAGGTGGCTGAAGTTCTGCCTCTTGGATTGTTTTGATGGAAGACTACGACTTTGGAATAATACGCATGATGAATCATGCACATTAAGACCAGGAACGTGTGTTAAGAAAGCAAACAGGGTCAATTGTGATTTCATGTTGACTGAAAGTGTCACCCAGAGCACTGGCCGTTCTCAGCAGCATTCTGGAAATCAACACATTTGTGCTCCAGCTTTGTTTGTGTTCCTCAGGCGTGAACATGAGGCAAAGTTTCTGAGGGGCAACTTCTCTTTAACATCGTCTTCATTCTGAGAACAGAGTCCATAGTCCTCTGCAGTACATGGAGTACTCTACTGCAGTACTCTACCTCTAACCCACATCTCCTCGACTGTAGTGGGTTTGTTTTGCATGGCAACTTCTTTCAGGGGTTTTCTAGGAAATATTTCCCTATCCCCCCTCTCTAAGTTTAAACAGAGGGAGCGTCTTAATGCAGGAGGATGTCAGCGGCCTGTAAGCACGCCAGCATTGGCCCAAAGTTGGCTATGCGCTGGCTCTGCAGTGGACCCACAGGGTTTGGGAAGCAGTGTTCCACATTAACATATCCCAGCAGAACATAGCCCTGATTAAAAACACATTTCTGACAGAACACCTCCCAGAAGGAGTGTACAAAAGAAAGAGAGACAGAGAGCGAGAGAATGAGAGGCCGTTTATTAAAACTAGAACAGTATATCACAGTAGAGACGACCCTACAGAACAGGGAAAAAACCCAAAAAGTTTCTCTTGAGGAGGTGACACAATTATGAGACTATACTCATTTACGTTACAAAAAAACACACAGACCGTTACATCCTTCAAAGGTGAAGTTTGTCACTTTTCTGCCACAATTGTGCCAAAGGGAATCACAAAAATGTATTGTTTCCAAACAATTTGCCTTCCATTGTTCAAACGTGAAGCCCCACCCCACACTCATATCATTGGTTCATAAAAGCTCTAATTTATTTTTCAATTAAGTATTAAGATGTTTCTCCTATATAGGGGTTGGTAATATTTTTTTAAATGTTTTTATGAAGTTTCTTATACTTACCAATGCTGATAAGACTGGCAGATTTTTATTTTGTACCAGTGCATTTTAATTGCTCTTAACTTGAAATATTTGAGTAAGTTAACTCATACATTTCACTTTAAATTATCAGTAATATCAACTTAAATATTTTTAGTAGTAGAAACTTCTCTTTAACTAGTTAATGCTAACTTGCTAATTGGTAACACAATGCTTTGATCGCATTAGCATAGCATAGCATTAATTTAGCATAGCATAAACATAATTTTAGCATTTAATCTCCCTTTCGAGTGTCATGGCAAAGCATGCTGGGAAATGGAAATCCCAGACCATGCCGTTTCAATTAAATTTAAGTTTGCCTAAATTAAAAGAAACAAGTTCATAAAACTCTAAATACAACTATTTTAATTGTCAATAAAACAATTCAGATTACCTAAAATGTGTCAGTTTTTTGAACTCAAAAGAAAAAGAAATTGATTTTCATTTGAATTCATTTGATTGAACTAATTTGTTTAATTTAAGTTTACCCAACTCAAACCAATTAATTATTTTGAGCATTAGGGTTTACAGTGCAATTAAAAAAATGTTTTCTATTTTATTATATTTTAAAATGCAATTTATTCCTGCGATTAATTGGTGCAAGCTGTTAAATCTGGCCCTTACTTTCTTTTAAATAGTGTTACATTATATAAATTCTATATATAATTAATATTTGCAGAATTCTATTCTACACACAAGCCAATGAGTCATAACAAGAGTGTGGAACTCTAAAATTCATGTGTATGTATATAATTTGGTCTTGCAAGAATTTGAAATCGCCGACATTTATAGACTTTGGTATTTTAATATAGAAAATATTACACACTTCACTTGTACTAATTGGAATTGTGTTGGAGGGTACAGAAAAGTTGTAGTCCGTTTGAGTGGTGATACAGCGAACTCAGTAAAAACTGTGCTGCTGTGTCGAAACATCTGTGGTGAAACAGTCGTTAGGAGGATTGAAACTATGGTGAAATTTGCTGGGCCACAGCAGCAATAAAGACCTGAACCTAGTGACCACAGGCAAGGTTCATTCGTTCCAATCTGTGCGATTAGACACACACTACTGGAGCAGGATCAGGTACAGTAAAGAACAGCGCTACCATACAGCTAGTAACGTGGCTTGCCGAACAATGCAGTGTTTTGTTTGTTTATCATTTCCATAACGATGTATTGTGTTAGACTTATTTTTTGTTAGTATTGGGAAATCCCTCTCAGAGGAGGCCTGCAGGACTGTAGCTTTCCTCACGGAACTAAACACGCTGCATGGAACTGATTTGAGCCGTATTACTCTCAATATTAACCCTGACACTGAAATGAAACATAAACCTAAGGGGGTCTGTTTAAACTGCTCCATCTGTCACTCACATGGAGAGTTGTGTTTCTGCCCGTACATACACACACTGACACTCCCACCTCCAGGTTTACAATCACATGCTGTAAATCACGTCGAATCACTTGACCTGCGCTGGCATCACACAGCAGCAAAGATATGCGTTCATCTCCTAAAACACCAGGAAACAGCACGAGATAATGATCATGAATAAGTAAGACAAAATTACTGTGATTGAAAGCAAGAAAAATGCAATGTGTTTCACATTATTCTCTGCGTCACAGTATGGGGTGGTTCTCTTAGAAGGTGTAGAGGCACAATTCTGCAAGAAAGACACTAAAAGCAAAACATTTTCCTAAATGCTTCAGGTCACGGTCAGGAAATGATCCAATTCGGCATTATGGAGGAGCATAAACCCGAACGCTTGGCAGAGACGTCCCGTGCACTCAACGACAAATGGCCATAAATTAATCCTGCTCTTATTGGTAATCAGATACTGGATCTATGCACCAAAACCATAAATTTGCTTCTAAATGTAATTTAAAAGTGTGTTAGGAGAAATGAAGTCATCTCTCTGTGTGGGTGTTGTAGCGGTACAACACGAATTATGTCCTCTGACGTTCCTCAGAGGGAAGAACCCCGACCGGTATAAGCCCAGAACAGCACAGGTGTAAATTCATGCTGGAAAACCATTCAAAATGGACCTCATAAATACATTTCTATATTTGGCTGTTTGGCTGCATTTTGGGCTGAGAGGACTTTAAACATTTCACACTCTCACTATTTCACTGAATTAACTGTGTATTGTAATAATGTGTCACACAATATTACTGTTTTTAATGTACTTATAAATGCAAGTCTTCATGAGCAACACTTTGTCCACTTCAGACATTCTACTAACTATAAGTAACTTTGCAATGTCAACTAAACTCTCAGTGTAGTGTCTGCTTAATAGAAATCAAACCATGGAACATAAAAGTGTGAATACTTGAAGAAACACCCATTTATGTATAATTAAATACATGACCCAACCAAACTTATGCCCTGGCAGATCATCCTGTCCCAACAGTTCATAACATTTGAAAGTAACAAGGTCACGAACATCATATCATGGTTATATTTTCACCTTGTGAGAAACCCTGTCAAGTGAGATTGTTAGAGGAACACACGCTGAGCGTCTGCTTAAATCAGTGTTTGCGCAGTCTTTCTCTCTGTCCGTTAAGCTTCGGTAATGACTACACCTTGAGTGCAGAACAGATCTATTATAGATGGTCCTCACTGGTTCCTTGCAGAGATCCAGGCAAACTGCCTCCATATGCGCTTTTTCCATACGCCGCTGCTCCTCTGGAATTCTGTTTATGTACACTGTCAAACTTCTCACTGTGTGAGAACAAAAGAAGCAAAAGCAATTATGGGCTGGGCGAAAGGCCGGAGTGAACGAAAACGGCAGATGGAACCAGAAGTAGGAGAGGATCGATGTGAAGATTAACCCCACGGATTGTCTCAGGAGCAGCGGTTTGAATCCCACAGCCAATTTCCCCCATATTCCCTGAGATTGCCATCAGTGCAGCCATTCACACGGGAAGCTCGATCCGGCCGACATCCTGTGCCTTCGTACTGGAAAACTTGACAGCTAACTAATGTTCTGCGGCCGCTTTCCTCCCCGAACCCACAAGCGGCAGCCCTGAAACAGTCCTGCCCCAGGCGGCTCTGGGGTCCTGAGAAGGCAGGAAACTGGTTTAATCCCATTCTGTGTGAACCAGCGAGAACTGAATCGTGCCCTGTGGCTTCAGAGACTTATCTGTTTGGGTAAGACACGGAAAAACAATCAGAATCACAGCGGAGTCTGAGAGCGCGACTAAGACCGACTGAGACTGTGCTCGTAGTGTCAACACGCCTGTTTGTGTTAGCGTGCATTAGCACAGCGCTATTGACACTCGTATGCCAAAGGCTGGTTTGTATGCATTGATGTCGAGATAATGTAATCAGTGCCTATTTGTTGAGATCCAGCACTCTGGCAAAGGAAAGCACAAAAAAGACATGAGAATCGATGCCTGAATCATGAACTGTGAGGGTCAAGATGGAGGCCAAAGGTGTAATGGAGCCAGACATAGTGTACGGCTTACTGTTGCCTTTGTAAGACTAAACAGGATATTGACTCGTTCTAAAGCTGATAGGACAGAGAGTTTGAGTGTCCGTCTAACGGATGGTGTCTCTGTTAAATAAACTCTTGAATGCACTATATATATACCACCCTCAAAGCTGCCAGGAGCCCACACACTTTACGCCAGGCTGACTGTGTCCTGTAATTACAGTGCTTTTCTGACTAAGAAAATATTTACATCTAGGAAACATACACTTCACGAAGCAGAACCCAATCAAAACTCTCTCTTCACGCTGACTAAATATTGCCAATATACATGTGCACAAACACACACACACAAACACAGTGACTTCATCACTTATGGCAGCCGAATTATGAGGAAAAATACAGGTAAATATAGGGTAGCCAGACTTTTGATTATATGGATCAGCTTATTTTGATCAAGAACCGCCTACTTAGTCAGTAAGAGGCTTTCCGACTGATTTACAGAGCGAGCAAACACAGTTAATGTGGCATTTAGAGGCAGGAACTTTTGAAATCAGATATTACCCTGAAAAAAAGGTTTAATTTACAGCTGTGCTCAAGTATATTCTCTTATTAACCTGCTGTCAAGTGTCTCAAACAAAACTCTTGAATATCTTTCAAAGATTTGAGGCCAAAAACCTTGCAAATTTTGCCAAAGCCAAACTATTTCTTTCATAGTTGCCAAGTTGCTACAATGAGCACTTTCCCTATTCTTGCAGCATGACAATTAGTAAACATGACCTGAAAATTTTTATATATATATCAATATAATATATATTCAGCAAGGATGCATTAAATTAATTGAAAGTGACAGTAAATATGTTTATACTGTTACAAAAGATTTATATTTCAAATAAATGCTGTTCTTTGGAACTTCCTATTCATCAGAAAAACTGTATAATGGTTTCCACAAAAATATTAAGCAACACGGCTGTTTTCAACATCGATAAGAAATGTTTCTAGAGCACCAAATCAGCATATTAGAATGATTTCTGAAGGATCATGTGACACTGAAGACTGGAGTAATTACTGCTAAAAATTAAGCTTTACCATTACAGGGATAAAATGCATTTAAACATATTAAAATAGAAAACAGTTATTTTAAAATATTATTCACAATATTACTTATTTTACTGTATTTTTGATCAAAGTATTGGTGACCATAAGAGTCTTCTTTTACAAACATTAAAAAATCGTATATATTTATTTGAAAAATAAAAAAATGATTAAATATTGGAATATTATATAGTTTAGAAATTGATAGTTAATTCTCTGACTTTATTTCTAACTTGCTGTATTTATCAACATTTTTAAAGTTCATTGCATTGTGTCTTAAAAAAAAAAGTCTTAATTTCCAAAAACTGTTCATGCACATGCTTGTGTCTTATTGTATATTCCGCTTAATGTCTGAGAAATATTCATATTAGATTACAGCTCTGAAGGATTTTAATTTAATTTTAACCTGAAATTAAACTTATAGTGAAGAAGACGAGATAATCAAAACATTGAGGCAGCCCATCCCTAGCACTGCCCATGGTATATTTTCAACCAAGTGTCTGTGTCCTTTGCTTTCTAAAACAAAGTGACGCCCATGCACTAAAGCGTAGAGTATACAGGAAAATATATTTTCATAATTATTTAAAAATATTAAAAAAGATATAGCTAATGACCCTGGACCACAAAACCAGTTACATGGGTCAATTTTTTTTTAAATTGAGATTTAAGCATCATGAAAGCTGAATAAATAAGCTTTCCATTGATGTTATGGTTTGTTAGGATAGGACAATATTTGGCTGAGATACAACTATTCTGGAATCTAAAATCTGGAATCTAAAGGGGTGCAAAAAAATCGAAACACTGAGAAAATCGCCTTTAAAGTTGTCCATTTATGTTTGCGATTGTGCTGCATTCACTCACAAAAATAAATGTTTTATATATGTACGGTAGGAAATTTACAAAATATCTTCATGGAACATGATCTTTACTTAATATCCTAATGATTTTTGGCATAAAAGAAAAATCTATAATTTTGACCCATACAATGTATTGTTGGCTTTTGCCACTAATATACCCGTGCTACTTGTTACTGGTTTTGTGGTCCAGGCTCACATATTTTAAAATACATTTAGATGAAGACAGTTCCATGAAGATATACATAAGTTTTACTTAAACTTATCTAAAACGTATTTTGGGCCATTTTTATGTTGTCAGTCTAAATAAATGTATATTTCTGTTTACCCAAAATGTTTTGTAAAATTGGAAATGTATTTTCTAGCCCTTGAAGTACATTTTGTAATACACTGTGGTATTTGAACCTGTAAATAAAATTCATTTTCCATTTGAAGCAGTGTTTACAATATTTCTGTTATGACAACTCTCATGAGTGTTTGGCATGTTAATGGATATGACAGTTTTGATATGTTTGTTCTTGGCGGAATACGTCTGCTAACACTGCTGCTGCTGCTGCTGCTGCTGTTGGTTAATACTGTTGCTGCTGCAGAGCAAGTCTGGGACTTGCTACTGCCAATTCATACATGACACACTGCTGTGAGCAAGTTAGACATGCTGCTGCTGTACAATATCCATCTCATTTTTCAACGCGGAAGTAATGTGTTTTCTGTGAATGTGCAAAACTTTCGATTTATTAGCCGCCATAGGGAAATAACGAGAAGAATATATCAAGTGCAGTAAACTGTAAAACTGTTTGCGCTACAAGCTTGCTTATAAGACAATACATTAAAATAATATGGTAAGAAATACCAGTTTGCAATATGAAGCAGCATAAAAAGCTGTTTTGTACAGTTAAAAATAACTGGAAGCGATTGACACCAGAAGCCAGACACATTAAAATTTAATTAACCGTGGCTGATCTATACAGGTGGAGCTGGGGAAGATGGGGGGTTTCTGAAAGCGTGCTGCAACTGCTAAAGCAAATGGTAACCAAGTATTTGAAGGTTAAGCAGCGAGCTCACTGACTACTGATACACCAGGAACCAATCAGCTGTGCCCTATAGAGAACGATGTGATTGCAAACAGATTGAGTTAAGGACCTATCAGCCTGCGCCATTTAGAGTTTAATGGCAGAAATTTGTATATTTGAAACATATTTTGGTCAGAACCAAAAATATATTTTTTGCCATATGCCTATGGTTGGCAAAGATTATAGCTCCTACAAATACACGCACACACACACGCGCACACACACACACACTTGTGCAATCATTAATGGCTGCTCATTTGACACAGTTCGTGTCACTCTCACATGTCATCTCCAGTCAGACCATTCTGACATGACAAGACTGTGCGGCCTAACACAACTTCCCTGTAACTTACTATAATGCCCTGGTCTGGCAGATCTGGAACAAGAGGCTTTGAAAGTAGAGTGGAACGACAGATGGAGGACTAAACTTAAATACCAGTCCAATCTTTTAATAAATCTGCAACAGGTGGCAGCACATGGTTTACATCACTGCAGCACTCGACTAAACGCAGGTGACGCGAGAGACCTTACACTGGCCGGCAGTGGGGGATTGTGGGATTAAAACGAGAGAAGCAAACGTCTTCTTCCTCCAAATGTCTTCTACCTCCAATTTGCTCCAGGGAAGTGAATTTGTTCCTAAACAGAGGTGACCACATCTTCATGTGAAAATAGCTTGTATTACCTTAAACAAAGTGTTCAAAGTAAGCACACACACATGGACACTGTTATGGCAACACTACCTTTACTGTGTTTAGACTACAACACCAAGGCAATGAGGTCATAACTATGATGTAACCTAAGGGAAAAAGTGTGTGTGTGTTGAGAGAGAGAGCTGAGAGCCGCAATGAAATAATGCTGGCCAGATGCTATAGCTAAAAGAAACATGATATGACAGAAAAGACAGGAACTGGAGAGCAGAATTGTCTGTATTGTGTGTGTTTCTCTACAGAGCCCAATCAACACACCAATTAACAAGGCTGAGGGTGAAACAACCCCGAGATGTTTTAGGCTATGAAGACGTCATCATTTACCATTACATGCTTAGACATGTCGCTTACAGATGAAGGATACCCACAAGAAATAAAATGACATCTTATAAGGAAGTACCTTGAGAGTTTACTTAAGAGAGCACCAATGGCAATCCTGTATAATTGCAGCACTGAGAAATTTCATTCAACACATTTGGGTAAACCTGAAACTACCGGTTTAATGCGGTTTCTTTATTTGAATAAAACAGTGATCTCATTTGGCCAATGCTTTCATCCAAAGCGATCTAAATTGCACATACAGTATGACACAGAGAGCAGCAACATGGGATTAAAGGAGTAGTTTATTCAAAAATGTATATTCCGTCATCATTTACTCACCCTAATTGTGGAACTCAAAAGTGAGAATTCTGAAAGTCTTTTTTTTTTTTTTGTCTAATATTTATTTTCAATGTACAGACAAAAACATGGAACAATTGACAGAAGAAAGTCATACATGTGAGTGTTGATTTTCACTAAGTGCCTTGCTTAAATTGTATCCGGTTTATGAATGTTCTGTGTATAAAATTGTTCACCCTGTCAAAGAAAGGGACCAAAGTTTTAAACGGCACACTCAGTAATTTTTCCCTCATTAAAAATGTTTAACACATAAATAAATAAATAGTACTTTTGACAAATGCGTTTAAACTCATGTTCGCTCACGTGAGATGAAGACTCCATTAAAACTGTTTTATTTTACATGGAACAGATCGCCTCATGGGGGCACTTTACTCAGTATATCTCGGTAACTACCCTGTTACTGGACACTTTTGCTTGCAGAATAAATTCATCATGGCTGGCTGCGAATAGCGCGTTTCTACCATGGTACCGATAACTAAAAACCTTCTGCTTTACATCAGATCAGCAAGGTACCAGCATAAGTTGAAGAAGACTGCCAAATAGGCAAGTGAAACAGAAACAAACATTACTGAGTTCACATTTAACCAGACATATTCTTATTTAAAGGGTAGTTCAACCCAAAATGAAAGTACCTAAAATGCATTCAGAAATATTTAGGAAAATTTTGGGGTCCAACGACTGTCATTGAGACTCAATCCTGAGACTGAGCGTGAGCGTGAGTAAATTATGACTTGTAATGTTTTGGAGAACTATCCAAGGAGATATTTGCATTTATTCACTTGGCAGACTTTTATCCAAAGCGACTTGCATTGCATTCAATTTGCATTTATTTTGATCAGTTCTTGAGTTCCCTGGGAATCAAACCCTTTGCTTTAACTTCAAAAACTGTTTAGACATCAGCATGAGTAGATTGATAATAAATAACTAATATTTGAAGAGCTCAAAGCAAAAAGGAGAATAAGCAAAGTAACTTTTACAAAATAACAGAAGCAGAGACACGGGTGTCTTTACGTATAGCCACTAGTGCTCACTGGATGAACTGGTGGTAGACATCAAATTATGAAGATGAAATACTCCAAGGCACTCACGTAGTGAAGTAAAAAGCCTTTAATAAACTGGGGTAAATCATTAAAAACAGTTAAAAGTGTAGATCTATGAGTTTTGGCTACACAGCCTTCTTCAAGATGCAAAGCAAAGTAATTTATTGGAGATGAAGGAATGAGAAAGAAGAGAAAAAGTGGAACTGTGAAGTAAATAATGTTTTAACAAGCTTTCTTCAACTGTAAAACATTTGCAGGAGACTTGTGTGCTCCCACTGCAGCTTTAAACTAACATAAAACAAGAGTGAGAAGAAAACTAACAAAAGAGAGAAATGGGGTGAGAACAAAATTAACAGCAGACGTATTTAAGCACCTGTAAGGAGGAACAGTTGTGGGTAAGCCTTAATACTAAAATAAATTAGCATGAAAAACATTTCTCAATCAACACAGAAATCCCAATATATCCTCTATTAAAAAATGTATTATTGGCTTTGTTAAAACCACATTTGCAAAGACAGCAGATAAAATTAGAGGCTTTTTAAAACAACATCAAGACCACATCCTTCCACAAGGACTTTCCCACTGCAGCTATGAAAACTGTGTCAAATTGGCATATCACTTCTGTCATGTACTGGTCCACTCCGGCCCACTTAAGCAGAGTCAGAACTCAATTACCCTAGTGAATGAGAAGAACACGGAGGGTTGATCAGTCTAAACCAGATTAAAGTGATTGAATTTCAATGCAGTGGAGTGCTGCACGTATACGAGGGCTGTTTGTCTCTCATGGTTAGATTCCCATAATCAACCCCACATCTGGGCGATATTAGTCATCAAATCATATCTTTCATCACTTTGAACCCTAAGATCTGCCCACACTCTGCATTAACCGACAATCAATACTGTATAGAGGGAAACTCACACACACTTTGTTTAAAGTGTTGAAAAGAACACTCCTAGATATCTAGGGTACAACTCAGAATAGCATACTTGCATATAATCTACTATTTCTGCCATATTCTAATAGCATACTATCATACTCTATTTCTGCCATATCGGAATAGCATACTAGCATTACTCTCTTTCTGCCACATCGAAATAGCATGCTAGCATGCTATTTTATTTCTGCCACATCGGAATACTGCCCTACAAAGCAAAAAGGCAGTAACTGCATTTTTGGTCAAAAATTAGTTGTTATCATTTTAATGACATTCAAGGCATCCTTTGTTATGTGACAAAACATCTTATCTCACATGTGTGCCGTTTTGGAGAAAAATGGTAGTCGTTTGTACAGTAACTGCAAAAAGCCCTAGTGAAACAAAGCAAGAGTACAGTAACATCCATTACTGTGTTCTTGTTATGTTTTACCTAACAAAAAATAACCGTGTTTCTGCGCAGTGTAGTTACTGTTGCCATGGTGAACACACAGCTGATTTTCGGGCATCCTCACGGGACGATTTTAACATTTGCGATTTTACCCTTCTAACTTCCCCTAATTGTTCCCCTACCAAACTACCCCCCTCCCCTGAAAGAATGAAAAAAATATTCCAGAAAGAAAAAAAAAGGTGCAAGAGCTCCATGTAGTAACTTTAGCGGTTACTATGATTTTCGCGATATAGCAGTTCAGTACACTTGAAATTAAATCGTGATAGACTACTGTGTGAATATTAAACCACAATAATAGTACAATTTAAAAACAAATCCTACATTTTCTGTGAATAAAATGGAGCACAGTCGCGCGCGCGCTGAAGCACGTGTGACGCTCGAGCTGTTTTTTGCAAGGGGGTAATCCATCGACCGGAAGTTAAAGCCGGCCGGGTGCCGCCATCTTGTAGCAGAACTTCACTTGCGTTAGCATTTCGATTGACTCCCATTCATTTTGGCGTCACTTTGAAAGTGAATAACTTTACATCTGAGGCGTTTAAAGACTCCATTTGTCCATTATTTATTTCTAAATAAACACGACAATGTATAAAGGGCTCCATTACCTTCTATGTTACATTATGGCCCCGTAGAAACAGTTTTTGTAAAAATAGGCTAACGATCGCGTCATAACCACTCGACTCTCTGTCGCGCTGTACAGAAATTACCGTACAGACAGTAGGAGAAGCTCGCAGGCAATCGGGGGACGTCCCGTCAAGGGAGAAGCCCATAGATAATGAGTCCATAAAAGCTATACTATACAAATTAATAATTAATCAGAATACTTACTCCTGCTCACTCACGCCAAAGAACTCTTTGCTCAAGTTCCCCGTCTCTGCAAGATTAACGTTGGCAATTTTCACGCACAGCTACTAGAAGATTTACGTCTGTCAGACAGGTTGCTCACGTCATCAAGCTTAGTTTGAGTCGGTTTGAGTCTGCGCGTCAGGAACGGAAGTGCTCAAAAATCGCTAAAAATGGGCTTCAACTGTCTCAACTGAGTTCAATGATATGGCTCTGTCCACTTCTTATACTGTCTATGGTTTTTTGCCTATATGAGGACACGACTGCATGAACTTACTCTCCAGACTCTAGATCCGCTCTCATTTGAGAAAAACTATCGTCATCATGTCATAAACACAGAAACTCAAAGGTCTTCACGGCAACCCGTCAAAATAAAAGTTCGGTTTAACTTGACAGAAATATATATTACTGTTGTACAGTAGAATTTAGAAACGTCTCAATGTAATAATAATACTAAAACTAATACAAAAAAAAAATAAGATTAAAACTGAAGTTTTATTCAATGTTTTAATTTTAACAGTAAAGCTCATTGTGCAGCATGTTGTTTGACCAAAAATGTTTGTTTAATTTCATTTAAATTAATTTCATTTTTTTATTTTTAATATCATAGAATATTTTTTTAATATTGTATAAGTTTAATAATAGTTCATAATAAAAGTTTCATGATTTCAATTAATTAGACATGATTTTTGATTACTAAAAATGTACACCACGTATCCGTAACACACCCGCTCCGCAACACTAGTTTCGCAACACAAATGTTGAAAAAAAAATGTTGTCCAAATGGTTCCAATTATTTCAAATACAGTGTATCTGTACACACCCAGAGCCCAAGTTGTGGCAAAATTGTTTTTGGAGAATCTATAGTTACTGTCTTTTTCCTTGGCATGGTGCCACGTTTTTGGTAAGTAATACAAAGCAAGAATAGGGGAGAGCGGGGCACAACCTAACACATTTTGGTTTTGGCTCAATTATTTAAAAAATAATTAAGTTAGATTCATCTTTTTTTTACACAAGCAACATACACATCTCTGCTACATATGAACACTTAAAGTTTTTTTCTAGGAGCTTCCATTTCCGTACAGTTGCACTGAAAGTGACAGAAGTGCAAATGTTACAACCTACCCCATATGCGGGGTTAATTGTAACAGACAGGGGGGTTAGTTGTAACACTTGTGTGTAACACACATAATTCAGTACTATTTTATCTGTATAGTTTGATATTGTTTGTGCATATGTATAGATAGATATCCATACATCCATCCTTCATCCAATCATCCTTCTATTATGGATCAATATCATGGATAGAGACATAGAAAAGGGCTGCACAGTTTTGCAAGCAATACATAAATGAATAAATAAAATCATCAAATATTGTAATTGCAATTGAATTACATTTATGTGTGGCAGCTGCATGTAAAATTATTATTATTGATAATAATAACAGTAATAATAATAAAAACTTAATACAACATTTTAATAAAAAAATTAAAGGGTTTATTGCATTAAAACCAGGCTATATTTAAAAAAAAACAAGTGATTAATGCATAGTAAACTAAATAAAAAAATAAAAAAATGCCAACATTGTTTGTGAAAGTCCAACAAAGTTAAATATATAAATAAATACTCAAACCTAGAAGTTGTGTGGCTCCCTGTTTTCATTTGATTATCACTGTACACTTGGCGGCTTGTTTGTAACACTGTGCTACATCTAACCCCGCTGTGTAAAACATATTTTAAGCCTAGCTAACAGTTGCTAGGAGTTGCTGACATGTTTCAAAACGGTGCTATGTTTTAGCCAACAAGACAGTTATTAAGGCAATATAAAGTTAGATTTGGTGACGTACACACCCAACTCAGAAACCGAAAAAAACCTGTGATGAAAAAATTTACTTGCATGGTGTCAAAACACTCTTTGTCCAGCATCTTCATGAAATCTTATCAAAACTTTCCGCAAATTCGCGGGAGACCGTCTTCTGCCAGCGAGAGAAAAAGAGTGTAAACACAACCGGCTTGATCCCGACTAACTATGTAAAAGGTCCGTGTTACATTTAACCCCGCGTTAGGTTGTGCCCCGCGCTCCCCTACAGTAACTGCAAAATAGGGGTAAAATATCAAATTAAATATAAGGATTGATATGTACAAAGAATAAGCTAATATAAAGTCACAAAACAGCCACATGTCCAATAATCTACCTACAACTACTCAGGCTACAACTACTCATTTTTCTCTGTTCTGCACTCTGCGTAGTTACTGCTTTTTTGCTTTGTAGGGCAGAATAGCATGCTAGCATGTTACTCTATTTCTGCCATATTGGAATAGCATGCTATAGCATGTTACTCGATTTCTGCCATCCAAATCGGAATAGCATACTAAGCTATTTTTTGTGAATGGGTGAGACTTCCACTCCATTAGCCGCTATAGGTAAATAACTAGAAGTAGCCTATAACAAACTGCAGTAAATGATAAAACCATTTGCGCTACAAACCAGTGTGTTTAGAATTCCTTAAATACATTTAAATAAAATAAAGGAAAGGAATACCAGTTTTCAGTATCAAGCATCATAACGAGCTGTTTCGTACAGCTAAAAATAACATTTAAGTTACAAATATGCATGCTCTAATGTTGAAAATAAGTTAGATAGGAATAGCCTTCTAGCACACTCGTTCTATTTCTATAATAGCCTATGGAATAATCAGGATAAGTAGATGGTTAGATTAAAGTAGACCTCCAGGAAAACAAAGAAAAAAGAAAGCAAGGGATAAAAAAGAAATAGGAAAGAGGATGGTTAGAATGGGCTGTAACTGGGCTCTCTCTGAAACTCTGAGCTGGATCCCACTGTGGTGTGTAGGGTAATGTGACCCAGTTGACCCTGCAGAGCTACAGCAATGATCAATAATAAATGAATGTAATTTCATCAAACAATGACAGCGCATACAGAGCATCCCTTTCTCTCTCTGTATGCCTGAATGTCCATTTATACTGCTCCTTATAGACCACACATAAGCACTAAGCAGGTGTGTTCTTTGTGCGCACACAGGCAAACCGACTTTCCCCTCTTTCATCTCTCTTGCTGCCCTTGAATGCAGAGGTAAGGCCTATTAATCCTGTTATGCAAATGAAAGTGATAAATTCCTCAGTTTTCCATGCATACAATTCCCAGCCTCCCCTAGTCTCCCCTGCTATTCAATTAACACAAGGCTGGATGGGGGTCCGTGGGGGTAGCGCCAATGTTTCAGTTCGGTTTTAGTGGCAAAGCACCGGCCATGACAGATTGGTACATTCCCGCCAGCAAACAAAAACACAGTACCAACCATTTTTCTTCTTCCCAAGGATTTTGGACCAAACACCAGAAAATGCCAACACAAATATAGGCTATTCACACCCATTAACTCAGCGTCTCAATATAAAGAAGAGCTACTTCATCTACATACCACAACCATGATTTTACATGTGATTTGTTTTGGTTTAATTCTCTGAATTAAAGTATTTTAACTTTAGTAAAAGTTTTTAACAAAGAAAAAGTATTTTAACTTTCAAAAAACACTAAAAGTGACGACATCTGTCAAAAGCTAGTTTTAAAAACAGCTTACATACAAAGACACTTATTACGTAAAAAACGAAATAAATTAATAAAATCTCACTTGGTAGAGAATGGCACTGCCAAAGTTATGGGTTTGAGTCCCCATACAAATAATAATAAAATTATAAGTAGCTTTGTTTGAAAGTGTCTGCTATATAAGCATCTCTCTACTGTGCCACATTTTATACCATCTAGCTTTACAATTTTTGTTTATTGTGAACATTTGTCATTGTGGTAATACTAATATTGCTGTTACCTTTGTAAGTAATGCTTTATGTTTTTCCTTATAAGCCACCTCGAATAAAAGCATCTGCTCCATCAATAAATGTAAACATAAACTGTAAAACAGGGTGGCAGTGGGTCCTCTCACAGCCTCATGTCTGTAACACTGAACGAGGGTGTATGCTGAGGACTTGAGGTTTAAATTCATATTTCTCATTTACTGTATACTAAAGCAAACCCACAACTTTACTGTACTATCAAAGCCATGCACTCATCAGTCTTTCATGTTGTTTGTGATTTCAGTGAGCCGGAGATAGAGAAAGAGTGAACGTAAGAAAAAGACTTCTTACTAAAGGAATGTACTGTATCTCTCTTCCCCCCTCTCTCTCTCTCTCTGTCTTGGCACGACTCTAGCAAAGACCCAGATGGTCGTCACAGTGATTCACCATGTCATGCTGTCTGTTGCCGGGCAGCACAGTAGAGTCTAAGCCCATAGTGATGGTGGTGTTTGTGTGTGTACGTCTTTATTTTTGCAATTAATTTTGCATTGAAATACCAGTGTACAGTGAAGTATTGCTTTAATAAGCATCATTGTAAAAGGCTATACTGTTGTATGTTCAGTAAACTGTATTCATTTTAATTGACATTTAATAATATGACAACTAAAATAGATATTACTGTGTTACAGTGGAAATAATGGTAAAAAAAAAAAAAAATCCCAAAAGATCCTGGTGCTGTATATAGGGCTCCAGGTTCATGTATTGATACATTTAACAGCAAAATTGTGGAAATGTTTGTGGAGACTTTAACATTGACCTATTGAATGTGCACAAATTAAAAAAGCACAGAGACTTTATAGATACTATAGTTTTGGTCTTTTTCCACTCTCTTAAAACCATCAATAAATCACAGCCAATAGTTCTACATTAATTGACAATATCTTTGCGTTTGTCAGCAGAATAGAAATTGGCCTCCTCATAAATTATATAAGTGATCATCTCCCTGTCTTTACTACACTGCAACACTTTTTCAGAATAAAAATACAAAGAGACAAGAAGCATAGTCTAAAACGACTCAAAACAGCAACATCTGTAAAAGCATTTAAACAAGAATAAAACATACAGACTTGGAATGAAGTCTACTAAACTAATGATCCAAATGAATCTTATGATAAATTATTCGCATGAAAAGCAGTCAAAGAAGCCAACCCCTGGATCACTAAAGGACTACAAAATGCCAAAAGAGACAAAAAGAGAACAAAGGAAGCCGAACTCAAATATAAACTACATAAAAACGAGCTAGTAAACATATTAAGGAAAAACAAAAATGACTATTATAATAATCTACTAGACCAATACAGAAGGTACTAAATAGTGCAATCAAAGGAAACACTAAGAAAAGTGAATATCCAACTTCACAAATAAATTGAAAACTATAACCAAGCCAATCGATGTTGCTAATGAATTTAACAATTATTTTGTAAATGTAGGAGCCAATCTAGCAAACAATATTGTGCAACCAGAATTAAAAGTAGGTGTGAATGTTGACATAATTCAATTATGAACTAATAAATACAATAAATAAAATGAAAAATGAAAAAAATCGACAGATTTAAATGATATAGACATGGCACTAGTTAAGGACATTATGACATTTGCTGTAAAACCATATTTTCAACTTATCTCAAACTGGTGTTTTTCCGGACAACATGAAAATAGCTAAAGTCATCCCCATCAACAAAAATAGTGACAGACATTCACTCTCAAACTATAGACCAATCTCTCTCTCCTTCCACAATTTAAAAAAATACTAGACAACTATTTGAAATAAGACTAGACAGTTTCATTAAAAAAATATAAACTATTAAACAATCATCAATATGGCTTCCAAGCAAAACGATCTACAGAAATAGCTGTAATCGAGCTGGTTGAAAAACTGACCTCTGCAATAGAAAAATAAAAATTACTCAGTCGGAATTTTTTTAGACTTGAAGAAAGTATTCGACACCATCGATCACAAAATATTATTTAAAAAAACTTATGGCATAGATATGGCATCAGGGGTGTTGCACAAAGATGGATTAGTGACTATCTCAGGAATAGATTTCAGTTGGTGCAATTCACCAACGACAGGTCACAGCTACAGAGGGTCGCTTGTGGGGTTCCACAAGGACCAGTACTTGGACCAAAGATATTTTTATTATATATCAATGACATTTGTAAGGTGTCTACTCAATTCAATTGTGTCTTATTTGCAGATGATACAACTCAATTTTGTTTCCGATCAAAATGTGGGACAGCTTCTGGACACAGTGGAAGCAGAAATGAAAACATTACAAAAATGGTTCGATGTTAATAAATTGTCATGAAATATAAATAAAACTAAATTTATTTTATTTAGTAATAAAAAAATTAATACAAATGTCCAAATCAGAATTGAAATGACTGAACTAGAAATGGTAGATCAGAATTGAAATGACTGAACTAGAAATGGTAAGTGATTTTCAGTTTTGTTCAATGTAATTAAAAAACAAAAATTACTCTGATTTTAAACAGTACTTAAAGTGATAGGCTAGTTCACCCAAAAATGAAAATGTTGTCATCATTCACTCACCCTCATGTTGTTCCAAACTTTTATACGTTTTTTTCTTCTTCTGTTGAACACAAAAAAATATATATTTTGAAAAAATGTTGGTAACCAGACAGTTGACGGAAGCCATTGGCTTCCATAGTATTTCTTTCCAATGAAAGTCAATGGGGCACATCAACTGTTTGGTTACTGACAAAATATTATCTTTTGTGTTCAACAGAACAATGGAACTCATACAGATTTGAGGGTTAATAAACTTGTGAGTGAGTAAATGATGACAATTTTCAATTTTGGGTGCACTATCCCTTAAAGTATTTAACTCATACTGAGTTTAGACTTAAAGATGCACTAGTCCTCACACCTAGGAGACATGCCAGTGAAAATAAGAAAGTTGATTTGTGAGAAGCGCAATCACATGTTTATTTTCTAAAATCAAAATAAAACTGAACACCTCAATATTGCAATAAATCAAGGTCGACGCAATCTTAAACGTCTACAAGCACTCAAGTCTCAGCTCTCTCCAATATAATGAATAATTAAAATAATGTTAAGTAAAATAAAATAGTCAAAGCCTATTGCACTGGACGTCATCGACCTCATCACAGACTGCAGCCACGCCGAGATATATCCAGCTGCAGTGCAGACCCGCAGCACCACCACTTTCAGAACCCCAGCGCCAGAACCGGAAGTGAGGGAGGGGCGGAATTACCAGTATTGACAATGACACAAGCATGGTTATTTTTTGCAAGTATTTAAAAATATTTAAAATAGTTGCATCTTTTAAATAATATTTAGGGTATGTTTCTATTACACAGTGAGTCTATAGGAATACCAGACTTACATTTCACTGCTCGTTGTATGAACTATAACTGGTATGTGACAAATAAAGATCAAGACAGCGCTCGTGTTGTTTGAAGACGTGAGAGTGCGCGCGCGCGGCCGGGGCTCTCTCTCTCTCTCTTTGCTCGTTAAGCGCCCTGTCATGCGCAGCAGTCATTCTTAACATCATTCACCGATCAAAATAGGCTTTGGCCACTGATCTATATAGAATGACCAGTGGCTTTGGCGGGACACAAATTTGCTTTGGCGGACGATCTGACGGGTTTTAGAAGATTAAATACAACCTGAAACTAAAAAATAGACCCGACCTCTATTTGAGACCAGCCTTTATTTACCCAAACCTGCAGCCACCAGGCGTGTAAAAGAGACAATCGTCTATTTGGTACTCGGCTGTTTGAAGTTTTACGGTACATTTTTATTGTTTCTTTTAAAACAATGCCGAATTTTCTCTCTTTTTTAGATTTTTGACATTATTTTACATAAAGAAAAATGTATGCTGCACATGTTCTTGTGAAATAAAGTATATTTTATATAAAATGACCATAAGTTTCAAGCATTATTTTTCACCCTCATGATCAGGGAGTAACTCTCATAATACAATGAAACGGATAACTATATACAATTATATTACACAAAATCAAAGTTTTAAAATGCTTATTGCACTATACCTTAATGTATCATTATAATAAGTATAAAGTATGACGTTTCGTGTGTAATAATGCCGTTTCGTGTCTAAGCAAATTACGCTCCAAAACGTTAGGTGGCGTTACTCGGTTTAGAACCCCTCACTTCCGGTCCTGGCGCTGGTGTTAGAACGTAAGCTCCGCCTCTTACTTCCGGTTCTGGCGCTGGGGTTCTGAAACTGGTGGTGCTGCGGGTCTGCAGCTGGATACTATAGGCCACGCCACATCCTTATTACACCTGCGATTCCATTCACATAGCCTTGTTGATTAGTTTGGGCGAGTAAGGGCAAAACGCACAATATATAGTGCCTTTAATGCCCTGTAGATTGTGATATCATCTCTTTGGCAGCAGAAATAATCTGTTGCAGAAAAAGTTAGGTGCCATGCAAAATCTAACGATTAATAGCATTAGCCTACTCATAACAAATGTATTGGAGTAAATACATATTCTAGAATGTAGTCAAGTAGATAGTAAACGTTGCTAATATCTTTGATACTCAGTCGATCTACATTGAAGCCAGAAAGATAGGGTACAAGGGGCTAAATGCGCATTTGACTTTATTCTTTTTTAAACCTCCAGATGGTAAAAAATTCAGCTCGTCAGCACTTTTCTTAACTTACGCTTTTGATGATGCACGTGGAAATTTGGCTGATCCTTAACGCGATCGCAGACAGCAATGCAAAGTGGATTCTGAGCTAATTTGATCTCATATTTATGTATTTTTCTCCACACAATGGACTTCAAGCGCTACCAACATGTTAAAGTCCAAATCAATGCAGTTTCAACGGAATATGAAGTGCTTCAAATGGCTCTGTACGATCCCAGCTGAGGAATAGGGTCTTATCTAGCGAAACGATCGTTCATTTTCTAAAAAAAAACAAAAACATTTATATACTTTTTAACCAAAATTGTTCGTCTTGTGCTGGTCGGCGACGCGCCAGGCATTACGTCATCACGTTGGAAACGTCACGAATTAAAACAAAGATGTCAGACGATTTTGAAGTTGGAGGAGAAAACGGGAGAAATTGAGATGGAATTTTTCGCCCTTCCCTGCCTTTTTGAACCGGAGTACACAGACAAATAACTTACATTGATGACGTGACGCGTGACGTTTCCAACGTGATGACGTAATCCATGGCGCGTTGCAGACCAGCACAAGACGAACAATTGTGGTTAAAAAGTATATAAATGTTTGTTTTGTTTTTTAGAAAATGACCGATCGTTTCGCTAGAAAAGACCCTGTTCCTCAGCTGGGAACGTGCAGAGCCGTTTGAAGCACTTCATAGCCCTTTGAAACTGCATTGATTTGGACTTCAACATGTTGGTTGCGCTTAAAGTCCATTGTGTTGAGAAAAATCCAGAAATGTTTTCCTCAAAAACCTTTATTTCTTTTCTTAAAAACATTATTTGGCTGAAGTATTTGTATCAATTCGTGCCTTTTGCCACATGCTGGTGAGCCTTTAACCCCACACCCGCCTTGCCACCTCATACATTTATAAGATTTTTAAACAAACAAACCACTTTTATGATTTATTTTCACACAAAATCTGTCACTCCAATGTTCAATATATATATTTCAAGCTACTTTTATGATACTTTTTGGGGGGTATTTTGGTGCTTCACAAATACAGCAAAATTCCAGAAAACATACAGTAGCCTTGTGTTAACTTCAGAAAATCACCTTTTGTTTCACAGAAAAAAAGAAAATGTTGGCTATGTGTTGTATTTTGAGGGTTGATGAATCCCGAATGTGAGTGCTTTTGTATTGGATAAAGTAGGCTGTGTGGGGGGTATTTGGAGGTGTTGTTTTGTTTGGGTTTTTGGGCTTATATACAGAGGCTGTGTCCGGATTTCAGAGTGATTTTCAATGGATTAGGTCTTAAGGGACCTGTGAGATGGGCAGATCGCAATAAGAGTTTTAGACCATTGTGTGTTGCGTAAATGGGTGCAATGTGTGGGGTATGATGGGATTGCGTGTGGTACTGTGAGGCCTATGGCCTGGTGTCAGACCTGCACCATCAAGCCGGGGGGCTGGAACTGCGCCAAGTCATGACATCATCTCCTGCTCCACGCTGCTCGGGGCCGCACACTCTGGAGCGATAAATCCTGCCCAGGCACTGGGCTGCGCACAGGCATGCAGGAGAATACGCCATTGTCTCACACACACTCTCACAACCACAGCTGCTACAGTCAAATGGCACGACGGCCTCCTTCAATGCAAGTCCCATTTCCAAATGTTTATAGCCTATATAATAACCTCTTCTCAACAAGCTGCATGATTTGAGGTATCACTCATGCCCATTGCACAAATGGCATGGATTATGTGCCCAAGTGCTTGACTAGAGCAACCGTAAAAGTAATTGTAAATACCACTAATAACAGTTTAATGGTAATAATCTGTGTCCCTTTTAATAAGGCCATACTTTCACAGAAGTAAATAATGACTGAGGTCGGTGTGCATTCCCGCAAAGGACTTCCCTTTCGCATCATGGCGTATTCACTAAAATGCTAATAGGAGTTTTAATGATTTTAGCAGTTAAACTTTATAAACGCAAATACCTTTCTGGTCCAATATGCGTACGTGTGTGTTTTTTACATTAACACATCATCTGTTGCCATGGTGATTGTGAAAACAGTTTCCCTTGACCTGGACACTCCAAAGCAGTAATGTTAGCATGGAGAGAGGCTGAGGTTCAGACCTTTCTTCAAAAAACATCACTTTCTATCTGAGTTGTTGGCAAGCTCGCTGCTTATCCCTACAAATTGTGTTACTTCTAAGTATATAGTTGCAGTATACTGTAAATATGAACTTGTTGTGAAATTGTTCCAAAGAAAGTGATGACACGGGCCAAGGAAATTGAATCAATTAAAAATGACACATATCTTGTCCTTGATTGCTTGAATTGTAAAACGCTGTAGGCTTACGAGAAAAAAGTATGTATTTGTCACAAGGTGACGAACCAGCAGCGGAACTATATACGCCACGGAGGAATGTTTCCACCCGGAGCGCTTTCAACGGAACACCCAGCCAGCCTTGTATGCATCGCTACCATAGCAACAGCAGCTGCTGATGACAGAGTGACAGCAGGTGCGGCGCATCAAGGGGCTGTTTGATGATTGGGACACACAGCGTTTGACACAGATAAAAACCAAGCTTTGGGAGACCAAGGTTGTTCAGTTCAGTGCAGTGTTCTGTGTTTCGGTGTTCGGGTACTGTGTCCTGACTTTGTTCCGTTGAGGAGGGCTGAGAGTTTCTGTGGGACAAATCGGCTGGTGAGATCGACCCGAGGAAGGGAATCCGCTACGAAGGATTGGCTGGTGTGGAACAGAGAAGCAGAGGAGAAGTCGCCTTGGAAATATCAAGTCCCCTTCTTGGGTAGAGATAAGTGCAAACCTTTTACTGGCCGGACGGTATGTGATTTTTACACAAAGACACTGTATATGAAGAGAAGCGATCTAGGAAAAGGAGTCTAGACACCGTAAATGAGAAGACAGCTGTTGTGATGCATGATTGAGGTTGCTATATATTCTTCCGTCTTACTGTCCCCGCTGTTCAGAACAAGGAGGTGGGCTGTGGCCTTATATGTCACAGAGTGGTTGAGAGTGACGTGTGTTGATGCTGTGCCCCACCGGGTGTGTTTGAAGTGAAGTTACTGCATGCTTACTATACCGAATCCTGTCACGTGCCCATCGGCCTTGCCCTGTGTTGCAGTTTGGAGTTGCTGAGGAAGAGATTAAGTGACGGTGTAATTTAAAGCCTGCTGTGTTTCGATTCATCATTGATGCTGTCCTGGAGAACGGAGGAAATCCAGTTATCTGCTGTTCTGAGTGTCCCCCATCTAAAGCCACTTGCATACTGTTCCATCATCGCTGTTGTGGAGAGCGGAGAAAACCCAGGCATCTGTTGTGCTGAGTGTTGTACCTTCCAAGCCTGCTGTGTTCTGATTCATCATTGATGCTGTCCTGGAGAACGGAGGAAATCCAGTTATCTGCTGTTCTGAGTGTCCCCCATCTAAGGCCGCTTGCATACTGTTCCATCATCACTGTTGTGGAGAGCGGAGAAAACCCAGGTATCTGTTGTTCTGAGTGTTGTACATTCCAAGCCTGCCGTGTTCTGATTCATCATTGATGCTGTCCTGGAGAACGGAGGAAATCCAGTTACCTGCTGTTCTGAGTGTCCCCCATCTAAGGCCGCTTGCATACTGTTCCATCATCACTGTTGTGGAGAGCGGAGAAAACCCAGGTATCTGTTGTTCTGAGTGTTGTACATTCCAAGCCTGCCGTGTTCTGATTCATTATTGATGCTGTCCTGGAGAACGGAGGAAATCCAGTTATCTGCTGTTCTGGGTGTCCCCCATCTAAGGCCGCTTGCATACTGGTCCATCATCACTGTTGTGGAGAGCGGAGAAAACCCAGGTATCTGTTGTGCTGAGTGTTGTACATTCCAAGCCTGCCGTGTTCTGATTCATCATTGATGCTGTCCTGGAGAACGGAGGAAATCCAGTTACCTGCTGTTCTGAGTGTCCCCCATCTAAGGCCGCTTGCATACTGTTCCATCATCACTGTTGTGGAGAGCGGAGAAAACCCAGGTATCTGTCGTTCGGAGTGTTGTACCTTCCAAGCCTGCCGTGTTCTGATTCACCATTGATGCTGTCCTGGAGAACGGAGGAAATCCAGTTATCTACTGTACTAGGAGTGCCCACTTGCTGTCCGGTCGACGTCTGTCACCGTCGTGAGCTTCTGTATCTGCTATACGGGGAGGAACCAATTGTACTTGGAGTACCTACTGGCTGTCTAGTCGACGCCCCTTTCACGGCCGTAAGCTTTCTGCATCCCCTGTATAGGGAAGAACCAACCGTACTCAAAGTACCCACCTGCTGTCTAGTCGACGCCTTTCCACAGCTGTAAGCTCTCTGCATCCCCTGTATAGGGAAGAACCAACCGTACTCGAAGTACTCACCTGCTGTCTAGTCGACGCCTTTCCACAGCTGTGAGCTCTCTGCATCCCCACCTGCTGTTTTTGCAACAGTGATCTTCTACAGAACTTCTTAAACCAATGGCCTGAACTGTAAATGCCATGTGACTAATCATTCTGGATACTTTTCTGGAAAATTACATTATGACAACACCGATTTGCTGATGGCAGCAAAAGAAAATGCACACAATTCACTAGTGACTATCCTGAGCTTTGATTTGAAGGCAGCAGACATGAAAACATGTCCCATGTCAAGGTCTGGGGAGGGTAAAAGAAAACGAACACTGGTAAAACATCCACTATATTACATTGAAATATTAACAGTATTTGTTTTCAAACAATTAAAATGTACAGCTAATTTTTAAAAGGCCATTAATGAAGAATAACAAGGCAAAAACCATTACACCGTGTCTACACCAGCGACAGTTGACGCAATTAATTTTGAAGCTGTCTAAACTGGACGTGACAATGCAACCGTTGCAAATCCATTTGTCCTTCCTTCCTATGAGAAGTATCGCGAGTGCTCAGAGTACATCATAAATGGAACGAGGCATCAGTTTACTCTCTGGGATTTGTCGCGT
Source organism: Tiaroga cobitis (assembly GCA_030578255.1). Classification (NCBI taxonomy): domain Eukaryota; kingdom Metazoa; phylum Chordata; class Actinopteri; order Cypriniformes; family Leuciscidae; genus Tiaroga; species Tiaroga cobitis. The sequence goes on along the minus strand of CM060598.1, from coordinate 40,592,495 downwards.
TGCACCGCACCATATCTAGTGTAGACAACATCACTGATTATAATGGGTTCTATTGTCTTTTGTCACATCACGCAGCTCGCGTCCGGTGTAGACACAGTTAGAATAAGTAACATAGGAACATTATTTAAACTACATTTGTCAATAGTGTGGTCAGCATCATGACATTACCATTCCAAAGTTTTGAGAAAAACTTTTTTTGAAAAAGTAAAAAAAAAATATTACTGACCACAAACATTTATATATATATATATTTATATATATATATATATATATATATATATATATATATATATATATATACACATTTTTTTTTTCTTAAAATCCTGTTTTTATTTTTTTAAATCCAGCTTTTCTGTGAAAAAAAAACAGAAGAGTTTTTTGGCATGAGTGTTTAAATATTTTTCTTAAAAAAAAAAAAAAAAAACTAGTTACGGTTATCAAACAACGTTGCTAATTCAAACTGATTTGAATGTGGCTAATCCAATTAGAATTTAGAGTTGCAACTATCTTTTTATAATATAGTTTTTATCCTGGTAAATCATCAGCAGATTTCCAACATAATGACATTAATGTAAAATCCATGTCAGACTAAGAAAACAAACCCCCATGCTCTGTCCTTTTGAATTAATATAACAAATGTTGTTCCCTTGGCTCGCTTTAAACTTGACATCTTGGCACAGTTCATGTAAAATATATAACTCTAATATGTTTAACCACAGCAAGTTCTAAGTAATCTCCTCTCTGTGCTTTGAGACAACGGAGGTGATATATTACTGAAATTTTAATTTCAAGCATGTGTTGGGTCATACTGCAGGGTTAAACTCACACAGACGTTACGCTGCTCCTAGTGGTGTGGATGCATTAACAACTCGCTGTTATTTGAGCAAACCTGACTGTGGCTGATTAGTAGACCTGTACTACCCATCCATCACAAACTCAAATGCACCACTGACCTAAATTCAGTGCTACAGGTCTTGTGACTACTTGTTCTGGTCCAATATACTTTTCAGCCACTTCAGAATTATATGGGATCACTAAAAAATAACTACTGCCTGAAACATTCCTTGTCTCATAGTCAGCATGGAGAACAGTCAGGTCTGTTGTTTGTAAAGCTCACCGCTGGGTGTTATTGCATCTGCATTTAATATTGGAGTAAGCGAATAACACCCGGTGGAGAGCTGGCCCAATTAATCAGGATCTATACGCAACTGCTTGAGTTTGATTATAAAACATTTCTGCTGCAACCCAAGTCTCAGGTGGAGGTAAAAAAAAAAGAGCGGGAGCTAGAGAACAGTCCCTGTCTGTTCCACAGTGTGAATTTCCTACCCCAGGGGACAGTAATGTAAATGGAGACATAACCAAAAGGAAAGCCTAGTAATTTCATAGCATTAGTTTACTGCACGTTCTAGTTTTATAGTGTTATCCTGATGCAGCAAATAACCAGCACACATGCAGCTCCCAGAACAATCAGTGCAACAGTCTCACACATTTATAGCTGATATTATATTTTGAGTAATATGACCGTATAAAACAGTCCTATTCAGTAGCACAATTTGCTCATTGTAGGATTTAGCATTCGCAAGCAGTTTTACATTTGGCCCGAGTAGTTTTGAGGAAGCTACATTAGCTTGTCAGACTACAAGCTGCTCATAAAGTCAATGTATCAGAATGGTAATGCATTTTATGCATCACACCTGAATAAGCTATAGTCAAGGTCTTCAGAGTTACTAGAAAAGTGAGTTTGATCATGGTTTGAGCTAAATTTTGCAGTACAGTGGCCCTCCAGCCATTGAATTTCCAAAGCATGAGAGAGAATTGATTCACTACTTGAACTTTACTAACTTGACGTTTTTTTTCTGTAGCAAGATTTATGCTGTTATCCTAATGGAAATACTCATAGTTTTTTTATACAAAAAATAACGTTCAATAATTACAATATACATTTTTTAAATATTGTCCCCTTAATAACTTCAATGAAGTTAGCTGCTTTTTGTTAGTAGCTTGTAGTGTCACTAACTTTTTAAAAACATCTTTACTAAAGCTTAACTGTTTTATATTACGAGTAGCTTGTTCCCTTTCCAGGTATTTTGATGGGTTGCTTTTTAAAACAAATGCACCCACAAACATTAATAAATCATCATGCATAACATTCGTATCTGTTTATGCTCTCCCAAAAACTGTTTCACATCAGAAATTGCATGTAGCTCCCTAATTGCATCGCTGAAGGTCCATCTGCAAAGACTTGAAGCCCTGGCGCCTCTGTTGGTTCTGTAACTCTTAAGCTAAAACTGCCTCGTTCCTCCCCCACGATACCTCCAGAGACTTGGTGTGCCCACAAAGCCCATCTGCATGCGAAACCACAGGCCCGTGATCTTAGCATGAATACGTGGGGAAACAGGAGTCTATCCAATCCCTAAAGGCACAAGAGCGTCTTTTCTAGGATAAATACAGACGCTGCTAGGGGCTTTTAACATAGTTCGAGAGAGACGCTGGGAGGCTGATGGATCCAACCTGTGTTCTCAGAAAGGACACAGCCATTTTGCAAAGCTACTCAAGCTTCATTCCCGTGAATGCCATCCGGGAGACGTATTGTTCGCAGCCTCCGTCTGTCAGAATGCTCCGTGTTCGCCTTCTGCAGCTGGAGAGCATATTTCATACTTCTGAGTGCAAGAGGAGAAATGCAGGAGGGAGAGATGGGGAAAAATGCACACAAACAAAGAAGAAGAGGAATATACAACAAAATCCCCCCCTTTGGACCGAAGGCCCATTCACTGCATATACAATATGACGGGTAGCTCTGAAAGTCTGCTTCTCCGTCTCACTAGGGCCCCTCAGGGGAGACTATTCTCTTCATCTCCTTCAGGCTTAGGACAGGCAGCGAGGAGAGGGGGAGAACGACAGGAGGCAATGGCTCGGAGAGCCTGAAGAATGGAGAGGCCCACTGTAAACAGAATATGTAGATTCCTTTTAGGGCTGCTGAAAGGGTGAATCGCTCCAAAGGCTTGCAGATAGCATGGGGTGCCTAAACTGCAGGTAAAAGGTTTGGACATGGTTGCTGCAGTAACGTGTTACGCAAGTTCTCCACGATGAACCTAAATCTGTCTGATTTACATGAAAACCCAAGTCTTGTGTTGGTAAAGCTTTCATAGTTCACTACCCAAAAATTGAAATCCTTCACTCAACCTCATGTCGTTCCAAACCCATACGAGTCGACTTTCTTTCTTCAGTGGAACACCAAAGGGGATGGTGCTCTCTTCCATACAAAGAAAGTGAATGGTGACCATGCAGGCTCAAAAGTAATCTATCTCAGATGCTATATGAAAAGTCTGGACTTTACAATGTTTTTCACTGAAAATCTTGTTTGACATCAGTGGTCACCATTTCATTTTCATTCTATGGAAAAGTGCTGCTTGGACATTCTGCCTAACATCACCTTTTGTGTTCTACAAAGAAAAAAGGTCATCCATGTTTCAAAAGACATGCGGTGAGTATTGATGAAGAAAATGTACACTTTTGGAGAACCATACCTTTCATTGAATACTTAGTTCGGCTACATTCCTGAGGATCAACTTTACTATAATTTTACTTAGGATATATAAAAATAGAAAAAAAATTGACATACAGCGATTGAATAGAACTATAAAATTAATGTGGATAGCATAGGCAAAATAATTCGGTCTTGGTAGAATCTGAATGAAATGAAATGTTGTAATATAATGTTTTTTATTAGCAAACTTTGTGGTTAAAGTTGGTATGGTTTATGGTTTAAGGCACTGTTGAAATGTTTTCTGAAACTATGTGACATACAGTACAAGAATATCAGTCTTACCAGCATGCTTAAAGCGATAGTTCATCCAAAACTGAAAACTGTCATCATTTACTCACCCTAATTTTGTTACCCCAAACCGTATGACTTTCTGTCTTCTGTGTAACACAAAATATATTTTGACTCTCATTGTACTTTTTCAAAACCTCTTCCACAGTGTTCCACAGAGGAAAGAAAGTCTTACAGGTTTGGAACAACATGAAGTTTTTGAGTGAACTATCACTTTAAGTACAAGTCAACTGCATTGCTGCCTAAGAGATGTGACTGAAATCTCAGAAACTAAAGTAATCTCATTTATGCTTTTTCTGTCCTATGGGTATGGTGAGAGAGTGGATAAAAACTCTTCTGTTCATCCATGGTGTATAAGAACAGTACCAGTTGAATGTCTATGACACCTGATGTGATGCCCCAGAATCAGTCACGCTGTCAAAGCCCATCCACTCCAAGATGAGCTCTGCAGAAACCCGCAATTTATCACGTTTATGGACTGAGAAAAGAAACTTTTCCTCCACACATCTTTACTGCTCTCCAGGCCCTACACCTGCCATCCACACATTGCATAGTTCCCGCTACTTGTCAGCGGTGCAGAGAATCCCTAGAGATAAATTCATAGCTGTCTCGCATAATGTCATACACACGCACACACACAAGCTCTTGCACATGAAGCCTCTGGAAAGTGTTAAGCCCTGGTAGAATCACATATGTTATAATGTTTAACTTTAGATTGTACTTTATCCATTACATCATATTTGAAATATGTGAGCTGAGACTCTACATCTCTCCCCTTTCCACCTTCCTGGTCTCCTCATCTCCGTCATTCCGTCTCAGCACACCTGTGGTCAAGTATTTCCCTAGTAGCCGATGGGAGAATGCTTTTCCTTTCAGACTTTTTTAAGGAGGGCTTTTCTCCTGTGTCATTGTGAAAGTGCTCTCCCCCAGAGATGCCGACAGGCAGGGGGTTTTGGGGCCAGATTTACACTGAAGCTATTGTGTGTTTACCTATTAAGCTAGTTTATGGGGGGTATATTGTTCTCTCTGATGGATTCCAGAAATGGGCATCGCCAGGAAAAACAAGGCCCGACATAAAAACAGATTTATTAATGAGGACCATGCATATTTCCCCCCTTAAGGAAACAATTTTATATCCCAAGAAAACATTGTGCACCTTTCAAGGTAATTAATGCTGCCTTAACGGTTACAACAGACGGGATATACAAACCTGACTTGTTGAACTTTTTCGTTGTGGAAACCACCCGAAGCAGTTCTGGATATTTACAAATCTTGTCATTGACACCGTGGAACATTAGAAACAGTGTAATTGGAAAAGTGAATCATTGTATTGGAAACAAACATAGTCATCGCCACATGATCTAAATGTTGCTCTGAGATATTTATTCGCTTTCTGGGCTTAGTTTTGTTCATCCCTTGAGCGTATCTGTTTAAAAATAGCACTTATTCATAGGGTAGATGATTTGAGAGTGCTCATCCAATTCAATAAATATGTTGAATGACGTTTAGTATTTATACAATGAAACTGTTTTAAAAAAAAAGTTGGTCTCATTTGAGCTGTTTTATAAAACTAAATTTGTACATGATGTGGGTGTTTGCCAGTGCTTTGCTATAGAGCAACCATCAAGCCTGTGCATCATTCAGAATTGAATTAGGAATGCTTTTATA